>JBBGZY010000658.1:1200000-1800000 GCA_037952925.1 Lithobates clamitans
AAAAATCCCTGTGTGAATTCCAAGGTGCTCTAGTCAGAACTTACACAAAGCAAAGGACTCCCTCATCTCCCATGTGACAGCACCAACTGGCCTTTCAGAAACCAAGTGCTACATTGTGGGGGAAGAGGAGAAGAGAGTGGGAGCGAAGAGAAATTTAGTATAAACAGTAGGAGAACAATTTGAGAATTTGTATAGCCAAAACTTGTTTTGTTATTTTTTGCAATTTGGGACCTGCTGGGAAAATTTCCCTTCACTTCCCATGTTAGAGACAAAAGAGGAAGTGAAGGGTTCTAAAAAAGGACCGCACTAAATAAGCAAAAAAACAATAGTGCCAAAAAAGTACAGTGCCAATACTAAAAAAATTATATAAACCTCATAAATGTGTCTTTGTAAACACAAATATTAAAACAACAAAATGAAAGTTCATAAATGATGTGCTCTGAGTCTTTAAATCCATCCATGAAGTTAAGGAAAAAGTGCCCCCAAATAAAGGAAAGTTTTGCCTCTTCCCCACCAGTTCACACCGCATTCACCAGATGGATTTGACCCACTTTTTTCGAAGTAAAGGTCAAAAGTCACTTGATTATAGATCTCCGTATTTACAGTATCAGTTCCCCACTGGTGTCCTAGATGGTTTGGCCTCTGTGTGGATGTCTGTGCTTCTGCTCCTTTAAAACTCTCTATATGGGACTCCCTTGCCAGGGATAAGGATAAATTAATCGCTCATTATGTATTAAGTCCTAAAAGATGTTTATATTAAACTTTTTCACTTACATTCAAGTAGGAAAAAGCCATCATCTCTCAGTGTACAAAATGGAAACTGAAACTAAAATCTCTGATCTGCGCTCCAGATGTTGGAAGTGGCGTGTCAACGGACGCTCTTCCCAATGCGTTTTGTCAGTATGTGTCTCATCAGGGGTCACATGTCGTATGACATCCACACAGAGTAGGATACCAGTGGGGAAGGAGAGATTACAACTGGTCTATACGGAGATCCACAATCAAGCAATTTTTTACCTTTACTTTGAAAAAAGTGGGTCAAATCCTTCTGGTGAGTGTGGTCTGAACTGGTAGGAAAGAGGCTACAATTTCTTTGGTTTGGTGGCACTTTTTCCTTCACTTTATGGATGGGTTTAAAGACAGAGCACATCATTTATGGACTTTCATTTTATTGTTTTAATAATCGTGTTTACAAAGACACATTTATGAGGTTTATATAATTGTATTAGTATTGGCACTTTATTTTATTACTGTTGTTTTCTTGTTTGTTGAGCGTGGTTATTTTTTAGAACTTATTTAGAGCTTTATTCAGCTTTAAGACGTGCAGCTCATATTTTTACAAATTTCACAATTTTTGATTTTAACATTTTATTTGATATCACTGGTTTGTTACGCATGTGTAAACTGAGATTTAACATTTAGGAAGCGATGGGTAATTAAAAAAAAAATAGGGGGGATTCCCATCATAGACCGTTGCCATGAGAATATTGGCCCTTATTGGAAGATTTCTCCCTCACCTCTTAAAATGTAGGATTTCCACATAGAGGGGTTAATATCTCCAGCTGGACACAGACTGCAAAAAAAAAAAAAAAATGGCATTAGGTCTAACCCTTCCTCTCTAGCCAAAACTAAAAAAATGTCTTTACAAAAACTTTAGGTTCATGGGCAAAAAACAAGTTCATTTTAAATTTACTAAACACCTCTGTGACAAAGAAAAAAGAAATCCTTTTGTAATCCATTTTTCATTCACAAATCTCTCGTCAGTAATCTTATTTTTATTGTCTTATACAAGGAAAATGTGTCTTTTATTTTTGTACAACTGCTTAACTGCATTAATAGCAACAATATTTCCCAGTGAGCGTCACACCGCTGCTTTCCCCCCAGGTCCGCATCACTGCTAGTGTCTGCGTGTTTCCTAGTTTAGCCCGCTCTGTATAAACAGACTAATCTAATGGCTTGCTCAACCATCTCACATTGGCAGAATTTCAGAAAATCACTCATTTCTATGACTGAATTTCATGCCAAGAAGCGAAGAAAAAAAACGTAAGTTTTATTGCAGAAAGATCTTTCTTAAAGTTATCTTTCATAAATGTTATATAGCTATCATTTGGAATACTGGTGTTGGGTGACACAAAATAATTTATTGGGCGAAGGCTCAAAACAGAGAGGAAGTGCAATATTCTGTATGTAATGTATAGGAGATATTTTTTATTCCATCATATCAAATATTTGATATAGCACTTTGATGGAGAGAGATAGCTGTCACTATAAAACAAATGTGTATCATCCATTGCTTGGCATTCAGCAAAATTATTTACACAGTTTAGAAAGATGTATAGTGTTTTTGTATTTTTTTCATTTATTTTGTTCAGGACTAAATAAGATTTTTAAAAAGATAGTTTTTATTTTACTTGGGTTAGCATTAAACCCGAACTCCAGACAGATATAAAAAAACCCCCACAAATTAAAGTGTTACCATACCCAGGACCCTGCATTCACTATATTTGGTCTCCCACAGTACACAGAACACAAAATGCAATTAATTTAGTAAATATAAACTGCTAAATACCTTTTCTCATCAGCAGTTAGAGCAGTTTTGTGACTTCTATCAGTGCCCAGCCAAGCACTGGTTAAAGCTTATAGGAGGTGTTTTCTGACTGTTCTATGAGACTGCAAGACCCCAGACCCTCTGTCTGGACAGTTCTGATTGGCGCTGTGCTGATTACATGCATCCTGCCAAGAAGAAAAAAAAACCTCTCTAGCAATACACACGAAACTGAGCATGTGCAGCCTGACTCCATAGACTCTGTGTTATCAGGAAATTATTAGGGGACAGTGAAGGGAGGGGAGGATCAGAGAAGACAGGCTCAAACAGCCTTTTTTACACAATGCAGAGGATTAACCCCCTTAGGTTCTACAGTGAGTATAACGAGCATGTTTTACTGCATAAACAGACTGATTTTACTGTTGTGGGTTATGTAATACTTTAATGCAACTCTGTGTCCATCAGTACATTATTGTACTAATACTGTTACTATAGAAAAGTTACAAAGTCAAGGCATACTTGTAAAAATGTACCTGTGCTGATGCCTGCGCTGTTAAACAGTGCTCCGATCTGGAATAAAAACATCTGCTGAATTCTGCAGAGAAGCTGACTGTTTTGAGAGTGTCAATCTCAGGTGTGCCCGCAGCTCTCACTGGTTTCTCCTGCTCACCTCCATGTCATGCCCAGGCATCCTGTAAGTGCAGGGTGTCATAGGCCGCCCTGCCCCCTGAGGGGGTATCAACATGGCGCCCTGCACGCGAAGTGTAATTATGTTGAGTGCATCACTGGTGTTATCAGTCTGCACCACACTTTTTATTATTTAGGACTCCCCAATGCCGGGTGAAGAACAGAGAAGAAGAGGACCCAGCATATCATGTGACCAGCTTCAGGGCATCAAGAAAAATAAACTATATACAATATGTATAAAAATAATCATTAAATACTACCAGGGAATGTACAAAACGAAGGGAAAGCAGGTCTTAGCCCAGATTTGGGTTTTAGGTCTACTCCCCTTCACCCCCCCCCAAAACAAAAAGTACCACCATGTATTACAAAAAAGCACAGCACCTACCACAGAGGCTTAGTTACCTCCCTCAAATAACTACACTTACAAAGAAATACTGCTATTCAGGCACCCTGTGGCTTGTCCAATGCCTGCACCCTAACTCTATCTGCTGTGAGTTCCATGGTTGCTCCCCTTGGTCTCTGAATGGGCCAGCCCCTTGGTTTCCACAGCCCCCGGGATAGACTCCTCATGTGTGGGTTTTGGTTGAGGTTTGGATTTACAGAGTTGACCATCATTCTATGTGTTGACACCCTACCAGCAACATCAGACTCCTGATGAAGTGAACCTGTTTCTTAAAACACTTTGAGATTATGTTTTCCACCTTGTGGAGTTGTGCTACAACTGTTGTTTGTACTCCAACTTGAAGATAGATATAATTATGTATTCTGAAACAATACAAGTTTTTAACTCTTTTATTGGACATTTGTAATAAAGAATATGGCTTTTTATACGCAAAATGTTTAACTTTGTGCTTTGACCTCCATACAATCCCAGGGCCAAATGTTTTTGGTACTTCTTTGCAATGTGTATTACAGCAGAGTTTAATATGTGACCATATGTGGTGGGAAGGGGGTGACTGAAACCAAACTTTTAACGAGCCCCTACAAAATAAAAAAAAAATAATACAATCAGTTAGCACCATAGAACACCACAGCATGCCTATGTTATATTGAGATTAAACGTACCAATTTCCCTCTCACCAAGGCAGTGCTTGGCGTCCGAGCCACCTATCACTATCTCATGCAGTATCACACAGAGGGCATGTCTAGAACTATGCAAGTACCAACTCATTAAAAGTTAATGTTAACATACGAATATCAGGGAAAAATATAGGAAACAAGGACCCGCACCTGGTGTGAACAAGACCTTAGTGTATTAACCTGTGTTTTAAGGTACACAGCAAAATGAAATACCGTACTTGCGTACTAACTAACTGTGAGCTTATGGCTCCTTTACACCAGAACTTATGTGTTGGATTTTGTTTTTGAAAGACTCCATAGGAACTTCCCTAAACCATAGGTTAGCGTAATAAGGTCTCATTCATAGGAAGTGCGGGTCTCGTTCACACCAAGTGCATTGGGTTGCATAGATTATCATGGATCAGCCAAGACAAGGACACAATTTTTTTCTATGTGCCTGTTGACACCATACAGGTGCGTTGATGTGCACTGGGCGAACATGCAGCATGTCTGAATTTATGCGCAGCATAATGCCCTGCATGTTTCAACACACTGCAGCACATTGCAATGTTGTGAATGAAGTATCTTTTTGTGACACGTTCATAAAATAAAGAAAAAAGTGACCAGTGTGATGTATTATAACAGTGCATCACTCTGCCTCTACACAATACACAACGCGCATGCATAATGCAGAGAATAACATGGGCTGGTGTGAACAGGCCCAGCTTGCAGTACTCTTTCACCAGTGCACTGCAGTTAAGTGCATTGGTGGAAGTCCTATAGAAAGCCACGCATTTTCTCATGTCCATACATTGTAATTTCTCAGAAAATGTATGCCAATGCCTTCACGTACTGTGTATACAGGTGTACTTTAAAGATCTATTTGTGTTATACCTTTTTATTTTAAACAGTTTTATCTTAAATATTTGAGCCATGATAAAGAGATATAATGCATATGCTACAAGACGACGCTCCTAATTTTTGGAAAAAGGAAATGTAGCAAGGCCGCATATCAGACACATGGTTTCAATAATAAAATGTTAAAAGCTTTCTGTCTTAACAAAACATAATATTTGACCTGAACTGGCTTCCTTGGCTCAACTACAAAGTTGTTGTATGAGATGGTTGAGATTAGCCGTATGTGACATAACAGTGACCTAAACATGATTATCTCTTAAAGGGCACTGAAGGCCAAATTGATTCTGATACAATGGCTTGTAATATTTTTTACACAGATGTTAAGGTGTTGTATGTTTTAAGTGTAATTGTTACAGAGCTGAATAGAAGCACATGTTTTGTGGTTCCAGCCTACAATGTCCTTAGAAGATACTCAGTCACATGGACGTGCTTAATTATCTCTAACGTCTCAATTTACCAGTAGGGCTAAACTATCCTGATCAATGAGAATCATCATTGTACAAAGGCATACCTTAACACAAACCTGTGGCACCTGAAAATGGCTAAGCAGCTATAGGAGGGAGCCGACAGTATATGCTCATTTTGGTACAGGTTTTAGTCCCCTCAACCCTGCCTGGGGCTCCCCTAAAGTGTCTTTGACCCCTTTAGTGTAGATTAGGTACAGCCTATTTCCCATGCTTTCAGAAAGTCTGTGTTTGCATAGCCACTTAGGAAGGGCTTGAAGGAGCACTGGAGGGGCAAAATCTAATGGACATTGTTGTTGCTGGGGGTTAGTGCACTCTGCATATTGCTTCACAGTTCCCATAGAATGTATCAGTTTTGGATCGCTATTAGTTTGTTCAAATCACGCATCGCTTTCCGTTTTGGGAGGTCACTGGTGAAATCTTTTAGGCTGAGTTGCTGATACTACCTACAAGCCATGGTTTTTACCAAGATCTTTCATTCCCCCTGCTGAATTTCCATATCTTAAATTCTAGAGAATCCGACAAAATGAGTAAGACTATCCTTTCCGAAGGTGGAATAAAGCTGGTCCTTTTGTGGGAATTTTTGAAAACTGTAATCAGCTCTTATATGAAAACACAACTGCATGACAATGAGGGGTCCTTGGCAATCCCACACCCAGTGATTTGATTATTATCTGGTTTCGGACATCCACATGTTTCAAACTGGGGAGGAAATCAATGAAAAACTCCTTTCGACTGGCTTTGAATAATTACCAATTTAGCTTTGATTGTTTAGTCTTTCAAAAATAGGAATCATTTGAAACCTTTGGTGGCAAATTGCTTTGAGAAAGGCAGTCTCCTGATAATATTATTTCCATTAAAGCTGATTATATGTTTTTTTTTTTACAATTGCCACAAAATTTCCTAGTCTGTATAGAGTTTGAGAATGTTGGTAAGGAAAGGCATCTGAGCCAAGAACCCCATTATGTGTTCTTACTGGTGAAACCATAGCAAGCTGTAGGAAGACGATGGGGCAACTCGGCCCATGACAGTCCAGTTATAATTAAAATACAAGTGAACTGGCCCTTTTTTTGCTGCTGAATGGAAAACACACAATGATTGTTGCGCTAAGGTATTTCCAGCAGGCAAAGCTGTGCTGTCTGGGGTGGTGAGGGAATGGTTAAAAAGTCAGGATCCTGAACATATAGTCCAAAGTTCTGACAAATGAGCAGCAGAGAGTCAATAAATAAAAATGATGTTAGGAATGACTCTGGATAGAGGTGCAGGGTTTTTAAGGAAAGTCCATAACCTGGGTGATTACCACAGGGAGTATAGCTGGCACAGGGAAGGCAGCACACTGGAGAGTAGAAGAACCTCTGGGGGCAATACTAGAAAAACAGACAAGCAGCGCCAATCTAAGTGCAGCAATAATGTAACATATTTAATTAAAATGTCATAAAAGGTAATCTATACTATATAGTAAATGTACTTACTTGGGCTGTTTCTATGTGTGGGATTTAATAGTGCCTTAAGACTATAAGGATCCTGTGAAACAATATGATGGGAATTGATTAGTAAACAATATTTATGCTTGTAATTAAATGAAAATTTTAAATAAGAACAATTGGGGATGACCTTATAGAGGGGGGGGGGGGGCAGGGATGGGAATATTAGTACAATGACGGAGAGATTGGATAACATAATTTATATGACAGAATTTATCTCTATGGCTTTGTTTAGGCCTCCAGGCGCGAAGGCATCCAGGGTATAAATCCAGAAAGTTTCCCTCTCGTAGAGACATTTAAAACGCTCTGCAAGAGGGAGAGTCCTGGGTATCAGTTCTATTACCCAGACCCGAAGTCCGTCAGTAGAGCCCTGATGGAATTCTTTGAAATGTCTAGGGATACTTAGGTTACAGTCTTCTTCTACTGACCTACGGTGTTCACCAAACCTTTTTCGCAATGTCCGAATAGTACGACCGATGTAGAGCAGACCACAGGGACAATATATTACAAAATCGGAAGAACAATTATAACATTCGTTTAGGAGGTATATTTTCCCTTTGGTAGTGGATGATTTCTGACGATGGATAACAAATTTGCAAGTCTGGCATTGTAATTTTTTGCATTGATACATGCCTTTGATTGAAAAGGAAGGTCAGGGACGGTGTGGGTTTTTTATATGTGGATTTTAGTTTGCTTGGTGCAATGCGGCTTTTTATGTTTCTGGCCCTCCGATATGTGATCCTGGGTGCACTCGGGAGGCATGTCTTTAGTGAGGGGTCTTCTAACAGTATCCCCCAGCGTTTTCGAAAGATTCCTTCCATCTTTTTGTGCTGTGAAATGAATTGAGTTATGAACCTGGTGGTGTGAGGTTGAGTGGGAAGTGTTGGTTCAGTATGTGAGGGAGATTTGGAATGAATGGCGGAGGATTCGTAATCTAAAAAGTTGGCAAACGCTTCCTCCACCAAGTGATATATGTAGTCTAAGTTGTGAGTACAATTTCATTTCAAACGGTTGAACTGGCTTTTTGGGATGTTGGATTTCCATCTAGAGGGTGGTGGCAGTTTTGATAGTGTAAATATGAATTTTCTGCTGTGGGTTTTATGTAGTTTTTAGCATAAATAGCATTGTCAGTATGACACAGATCCAGAAATGCCAAACTGTGAGGGCTATACATCTGGGACGATTGTTCCCGTATCAAGGTTAAATGTGTATGTTTTAGGCTTGTTATCTATTTTTTACTCATCAGTGACATATGACATTCATTAATTTATCCAGTTTGTCCTTGAACAGAGGTATAGAAAAAATACCTATCATGACTTGTCTTAAGGGTTAATTCGATGTATCAGAAATTGTCGTGTTAAAACGTCTCCATTTTCATAATTCATAACACTGGTAGTCGGCAGATATCATTAAGCTGTTATTTCTTTCAGCTCTCCTCCTGTGCATAATAGCACCTGACTTTTTCAGAATGCCAATGTTAATTGTTACTGACTATAATAGAATATGAATACCAAAGATATTTGACACCGGTGTAATGGTTCTGACTTTTCCCTGTTACACCGAGTAGGAGGCTTGAAGGGATGCAGGGTCAAAGGAGAGATAAAAGCTTTTCTGATTCCATCGTAAAACATTAAAGCTTCTTGATTTTAGATATGCTGCTCGTGGAATGTACTGCTGACTTATGAATGGACATTAATATACTGTTCAATGAGTGACATTTTCACGTACTGTCTTAATTTAGGCTAATTGCTCAGGACAGAGTACCATTTTGGGTTACTGGAAGCACTACCCTCCTGTAAACCTTCTGATAATGTGTCTATTAAGAACCTTGTACCGAAAATAATGTACATAACGTCGATTTTATGTGTTTTTTTTAAAAATCTAATTAGAGTGGAAGAAGCATGCCGGTAAAACAAAGAGGGAAAAAATAAAAAATAACTTAAAACCCCAACTCTGGTCAGTGCTAAAAAAAAAATGAATTTGCTCTTCTTCCCCAGCAAATGAAGATTATTTAGCACATGTTATAAATCATGATATAACAAAGAGAAATACTTACCTTAATCCATGGCCCTTCGGGCTTCCTCTCCACTGGTTCCAGTTGGGATGGCCGGTCCCTCAAAAGCCACTCTTCCTCCAGTCTCTGACCAGTCTTGTTACCGCACCTCTTGCCAACATTGACCACTACTGCTCATGCATTGTGGGTGATGAGGGAGGAGTGTCTGTCCACATTCTAGTGTTGGGGAGAAGAAGATTGTGGTTGTTGCCTTAGGCTCGGTTCACACTGCCGTGACCTAAAAATCGTGCAACTTACAATGCAACTTTTCCTGGCAACTTCGGCACAACTTGGCGCGACTTTGAAGCAACTTCAGGGAATGTCTGTGTAAACTTCTTGTAATGTCGGATCCAAATCACATCAATTAAGATGAGGATCCGACTTGGAGACAACTTCCATTAAAGTCTATTAAAGTAGTACAGGAACCTTTTCTAAAGTCGTGCTAATTAAGACATTTCTAATTGACTAAAATGGGATTTCAAATGTCACGCGACTTGGGATCTCACAAGTCGGATCCCAAGTTGCGGCAGTGTGAACTGAGCCTTAAAGCTCAGTTCCAGACATATATAAAAAAGGCACCTTCATGCATTGCTTGGTGCTTACCACTAGACCCAGTACTACCAGTTCACTCCTAAAGCCCAACTCTAAGCAAATAAAAATGAACCCTTTGCAGTCAGACTGCGCCTGTACTGCAATGGTTAATAGCTTGTTTTGTCCAGGGGAGTGGAGAAACAGTTTTACCTACCTGAACCTCTGCTCCTCTAGCAGGTGGCGCTCCCCCACAATCCGGAGGTTGACTATCCCTTGGCATCTCCATATCCAGAGCAGAGCTATGGACCCTGCTCACGTTTTGATGATGATGTCAGGACTTTAGACCAGTGGATCGTGGGATTGCAGGCTCAGCGGGGACCAGTCTAGCTGTAGGGAGGGGCAGAGGATCTGGTAAGTATATTTCCTTTTATTGTTCCCCAAGACCAAAATGAGCAATTAACCCTTGCAGTGCAGGCACAGCCCCACTGCAAGGGATAATTTTTTATTTGCCCAGAGTTGGGCTTTACCATTCACCATTATGGAAACTGTTAGCTTTAGGGTTCAATGTAAATCAGGTAATCCATTCTGAACATTTTTTTATTTGTTTTTGAACCACAAAAATATGAAACAAAGTACAGTACAGTAGGAGGAGAGAGAACACTAACCTTACTTTAGACGACTTCTGGCGTGGAAGAAGGTGGGTGGGAGGCAGTTATTGTTTGGAGGGAGAGTCCCCCTCCATAAGGACATTGGGGAAATCTCCTTCAGGGGTTTCCTCTCTTCTTTGTCTCTTAGGCTCAGTTTTGGTAAAAAATCTGTCCAATGCCACTTGTCTTTTCCTGTGCTGCATAACTCTCTGGAAATCTATGGGATAAAAAGCTCATAAAAAAGCTTTACAGCAAGTGTGCACAGGAATGGACAGTACAGTACAGTAGAGTATGCGCTAAAAAGCACACCAAAAATCTTCTCAACACTGTAATGCCTCATACACACGATCGGACATTGATCGGACATTCCGACAACAAAATCCATGGATTTTTTTCGACAAATGTTGTGTCAAATACACAAACATGGTTGGAAATTCCAAACGTCAAGAACGCAGTGATGTACAACACGTACAACGAGCCGAGAAAAATGAAGTATAATGAAGAATAGCCAGTGCGACTCTTCTGCTTGATTCCGAGCATGCGTGGAACTTTGTGCGTCGGAATTGTGTACACACGATCGGAATTTCCGACAAGGGATTTTATTGTTGGAAAATTTGAGACCCAGTTCTCAAATTTTATGTGACGGAAAATCCGATGGAAAATGTCCAATTGGAGCCTATACACGGTCGGAATTTCCGACAAAAAGCTCCCATCGAACATTTTCCATCTGAAAATCCGACCGTGTGTACCGGGCATTAGTGTCTTCACAGTACATTTTTAGTGTTTCTCTGTGATCGCATGCTCACCTACAGGAAGTTGCAACCACGTATCAGAGCAAGGAAGATGGCCACGGCTCGTGTTCGTGAACCGAAGAGGAGTTTGTGTACCGAAGCTAATTTTTGTGAACCGAGTTGTTTGTGAATAGAAGCGTTCGTGAACAGAGGTATCACTGTATTTTGTTATATTGGCAAAGTGTTGTGGCCACCTTCATTGTTGACTAGATTCTTGTACCAAATATGAAATTAGAAAAAAAGGAATCTTTTTATTCCAATTAAATGACACAGGTAGTGCGAAAAATACAGGGATTGTCATTACCCAACTACAAAAAATGCTCGCAGTTTCCACTCTACTTCATCCCAAAGGAGTTCTGTCGGGTTGAGGTCAGGACTCGGTGCAGGCCAGTCAAGTTACTCCACCCCAAACTCGCTCATTCATGTCTTTATGAAGCTTGCTTTGTGCACTGGTGCGCAGTCATATTGGAACAAGAAGGGGCCATCCCCAAACTGTTCCCACAAAGTTAGGAGCATGAAATTGTCCAAAATGTCTTGGTATGCTGATGCCTTAAGAGTTCACTTCACTGGAACTAAGAGGCCAAGCCCGACCCTTAAAAAACAACCACACACCATAAACCCCCCCTCCACCAAATGATTTGGACCAGTAGACAAAGCAAGGTCCATAGACATGGAGGAGCGAGTTTGGGATGGAGGAACTTGACTGGCCTGCCTGGCCTGGAGTTCTGACCCTAACCCAATAGAACACCTTTGGAATGAATTAGAGCAGAGACTGCGAGCCAGGCTTCTCATCCACATCAGTGCCTGACCTCACAAATGCGCTTTTGGAAAAATGGTCAAATATTCCCATAGAGACACTCCTGAGCCTTGTGGACAGCCTTCCCAGAAGAGTTGAAGCTGTTATAGCTGCGGACTAATGCCCTGTACACACAATCGGACATTGATCGGACTTTCCGACAACAAAATCCATGGATTTTTTCCGATGGATGTTGGCTCAAACTTGTCTTGCATACACACGGTCACACAAAGTTATCGGAAAATCCGATTGTTCTGAACGCAGTGACGTAAAACACGTACGTCGGGACTATAAACGGGGCAGTAACCAATGGCTTTCGTTTCTCTTAATTTATTGTGAGCATGTGTGGCACTTTGTGCATCGGATATTTGTACACACGATCGGAATTTCCGGCAATGGATTTTGTTGTCGGAAAATTTTATAGCAAGCTCTCAAACTTTGTGTGTCGGAAAATACGATTGTTCTGAACGCGATGACGTAAAACTTCGTACGGCGGGACTATAAACGGGGCAGTAGCCAATAGCTTTCGTCTCTTAATTTATTCTGAGCATGTGTGGCACTTTGTGTGTCGGATTTGTGTACACACGATCGGAATTTCCGAATTTTGTTGTCGGAAAATTTTATAGCAAGCTCTCAAACTTTGTGTGTCGGAAATTCTGTTGGAAAATGTGTGATGGACCCAACAAACGGTCGGAATTTCCGACAACAAGGTCCTATCACACATTTTCTATCGGAAAATCCAACCATGTGTACAGGGCAATAGACTGGGATGCCATTAAAGCGGGGTTCCACCCAAATTTTGAACATTATCTCTATGCATTCTCTTCCTTGCCTAGATGCTGACATGCTGTGTAAAAAAAATTAAATTGCCGTAATTACCTTTTTTTTTCTAATCTTCTTAGCACTTCCTGGTTTTCCTCCCATGGGAGTAGGCGTGTTTCTAGCCTCTCCCAGACCTCCCACAGTCCCCTGGGAGATAGTCTCAGGCTTCCCAGCATGCATTGTGCAACAGCGTCATCACAACATCTCGGTGAATGCTGGGAGCACAGCATTCACCGCATCCAGGAAATACATGCTTGTGGGCTTCAAATGCCCACAATGAAGATGGAAACCGCCTTCAGTGAATTTTATAAGTTATCCTTTACAACGAAATCGGACACAGGCGGACTTATTACACAGAACATGTGAGTAGATAATCATGAGAAGAAAAGTTTGTGAATGAACTCCAAAAAAAAAAAAAACGATAGATAGGTGGACCCCCGCTTTAAAGTTCATGTGCATGTAAAGGCAGACGTCTCAATACTTTTGCTAATATAGTGTATATGTGGTTCATAAAACTGAAATTGTCTAGAGTTTTTTTGCCAAGAAATTAAAAAACAGGACACTGAACCAGATATTTACATTGCAGATTATCCAGCACTGATAGCCTGAAATAAAAAAAAAATGAACAATTTCTAGTTTGTTTTAATATGATTTACAACACTTGCTACACAGGTATCAGGTGCATTTAAAATGACACACATTAAGGGAAACTCAATATGAATTATAGACACAGGTAAATTATAAATGTAATTCTAACATCAAAGATGTATTTATTAAAAATACAATACATCAAAAAGTATTTATCACATTTTCAAAAATATTTTTTACATTATTTTAGCCTATAGAATTCATCTTTATTTAAGCTAAAAAAATAACTAATATATTATTGGATAATTTTTATATTTTAGAGCCCTTGCACACTGGGGCGGGGGCGGCATCGGCGGTAAAACGCCGCTATTATTAGCGGCGTTTTACCGCCGGTATGCGGCCGCTAGCGGGGCGGTTTTACCCCCCGCTAGCGGCCGAGAAGGGGTTAAATACCACCGCAAAGCGCCTCTGCAGAGGCGCATTGCCGGCGGTATAGCCGCGCCGTCCCATTGATTTCAATGGGCAGGAGCGGTAAAGGAGCGGTATACACTCCGCTCCTTCACCGCTCCGAAGATGCTGCTAGCAGGACTTTTTTTACCGTCCTGCCAGCGCATCGCTCCAGTGTGCAAGCCCTCGGGGCTTTCACACTGGAATGCAAGGAGCGGCACTTTCGGGTCGGTTTGCAGGCGCTATTATTAGCGCAATAGCGCCTGCAAACCGCCCCAGTGTGCAAGGGCTCTTAATCTGACTATTGTGTTTTTTTGTAACTTGCTTGTTTTTTTTTTTTTTTTTTGTCTCAGATTGATAAGAAAAAAAAATCAGAGGAAAATAATACAGTGAAAGTGTATTTCAATATAAAAGAAATCTTTTTTAATTAGAGGCTTGGAAAGATATACCCTTTAATTGCTATGGTTGTAATTTGTAGGTCATCAATATCTTTGCTTCTTTCATTAATAAACTGGCAAGTCAAGTAGGAAAACTGCAGAAGTATAATTTTTTCCCCCGAAGCTCTACTTAATCAACAGTAGACTTCATCAAACAGAAAAAAAAAAAAGAAAAAAAATGTAAATCAGCTGCATTAATTCTGCTGGCAATAAATAGGGAGAAGAAAACATGAGAGGGAAAGGAAAAAAAAAAATTCTCATTTCACAAAGGCTGCTTTGGATTGAACGGAGGGAATTGGTAGTTAAAGTGCCTTTTAAATTGTGAGTGACTAGGGGATGGTAGAGGTTTGTGTATGGATTAGCACAGTGATAGACCCTGAGTAGCCAGCGACAGTGACTAATTACCTGACAGAGCTATGCAGTGTTCGGCTTGGTCATCGAAATTAATTTTCTGTTTTCAAGACAAGCAGAGAACAGATGCAGGATTTCAGCTCAATACTTAAATGAACTAGGAGTCCAAGTTATTACTTTCATTAGAAGGGACAAAGTGGATTTTTGGATATGTTGCAAAAGTCATCTGAATTGTAGATTCATTTCTGAGAGTGAAGGAGGATTAGGTGTATATAAAAAAAAAAAAAAAAAAGCACAAAAACATTTTGCAAATAAAAAAAAGGCTACAAGAACACTTTAACAATAGTTAAAGCTATCCATGTGTGGGAACGGCTGGCTGTTTAATTGTGACTAGTCTAGTTTCTGAAAGGCTTTTTGTAAAATTGGTTATAATGTAAATTTGGGTGAGTAAAGGAGAATTACATCTTTTTTTTTTTTTTAAAGTAATTTTTATTATTTTTCAAAAGAAAATTGAGTACTATCCGTGATACTTTTTTTATTTGCACTAACATACAATTTTTTCAGGACAAGCTTTCGAGGGGTGTCCCCTTCTTCAAGGTCCAAGCAGTAGAGATTCACAAATTTATAAATTTATCACATCAAGTATTATTTTTCAAGAAATTACAAAGTAATATAAGCAAACAGAGAAAAAAAAAATTAAATTAGAAAGAAGACGCTATAATATTACAAGCAATCTGATGGTACAAGTACCAATATATGTTCCTTTTATTTGATTAAACTTTTTAAAAGCAAGGTTAACCACTTAACCTCTGTAGGATTTACCCCCCTTCCTGACCAGGCTATTTTTTTTATTTAAGTACTGTGTTACTTTAACTGACAATTGCGCAGCACTGTACCCAAATAAAATGTCCTTTTTTCCCACAAATAGAACTTTCTTTTGGGGGTATTTGATTACCTGTGTGTTTCTTATTTTTTGCGCTGTAAACAAAGAACCACCAACAATTTTGAAAAAAAAAAAAAAAACAATGTTTTTTTTACTTTCTGCTCTAAAACACATCCAATCAAAAATGTCTTAATCAGTTTATGCCAATATGTATTCTGCTACATATTTTTGGTAAAATAAAATCCCAATACGCGTATATTGATTGGTTTGCGCAAAAGGTATAGCGTCTACAAACTATGGGATACTTTTATTTTTTACTAGTAATGGGGGCGATCATAGGGGCTGCGATTTTGCGGCGGACAAATCAGACACCTAACTGACACTTTTGATACTTTTTTGGGGGACCAGTGACACTAATACAGTGATCAGAACTAAAAAAAAATGCACTGTTACTGTACTAATGACACTGGCAGGGAAGGGGTTAACATCAGGGGCGATCAAAGGGTTAACTGTGTTCCTAGCCAATGTTTTAGTGTACTGTGGGAGGTGCTTTTACTAGGGGAAGAGATGGATTCTAATCCCTGTTTTGCAGGAACACAGAATACATGCTTTCCCTTCTGTCAGAACAGCAATCTGCCTTGTTTACATGACTTTTTGTCTAACAATTGGCAGGTGTCGGCAGACATTGAGTCCGCAGGACCCACAGATCAGCTCCTGCTGTGTATAATCACAACGGGAGCTGGCATTGCGCGCCCCCTACCCAAAAGTGCCAGATCACACACTAGGCAGAGCCACCTTGGTGCCGTATATGTAATTTATATGGTCATCTGATTGTTAGTACACAGCTTTTTGAGAGCCGATCACGATCATTCTTGCAAAATTATCCAAAGGGCCAAACACGAAAAATGTTCTCATGCAATACAAGAACGTACGATATGTCCATGAAGACATGGATGAGTGAGTTTGTGGTGGAGGAACTTGATTGGCCTGCACAGAGTTCTGACCTCAACCCTATAGAACACCTTTGGGATGAATTAGTGGAAACTGTGAGCCAGGCCTTCTCATCCAACATCAGTGCTTGACCTCACAAATGCGCTTCTGGAAGAATGGTCAAGCATTCCCATAGTCACACTCCTAAAATTTATGGTCTTAATTCAGCTCCATCATCGATCTGGACCCCGGTGTGAGGAAAAAGATCAAGGGCGTACTCCACTCCCCAATGTCCTCAACGGCCTAGGCAACCTACCTGATCCCCTGTAAATCATCCCCCAGGAGGCTTTTCTTTCCTTGGATCACAGATCCCCATAACCCCTTCTTATGGGTTCTGATCCACCTTGTTGCCGACAATGAAAGATTGACTGCTCAGTTTTCGTTTGCCTCTCTTACCATAGGAGTGCTTCGCATTGTTGATTTTTTTCTGTTTCCTTTAGTTGGATCCTCTGATTTACCACAAAAGATTGACTATGGAGTCTTTTGTCTGTTAATGCCACCACTGGAGTAGCACAGCGGGTCCCTGTGCTTCTCCCAGTTGGAGGACGCCCTACTCCCCCACTTGTCCCCCGGCTGCGGCTGAGGACTCCCGAGTCACAGATGCAACTCGGGCCTACACATGTTATTAGGACTTTTTTTTTCTGGGCCAACTTGGCCTTTTTGTTATATTGCAGCTTCTCACCCTCAGAATTTTTTTCTGGATTTTTTGGGGGGATTTTTCTTCTTATTATGCTCTCTTTTTTTATTCCTCTTTCATATGTCATTTTTCTAACGTTCTCCACAGTACAATATGATATGTTGATTAACACAAGGCTATTACCCTGTAATTCCGCAATTGGGAAGTTACCTGTTCCACTACATCTATATTGGCTAATCTTTACTACCTTGGTATGGCTCTGAAGTTGTTGTCATACAATGCAAAGGCCTGAACTCCATTAAAAAATTATGGCTGGCCTTGAAGAAGTTCAAGGCTTCCGGTGCGGATGTGATCCTGATTCAGGAAACCCACTTCCGTGCTGGAGGTTCCTTTAAATTTGCATCCAAATATTTTCCAACTTCTCACACGGCGTCTGACTCATCTGGTAAGGCTAGCGTCACAATACTGATTAGACGCTCCTGCTCTCTCCAGATCCAGTCCACGCACTTAGACCCACACGGTCGCTACATAATAATGCAATGTGTTTATATCTCATCCCATTACAATTATGAATATATATGCGCCTAACTCAGGTCAGATCAAATTCTTAACTGAGGCATTCAAACAGCTCCAACACTTCTCACAGCCCTTCAGGTTGATAGGTGGAGACTTTAATGCCATACTCTGCCCTACTCCAGACAGGAGATTCCTATTCCACACCAAACTACCCCTCCCAGCACAATCCTTATCCACATCCTTTCGCAAACTGATCCCTGCCCACCACCTGTTTGACACTTGGAGGATCAAACACCCTACCCTACAAGCAAACAGTTTTCATTCTATTCCCCCCCCCTCACAAAATGTTCTCTAGATTGGAGCACTTTTTTTGTGACAGCCCCCTCCTACTGAACACAGTGTCAGCTAAATAAGGCCTCACCACCTGGTCAGATCATGCTCTCCTGACCCTAGACCTCTACCTCGCCACCACGTATCCTAAGAAATACCACTGGAGACTAAATGAATCACTGCTAAACGACCCCAAAACTAAAGTTGCACTCTCCCTCGCACTGGCAGAATACTTTCAGCTCAATGTAGCTACTGTCCCTAGTCCATCCACTCTATGGGAAGCCCACAAGGCATATTTCAGGGGGCACTGTATCTCAGTAAGCTCCTGTAGAAAGAAAGATTCCCCCCTCCTGAAATCGTCCTTACTGGCCGAACTGCAAACAGCTGAGCGCTCTCTAGTACACTCTCCCACAGTGGCCCGACTATGGACGGTGACTTCGCTACGAAACAGGCTAAAGTCCCTAGTGATGTCAGCTATAGACAAATCCCTATGGGCTAAGTAAAAATTCTACGAGTTCTCCAACAAACCACACAGAATGTTAGTCTCCAGACTCAACCCTAGGCCCTTCCACTCTTTTACGGACCACCTTAAACAACCTGGTGGGACCCCCACTTACTGCCCACAAACCATGACTCGGGTCTTTGGTGAGTTTTACGCTAAACTCTACAACTGTCTAACCCCAGAACTCCACCCCCATTTGTTCAAGAGTTGTTCGAGACTTTTTTATCAGACATTAAACTACCAAAACTGACCAAACCGGACCTACTCATCCTAAACGCCCCCATTACAGGAGAAGTATTAGCAAATACAATTAAACACCAACCCCTGCACAAATTCCCTGGCCCAGACGACCTCCCTTAATCCTACCACAGGACTTTCCTACCAATTTTGTCACCTCACCTATTATCTTTATACAATTCCCTTCTACAAGGCCAGACACCTCACAACCCTTTCTTCACTCCTGAATCTCGGTAATTCCTAAACCTGGTAAAGACCTCTCCACCCCAGACAATTACCACCCAATCGCACTCCTCAATTCGGATTACAAACTCTTCACCAAAATTATGGCCAATCGCTTATCCCAATACCTAACCAAATTAATTGATAGAGACCAAGTGGACTATGTCCCTACGAGACATGCAGGGGATAACACTAGACGCACCATCGATATAATTGATATGCTGAACAGAGTATGCCGACCTGCACTGATCCTCAGCCTAGATGCCCAAAAGGCATTTTATAGACTAAGCTGGCCCTACATGTTTGCTACCCTTTCCAAATTTGGGTTTCACTGTCCATTCATATCTGCCTTATCGGCCCTCTATTCTAATCCCTCATATCAGGTTCAAATGGCCTAATTTATATTCCAGACCTTCCCTATGTCCAACAGTACCAGACACGGCTGTTCCCTATCCCCGCTCCTATTCATTCTATGTCTGGAGCCCTTGGCAGAAGCGATACGGTCCCACCCTGATATTCGAGGGGTTCCAATAGGCCACAGGGAATATAAATTATCCCTATTCGCGGATGACATTCTGCTGACCCTCACCCACCCTCACATTTCCCTCCCATCCCTACATTCTCTCCTATCTCAGTTCAGCTGCCTATCTGGTTTTAAAATCAACAACTCTAAAACAGAAGCTTTGCCTTTACATATCTCCCCGGAAGATCTAACTTCCCTAAAAATCTCATACCCATACCACTGGTGCACGTCATCTTTTAAATACCTAGGCGTACAAATTACGCCTACCTATGCCTCCCTATACTCAAACAACTACACACCACTGTTTAAGGATATCAATGCCATGTTAACTCACTGGAATCGATTAGGCAGAATCAATGTGTTGAAAATGTCAGTCATGCCTAAACTACTATACTTTTTTGAGACCCTGCCAGTTCCCATACCCATGTCTCAACTGAAGCTGATCAAACAATGGTTCCTAAGATTCATTTGTGGGAATAAGGCACACAGAATAGTGAGCTCAGTGATCTTCTCCACCAGAAACCAAGGTGGTCTAGGGGCCCCTGATGTTCAAAAATACTACCTAGCCTCACATCTTCGTGCAGTGATATCCTGGTCTTGCCTTTCACTGCCAAATAGGTGGTCGGAGATCAAGATGGGCTCTCTGTTTCCCACCCATGCCTGCTCCCTAATCTGGTCCCCTTCACTGCACCAAGATCTCAAGCTTCAAAGTCTATGCCTAGGCCCTATGTTGTTCTCATTAAAGATATGGCGTACCTGTGCTGCAAGGTTCTCTCTCTCTCTCTTCCTCATCCCCCCCCCTCACCAACGTCCTCTATAACCGCTTAATCCCAGACAGTTTGTCCCACACCCGAATGCATCCTTGGGTTCAAGCAGGTCTCTTCCAGCTCCACCAATTTCCCCTATCCAATTACCCATAAGCTCCGGACCTTTGTAGACATCCAGTCTAAGCACCAGATACCTAACTATCTGTTCTTATCTCATCTCTAAGTGAGACATTACCTATCCACTATATCTTTGACCCATACTCTACCTAATCCAACGGCCTTTGAGCTCCTTTGTTCCCAAGGCCCCCATCAAAGCTGGCTAGTATCTACAATATACCAATTACTACAGGAGTCCTCTGCACGCTCTGAGGACTTACATACTTACATGCAAAAATGGGCCCATATCACTCAAACACCAATCTCCCTTTCTCAATGGTCTAAGATCTGGACTCATACGTCTAAAGTATCCAGGTGCGTGATGCAGAAAGAGACAGCACTTAAAATACTACTCTTCTGGTACATGAGCCCAGAATTACTGCATCATTTCGATCCCTCCCTCTCTCCTCTTTGTTGGTGGTTAAATCCAGAGGCACCCACTACCACATCTTCTGGCAATGTGAATTGATTGTGCCCTTCTGGTCCATGGTGATGTCCCTGGTTTAGCGTATATTTTAACACTCCCTTCCACTGGATCCAGTACACCTCCTTCTAGGTCTCCCCTTCTCTGAACTAGGGAAAGCTTTGAATTAATTAGCCTCCTATATTTTGCTTGCCGCCAAGCGAGTTATCCAAATCTGTTGGTTGTCCCCCTCCCCCCATCTCAGGACCAGTTTCTACAGGTCATCACCGAATTACGCAGAATGGAACACATGACAGCCCAGGTAGATGATGCAGTGGACAGATTTGATAAAGTTTGGGATATGTGGGATAAATCTGAGTTTGGTATCACACCCCTAAACCCAACCTAATACTCACATACCCATCCATCATCTCAGTCCCTCATCTTTAGTCCTCAACTTCTCCTAGGTTATAGCCCTCTGATCTCCCTCTTTTGTATTCCTTTTGATAAGAGTTACATATCTTGTACTAGATCTATTTGTTTCTAGATCTAAAATTGATTCTTTTGAATTTCATTGTACTTGATGTGCTTTTCTCTGCATTTCTCAATTTCTGTACTTACCATGTTTTATATTCAATAAAAAACACTTGCTTCCCATTGCCCATTGAATAAAATTCAAAACACTAACAATAACATACAAAGCCATTTACAACTCTGCTCCCAGCTACATCACCAATCTTATCTCAAAACATCACTCAAACCATCCTCTCCGCTGCTCCCACGATCTCCTGCTCTCTAGCTCCCTTGTTTTCTTATCCCATGCACGTCTCCAGGACTTCTCCAGAGTTTCTCCCATCCTCCGGAACTCCCTACCCCAATCTGTCTGGTTATCTCCTACTCTATCCACTTTTAGGCAATCCCTGAAAACAAATCTCTTCAGGGAGGCCTATCCTGCCTTCGGCTAATAACCTGAGTCTTCTACTTCCCTCATCAGGTCATCCCTCACAGTTACTACTTTGTGTTTCACCAGCCCCTCCCTTTTAGATTGTAAGCTCACAGGAGCAGGGCCCTCCTAACCCTCTTGTATTGAATTGTATTGTTACTGTATTGTTTCCCTTTATATTGCAAAGTGCTGCGCAAACTATTGATGCTATATAAATCCTGTATAATTATAATAATATTAGGATTGGAAAAAGACACACATTTCAAGAGGTTTTGTAAAAATCTCTGAAAAGGACACTCTTGACGTGTATTGACAGATACCATTAGCACCTAACTGCGAGGGGAAAAACTCAGATGGAATGAGTAGAAAAGAAGCTAGTAAAAAGGAGGAGGGGTGGGAAGGGAATGGGGGACGGGGACAGGGAAAAGGGAAAGCAGGGAAGAGGGGGGAGGAAAGGACTGGGAACCGACCCTCCTCAAGGGGTGGGATTTTAAAGGAAAATTGACTGAGTTGTGTAGATGAGCATAATGAGCAATCAGCTAAAATAATTGTATTTATTGAAAGGCATTGTAGAAAAATATACACAATACATGGGTAAACATATAATAGTCCAGTAGTGACATCAACGGTTAATACGTGACTTGAGCCAACATGTTTCGCAAATAGGAATTCGCTTCATCAGGGCTAGGCACGATGCAGTTAATGCATTTACACTGTATAGACAAAAGATCATCTTAGATCATAAGGTAACTTAACATCTCTTAACAAATACCAAAAATGACATACAATAGCTCACCTACTATAATTTCAGGACTAAGTTAAAATCACCATTCAATAGACAGCAACTGCGCAGCCGGCCGGTATGAAATGTCACTGGGTGCCAGATCCCAGAGTGACAGTGCCTGTAGGAGAACTGGGCCACGCATTCAGGGGGTTAAACGCAGGAACCGCTGCTGAAAATTCAAGATGGTATAACTATCAGAAAGCACCAAAAGTGATTGGTAAGTCAATCTATACTACCAATGGTTAGTCGTTATCAGATTGATTATATAAAAAATCATCAAGAAAATATATGGTGCCTCATTTTAAATATGAAATGATATCACTAGCGCGGGGGCCCAGCGCAACATTCCCTTTTGGACTTAAGTATACACGTATATATAGACGTGTACCCACGGGGCAAGGCCGAAAATACATGATAGCATAGCTAAAAATCCAGAGCAAACAAAGCAAACTAAATGTATCCCCCAGTGTATAACCGGAAAGCCGGTGCAATAATAAAAAATGTAATATCTAATATGAATAGACTCACCATTAGAAGTCAAAAGGCGAGGGGGGGGAAGGAGGCCAAACCTAGTGCCCGCAGGATTGTTTTGTAATGGAGAGTACGGGCGTCCGCCCGTTCACGATGGATGGCCGCAAGATGTGTCTGACAGACAACATCAGCGCCTCCATCTTTAAATGCTGTGGCCCTACCGGAAGCAATAAGGTCGAAATGACCTCCGGCATTGCTTCCGGTCCGGGTGTCCCTGCCATGGTGCGCGCGCATCCACAGAGCGGACGCAAGCGCGTTCCACCTATAGTGGTGCGCGCGCATTGCCCACAGCGCGCAAGCGGCGTCATGGGCAGCTGGGGGTGGAATAAAGGGAGGCTCCACCCCCTGGGCAGGGACATCCGAATCCTCCCACAAAAATGCCAACATACCCGGCCAATTGCGGGGGTGCTAGAAAATGGTGCGGAACGACAAAAGATAAACCACAAATCGTGAAAAATGAAAAATATATATATATATATACACATGTCGGTCAAGAGGACCGAATATCTTACAATAGTCATGTAAATCTATTTGAACAATAACAGAACAGCAGAAAAATAGGGAAAATTTAAGGTTATCTGCATGGAAAGAAATTGATTATTAAAAAGATATCGCCCATACAGGTTTTGGTCAACTTAATTGTGCAATTATATCATATATGGGAGATAGTGATGAGTAGTGGACCTGACTGGTAGTGGGTCATTTAGAACATCTTGATTATAATAATAAGGAAAACCTAAAATAATTGTTTCTGAGCTCCAAGAGTGAATAGTTATATACTACATAAATATATATAGTGTGTTATGTATCTAGCGGGCAGGTACAGGTAAGTACCCGCCTCATTGTAACAACAAGTGGTAAGTGGTAGGGCAGAAATGAATGGCACATTCGTAGTTCAAGTTGGAATCTAGTCAGGTGAAAGTTATTAGCACAAAATCTCATACCTAAGAAGTATATATGAACATTAGTATGGGTATATGAAACTATAAGAAGGGGTTGAATGTGAGTGCCGTGTTGAGGCCCGGTGGACTGGTTGCCTTTTTTTTATATAATCAATCTGATAACGACTAACCATTGGTAGTATAGATTGACTTACCAATCACTTTTGGTGCTTTCTGATAGTTATACCATCTTGAATTTTCAGCAGCGGTTCCTGCGTTTAACCCCCTGAATGCGTGGCCCAGTTCTCCTACAGGCACTGTCACTCTGGGATCTGGCACCCAGTGACATTTCATACCGGCCGGCTGCGCAGTTGCTGTCTATTGAATGGTGATTTTAACTTAGTCCTGAAATTATAGTAGGTGAGCTATTGTATGTCATTTTTGGTATTTGTTAAGAGATGTTAAGTTACCTTATGATCTAAGATGATCTTTTGTCTATACAGTGTAAATGCATTAACTGCATCGTGCCTAGCCCTGATGAAGCGAATTCCTATTTGCGAAACATGTTGGCTCAAGTCACGTATTAACCGTTGATGTCACTACTGGACTATTATATGTTTACCCATGTATTGTGTATATTTTTCTACAATGCCTTTCAATAAATACAATTATTTTAGCTGATTGCTCATTATGCTCATCTACACAACTCAGTCAATTTTCCTTTAAAATCCCACCCCTTGAGGAGGGTCGGTTCCCAGTCCTTTCCTCCCCCCTCTTCCCTGCTTTCCCTTTTCCCTGTCCCCGTCCCCCATTCCCTTCCCACCCCTCCTCCTTTTTACTTTACTGTTTTTAGGGATGGAAAATCATTTGAGTTGTCTTTCACTTAGCCCTAATTATCCTGCCTCTATTGCATAGAAAAGAAGCTAGGTTTTTAAAAAGACTTATGACAAAACAAAAACATCTGCGTGAAAAGGCTCTGTCAGAAGCAGCAATGAGGATTTAAAAGTCTGCGTTATTTATGATACCAAGAGTACCATTATTTATTTAGTTTTTTGCATTTTTTTTTTGTTACCAGCGGAATAATAGGAGGATAATGAAATACCAGCCTTCCGGTACATAGTTTTTCACTCATGCCAGTAAACACCCCTTCTTTTCTGGAACTTTTATTGACATCAGGTTTTTATTGAGACGCACTCTCTGTGACTCACCATGAACTCACTTTCAAATACAAATGGTTCAGCTGCAGACAGTGGGAACTCACAGCACGCAACCAGCCAATCAGTTTCAGGCTTATGTATACAGGCAAGAATCATATAAGTCAATATAGATGCAAAATTATCATAAATCGATTCTGAAGGAAGTCTAAGGCATCCTAAAGGGTAAGATCACCTTTACAGAAAAATCTGTATGGTGAACTTACACAGGACTCAGGACCCCCCCCCCGTCCCGTCCCGCTGGCCTGGACCGCAGCAAGGACCGCAGCAATCTCCCGTTTTGAGCCCCGGTATATCCGCGTCAGATGTCCGGGGCTTAGAAAACCCCTTGGCATCCATGTGTCTTCTTCCCAGCTGACAGGACGGGCTATGCGTCTTGTGATTGGTCAGCGCCATCCATGTGACGGCGCCGACCAATTAGAATGCTCCGAAACGTCCCTCCTGATGGGGTACATTTTGTACATTCAGTTGAGTGGATTTCTAAGCCCTCGACTCCTGACGTAGATATTCCAGGGCTCAGAACAGGAGATTGCCACGGTCCAAGTCAGTGGGGGATGGGGTGAGTAGGGGGTCCTGTGTAAGTTCATCTTACAGATTTTTCTGTAAAGGTGAACTTACCCTTTAAATGCAGGACAATTATGTCCCTGAGCCATAGGCGTGCACACCCTAATCGCCCTGTGTGGCACAGATCCCCCCCCCCCTCTGGTTTAAACCTCTGATATTTCAGCAAAGCCTGTGACTTCATCGCTCACATCCAAGAAGCAGTCCACGAGCCGCTGGGGACACAGGGCTAAGGAGTTAGGGATGTTTCAGTGATCAAGTGATTATCCATCTTTGTCATACAAGCCTTCACCTGCATGGATAGTGTATCCGCAAATGTGAGTTTTATACTGTGGTTTTAATAAAAGTTTTATAAATGGTAAAACACTATGTTGAGTTCTTTCCTCCCCTTATGACACACTACCACGAGGAACTACACCTGAGTGATTGGGAGTCCCTTTAGGACAGAGGAACTACAGATTGCTGGATTGTTACCCCTGAGGGGAAGGTGTTATTAGTAGACATGTGCACACTGAAATATTTTGTTTCGGAATTTCGTTTTCGTCCGAAAAATACATTTATTTAGTTACTCCCGAAATTCGTTTTTATTTATTTAATCTTTCGTTAAAAATTGCAGTCGTCCGAAAATCCAAATTAAGGTCGAATCTGTCATTGAAGGCTTATGGTGTCTGTTGAATGTTCAAAGAAGATTCGACGGAGCAGCTAAACTGTACAACGCCATATAGTTTACCTGCTCCGTTGAATCTTCTTAGAACTTTCAACAGACACCATAAGCCAAAGTACGTGTGTACTTAGTTCTAGCTATTTTACTGCTCCTCCTCTTTGGTTACAATCAGCCAATAACATTCAAATCTTTTCTCCCCTGCGTCAAATCTTTTCTCTCTACGTCAAATCTTTTCTCTCTATGTAGAATAATCTTGGACTAATAGAGTTAAGGTTAGGCACATTCGACCACAGGTTTGATGGACACAGATTGTTATTGTCTTCATCATGTCGAATCTCCTATCTATATCGAACTGTTGTAGCAACGAAAACGAAAATAAAGCATTTGTTTATGTCGGATCTTTCGTTTTTCGGACTCCGCACTTTCGTTATCGTTTGTTAAAACGATAACGAAAATACCTGAAATTCGGACGAAAATGCATTCGGACGAAAACAAATGCACATGTCTAGTTATTAGACCCTATGGTGGATCTCCATGTGAGGTGTGCACATATAGAGACCACTGGAGGACATGGTGGTGTGCTTGATCACTAAAGTTTGGATTGTCACTCATGAAGACTTAGACACGTGCACTAAGAAGTGTGATTCACTTTGCATTTTATGATCAATTTATCTTCTGAACCTACTGGCAACAGATTTTGGTTTTCATGAACTATTTCTTTGCTCATTGTTAGGTGCTCATGGATTGTTTATACTTTTGATTATTTTCACCCAATGTACTTAGCTTAACTTTTAATTTTGGGTGTGGTTGTGCTTCACTACTCATTTTGTTTTATAGCTTTGCTTCATCTACACTTGTATGCTTTGCTCTTCGAAGCACTGCACAGAAAGCACAGAGATAGTTTGGTTGGGATTGCCTATGTCTCTCAATGAAGCCTCAATGCAAGGACAAGACTAGTTGCCTTGACTTTTTTTGTACCAGTGTGTTGATCAAAATTTTAACATGTTGCATATATACACAGCGCAACCTATTACATGTAGCAACACAATGCAAGCCACATTTAGGAAAAAATGAAGTATTTTGGCTCCTACTGCATAAAAAAAAGCCAAAGCTCAGATTGCTCAATAGCTCAATCTAGAATCCTCTAGAAGCAAGAGGGAGGTGACAGTGGAGTGATGCTGTCTGTGAGTCACAGCTGCTACTCTAGGCCACTCCCAGCCCACACAGATCAAAACAAACAGGCCTAGCTGGAGCCTGCCTAAATTTACCTACAGTTTACAAAAATCCTAACCTCTAGCACCTACCTACGTAGAGGGTGCTACATATATGTAAGATTATAATGGTTTATAAGGCATTTCATGCTGTTTTTAAATGACTAATTCTAACAAACTAACCCAAATAATTAATACATTGATAAAATAATGTAATCAAGGTGTGCAGCTCTGAATATCATTATTTTATCTAAATAAAAATGCACTGAATCTATCGGCATTGCCCTTATTTTTGGCTCTGGGTTCATTCTTCACAAACAGCACAGAAGAAAGGAAAACATCTTCTGTTAATTTAAAAGTAGATGATGTGCAGATCGCAGCCAAAATAAAAGCCCCAGAGCATGGTCAGGATATTAAACATACACAAAGTGTATAACATAGAGGAAAGTAATTTCCCCGTCTCTTGGAAAAAGGTGCGTGGAAAATACAATATGAACCTTTTCATGGGCACATTCCCTTTGTACTGTCTAAAATATTCTTTATTTATATCTAATTCTGTCACAATCTGAGATTACTCAAAAGTGGGTGGAACTTGTTCAAAAGTAAGGTGGACATAATTAATGGAACTACTTAGAGCTTTAGGAGCGCCAAGAGGACACTTGTGTTTTATTAAGAGTGGTGAAAACTCAAAATCTGCAGAACGACATGAGGAACTGATAACTTACATTCAATGGCGTTTTTCCTTAGTGCAAAGTCCCATGCCTATGACAGCCAATCACATTTATCTTTATTGAAGCTAGCTCGCAGAATAATGCATTTTGATTGTTTACTGCTCTTTGCTTTACTGAATAAGCCTGAAAGCATTTTTATTTTTCTGGACACACACAGCTGGTTTGGAGGTGATCAGGGCCACTTGGACTGGTGTAACGGTGATCAGGGCCACTTGGACTGGTGTAACGGTGATCAGGGCCACTTGGACTGGTGTAACGGTGATCAGGGACACTTGGACTGGTGTAACGGTGATCAGGGACACTTGGACTGGTGTAACGGTGATCAGGGACACTTGGACTGGTGTAATGGTGATCAGGGACACTTGGACTGGTGTAACGGCGATCAGGGACACTTGGACTGGTGTAACGATGATCAGGGACACTTGGACTGGTGTAACGGCGATCAGGGACACTTGGACTGGTGTAACGGTGATCAGGGACACTTGGACTGGTGTAACAGTGATCAGGGACACTTGGACTGGTGTAACGGCGATCAGGGACACTTGGACTGGTGTAACGGTGATCAGGGACACTTGGACTAGTTTAACGGGGATCAGGGACACTTGGACTGGTGTAACGGTGATCAGGGACACTTGGACTAGTTTAACGGGGATCAGGGACACTTGGACTAGTTTAACGGTGATCAGGGACACTTGGACTGGTGTAACGGTGATCAGGGACACTTGGACTGGTGTAACGGTGATCAGGGACACTTGGACTGGTGTAACGGTGATCAGGGACACTTGGACTGGTGTAACGGTGATCAGGGACACTTGGACTGGTGTAACGGCGATCAGGGACACTTGGACTGGTGTAACGGTGATCAGGGACACTTGGACTGGTGTAACGGCGATCAGGGACACTTGGACTGGTGTAACGGTGATCAGGGACACTTGGACTAGTTTAACGGTGATCAGGGACACTTGGACTGGTGTAACGATGATCAGGGACACTTGGACTGGTGTAACGGTGATCAGGGACACTTGGACTGGTGTAACGAAGATCAGGGACACTTGGACTGGTGTAACAGTGATCAGGGACACTGTGAGCGGGTGGCAGTGATTAGGGACATTCACTGTTGTAGCGGTGCTTAGGGACACTGACTGGTACAGTGGTGATTAGGGCTACTGACTGGCAGTGCTGGTCCGATTGACATTGTGCTGCTGTGGCAGTGATCAGACAATGGCTGGCAGCGATATTAAAGCAGCCAGTCATTCTACATGATCACCACCACAGCAGTACACCATAGTGACACTGCTCTGGTGACAGTTTTTAAAAAGAAAAAAAAAAAATTCTGCATACTGGCACCAGAGTAGTACAAATGAAGAAAAGAGCTGGGTGCACACTGCTTCCAGGTGGACTTTAATCACCACAATGCCATACCGATAAACTCCCGGGTGCCAGCTCGGTCCCCAGCCACAAAAATCACAGGAATAGAAGAGAGCAAGCGGCACTCCAGCTCAGAAAAAAAATATTGTATGCTTTATTAAATGTTGTAACAAAAAACACTGTACACAGCTACATCGGGGAAACAGTTGACACGTTTTACGCTCTTAGCGCTTAGTCATAACATATGACTAAGTGCTAAGATTGTTAAACGCGTCAACTGTTTCCCAACTGTTTCCCTGATAGAGCTGTGTACTGTGTCTTTTTTTACACTTAATAAAGCACACAAGAGTTTTATCAATGAACAGGATTGCCGCATCCTCTCTTCTGTACCAGAGCAGTGTAGCCTGCGTACGAACACCCAAACTGGGAGGATGTGCAGGTACATTCATCCAGAACAATGCTTGTCCTGCCCAACCATATACGTACAGTGGCCCGGCAGAAAGCGGTTAAAGAGAAAATACGATTAGTTGAAATTTAAAGGCAGCAAGCTACAAATACTGTAGCTGCTGACTTTTAATAAAGAGGTACTTACCAGTCCTGGAGTGCTGGCTTCGCCCAAGACAGTTCTTCACCAGTCTTCAGGCACCCGGTTCCGCCATGCTGACTTCCTGCTGTTTCACAGCCTGCTCCCGACTGTGCATGCGTGAGATCGTGCTGCACTTTCATACTGGTTCCGCAGCATCCCAGGATATGTAATGTGACCCAGAAGGTTGAGGGTGGGGATGGGGCCTAGGCGAGAATTGCAGAAGTGGGAGTGGATACATGTCAGAAAAAGTACCTGCTTCCAGTAAAACAAAACAAAAAAAAAAAGATACCAATAAAGGTGGGAGGGGGAAGGAGGAGGTTGTGTGGAACTTTCAGTGATGTTCCTCTTTAATTACCAAATTGTGACCTGGTATCAGCCTGAGATGGCTAGGAGAGGAGAGGAAGAATCAGTTCTTATGCTGACAAGGAGCACACTGGTAGTGGGAGAAAGCAGAGTAAGCCTAGGTTCACACTGACAGCGAGGAGATAATGTGTTATTTATTAATGGCCTTGGAGCTATTGCTTTGTCCCAAGTCCAGTCCAGGAACAGGAGGAGGAGGATTTCTTGGACCAAAAATTGGTTGCTTTATTAATCGTGACCAATTATGTCATATGCCTTTGCTGCGGGAGCTCCAGGAGAATAATCCTGATTTTCAGAATTATCTCCGGATGACGGACCCCTGCTTTCACCAACTCTTGGCATTGTTGACCCCCTATATTAAGAAGCAGGACACATGCATGAGGCTTTTATTTATTTTTTGGTTAAATAATGATTTGATTTGGTATATTTCTATATATTTGGATGCGTAGAATGCACTTTTTGGTTAAGTTCTATTAGCAGATAGCATGTCTAATTTTATTTGTTTTCTTTTTTTAATGCACAATAAAAAAATTGTGGAGAATAATAGTTGGCTATGTGTTTTACTTCAAATGACAATTTTGGAGTAGGCAGTTATAATTTAACAAATACAATGTAAAATTAACAAGGGACACCAACATAGTTGTATCTTTGATCTTAAAAACTACAGGATAATGGTGTTGTGGTAAGTTGCACCAAAAAAAAAATTGACCCAGTCCACATTTTGTGGGTCAGCGATACCAAGAATATTCAAGGATACCTAATACCTAGTACTGACAGTTTGGCTCATACAGGAACCACACAGGGAAATCTCACATTGCATCATGGGAGGCGACTTTTATATGTCTTTTGGCATGTAGAGGGTGTATTATTTTTTCCAGGTTAGGTTTTACAATGTATTTGAAATCACACAGGGGTTATGATATTTTGCAGTTTTACTAGGAATAGTGATTGGGGGGGGCTCGTAACTTTTTTCCCCTTCTAAAATTTCACTTTAGCATTGCTAAGGTGTTAAATAAATAGATGTAATCCTGCCCTAGCACCTTCCATAACTGCTTATTTCCTGGATCTGCCACTTGCCTGTTTTTGATTAATCCAAACTTTGGTTCACTCTCTCTACTTAAAAATGTAATTGTGTAGAAACACAATAAAATGCTCAATAGAATAGAACGATTGTAATTTATATTCAGTGCAATACATGGAGGACTGTCTTAAAGAAAGCCTGGGCTGTCAGCAGTAATTAAGGGAAAGAGAAGATAAATAAAGGTACACATCTAATTGTATACACTAATGGCTAATCGCAAAACGCCAGTATTCAATGTATCTCAAATGACGAGATTGTCTCTTAAAGCTGAACTCCAGGCAGATCTGAAAGACACAAATGAATAGAGCTCTGTATTTATTGATACATTGAACATTGGAGTATTTACATACTCTTAAGTGGTAAATGAGATTCAAAGCAAATCCTCCTTGACCTTATTAGTTGAAGGGACTATGGTGGAATGTATCCTCAAATTTCACTGCAGAAGCATTGAAGTTATCCAAGTCTTTTTTATCAGCAACCCTGCTCATCCTGCTCCCCCTTCCAGCAGTGACTCTGCAGCCTTCTTGCCCGTATGTTATACATTGGTCTAGCTTGGACCAATATAACTATGTATATACCATATCTGGCTGATGCCTCTGGGAGCTGAAAATTACTGTAGTAGACATCACTACTTCAGTGATTCCCACCTTGACCTTGCTTTGTGCACTGGTGTGCAATCATGTTGGAACAGGAAGGGGTCATCCCCAAACTGTTCCTACAAAGTTAAGTGCATGAAATTGTCCAAAATGTCTTGGTATGCTGACGCCTTAAGAGTTTTCTTCACTGCAACTAAGGGGCCAAGCTTAACCCATTAAAGACAACCCCACACCATAACCCCCCCCCCCCCCCCCCTCACCAAATGATTTCGACCAATGCACAAAGCAATGTCCATGTAGACATGGATAAGCAAGTTTGGGGTGGAGGAACTTGACTTGGAGGAACTTGACTGGACTGCACCTCCTGACCTCAACCTGATAGAACACCTTTGGGTTGAATTAGATCAGAGACTGCGAGCCAGGCCTTCTTGTCCAACATTAGTGCCTGATCTCACAAATGAGCTTCTGGAAGAATGATCAGACATGCCCATAGACACACCTTTAAACCTTGTGGACAGCCTGCCCAGAAGAGTTGAAGCTGTTATAGCTGCAAAGGGTGGGCCAACTCAATATTGAACCCTACGGACTAAGGCTGGATTCACACCTATGCATTTTTAGTGCTTTTTGCATTTTGCAGATTTGCACTACAGTCAATTTATCATGGTTTCCTATGGAACACATTCTGTAGTGCAAATCTGCAAAATGCAAAAAGTACTGAAAATGCATAGGTGTGAATCCAGCCTATTGCCCCGTACACACGGTCGGACTTTGTTCGGACATTCAGACAACAAAATCCTAGGATTTTTTCCGACGGATGTTGGCTCAAACTTGCCTTGCATACACACGGTCACACAAAGTTGTCGGAAAATCCGATCATTCTGAACGCGGTGACGTAAAACACGTACGTCGGGACTATAAACGGGGGGGCAGTGGCCAATAGCTTTCATCTCTTTATTTATTCTGAGCATGCGTGGCACTTTGTCCGTCGGATTTGTGTACACACGATCGGAATTTCCGACAACGGATTTTCTTGTCGGAAAATTTTATATCCTGCTCTCAAACTTTGTGTGTCGGAAAATCCGATGGAAATTGTGTGATGGGGCCTACACACGGTCGGAATTTCCGACAACAAGGTCCTATCACACATTTTCTGTCGGAAAATCCGACCGTGTGTACGGGGCATAAGAGAGGGATGCCAATAAAGGTCATGTGCGTGTAAAGGCAGGTGTCCCAATACTTTTGGCAATATAGTGTATGTTAGTCTTTCCTATTTGTGGCACGTAGGGGTTTACAACCACTTTGAGTCTTGGAACTCTCAGCATGCATAAGAGGCAGGTTGGTGATTTACCCCAACAGTATCTATACATGGTTTAAATATTCATTTTGTGTGGATCGGATCTTTAGGTAACTTGTACTCCTCGTCAGGGCCGTTTTTAAGGCAGGGCAAAAGGGGCAGCTGCCCTGGGCCCTGTCATTGTTGTGGGGCCCAGAGCAGCTGCCTCATACTTGCCAACTATCCTGGTTTAAATTCCCTCATGCCTTGAGGTTTTAGTCCCGTGCTGTGTCCCTATATCTCAGTGTTAAGTGCTGCTACTAATGCTGCCCAGCTCTGCCCTTTTGTTGTGTACAGATGACTCACCTGCAGACCCTGTGTTTACATGTAAATTACTGGCATTCATATGTAAATGGCGGCATTCATATGTATAGCCGTCGGCATTGATATGTATATCATGCCCCCCTGAGGTCATATCCACAGTAATCTCTAGCAGCCAATCAACAAGCAGAAATCATGTGCTGTAACTTCTAGCAACTAATCAGTGAGCCGTAATGTTTGCTGTAACCTCTAGCAACCAGTCAGTGAGCGGTAATAATACACTGTAACCTCTGGCAACCAATCGCAATAGCTGCCTGATCTGATTCAGTAAACTGATTTTGAGTCTAGCTGCTATTTATTGTATGTTTCAGAGCAGGTGGAGAGCGAAACTGCATTGGGGGGCCCCAAGAAAAGTTTTGCCCAGGGTCCAATCAATATTAAAGACAGCCCTGCTCCTCGTAAAACAGTGAGGAGTCCGGTTCCATGATATCGTTTTCTTTTTTCATGATATCTTCCTGTTTTCTGAGAATGGTTTTAAAGTGTCCTATTTAAACTAGTGAAAATGTAGTGAAACAAATTGCCCCATCTATAATACATACATAATTACAGATACTGTATGCAAATATATCAAGGCTTTCTAAATCCTGTTTACACTTTTTCCCCTTAACGCTGCTTCTCTAAGACAGCAAATGCTCATCTCGCTGAATAAATATTCAAACAATCTCTAATTCTTTTTCCGTTTTGTTACCATTAACAATTGATGGGATTAATGTTGTGGGATTTTAACTACATAACGGCGCAGCTAAATACTAATAATTGGTTTAGAATTATACAACCCTCTATATCAACAGAAATTTGAGCGGCTTGCAAAGTGATAAATTATTTACACTTTTTCTGCCTGTTTTGCCATACCGGAGAATTTTCCCGGATGTAAACCTCATAAGAGGAAAAAAATACATTAATGTAAATGTGTGCACTGACACATTTGCTGTAAAAGTGCATGGAAGTTGTACCTATAAAACAGAGAATACTGTTTATATTGAGATTTAAGATACTTATTAAAGTTAGAAGGCAATCTGTAAGGTTTAACCATTTGCTGACTATGGACCGTCTCACTCTGTGCATTTAACACATATTATAGACTTGAAAACTTAGAAATCAAAATACCGTATATACTCGAGTATAAGTCGTTCCGAGTATAAGTCAAGGCCCTAATTTACCACAAAAAAAATGGGAAAAACTTAGACGAGGGTGAGAAATGCACAGCTACTGTAAGTGGAAAAGTGGGTCAACAATGCCCATTTACAGCATCACTGTGCCCATTTGCATGCCCCACTGTGCCCATTTGCAGCCATAGGTCCCCTGAACTTCAAACTCGGTAGTTAAGGGTTCCTAGATTCCCCCTAGCTCAGCCAAAATTTGGGGTCTCTGAACCCAAAGGGTCCCGAAATGACATTGCTGCAGATGGACACAGTTGACCGAATTTGGGGCCCCATATCTCGGGGCCACTTAGTGCTAAGAACCCCAAATTTGGTGTGCAAACCCAGTGGAACTAGCACCATAAAATTTCTAAAGCTGGGGTTTCTAGCACCAAGTGGCCCCGAGATACAGGGCCCCAAAAATCAGTTCAGAAAATGCCAAGCACTTTTCTGCAGCAGAGAATGACATTTTCCGAACCGGTTTTGGGGCCCCGTATCTCGGGGCCACTTGGTGCTAGGAACCCCAGCTTTGGATATGTTGTGGTACCAGTTCCACTGGGTTTGCACACCAAATGGGGTTCCTAGCACCAACTGGCCCTGAGATACGGGGCCCCAAAATCGGTTCGGAAAATGAATTTTTTTGCTGCAGTAAAGTGCTTGACTCAAGTATAAGTCGAGGGGGGCACTTTCAGCACAAAAAAATGTGCTGAAAAATTCGACTTATACTCGAGTATATACGGTAATACGTACTTTCCGACAGCAGAGAACCTGTAGGATCCAAAGGTAATATCCCTATCATTGTACACCCCAAGATATTCCTCCAAATCTATATGAATACTAAAAATACATTCAAATGTTATTGGCACATACACATAGGGGGTTATTTACTAAAGGAAAATCCACTTTGCACTACAAGTGCACTTGAAAGTGCAGTCACTGTAGATCCGAGGGGGATATGCAAGGAAAATAAAAAAACAGCATTTTATCTTGCACATGATTGGATAATAAAATCAGCAGAGCTTCCCTTTATTTCAGATCTTCCCTTTAGATCTACAGCGACTGCACTTCCAGGTGCAGTTGCAGTGCACTTGTAGTGCAGAGTGACTTTGCCTTTAGTAAATCAACCCCATAGTATAGCATCTCAATTTGATCTGAATGTAAAGTAAGGCTGTCGCAGAATGGATGATAAATGCCCTAGATGCTTGGATACTGGCGACCTAATTCACATGGTATGGAGATGCCCAAGACTGGTGAGATATTGTTCAGGGATAATTAGGACTATAGAAGTTAGGTTTAAAACCAAGCTGAAGCAGGAGGCCAGAGAATGTATTCTTGGCCTGATAGGGGAAAATGGGGAGAGTAATAACAAGAAAATCGCTATAGGAAGGTGCCTTTATCAAGCTAGGAAATTAATAGCACAGTCCTGGCTATCTGCTATGCCCCCAACCATAGAAGACTGGCTAAGGACAGTGGACAAGCTAGTCTGGACAGAAAAAACAGTCTACATCAGGAGAAATAGTTATGAAAAATTTACAAAAATTTGGAACCCTTGGCTACAGTGGTCGGGCGTAACTCCTTGACCTGGTTTTAACTTGAACAGAGTTTAAGGTTTTGGAACCAACTGTTAGTACAGAATATAGGTAAAGGAGAATAAGTGCAATAAGGCATAATATCTGATGTGGTGTTAGTATAAAATGGTGTTTAGGCAACCTTTAATATAGCTTAATAATTGAGGAGGATGGGAGGGAGGGGGAGGGGGAGGGGGTGGGAGCTATAGAAGTTTCAGAATGCAATGTATTCTTGTATAACGTGTGTTGATTTTTTGGCTCCCATAAGTTGATGTGAAATTTATAAGTTTTATACTTCTTTTTGTAATAAGAAAAATCTAATAAAGAATATTGACGATAAAATAAAAAAAAGTAAGGCTGTCATGACAAATATACAGGGGTTTCCATTTCTGGTCTTAAAACACAACCTTTTTACAATTAAAATTGACCCCCAGAACACGTTAAAAATAAATAAAAGCATCCCATGCTGCAATACTCATCTTCATTCTGGAGCCGCCCCCCTGCAGTACTTCTTTTTTTGCCACAAGGGGGTTGATTTACTAAAACTGTAGAATGCAAAATCTGGTGTAGCTGTGCATGGTAGCCAATCCGCGTCTGACTTTGGCTTGTTCAATTAAGCTTTGACAAGAAAATCTGGAAGCTGATTGGTTTCTATGCAGAGCTGCACCAGATTTTGCACTCTTCAGTTTTAGTAAATCAACTCCAATATGTCTTCAGTCTGAATTGAATGGTATGCAACATCACTCAGCCCAAAAGAAGAGATACTGTAAGTTAAAAGAGGACTAAGGGCAAAAATACTTACCTTAGTTTCAATGGTCCGACACCCGCAGTCTCTTGCTGGTGCTGTAATCTTCTCTCCATCTTCTTCCGGGTGCCTGTTTTAGGCTGTGTTGATTGGCTGGCATAGGATGATGTCACTACCGCACAAGTGCAGGAGAGCATTTATCTCAGCACACAGGTAATGTGCAAAATCCCAATAGACATTGCGACAGAGGGAGGCTCTGTTATTGTAAGAATATAGGAAAACGTGACACAGGATTCGCATTTAAGATTTATTGCGAGGTTCAGAATCATTTCTGAGTGGAGAAAGATGGGTATTTGGCTTTCTCCAGATTCTGTAGTTCTGGATCCGAACTTTCAATCCTGTGCCCGGGTTATACTAAATGTCTGCAACCTGGCTGACTACACAGGTGTGCAGGGTCATTATATACTTAGGGTTGAGGATAGATCCCAGCTCCTAGTTTGGAGACAGCTTCCAGCGTGGGAAACAGAAGGTCTCACCTGGGGTCAGGGGGCCCCAGCCAGAAGGCAATAGACAGAGGTCTCATCAAGGGTTTCGAGGACCCAGCCAGGAGACAGCAGGTCTCAGTTCCAGGAGTCAGGTCAGCTCCTATCAGGGGTGTCAGTAGAACCCCAATCCTTAAGCCAGAGGTGGGCCATGCAGCGGAGTGCTGTGACTAAAGGCTAGTGAGCCAAGTGTTCCAGGAGAGCTGGACAACACAGTCAAAGGGACTGGTAAGAGGAGCAGCAGTGCTGCCAAAAAGTGAGACAGCTGGCTTGGTATTTTTACTTTATGCATGTTAGGTGAAAGAAACCACTGCGTGGGCAACTTATGTACATATGAACTTTTCCGTTTATTGAATAAAAGTGGGCTGCCATGCCCTAAAATACAGTTTTGGACTGGCGCAACTCATTGCAAACGCACCTATCACTTGAGTTTAATCACCCCAATCCCACAACATATATAAGTCAACAACTAATTCTGGGCGAATTGCAAAGTAGAGCGCAGGGAGTGGAGTGCGCCGGGTCGGTCACTTACAGGACAAAGATCTCTGGGTTATCATCATACACTCTATCAGTGTTGCCAACCTACCAGATTGAAATTTACTGACACGGCACCCAGAATTTCCTGGCACAGCCAAGTTTTTACTGGCATTTCCAAAAGTTACAAAATTACAGTTTTAAGTGCAAATTTTTGGTATTTAGGCTTCAAACAAGTACAATATGCAATTAACAAAGTGATTTAAGGTAGATATTAGGGCAAAAAACATATTTCTTATTGTATTTTCGATATAATAAGTAAATAGCTCGGGGACAGGATTCAGGAGGGCAAGAAATTAGAATAGTAAGGCGCACACACACATGAAGTTGACTCTCATAGTGACAATGACAGAAGTGTGGAGCAGCACAGAGGATGCTGACTTCTCACCGGCACAACATGTCCCCCTCCTGAGTCACAGTGATAGTCTCTCTTCAAGCCAGGTGGTCTCCTCAGTCTAAACAGCACTGACAGTCCCACACCTGACCTGCCCTGCTCATTTCCTGCAGACCCGCACACGAGGCTCGGGCCGCTCTGCTTGGGTCCCTTGCACGATAACATCACACGACATGCTCAGGCAGGTCTCCACCAGAGCTGTCCAAACACACTGTAACAGGCACTTGTATGGTCTTGGCTGGCTCTGGACCAAACTGAACATCACAGCCATGTTTTTTACTGGCAACTTTTCCTTTTACTGGCATGTACTGGCAGGAGAAAACTGCCTGATTTTTACTGGCTGCCAGTAAAAATACTGACGGTTGGCAACACTGCACTCTATGCCTGGATCTTAGGTTAGCCTCACCACCCTTTCTTGTGGCTGTACTGAATGTAAACAATAGATGGCAAAATGTCAAGGTGATCACCATAAGACTTGGTGAACCTTGGGGTCTAAGTACTGCTAGCTATCTCATTTATTTAGCATCGACCTACAATTGAAGGATCAGTTTCAGATGAATATATCCTTTATAGCCAAAAAGTAAAACGGTTATTTTTAAACATTTAAGCGCATCCAAGGTTCAAAAAAAAAAAATTCCACCACATTTAATTAAATGACAGTTACAAAGTGGCCTATACATAATGGCTCATATCCCGCTCCCTAAGCTTGGCCCATTTTTTTTTTTTCTATCAATACATCACATTGATTTCCTGTATGACTTTATCTACCTAATACAGAGGAGGATTGAACACTTATTTGTCTGGTTTTTCGCCATTCCTTATCAAACATTTATGATTTAGTGATTGCTGCAGCGCCTTCATGAAAGGTCTCTTTCATATTTATCTCTGCAGTAGCCGTGCGATCATTGTGACACCGACTGTAATAAATCTACGTCTGGAAAAATCCATCACCATCCAGAAAGCAACAGTGTGTGAGTTGATGGAAGGAATGGAAGGGCCATGGAATCAAATTTATGAGCTGTTTCTTGCACAAAGGTTTATAAAAAAAAAACAAAACATGTGGTGCACAGCAATTTAACTGAAAAGCCATCAAAAGGCAACCACTGGGCTTACCGAATGTGTTGTAGTAGTATACAATAACCAATCACAAATCAGCTTGTAGCAGCTTAGAGGGGGGCTGACCATTGAAAGTTTATTTTTGAATGCCTGTTGTTGTGGGCGTCTGTATGCAATTTTTGTTGGTACTACATTACTGGGTATGCCAGCTAGTTTACGGGTACCAACCATCATCCAAGTATGGCTATATCAGGTCTCCTCTACTAATCTTTCTTTGTATGGGCTTGTTCCCACATTCATGGTATCTTCTTGGACGTTGAGGATAGATGATACTGTATGGGTAAACCAGTTGTAGATAATCTATACCTCTCTGCCAAGTTTCCTTCTTCAGAGCAAAATGACAGAGGTTCTTGCAAGCCCACCACTTGACCCACTTATACTTACTTTCGCCATGCTTCCCTGCTGCTCCTTTGTTCCATTGGAGCCCCTGTGGGAACCATGGTGCTTCCAGGTATGATGGAGCACATGACTCCCTTCCATAATGCAGAACAGTGTCACTATAACCACATCATAAAAGGCTATGAGCAAATTCTGTATTATATGCTGTTCATACTCACTCAAGAACTATGAGATTCGTTTTCTGTATTCTGCAAAAAACCTGGTTGATCCTACTGCTCTCTATCTCCACCTTCTGTTCGTGTCCCCAATTCAGCTAGGGATTTTGCAGCTGTGGTGGCAACTCTGCACCTGCTAAGTTTTCAGTGAGTTTATATGCAGAGCATTTACTCCCTATCATATCTGAGCAGCCCATGTGGCCATAGAGACACACATGTGGGTGTATACACAGTGGTGAATGACAGCCCACTCCCTCCCTCCCTCCTCCTCCATGCTCACTAACCAGCTAAATAAAATGGGGGTGGGATATTACATGTAGATTAATTGAGGTTTCACCTCCTTCTTATTCTAAGACACAGGCTGGAAGGGTGTGACACAGCCTGTGACTGGCAGAAATTTGCCCACTCCGTGTTTTTTCCACAAAATAATATAGATTTTATTTCAAATATATATTTGTAATATAATTTAAAACAGTTTATTGATGTTATTTATTTATTTTTACTCTGTATTGCAAAGGCTGCTTTTTTATTTTGAGCATGTGACCAGCAGCAGACGACTAGAAGCTCCTCCTGCTTATGTTTTCCTGCAGACAGGCTGGGAAAGAGCTGGGTCATGTGACAGCTGTATATTTATTAGGAAAAGGGTACACTCCCACCACCATGCTTGACTGTAGGCAAGACATACTTGTCTTTGTACTCCTCACCTGGTTGCCGCCACACACACTTGCCACCATCTGAACCAAATAAGTTTATTTTGGTCTCATCAGACCACAGGACATGGTTCCAGTAATCCATGTCCTTAGTCTGCTTGTCTTCAGCAAACTGTTTGTGGGCTTTCTTGTGCATCATCTTTAGAAGAGGCTTCCTTCTGGGATGACAGCCATGCAAACCAATTTGATGCAGTGTGCGGCGTATGGTCTGAGCACTGACAGGCTGACCCCCCAACTCTTCAACCTCTGCAGCAATGCTGGCAGCACTCATACGTCTAATTCCCAAAGACAACCTCTGGATATGACGCTGAGCATGTGCACTCAACTTCTTTGGTTGACCATGGCGAGGCCTGTTCTCAGTGGAACCTGTCCTGTTAAACCGATGTATGGTCTTGGCCACCGTGCTGCTCAGTTTCAGTGTCTTGCCAATCTTCTTATAGCCTAGGTCATCTTTGTAGAGCAACAATTCTTTTTTTCAGATCCTCAGAGAGTTCTTTGCCATGAGGTGCCATGTTGAAATTCCAGTGACCAGTATGAGAGAGTGAGAGTGATAACACCAAATTTAACACACCTGCTCCCCATTCACACCTGAGACCTAACGAGTCACATGACACCGGGGAGGGAAAATGGCCAATTTGGACATTTTCACTTAGGGGGTGTACTCACTTTTGTTGCCAGCAGTTTAGACATTAATGGCTGTGTGTTGAGTTATTTTGAGGGGGCAGCAAATTTACACTGTTATACAAGCTGTACACTCACTACTTTACATTGTAGCAAAGTGTCATTTCTTCAGTGTTGTCACATGAAAATATAGAATAAAATATTTAAAAAATGTGGGGGGTGTACTCACTTTTGTGAGATACTGTAGCTGCACCAGATTTTGCACTCTACAGATTTAGTAAATCAACACCCATGCTTCTTTGGCTTATTTTTATGCACTTAGATGGATATCTTGTATTAAAAGCCTTCCTCTGGAAAGAAAGTTACCTCCTGTGATATATTCGATCCACCATATGTATAATATAAAGAAAGGTTTAGTTTCCTAAAATAATTTTACCCCTAAAATGGTTTGGTTTTACACATTACAATGGAGCTTAAACTTTTAGGCTGGGTTCACACTTAATTCGGATGCGGCTCACAGCAAGAGTCCGGTGTGTCTCTGTTCTCCGTTTCAGGGACAAATCAGGCCCAAATTTTTGCCTAAATTTGGACCTGAAATGGAGCCAAAGGGCCCCTATGCAATCCGCTCCGCAGCTGCCCCAGAGATGTGTGAACTGGCTCCAAAGAGAGAAAGTCAACAGTCTCCTGTCATGTGAATTGGATGCAGGGAAATTCACATAAGTGCGACTTTGATGTTGCCATGGCCCCATTCACATCTGAGCCTAGCGGGATCATGTGTTCCCATTTGTGTGTTTTAGGGTGTGCACCCTAAAGCTCATACACACATGCGTGTGTTTACATATATATGACCCCGATCACATTGATCTCCTTTCCGGCACAGTGAAAGAGAAGTGCGTAAACTTACCTTCAATCAACACCATGAGAAGGTTGCACAGCAACAAAAAAAAAAATCTACAGATCAGTGTTTTTTAAAATTCAGCTACACTGGGTTCAATAAAAATCTGAATAAAATAAAATTAATCTGCCTTTGAACTATATAGCTGTGGTGTTAGGCATGGTTTACACTAGTGCAAATTGTGATGTGATTTGAGTCACGCAGAATTGCATGACAAGGGAAATAAAGCTTTTCAGATCCTCAGAGAGTCCTTTGCCATGAGGTGCCATGTTGAAATTCCAGTGACCAGTATGAGAGAGTGAGAGTGAGAGTGATAACACCAAATTTAACACACCTGCTCCCCATTCACACCTGAGACCTAACGAGTCACATGACACCGGGGAGGGAAAATGGCCAATTTGGACATTTTCACTTAGGGGGTGTACTCACTTTTGTTGCCAGCAGTTTAGACATTAATGGCTGTGTGTTGAGTTATTTTGAGGGGGCAGCAAATTTACACTGTTATACAAGCTGTACACTCACTACTTTACATTGTAGCAAAGTGTCATTTCTTCAGTGTTGTCACATGAAAAGATAGAATAAAATATTTAAAAAATGTGAGGGGTGTACTCACTTTTGTGAGATACTGTAGCTGCACCAGATTTTGCACTCTACAGATTTAGTAAATCAACACCCATGCTTCTTTGGCTTATTTTTATGCACTTAGATGGATATCTTGTATTAAAAGCCTTCCTCTGGAAAGAAAGTTACCTCCTGTGATATATTTGATCCACCATATGTATAATATAAAGAAGGGTTTAGTTTCCTAAAATAATTTTACCCCTTAAATGGTTTGGTTTTACACATTATAATGGAGCTTAAACTTTTAGACTGGGTTCACACTTAATTCGGATGCGGCTCACAGCAAGAGTCCGGTGTGTCTCTGTTCTCCGTTTCAGGGACAAATCAGGCCCAAATTTTTGCCTAAATTTGGACCTGAAATGGAGCCAAAGGACCCCTATGCAATCCGCTCCGCAGCTGCCCCAGAGATGTGTGAACAGGCTCCAAAGAGAGAAAGTCAACAGTCTCCTGTCATGTGAATTGGATGCAGGGAAATTCGCATAAGTGTGAACAGAGCCTGAGCGGGTTGTTTAGGAAGGTTATTAAGGAACTCTTGCTGGATATGTTTCAATAGGGTTTATCTACATTCAAATATTCTGAGTTGAGTATTTTTCTTTTTTCCTTGAAAGTTTGAAAGTTTATTTTATTATCGTGAATGGTCATCCAAAGAGTAACAAGAATTGACTGTGTCATGTATCACTGTGATAGCTCCAACACCCGCTCAATATAATGAAGTTGGAAAGGTTTTCTTAATGAAAGGACTGACGTTTTTTGTACGGCACTTGCATTCATCAGGCTCCATAGTGTTCATTAAACCACAAAGACCTGCCACTTTCTGTTGTTAAAATAATTTATTAACCAATACTGATGGGAATGTGAGGTAGCCACAGTGGTGGATGGGAGAGTTAAGCCTTAGATGGCAGGTCTAAATAATGGTGGGCATTATTATGGGTTCAGTGTGAGAATATATGCCAACATGTTTTAATACAATAATTTGGTAATAAACCTTCATACATTTTAGAACTATTTTAATGTAATATGTTTACTGATTTGTAATTCTGTACAGTCAATCATATGATTGCACACTGCACAGCAATGCTGATAAAAATTGCCTTTATTCGTTTAGCTTCTTAAATCATTCTGTTCCACAAGCTTGTTCATTGGACACCAAATCAGCTTCCACACCTCCAATGTACAATTAGTGGGAAGGTGATGCAGGACATAGGTATTGGAGTGACCCACTTAGGTTTGCTGTGTGGCAGAGGTGTATATTATTACAATGAGTTTTAAAGTCTAAATGCCCGTACACACTATAGGAAAATTGAGTGAACATTTACGTCCGAGGAACGATTGGACAATTTTCTGATAGTGTATACACAACGATAGCCGATTCCGACCTTCTGAACTAAAATTTCCGAAGGGACAAACTCCAAAATTTTTCCGGTACGGAAACAGAATGAACGATTTTCGTTTAATGTGTACTGTTTTCGTACAAGAATAATCAGATACGAAAGACTGCGCATGATCAGAAACAATAAATGAAAAAAAAAGCCTTTGTTGTATGAGAATTTTCGTACATTATTTCTATTCTCAGTTCAGATTTGCTGTGAAACATCGAGGAAAACCGGCTGATCGTTTGCCCGATTTTCTCATAGTGTGTACGGGGCTTAAAGTGATACTAAAGTCTATTATTTTTTTTGTATAAAAATGACAAACATGTTATACTTATCTGCTCTGTGTAGTGGTTTTGTACAGAGCAGCTTAGATCCTCCTCTTCTCGGGTCCCTCTTCTGTGCTCCTGACCCCTCCCTTCTGTTGAGTTCCCCCACAGCAAGCAGCTTGCCATGGGGGCAGCTGAGCCGAGCTGCAGCTCCACGTGTTCATTCAGACACGGCGCCGTGGCCTGGCCCCTCTCTCCTCATTGGCTCGCTGACTTTGACAGTAGCAGGAGCCAATGGCGCTTTGTTGCTGTCTCAGCCAATGGGGAGGGAGAGTCCCAGACAGCTGAGTCTCTCGTGCAATGTGCCTGGATCGAGATGGGCCTCAGGTAAGCATTAGGGTGGCTGCTGAACACAGAAGGCTTTTTATCTTAATGCATAAAATGCATTAAGATAAAACGCATTCTGCCTTTACAACCACTTTAAAGTGGTTTGTAACCCTAAAAAGAAAAAAATATGAAAAAATCCTGATCTTTTAAAGCAGGATACACAGCATAGTGCTTGTGCGGTGTCATTTGTCCCTCTCTATGTTCTAAAAAACCTGGTTGATCCTGCCTGTTCCTGTGTCCTCCTTAGTGTGCTGACCATGATAATCATTACCGTGGTCAGGGTATGTGTCTCCATCATCTGTTGCTCTCCTCTCTCCCCCTCCCTCCCTGCCTGTCAGCTCAGGAGTCTGTGTGTGATCCATCTCCTGCCCGCCCCTCCCGCTGCTATAGCTGTAACATTACTACTGAGAAATCCTGTAATCCCCTCTCTTACAGGAAGATATAATGTGCAGTAGGCTTGGTTCACACCAATACAATGTGATTGTCATGCAATTTCCAGTGCGACTATGTAGTGCAACTTGTTGCAATTTCAATGCGACTTTGATGTTGCCATGGCCCCATTCACATCTGAGCCTAGTGGGAACATGTGTTTCCATTTGTGTGTTTTAGGGTGTGCACCCTAAAGCTCAAACACACATGTGTGTGTTTACATATATATGACCCCGTCACATTGATCTCCTTTCCGGCACAGTGAAAGAGAAGTGCGTAAACTTACCTTCAATCAACACCATGAGAAGGTTGCACAGCAAAAAAAAAAAATCTACAGATCAGTGTTTTTTAAAATTCAGCTACACTGGGTTCGATAAAAACCAGAATAAAATAAAATTAATCTGCGTTTGAACTATATAGCTGTGGTGTTAGGCACGGTTTACACTAGTGCAAATTGTGATGTGATTTGAGTCACGCAGAATTGCATGACAAGGGAAATCAAGCTCTTTTCAATGGTGCCTGTCCTAATATGACTCAGAACTGTGCAATTTTTGAAAGGGTTCCTGCACTACTTTTGTGCGACTCCAGTGTGATTTCAGCCCCAAATATTTCTATGTTAACAGAAGTTGCATCAGCATTAGTTAGGAAGTGATATGCGCATTAGTATTATTGCTCTGTGTGGGAAAGATCTCACTCTTATCTGCATTATGGACCTTGCTTTGTGCACTGGTTCGCAGTCATGTTGGAACAGGAAGGGGCCATCTCCAAACTGTTCCCACAAAGTTGGGAGTATGAAATTGTCCAAAATATCTTGGTATGCTGACGTCTTAATGCCGCGTACACACGGTCGGACTTTTCGTCTACAAAAGTCCGACGGACGCCGACGGACTAAAGCTGTCTGACAATCCGATCGTGTGTGGGCTTCCCAGGACTTTCAGCGGACTTTTCCAGCCTAATATCTGACGGACTTTAGATTTGAAACATGCTTCAAATCTTTACGTTGTAACTACGCCGGACCCAGAAATCCGCTCATCTGTGTGCTAGTCCGACGGACAAAAACCCACGCTAGGGCACCTATTGGCTACTGGCTATCAACTTCCTTATTTTAGTCCGGTGTACGTCATCACGTACGAATCCGTCAGACTTTTGTGTGATCTTGTGTAGGCAAGTCCGTTCGTTAGAAAGTCTGCCGCAAGTCCGCCGCAAGTCCGCCAAAAGTCCGCCGAAAGTCTGTCGGACAGGCTGTCGGACTTTTGTAGACAAAAAGTCCGACCATGTGTACGCGGCATAAGAGTTTCCTTCACTGGAACTAAAGGACCAATCCCAACCCCTGAAAAACAACCCCACACCATAATTCAAATGATTTGGACCAGTGCACAAAGCAAGGTCCATTAGGACAGGAACTTGACTGGCCTGCTCAGAGTTCTGATCTTAACCTGATAGAACACCTTTGGGATGAATTAAAGTGGAAATTGGAAGCTAGGCCTTCTCGTTCAACATCAGTGTCTGACCTCACAAATGCGCTCCTTGAAGAATGGTCAAACATTCCCATAGGCACACTCCTAAACCTTGTGGACAGCCTTCCTAGGAGAGTTGAAGCTGTTATAGCTGCAAAGGGTGGGCCAACTTAATATTGAACCCTACGGACTAAGACTGGGATGCCATTAAAATTCATGTGCGTGTAAAGGCAGGCATTCCAATACTTTTGGTAATATAATGTATGCATAAAGTTACTTTTATATTTACAAAAAAAGCAACAGGGAAGTTTCAGGGAGGGAGGCATATGATAGGAAATAAGCAAAAGGTGGATCTGGGCTTGATGCATGCTTATTATCAATGTTTATTTTTTTCTATAATACTTACACTGCTTTGTGTTCTTACAGGTCCTCTTTTAGCTGTGCCCTCTCATGCATTGAGACTGGCACCTTAGTCTAGGAAAAAAACTTAGTGCCTTTTGTAACCTGGAGAATTATCAGGAAAGGTGTTCTTTTTTTAATGTTTTTAGTGAAAGAAAAATAGCGTCGTACATATCAGAGAGTCATCCTTTATTTCTGCCGTATTGTATTCAGTTGTGAAGGAAAAAATAGGGCAGTTGGAGGAACATTGCCGAGTTTTCATGGTTTAAAGTCGGCGTGTCTACGCTTGTCATTTGTCCCGATTATGACATGACAGCTTTTGAGTCTACAATGATAACAGCCATCTGACTTGATCTGCGTTCAATGGATTTTCACTAAAATAGAATCATTGCCTTGGTGATGGATAGAAAAGGTAGAGCAATACATCCTGATAAATGTTCCCCGTTCCCCAGTTCTTTCTCTCTCTCTTTCCCGCACACTGCCCTTGTACGATCTATAAGTCAGCCAAGCAGTGCTCGGTACAAAACTGGTAACGTGTCACAACTTTAAAAATGGAAGTAGCTGTTGAGGCCCATCTGTGGTGAGGAAAATGGTCTCAGAAAGTCATGGATCATGCTTAAGGGAAGTGCCGAGTCTGAAGGTTGGAGGCAGATCAGTCTAAACACACATTCATATCTCATGGTCTGATGGCCTTGGGATCATCAGAGGGTGCACATTAACAAGAGAGAGGGGTTAGCAGTGGTGATCAGGGTTGAGGAATTAAAATTGTATCAGAAAACTTATAACCCAACCAATCTTGTTAATGCATTTTTGTTTTGAAAAGATTCCTCACCTTAAGTTGTAAGTCACTGTGCTCATTAAATAGTATACGCAGCCTTGTATTTTATTAAGGTGAATACTAAAGTAAAGTTTATTGTGGAAAATACCTTAAAGCGGAGTTCCGGCGAAAACATTTTTTTATAGTATTTTATTTATTTTCTTATTGATCCTAGCATTATTACTAATTAAATAAAAAAAAGCAGTATACAATGATCATGATCGATTTAGGTAAAATATAAATTTGTTACTGGAATATTCTCTGCCTCCGTTTGAGGCCATTGCCATCATGATTGTGGGCATGTGAAGCCCAATCCAGATCGCTTCCTGGATTAGCTTTGGAGAGGTAACCAGCATGCACCTCTCGATCTCGCGAATGTGCGATTCACCAGCCGTAGTGCCGATTGTTTCCAAAGTTGCCATAACAACGGGCGGCGACAGAGGAAGGTCATCACAGTACTGCCCACAGACTCCTGGGAAATAATGATACATCATTTCCCAGGGGCACAGGCGAGGGAGGAAGTCACGACGAGCCCCGCGGACCAGGAAGTAGCAGATTACAAAGACTTCATAGCGACAGGGCGTTTCTGGTAAGTATAAAAAAAAAAGTTTCCTCCAAATGTTTGTTTATAGGTTAAAAGGAGTCTTTTATTGGAAAAAAATGTTTTAGGGTGGAACTCCACTTTAAAGTGATTGTAAAGTCTCTTTTTCTTTCCTATAATAATAACAAGCATGTCATACTTACCTGCTCTGTTGCAGTGGATTTGCACAGGGCAGCCTGGATCCTCCTCTTCTCGGGTCCCTCTTATGTGATCCTGGCCCCTCCCTCCTGTTGAATGCCCCCCACAACAAGCAGCTTGCTATGGGGGCACCTGAGCTGAGTCACAGCTCCGTGTGTCCATTCAGACACGAAGCCCCAACCCGGCCCCACCCCCTCTCTCACACGATTGGCTAGCTGACTTTGATTGACAGCAGCAGCAGCCAATGGCACCGCTGCTGTGTCTCAGCCTATCAGGAGGGAGAATCTCGGACAGCTGAGACATTGGTGGACATCACTGGACAGAGAGGGACCTCAGGTAAGCGTTAAGGGGGCTGCTGCACACAGAAGGCTTTTTATCTTAATGCATAGAATGCATTAGGATAAAAAACCTTCTGACTTTACAACCCCTTTAAGGCTGTGTTCACACTATAGCGATGTAGTAACACTTTAAAGTAACCTAATGCCATATTGCAAAAAAAAGACCTGGTCATGAAGGGGGGTAACTTTTCCAAAGGTCAACTGGTTAAGGTAGATCTTAACTCATCAATATACCTGTTTCCCAGTTACAATCAAGGCATGCTGTGAATGATACCTGTAACAGTTGCTTGTACCCTCAACTGAACTGTGAAGCCATCAAATGGCTGGTGTCATAACAGATCACATGTACAGCATCATAGTAATGGCAGACTAAACAGAGGCTAAGATGGTAGCTTCCTTGGCTGTAAAGGATAAGATGGTTTAGTTCCTCTGTAAGAAAGTATGCAATAGGGTCTTCTTCAGCTACAATTTGATCTTTTCACATGTATTCTTTTTATGTGTAAGCTCACCAACCTATATAACACCAAACTCAGAGAAAACCATAAAAGTAAAGAATGGTCTAAAGAATTAAAATGATTAAAACATAATACTGTTTTAGTAGTAATTAGTATAGTAAATAGTATTAATATCACATTTTCAAAAGCACTGGAAAACGTTCTTCTATTTAAAGATCAAGCACAGGGAGTTCCCCTTTAAACCCCTCGATTGCGTAGGACCTGCATCACATTAGCCTCAGCTATCAAATCCCTGTCTTTCCGAGACTTTGTTTGCTTATCTCCCTCCATTTTTTTTCATCCTGCATGTTCTTTAATTATTTTGCACCACATAAAGCTTTCCTAACTGATTTGTAAATCACATTTATTTCTTTTACGTCTTCAGCATGCAGCCATTCAGGAGCTTGAACCTACAATAGCTTTCCCTAAAGCAGAGATAACCGAGCGCGGCAGGAGATTTATTACCATTTTATGCAAATGCACTGTTACCGGTCTCCACTTCCTTAATTATCCATGTTAGTTCAACACCAAGCCTGTCTTTGATGTCCCTATCCTGTTTTTAAATAGCGCACGATGCCTATCGGATCCTCCCATAGAGCATTGCTCCATACAGGGAACTTGCCAGGAGCAGCTATTTTAAAGACTGTTGGGAAATGTTTAATTGGTTAATCCCATCTGAGTCAGGCGGACGTATTTACCCCGGCAAAGTAAAATCAGAGGCATTCAGAAGACCAGCCAGGAGACGTTTGCTTAAACCTGTGAGGCTTCCCTTATAATGTAACCCTCTAGAATTCTGTGTATCTTGGCAGTTCCCACTGGAGCTTAATTCAAAGGAAATCCCTCCAAGTTTAATGAGATCTGCAAAAGTGATGAAATATTTGATGTAATATTCTGGATGGCAATCTGAAAAACTCAGTAGTATGTTTGTGACGCTTGTAATCCCTGATTTTTATAAGGGTAATGTTCTGTAACCTTGGGTGTAAGCGAAGTTTTGAGCAAGGCTGTATTATCCAGCTTTGTTTGCAACCAGCTCTTTTAAAAAAAATAATAGTAGGTAGCACGTGGACATTTGAGGAGGGGTTTGCACTTTACCAAATGCAAATCCGTCCAGGCTTCGACTCAGAGAAAAGCAACTTTGACCAATATTTGAAGAGAGACTTATTCTCATTGAAGTAGCTAAACAAATGTTATTCCTAAGCAAGCAAACCCAAATATAAGAAACTATATTAAATTTAAAAAAATGTAGTATATTTTATTTTCAATAGTTTTTTATTCAAGTTTTCAACAATGCAAAATAGAGATCCTGGTATTGGAATTAACAGTACATAGCTTTTATATATTAAGTAACATACATTACAACCACGGGCAGTCCTCCACCTTGTTAACTAAGACTGGATATTAATTTCTTCGTTATCTGCCACAGTCATTTTAAACCCCGGGTGGGATTTCTCTAAGTCTGTTATGTGGTTGGATATCCGTATTGGGCTTCTCATCATAACCTGTTCTCATAAAACAATCTTATAATATGGGCTACAGGGTGCCCCCTCCATGCCAGAGGACACCATCTGCCCCAGCAGATATTCGGGGCTTTCCTGCACCCTCCAACTGTTGAGGGGCCACCCCCGCCCAATAACACCAGGATCACAGAAAGTAAGCAGAAATAGGATGAGAGGGGGGGCAAGAAAGGAAGGATAAGAGGGAGGGGAGGGGGATGACTCCACGCTCTGTGTTACTTCCCCCAAGAGACCTCCTAATCAGAGAGTGTCCGGGGGTCACTTGTCAAGTAACCGATCCATGGATCCCATATTTTTTCAAATGGTTTCATTTTATCCTGCAGTCTTTCATCTAACATAATCCATGAAAGTTTATGTTTAAATTGGTCAAACGGTATTGCCGCTGACTTTCAGTTTTTAGCTATTGTGATTTTGGCCGATACAAAAATGAACGAAAGGAGCCGTCTTTGGTTTTTAGAGGCTTCCACAATCTTGCAGCCTAGTAGCGCATGTTTTGGGGACTTGGTCAGGTTGATCTGGGTAAGGGAGTATATGAAGTTATGGATCCTGATCCAGAATTTCCGTACCTTGGGGCATTGCCACCAAATATGGAAAGCCGTCCCTTCCTGACCACAGCCCTGAAAGAATTTTGATGATGCAGTATATATTTTTATTTTAAATAAGTTATTATAAACTAAAAAACCACAAAGATCTGTAGCTAACGAAGAAGACACTGGGGTTGATTTACTAAAGACAAATTGACTGTGCACTTTGCAAGAACAGTTGCTCCAGAGCTTAGTAAATGAGCAGAAGCTCTGTTGACTTCCATCATTCAATCATGTGCAAGCAAAAATGCTGTTTTTTAAATTTTCCTTGCATGTGATTGGGTATTCTTTCCAAAGCGAAGCTTTACCTCATTTACCAAGCTCTGTATTAATTGCACTTAGAGTGCAACTGCACTTTGCAAAGTGAGTAGTTTAGTTGCCTTTAGTAAAGTGTTTAAGAAATTGCCCTGGTTCGGCTGGAGCCAGAATACTGCAGGACCGCAAGCATTTTATAAGTAAAATTAATAGTGGAATATTGGGGAAATTAAAAACATTAAAACATAAAACGTAATAAATCCCTGAATTTCTTGGTAAGGATTTATTTTATGTTAAATTACGGTTATTTGGAAAACAGGGCCTGTGCCAGGGTCCATGCTTTAAAATACAATAGCCCTTATCAATGATTAATTCCTAATTAAGTTTAAAAGAGATTACAAATTGATCATAGCAGTCATGCTGCAATGAATAGTCCTTTAGACTGAAATACCTCATATATTTGACCTCTGGGTTAAACGCCCTTTTGCAGCCTGTCTGGTTTCTCTAGTAAAATGTCCCTTATATTTCACTGTATAGGAATTAGAAATCATTGGAAATTTTGTATATAATTTTTTTCTAAATGGATTGTTGGTAGTGTAGAAAATAATAATAATTATAAAAAAAACAATAAATGTTCACAAGTTAAATTTTTATTAATTTCATTGCTATGTCATTTAATTAATTTCCTGCCCAGACTTTAGTCCACCTCCTTCTCCAATAGGTGTTACTCTTCATGTATATGTTCTGCAAAACAACCATTAGAGAGAGTATGCCAGGGAAATATTGTATCCTTTATCCAGGAATGCAGTATTTCTTAAACTATAGGTCAGAATGTAAATTGGGGAGCCAATATATTCTGGATGGGTCACCAACTGACTTTGGGTCCAAATGTGAACTCAACAGATGATTGGCAAGTGATATCACACAGACTTTGACTGATAGCACAGACGTATGTGGTAAGCTAGATCGTGTGTGGGACAGTGGCAATTACCTAGACAAGATTGTAAGCTAAAAAGACTCAGTAGTTGAAAATGTCTCTTGACAGGTGCACTTTAAAAAAGGAACTTGTCATGACTGACCAATAAATGCTACACTTGCTTACTTGTATGTGAAGGTGCATGATCTAGGCCTGTCATCCTTAGCCTTCCTTTACTACTTGGTGAGTCACTAACCTAGAACAAGCATTTGTGTATTAGAACCCACTAATACTGCGTACACACGGTCGGACTTTTCGTCTACAAAAGTCCGACGGACGCCGACGGACCAAATCCCGCGGACAATCCGATCGTGTGTGGGCTTCCCTGGACTTTCAGCGGACTTTTCCAGCCGCAAATCTGACGGACTTTAGATTTGAAACATGTTTCAAATCTTTACGTCGTAACTCCGCCGGACCCAGAAATCCGCTCGTCTGTATGCTAGTCCGACGGACAAAAACCCACGCTGGGGCAGCTATTGGCTACTGGCTATCAACTTCCTTATTTTAGTCCGGTGTACGTCATCACATACGAATCCGTCGGACTTTTGTGTGATCGTATGTAGGCAAGACCGTTCGTTAGAAAGTCCGCCGCAAGTCTGCCAAAAGTCCGTCGAAAGTCCGTGGAAAGTCTGTCGGACGGGCTGTCGGACTTTTGTAGCCGAAAAGTCCGACCGTGTGTACGCGGCATAAGGCTTAGACTAATAGATTGATGGTGTTGGAACCTTAATATGATGGTGAGTGAAACTTTGTTATTCCGATGTTAGTTTGTGCTGATGACTTCCTTGTTAGGCATCAGGGTAACAAAGGTGAAGTGGATAGTTCCATGCACTGAGAAACTACCACAGTAACCTCGGGATGTGAAGACAATGTTTAAATGTAGAGTCCAAGATAAGGTTTTATTCCAAACATCAATTGGGTATGAGAGCCAACGCGTTTTAAGGGCCACAATATTCCTGTGTCCATCAGGGCTTGTGAAAATATGAGAATTGTTTGTGGGTATGTTGTCAAGAAGAACTTGTTGTCAAGTAACCTTTAGTTGCTGGTTTAAGTTAGGACCTCCTTAGGTAACGATATCTCTGTCATGACAGATCTCATCTAAGTCTGCCCCACACTTTACAGTTTGATTTTATAATTTCCTTTAGAGCTACCAACAACATTTAGTTTAGGGGGCTAACTAATTGGTTACATACTGATTGGATAGTTTACAAAGACCTTCATATTACATAGTTTTGGTAAATTTATGGATATTAAAAAGCTGGATTGTAATATGGATGGTAAGCTTTAAAGGATAATGTACTTTTAGTACCGTTATCTTTTATAGGTCCACCCTTCCTACCCCAGCACTGCCCACAAGTCCTACACCTGTCCCTGCTCGTCTGAAATCTTCTGCACAGCTTCTTCACCTGTTATATGCTGTCTGCTCCATTGGTGCATGCACACCACGATCTTCATTTATTGCTATGGAATGGTGGTCAACTGGCAAGATGAAAGACCTTTCCATATTAATACATTGAGATTACAGCACACATGTCTGTATTTAAAGTATTTAAGTTGTCCAAAGAAATTTGAAAAAAGTTTGGCAGGCCTGGTTGGATAGCCCTACCACTGTTGCCTGAGAATTTTCAGGGTCATGATATAAAAGATATGATTGCCTAAGTAAGGGGGGTACCTGTAGGTGAATTGATCTAGAACCCTCACTCTTTTTTTATCACATAATATTTCCTCTTGATCTTCTTTATACTTCTGTTTCTCTGGTCCTCATTGTTTGGTGCTTTCTCTCCCGGAGTGACATGTTGTGATTGTCTATAATATTATAGGGGAACTGCATTTATGTCTTTGTGTATGTTATCTCTGATGTGGGACTGTTATGCCTCGTACACACGATCAGACTTTCTGACAACAAAACCGTGCAATTTTTTTCGAAGGATGTTGGCTCCAACTTGTCTTGCATGCATACGGTCACACACATATTGGCCAACAATTAAGAACGTATTGACGTACTAGACGTACTATGTGTTTTTTCAGATCTTTAGGGCCACTCTTTGGGCTCCTTCTGCTAATTTCGTGTTAGTAGAAGTTTGCTGAGTGTTGAATCATGCTTTTCTTTTCGCGTTTTTCATTTAGCGCTTTTCAGTTTGTGCTTTTCAGTTTGCCAGTTTCTGGACGGCCGTTCATTAACCAGACATGTTGGAGGAGATAAGGTGTTATTTATTATTGGCCTTGGAGTTATTGCTTTGACATTATTTTTTTGATTGAATGATTTGATTTGGGATATTTTCTATCTTTTGGGATGCATAGAATTCACTTTTTGGTTAAGTTCTATTGGCAGATAGCATGTCTAATTTTATTTGTTTTCTTTTTTTAATGCAATAAAAATATTGTGGAGAATATTACTTGGCTATGTGTTTTACAAATGACAGTTTGGGAGTAGGCAGTTACTTTTAAAAAAATACAATGTAAAATGAACAAGGGACACCAACATAGTTGTATCTTTGTTCTTAAAAACTAGGGGATAATGGTGTTGTGGTAACTTGCACAAATAAAAAAAAACAAAAATAATAATATAATTCTTGATATCACTAGAAAAAAAAACTTTGAAAAAACTTTGAAAATTTGTTTGCGATAACTCCATCAGTATCACCAGCAATGCAGCTTCATTATTATTCCATTACAGAAGAACAGAAATATGCGCTGCATTTGGAGATTTCATAATTTGCCACGTCACAAATGTTAATTCTCCATTACAAACGCTAGTTTATAAGACTGACCGCTTCTGCTTCCGAGCATGCGTGTTTGTACTTTGAACTTTTGCCCAATGGACTCGTGTACACGCGATCGGAAAATCCGACAACACGCATTTGTTGGCGGAACATTTGAAGACATGCTAGCCAACATTTGCTGGCGGAAAGTCCGACAACAAATGTCCGATGGAGCATAAACACGGTCGGACTTACCGCCAACAAGCTCACATCCCACATTTCCCATCAGAAAATCCGATCATGTGTACGCAGCATTTCTCTCAATTCCTGAGAGATTCATAACATCCGATGATGTGGCGGTTTCTCATGGGATGTTGCCTGGAAGGGGGAGGATTGTTGTATTGTGCTGTTTTTTTGTGTTGTATTGAGCCCTGCGTGGCAGAAAACCTTGTTTTTTTGTTACTTATACATAACCAATAAAAAGAAATTTACAACAAAATAAAAAAAGTATTTAAAGTTGAACTCTACAGTGATATAAAAGATGAATTTTCTGCTCTGTTATTAATACATTTGTATACGTAATTTTTTATTGCCAGCAAATTATGTTCCTGAATTTGACCTGGCATCAGCCTCCTGCAGTCTGTGTACAGCAGAGCTCAAAACAGGAGAGGAGGAAGCAGCACAATAATCTCTGTGCTGCTTCACCTTCTACTGTCCAGTCACAGGCGGGGGGGTGTCCTGTGTTTAGAGAACGTGACTCATTTAACCTAGAAAACTGAGGATATTTTAGGACAGAAAAGAAGTACTGTGGGCTACAGCTCTGGACTAAAGGCGTGTATTGCAGCAAAAGCTATTTCTTTATTTTATCTTTTAATGAGCCAATATTTAGCTGTTGACTAGAATTCTGCTTTAATATAATAAAAATATGAAAAAGTAAGCTCATAAAAATTTGGAAGTCATATTTAAAAATACTCCAGTGCAGACACAGCAAAAATGACTCTAATGCCCCGTACACACATTGGATTTTCCGACAGAAAATGTGTGATAGGACCTTGTTGTCAGAAATTCCGACCGTTTGTGTGTCGGAATTTCCGACACACAAAGTTTGAGAGCTTGCTATAAAATTTTCTGACAACAAAATCCATTGTCGGAAATTCCGATCGTGTGTACACAAAACCGACGGACAAAGTGCCACGCATGCTCAGAATAAATAAAGGGATGAAAGCTATTGGCCACTGCCCCGTTTATAGTCCCGATGTACGTGTTTTACATCACCACGTTTAGAACGATCGGATTTTCCGACAACTTTGTGTGACCGTGTGTATGCAAGACAAGTTTGAGCCAACATCCGTCGGAAAAAATTCTAGGATTTTGTTGTCGGAATGTCTGTATGGGAGCCATCATTTATTGTCAAAGCAGGGCAAAGAGTAGAATCACCTGGCACGTTTGTCATTGAAATATGTGTTTTGTATGTGATTTAAAGTCCCTTTTACTAATGTAGTTTAGTAAAACATTGTATGACTAGTTATAGCTTATTGACAAGTCCACTGATGAAAAATGTTTAAAGTGGACCTGTCATCTCAATCAGAAACCATCTAAGGCTGTGTCACCAGATTGTACATAATGCCGGTGCTGCCTCCCAGCCGAAAGGTACCGCTCCTTAGTCTGGGCATAATAGATGGTAAGACCTTTTTAGGGATTCCTGTCCCAGTGTCTGCCTTTGACTGCTTTGTATTCAATATTGAAATGACAGCTGCATTAGGCATTCTGACAAATGACAACAAAACAACCAACATCCTACTGTAGGTGAATGTATTCTGAACAGATCAATACCTATACACGCACAGACGTAAAAGAACAATAACAAAGCATAATGACAGTGATGTGTAGAATGGTTAAAGGCAGATAATCAGTGTTGCCTAAATAATATATGAGACAGTGAAAAGGAAGAATATAGGAAACAAAGATGATTTTTCTTTTATTTTCTGTGACCTTCTAAGATGAAAGGAATTTTTAATGTTTGAGTATTATAATTTTTTAATTTAAGTGTTCAGTTCTTTTACCATATTATGCCTCCAGTTTTTTTTTCAGCGTTATGCTACCTGTTTAATTTATAAGGGGTCACTAGATAATTTTTTAAAGGATAATTCTATCCAACCGAGAAAATTCATTATTCGTTGTAACCTAATGCATCAATTAACGCCTCTGTGTTTTATTAACTTCTCAAATTAGCGTCATGATATGCTGAATGTGTCATGTCATCCACCATATAAGCACTCATGGTCTACAAAAATATGGTTGCAACAGCACCATCCTAGGACACCACAGTCAGAGTTCAGAACTTGCAGCAGTCACTATCTGTTTGAAACCACTCTGTATGTGGGGTTTTTTTTAACCCACCAAATTCCACTGAAAACTGAACTGGAGTTTCCCACATGTATAAGAATTGAGTGGGTGATTCAGCCTATTGGCATCCTTGCCTAACAGAAATATCCATTTTAGATGTGTTCATGGGTGTAAACATGGCATGTGCAAACCATGCTACTGCACAGGGACCTTAAAGAACACGGAGGGCCTTTTTGTTTTACCATTAAGATTAGAACCATTGTGGATCAAGGTGTTCAATGGTGAGCAGAGTGCTGGGATCCAGTTCCCTTCTACGACTGGTCACCTGGACCCTTAAAGGACAGGTTAGCAGTATAGTCACTGTTATCTGATGCTCCAAATGGAGTGATACTTAGGGGTATAGCCTGTGGCTGTAATAGCTGGATGGTGATGTATCCATTAGTTGGGTGGTTGGAAAAGAATGGGTTATTAAGGGTTAAAAAGGAAGGCAGCCATGCTTCAGAGTGTGTCCAGAACTCTGCAAGACATGTAAGAAAAAAAAACAGGAGGGGAAGGCGTCAACCTTAGTGTAGTATTAAAATGATGACTTTAATAGGATAAGATTAAAAACACTTAGGCTATGTTTCCACTATTGCGTCCCCAAAGTCGCGCGATTTTGCCGCGATTTTTTACCGCGATTTTACCGCGACTTTTTACCGCGATTTGAAGCAATGCCTGTATCTATGGACCTCAAGTCGCATTAAAGTGGGACCAAAGTAGTGCAGGGACTACTTTGAAGTCGCTGCGACTTGAAGTCGCACAGATATGAACGGTACTCATTGGAAATCATGGGATACAATTTGTCATGCGACTTTTCAGTCCCAAGTCGCATGAAAAGTCGCACTAGTGGAAACAGAGCCTTACAAGATGATAGGATATGCATGCCCGTCAAAGTAAAGTACAGGCCTGGCATTCCACGTGGCTCTGCGGGTCCCACCGCTGTTCCAGATAGCTAGAAAGGATTGGGCAGCTGGCTGGAATGGATCATAATGTTTCTCCAGGAACCAGGAAGCTCCACCCTCACCGGAAGTGATGTCACCTGTGTCTGATTGGACCAAGGCAGGGCTGGATTCTTGCCAATTGGGGCTGCAGAGGGGAAGACTCAGGGTCTTCCCCACTGCAGCCCTAATTGACAAGATTCCGGGCTGCAAGATTCCGTCGAGCTTTATGGTTCCTGGAGAAACCCTGTGATCTATACCAGCCAGCTGCCCAATATTTTCTAGCTATCCAGAACAGCGGTGGGACCTGCAGAGCCTTGTGGAATGCCAGGTCTGCACTTTACTTTGGCGAGCATGCATCTTCTATCATCCTGTAAGTGTTTTTAATCTTATTCTATTAAAATCATCATTTTAATACTACACTCAGGTCGGCACATCCCCTCCATGTTTATTTTTCCTTAAAGGACAAGTTCACTTTTGTTTTAAAACCATTAGCTCACAGATGTTTAATTACCTGGTAGCCCTCTCCTATATATATATTCTCAGGCCAAAAATCTCTGGTGTTGGCTGTGCCTGTGCAGCAATTCCAACAGGCTTCAAATAGGGCCATATCATCTCTACTAATAGGGCATGGCCTGATTCAAACCTATGTAGAGGTACTGTGCAAACATGGCCAGATTCAAAGAAAATTTCAGGCCTCATAGTGTACAGACCAGAATGGGCTTCTGCTGTCATGGAGAGGTAAGTAGGAATCTGGGTGGGGAATTCTAGGTTAGATTAGGATACAGGGCTGGGGAGGGTGCACAAAAGGGTTTCAGATTGTCTTTTGGCTAGATGGACAAGATCCTAATCTAGATCCTATCAGGAGTTCCAGTGGTTATGGTAATATCACAGAAAATAATGTTGATGATGATATTACAGAGACAAATAAGTTACTGAGACAGTATGGTGTAGTGAATAGGCAAAATTAGAAGGGAACAGTCAGGGGGGCATGCTTTTTTAGCAAGCTTCCCATGTAGAAAGACACATGGTCATGATAACACTCTGATATTATTGCCCTCATGTAGGAAAGTGTCAGATCCCCCAACCTGCACCTGTATTGTTATATAGTATCGTATAGTGCCAGTTTCTCTACTCATTTATGTCATCCCTGGGCTGCAGTAATGGAGCTACAAACCAAAGAATGCTTCTTGCCAAAGAGTCCTTGCTCCTTTCTGTAGGGTGTTGCAGTGGTTTCAGAAACTACCCCACTGGGACACATATCTAGAGAGTGCATGTAAAATGCCAAAACAGCAAAACAATTCATAGATGTTATTGAAAAGGTTAAGGTGGTGGAGAGGAATAATGAGCACCAAAGTGGCACCCAAAATTGCAAAGCAGCTAGCTTCAGCCTGTGTTTACCAGCACATAGACAATTCATTAATGTGTACCTATAGCCTAACTTTTAATTTTCAGATTTTTGCATAGAATAGGGAAGGGGTAGGAGCCCTGTTACTGTTGGGGAGATTTCCCTTCGCAACCCATCCCAGAGATGGCAGAGTTGAATTTCTAACAAAGTGAAGTGAATTCCCCTGTTAAACAGTTGTACGCAGGTGTAGTCTAATTTCTCTACTGTAAGTGGAGCTCAACTGCAGCAGCATTACAGTTGGAGGGAGAGTCAAGGGGAACATGGTTTCTCTATAGTTTCCTGGGTCACTGGGGAAGCTATGTATTTGGATGCTGCTGCCCTGTGTGACTCTGCCAGCCATCTTGGGTCAGGCAGAGCCTTTTTAAGGCCCTGACTGCCAGTTTTGGTGTGCATTTTGCGTGTAGGTAATATAGGGACTGTTTACCCAACTGACAGGGACAGTGATTAGTGTCAGGGAGAGGTTCCAGGCGAGTAGAGAAAGGATAGGGACACACCATCCTTCCTGGAGATCTCCCAATTGAGGCATGGACCAGCCAGGCCGCATTCCACCCCTCAAGACAGACACTGTCAGCACATCCAAGACTTGCACTGCTATACATCGCTGTGCATTCTGTGAGTATTGCTGGTCAGGTGCCTTCCCGCTGTGTGTTGTGAGTTACTGAACTTTAATACAAATTATGTTCCTGCAACTACACCCTGAAAATGTTTACTTCCCCTGCACCTCCCCACACAGTTGTCCCTGGAACAGGTGTCCCAAGTGGGATTGTTCTGGGGACAACCCTAAAGTTTTGGATTTCCCATCATTTTCTGTTTCAGTAACAATGATCATTAGTGCAAAAAGAGCCTACGGAGACACAGACCGCAAAACCCTTTCCCACTCTACCCAGAACTGGAAAATTAAAGTTTTTGCATTTCCACACATTTTAATTAGTTACAAAAATGGCTATTAGTGTGGACTGCTGGCCAAAAGTGGGCAGTTTGCAGAACTCCATATGTTTTGGAAACATCATCAAGCTGCTGCCCTCTGCCACAGGTTCCCTAGGCATGAACAAGGCCGTCCTAGCTGCTCCTCAGTCAGCTGTACGCAAGCTGCATTTCTCGAAATAACAGCAAATAAACACCTTTCTTGTCTCCGGAGCAATAGGTTAACTTGTTAGAAAGCTGCCGCCAGAAGTACGGATTGTAGAATTTCATCATCGCAAAACACATTGTTCCAACTCGGAAATTATACAGTCCAAAATCATCATCATGTATTTCCATCAGGATGAAATATCGGGAGCCGCGCTTAGTGCGAGCTTTTATTAATGATGTGCTGTCAGACGGTGGATGCTCTGCATATTTGCATATTAAACAGCTGAGTGAAGAAACATTCCTTTTATTGCTGCGGGAAATAAATCAGTTTAAAGCAAGTTTTCATCATTTATACTCCTTTCAGCTAAGTCTTCTTTTATTGAAATAAATTGTTGAAGTGCTTTAATCATTCCTTGAATACTGATGAAATTTACCTTGATAGGGGTTTCAAGAATGCCTGTGTATGCGTGTCAGTATCTATATAATACAAAAGTGGCCTGAGTGTATGTAAGCTATCCTTTAAAATATACAATAAGCTTGTATTTGGTAAATAGTGATGTCATCACTTGTGTTTGGAGGATATTGATTGCCTTTCCAGACAGGAAGTTAAAGTTGCTAATGCATTCCAACACATTGCTGCTGTGCTAAAATCTGAGTTAATTTATTTTATATCTAAGTTCCCTGTAATTTACTGCATCTACAGCACATACAGGCCATCTTACACAGGCAGTAGGAGTTTACTTTCTGAAGCCTATGCCGCATAACACTCTTTTGTCTGCTTCATGCTTGACCAGTCATGTTTAATCTGATCAAGGGAGAAAAAAGAGGTGATCCCTATTGCCGCAGATCCATGCGGTCCTACAGTGGTGATGATGAGAGTGACAACCTCAGCCTGAACCCCGATGGATCCCCATTAATTAGCCCCGGGGGGTGGAGGGAAACACGTTGGGGGCGTGGCCTGGTTGGAGTGCAGGCTGGGGTTGTCACTCTCATCACCATTGCAGGGCTGCATGGATGTGCGGCATTAGGTATCACCTCTTTCTTCTCCCTTGAGCTATAGCTAAGAGCCAGGATGCGCTCTGTCCCTTGCCAGCACTCCCTGCAGCGGAGGCAGAGGAGTCCACATATATTCCCCATGTCGGCGAGCCTGAGCGGCACACAAAGCAATACCAGGGGTCACATGTTTAATCTGTTGCTGCCCGCGTAGCACAGCGGCAGGAAAAGGGTGGGCTTTAACGCCCACATGTTGCACATATGCAACACTGGGCAGTTGATGTTTCTGTGCTGAGAGCGCGCTCACCATATGCTCCCAGAACAGAGACTGAGCTGTCAAAGACTGCTTTCTGTCCCAACTAACGATTGGTAGCCAGCAGGATTGGCTCCAGATCATGTGATCATCGTGACAACCAATCATATTGTAACCCTAACTAAACTTCTTAAACTGCCACTCCAAGCATCAATCCAATCCCATCCGGTGACTCCCAGTCTAAAAAGCTCATCTCAGCACTCTCAAAGAAATGTAATGCCGCGTACACACAGTCGGATTGCCCGACGGGAAATGTTCGATGGGAGCTTGTTGTCAGAAATTCCGACCGTGTGTAGGCTCCATCGGACATTTTCCGTCGGAATTTCCGATAAGCAAAATTTGAGATCTGGATCTCAAATTTTACGACAACAAAATCCGTTGTCGTAAATCCCGATCATGTGTACACAATTCCGACGCACAAAGTTCCACGCATGCTCGGAATCAAGCAGAAGAGCCGCACTGGCTATTCAACTTCATTTTTCTCGGCTCGTCGTACGTGTTGTACGTCACTGCCTTCTTGGCAATCGGAATTTCCGACAAGATTTGTGTGGCTGTGTGTATGCAAGACAAGTTTGAGCCAACATCCATCGGAAAAAAAACATGGAATTTTGTTGTCAGAATGTGTGATCGCGTGTACGCGGCTTTACAATAAGGGATAAGATACCACACACCAAACCAGCTGAATCTAAGACTAAATGTAAAGCATTTAGTCTGTGTAGTGTACTGTCTCCTCCCTGTCCACGCCCCTATAATGTGTTTCACCCCACCCACAAGGCTTAAACGTAGAGGTCTATGACTAAGCCCTGTGGGTGGGGCGTAACATGTCAGAGCCACAGTCAGAGTCACATTGGTCACGTGACCGCCGATCCTTCCTGCACCCCGGGAGTTTAGAACTTTTTAAAGGGATGTCAGAGTAGGCAGGAAGGGGTTCAATTTTGAGGTAAAGTAATTTTATTAGCTGCAGTAAGAAGAATCTTAGTACTGACACTTTTTATCAGGCTTGTGGATGTAAGAGGCAGTGGAGAAGGTGTTCCAGCATCACAGGCAGGAGTCGTGGACAGATGGCACTGGGATCCCAGGATAGCGCACAGGTGATGGTAGCTCTTTAGGCTCCATTTACACCCAAGCATAGCGATTTACTGGCATTTTTCTGGGCATTATTTTAAAGCGTTTTTGCAGCTTTTTACAAGCATTTTTAGAAGTGTATCAAGTGTAACATTTTTGTTTAGCCAACAGAAAGCACTAGGGGGAGGAGAGGGTGAGAAATTTATGGGTGGAGAGCTGCTATTTGAGCAGAAAACGCTTGTAAAATGCTCAAGTCGGGTCAGTCTATTGAAGTCTTTTGAGCCAAAGATGTAATATGCCAAAAAAAAGCTTGTACTTTTTTGAGCGACAGGCGTTTTGCTTCAGGCAACAGAGTGTTCAGATGTGAACAGGGGCCATTGAAATGCATGGGATTTGGCTTGTTAAGTGTTTTAGAGCTACAAGCTTGAAGCAAAAGATCGCTCAGTGAATGGGAACTCTTAAGGGGTCAGCATACCAAGACATTTTGAACAATTTCATGCTCCTGTCTTTATGGACCTTGCTTTGTGCACTGGTGCGCAGTCATGTTGGAACAGGAAGGGGACATCCTCAAACTGTTCCAACAAAGTTGGAAGTATGAAATTGTCCAAAATGTCCTTGTATGCTGACACCTTGGGTCCCCTTCATTGAAACTAAGAGGCCAAGCCCAACCCCAGAAAAACAACCCCACACCATAATCCCCCCTCCACTAAATGATTTGCACCAGTGCACAAAGCAAGGTCCATAAAGACATGGATGAGCGAGTCTGGGATGGAGGAACTTGACTGGCCTGCACCTCAACCCCATAGAACACCTTTGGGATGAAATAGAGCGGAGACTGAGAGCCAGGCCTCCTCGTCCACATCAGTGTCTGACCTCACAAATGCGCTTCTGGAAGAATGGTCAAACACTCCCATAGACACACTCCTAAACTTTGTGGACAGCCTTCCCAGAAGAGTTGAAGCTGTTTTAGCTGCAAAAGGTGGGCCAACTCAATACTGAACCCTACGGACTAAGGCTGGGATGCCATTAAAGTTCATGTGCGTGTAAAGGCAGGCGTCCCAATACTTTTGGTAATATAGTATATATACAGTACACAGTGTGTGTATTATTATATTATTATTATACAGTATTTATATAGCGCCAACAGTTTACGTAGCGCTTTACAACTTGAGGGTAGACAGTACAAATACAATACAATTTGATACAGTAGGAATCAGAGGGCCCTGCTCCTTAGAGCTTACAATCTAAGAGTGTGTATATATATATATATATATATATATAGAGAGAGAGAGAGAGAGAGAGGCAGAGACAGAGAGTGCAATTGTATTTAAATTATATGATTCAGTAGACCGCCATGGGGCAAAGGAATAGCTTCCCTTAATTGCCGCCCTCTCCAGAAACAAATACTTACCTTTGGTTTACTCTCCTGCTCCTCTATTTCGCTGCTAGGAGCAAAAGAGGAATACCTAGTAGGTCCAGGTATAGGGGGCATGTTACTCCCCCCCCTTCTTCTACATTACACAGCTGGTGCATGCTGATTTGAACCTTGGGCACCTATCACTGTCACATGGGAAAGGAAACCACAACACATATAAAATCAGACATGCACAAGTTTTATTCTGACATAGAGCAACAGAACGTATAATATATGTGTTACCAGCCATTATTGTGCATTGCAGTGCATTGTATTATGCCCCGTACACACGGTCCGATTTTCCGATGGAAAATGTCTGATCGGAGCGTGTTGTCGGAAATTCCGACCGTGTGTGGGCTCCAACGGACATTTTCCATCGGATTTTCCGACACACAAAGTTGGAGAGCAGGAGATAAAATTTTCCGACAACAAAATCCGTTGTCGGAAATTCCGATCGTGTGTACACAAATCCAACGGACAAAGTGCCACGCATGCTCAGAATAAATAAAGAGATGAAAGCTATTGGCCACTGCCCCGTTTATAGTCCCGACGTACGTGTTTTACGTCACCGCGTTTAGAACGATCGGATTTTCCGACAACTTTGTGCGACCGTGTGTAGACAAAACAAGTTTGAGCCAACATCCGTCAGAAAAAATCCTAGGATTTTGTTGTCGGAATGTCCGAATAAAGTCCGACCGTGTGTACGCCCTATTAGTGTGATGGCTTTCAAAATAACACAGCGGTGCAGGTGTTGCTGTAACGTACTGTAAAATACACATTTTACTGCCAAGCATAGGTGTGCATGAGCCCTTATACAAAAATGATTAATTATCTGTGTGAATGCTTTGCCCGCACTTTTAAATGTTTGTGGGAATTTGTTATGAAGTAAAGGTAGACCTATCATAAAAGTCAATGTTTCAGAATGTTGGATCGATAGTGCAAGATATGAAATCACATTTATTCATTTTAAAGGTACCTTCATCTTCCCATGAGTAAAAAAAATGATGATTTCACCCCCCTCCCCCCCAGGTCACATAGTCTGTGACTACCAGTCATTACTGTAGAGGGAATATTGTTTGTAATTACCAACGAGACAACATAATAAAAGGTCTGCCCCCATGCACATAGATAATTACAACACATACATAGAACAAACATATTTAATACATTAATATGCATACAGATAGCAAGGAGTACGCACCTAACTTTGATTTGCTTAAAACCATTGAAAGCTAATTTGCCTTTAAGCATTCCAAGAAAATGCAATATCAAAAAGATTCCAGTGTACTGTTATAGTAACCTTTGTGTGACCTCATGATGTCCCCAGCTGCAGAGAAGGCATCTGGCACCCCTCTGTGACTGAGGCATCTGGCTGCTCTTTTACCCTCCCACCCAGCTGTAGACTGGTTATTGCCGCTATGTATATATGTCGCCTCAGAGATGTAATAATACCTCAATCCCTGCAGATGAACATTTTAATTCTGCTTTAGTTTGGAAGGGGTTAATAGCCCAACGCTGACATTTAATATCTGTTCACCAATACACAAAGATGTAAATAACCCCCCCGCCGGGGGTCTGAAATGATCTAGTTTTATTTATAAGAATAAAGAGCGAGAAGGTAATAAAACACATCATTGTCTGGCTTCTGTCTGCTGGTGGCAGCCTGAGTCTGATGATTTCCATACAAGAGATTTTACAGTTACCAATGGCATAGTGTATTCATACAGGACTGCTGAGCTGTCTTGTTGGAGTCAGTGTAAATTTGCATGTTTTGTGGAATTTTTGGTTAAAGACTAATGCCCCGTACACACGGTCAGATTTTCCGACGGAAAATGTGTGATAGGACCTTGTTGTCGGAAATTCCGACCGTGTGTAGGCTCCATCACACATTTTCCATCGGGTTTTCCGACGCACAAAGTTTGAGAGCAGGCTATAAAATTTTCCGACAACAAAATCCGTTGTCGGAATTTCCGATCGTGTGTACACAAATCCGACGCACAAAGTGCCACGCATGCTCAGAATAAATAAAGAGATGAAAGCTATTGGCTACTGCCCCGTTTATAGTCCAGACGTACGTGTTTTACGTCACCGCGTTCAGATTGATCGGATTTTCCGACAACTTTGTGTGACCGTGTGTATGCAAGACAAGTTTGAGCCAACATCCGTCTGAAAAAATCCTAGGATTTTGTTGTCGGAATGTTCGATCAATGTCCGACTGTGTGTACAGGGCATTAGTCCACCAAAACGGCTTTTCATTTTTTTGGTTGAAGCTGGAGACTAAAGCTCCAGTCCAGCAAGGGATGCAACCCCGAACACACACACACTCACACAATCCCCCCACCACCTTCTAGAAAATCTTGGCAGTAAAAAAAAAAAAAAGAAGCTAAATGCCCTTAAAACTTACATAAATTTGCAGCCACGTGGCTCTTCTTTATTGAAGAGTGGGAACATCCTTCTTCAGTATCCACATCACTGCCTGGTGATATGGACTCTCACCATTAAACCAATCATCACAGTCCTATTTTCCATGGAAATGTAATGATGCAACATTTAAATTTCTGTTCATGGGTCTTCATACATGCAGTGGCATTTACGAGGGGTTCCCACTCCGCCTGTTGACTTTTTTTTTTAAATTTTGAAGAATGTAATAAACTCCCAGGTGAGCGGGAGCAGAGTTAAGAAACACTAGCATGGAGATTTCATTGGAGTGTTCAGAAAATGTAATCATCCAGGGGCTGAATTGGCCCACCCTGAATTGGCTGTTCTTATTGTTAGACAATCACGTTTGGTTGGACTGACCCTTGAATGCCTTGGTTTGTTCATAGCTGGGCACATTTTACTCCAAAAATGACAGGCAGGGTGACCTTTTATCAAAGAGAAGTTAACTTTTTAGACTGCAATCTCTTTGTATCATCAAGGTGCCCGAACAAGTTAAAATTTGACCACTGGACCTATTTTGTGCTTCCATGTGTTCATATGGTGATAAGCCAAATCTGAAAAGTTGGGATATTCATTACTCAAAATATATTTACAGATGATGAGTTGGATGATAGATGAAGTAAAAAAGGCTACATGCATATCCAGTTCTCATCATAACTAAAGCTACGTAGTTCATATTTATAAAACATCGACATCAGATTGGCCTTTGATGGTCATGAACAAAGATGGTAAGTTTTTGAAAACAAACTGAAACAAAAGTTACAAAAATACTTTGGAAGCAGTGGAGTCCTGGATTATTAATGGTGTTGTTCTGACCAATATTTTATATTTTTTTCCCCTCAAATTGCTTTTAGCAGCTTTATAAAGATGGCAAACTTGAAAAGTGAAGAATTAAAAAGATATTTCTTATGCAGAACAAAATTATGAATCCACATAAATATTTATTTTATAAAAAGGACAAAAAGATACTGACAACAAAAAAAGTACACTTAAATGTGGAGAAAATAGCTACTGTATCTATCCAACATTTAATAAATACCCCCTTAGTGTTCCCAGTGGACATTTGCTCACTTGCCAATTATTCTCTGGTTGATTTCCCTGTATGTCATACTTCTAATCTTTACATTTTTATACAGTGCAATGTTACCACAAACTTCTATAAATTAATAATTCACATGTGATCATCAGCTAAGGGCTTTTAGAAGACTTCATCTCCTCCATTCGAAGGACAGAAGGAAAGAAAGAAGATAGAGACGACATTTTTTTTGTCATTCCTTTTATAATGCTCTTCCATTCTGAAAAAAAGTATTATTAATCTAGACTGGCTGCTACTTTCATTTACTGTGTAGCCACTCATGGGATTACTGGCACAAAGGTATCATAAATTTCAAATGAAATATGAACAACTGTGTCAAAACACAGTTATGTTGTAAAAGCGCTACTAGATGTAGACCTGTTTTATTATTGTAACATTTATATCTACAGACATTTAAGTATCTCTTTTTTGTGGTAGGGAGATTTGTGTACCGCTGCGACCTTCATCTTGAGCTTTATATAAGGGCTTTCTTTGGTAAAATATATCTGTTACTGAAAGGACATACAGAGAGTGATCAAGAGATAAGACTCCCATGAACAAAAACATAGTACATAAGTTTGCTTTCTGCAGTTAAGTACTGCTAGGACACCACTCTGGAAATCAAGCCTGGAAGTTCTATGGAGATAAGCTGTTTGTGCAAGAAGATGTGGAGCAACCCTCTGGCCTCATCATCCACAGGGTGAGGTTGAATGCCATGCTCTTTGGGAGATGGGAGTAGAAAAGTGGTTGACCACCCAGGACTGTGCTATAAACAATAACTATAGGATTGTTATCTCACTTGCAGGTATACAGTAGAGCCCAAATTGGTGTGGCAGGCAGATCAACTTGATATAATCACCTTTATATGCATACAAAGCTTGGGTTTTGAAACCAAAACCCTTGAGGGTGGTTGCTTGTCTACTTAGAAGCTCCCCCAGGTGAAAGGTTAAACTGTTAGTTTGGACCATACAATCCCCTAGCTGATCTCTACTGTGTGTTTGCAGAAAGAAAAACTCTGTTTTGAGTTATCTGAACAAAAGAGTTTTGTGGTATTTGGACTTCTGTGGTGGATGATGTGCCTGGCCTCTGACTCATAATCCTACAAAATGATTTAGGATTTATTTGGTAATACAGATACTTGGAGGTGTGTAGTTCAGATGATCTTGTCCTGACCCCAAGCAGTGAGCTGTTACTAGACATATGCAAGTCATTTCGATAACTAATGCCATATTTGCACCAAAAAAGCTTTGCTCTTGAGTATACTTGGTACTATGATTTTCTGTTTCCAGGTCAGCGATTGAGGTATTTTGTATCTAAGTATTACAATTTGGTTGACCGTTTCAAACCAGGGCAGTGTCTGAGTAGGGCTAGAAGGTCTATGAAAACACCCATGGACAATGGGAATGTCTAAAGGACATTAATGTCTAAATGTCTGCTTCTGAGTCTAAATGGCTATGTTTAACTAACCTTGGCTGTGGAGTGCAGCAGCCAAACAAAGTGAGACAGGCTGTTAAGCTGTTGAAAGGTAACATGCAGGCCACAGAGGGGTTTTCTGATACAACAGATATCAAAAGTTAAAAAGACAACAGCAAGAGCAGAAGCGGAAGAAAACGCTTTACCATGGGATGATTTTGGAAGGGACAGGAGATTTTGAGATAGGGACTACTCACTGTTACTAAATGACAGAGCCCCAAACATTTCAAGTATTTTCTATGGTAATATCCTTTAAGGAACATTCATTTTTTTTAAAAGAATGTCTTGGTCAGTCCTCAACCATAGTACTTTTTCTTTTGTTGGTCAATTAAGGGGGAGGAGGTTGGCTGTAATGCAAAAATGTCATCTCCTACTGATAATGCTATTATAATTTCCAAAAAATAAATGATGTGGGTTAGACCTTTGCCTTTTGAATTATTTGACTTTGCATTGTTCAGTTACATTTCTGGTATTGCCAGATAAGAGTGTGATCAATGCGGATCCTCCTCCTATATTGCTCAGTCTATGTGTAATGTATACAAGTGGTAAGAATCAGTCATGCATTCCTTGGCATACACACTGAATATTATTCTCTCTGTAGAAAAGATCAAAAGAGACAAAACTAGTTTATAATAAACAGACTTATTCAGTGTCGAGCTTCAGCATAAAGCACACAAGCCCATGTTTGTGCACATGACAAAATTTTGTTAAGCCAAATAGAGCAATGATCTTTATTAATTAGCTTTGACTAGGTAATTTTTCAAAGGGTAATTGTGTGACATGTAAGCTTTGAAATGTACTAAGCTGTAAAACAGATCTTACTAAGACTGAGCAACCCACTGAAGTGTCTACAGACTTACAATTACTACCTAATGCACCTACCGTTTTTTGGCAGATTTTTGGACCTGTCCAAGGCAGAATTTTTCACAAAGTTTTTCATAAAAATCCACCAGTGTTCCACCTGTGACTTGGCAAATATTGTTCCATAGTGCTCTCCACCTTAACAAATCTAATATTAACATTTTTAAATAGGTTAATTAACCCTCTTATACCTTTCTGGGGCTGGACTGTGTAGACTCCCATTGATAACTTCTGGAAATGATAGTTGCTGGCTGTCTCTGGCTTCTTTCGTTTCTGTGTTATCTACCCAGAACAAGCATTTAACAAATAAAACCCAAGTGAAGTCAGAACTTCTCTGCATACTTGTTCCAGATCAGTGACCCAGAAGATGTTACAGCCATTGGCAACTGCCACCTTCAGGAAAAATTATTTTTGGTGGCCTCCATGTTACTCTTCAAACAGATGTCCTTCCATTGCTGGGAAAGGGTGCAGGGCCCCGAATCAGGTTGGTAAGGAGATCCTGCTATAAGGTTTTAGAGTCAAGTGAAGCTGTTAGAAGAATCACCTGATGTACTGCCAACCAAGGACTAGAATTCTAGTTGATTCTGGCCTTTAACCTCTGCTGCAGCTTCAATTAAATGACATGCAGCACTACCTGCAGGTGAAAGACACAAGACATCTACAAACCAGCATATTGACTACCTTACATGAATACATTATACTTTAACTAGCACTCTTACTGTAGAATCTCATTTGTTCAGTAAGCTTTGTAAAGTGAAATGTGTAAAAACATTACTTATGCCATACTCCAGTGTGTGAAATCTGGTCTTGCTCTTTGCAGCTCTCCATGGGTCATTTCTTGTTTGATAAAGGAGCCAAGACTTTCTATTCTGTGTCCCACCACTTGATTTGCACAAGCATGCTCCAGCTCAATAGGCTAGCAAATGGCGAAACAAGGATACATATGAAAGCAAAGAAGGACACGCCTTCAAAAAAGTCAGCATTGTCATCTATCTATTTTGAAAGGTTCCCTCTATGATAAAGCATGGAACACCATAGTACTCTAAACTCATTTTGCTATGAGTCCCAGCTGGTTAAACTTACTCCTCTGCTGGGTTACCTATTAGAAGACCTTAGAAATATTCAGGATGATCTGCAAAGTGAAGTTGCTGGGTTACCCATTAGAACAGGTATCTTCAAACTACGGCCCTCCAGCTGTTGCAGAACTACACATCCTATGAGGCATTGTAAAACTCTGACATTCACAGACATGACTAGGCATGATTGGAATTGTAGTTCCTGAACAACTGGAGGGCCATAGTTTGAAGACCCATGCATTAGAAGACCTTAGAAATATTCAGGATGATCTGCAAAGTGACGTAACCCATATCAACCAGTCAAATATCGCTGACCATACACTAGTGGAATTTTGTTTGAAATTTTTAGTTTTAATAGCATTCACTGGGTTTTCTAATCATTAGTGGGGTCAAATCAACGTTCACTTTTGGCTTCAATAATGAAAATATGTGAAGAAGCAGGATGGAATTTTTTTCTCCAATTAATACATTTCTAACAGTGTATGTGGTTTTCGTTCGGTGAAGTCCATTGTTCCAAAATCAAATGTTAAAGAAGAATTCCAGGCATGGTATATTTTTACATAGTTACATTGCTTGAGCTTGGACCAGTGTAACTATGGTCTAATGATGTTCGTGAAGCTAGCAAATGTACTGAGAATTTTCATAGGAATTTTTGTATTAACATTTGTTTGAAAATCTGCTAGTGTATGACCAGCTTTGAAACATCAAACTTTAATAAGATAACACAGTGGCAAAGTGGTTAGCATTTCTGCTTAGCAGCGCTAGGGTCATCAGTTTGAATCCCAACCACGACACTACCTGCACAGAGTTTACCCCCTGTGCCCACTTGGGTTTCCCCCCGGTACTCCGGTTTTCTCTGACTCTCCAAAGACATGCTGGTTGGTTCATTGGATCCTGCCTGATTTGGCCCTAGTATGTGTTTGTGAGTTAGGGACTTTATATTGTAAGCTCCTTGAGGGCAGGGACCAGGGCTGTCTTTAAGGCAGGGCAAAAGGGGCAGCTGCCCTGGACCCTGTCATTGTTGTGGGGCCCAAAGCAGCTTCCTCAAACTATCCCAGGTTAACCACTTCACTACCCGGCTATAGTCATATGATGTCCGCAGATGGGATCTCCCATCCTGGGCAGGTGTCATATGACGTCCTCAGCTGTGTAAACACACAGATCCATGTCCTGTCAGGGGAGAGGAGACAGATTGTGTGTTCCTAGTATATAGGAACACTGATCGGTCTCCTCCCCTAGTCAGTCCCAGCCCCCCCATAGTTAGAATCACTCCCTAGGTAACACATTTAACCCCTTGATCGCCCCCTAGTGTTAAATCCTCCCCTGCCTGTGACATTGATACAGCAATCAGTGCATTTTTGTAGCACTGATCGCTGTATAAATGTCACTGGTCCCAAAATAGTGTCAAAGGTGTCCGTTCTGTCCGCCGCAATGTCACAGTCACGATAAAAATCGCAGATCGCCGTTACTAGTAAAAAAATAAATAATAATAAAAATGCCATAAATCAATAACCTATTTTGTAGGTGCTATAACTTTTGTGCAAACCAATTAATATACGCTTATTGCGTTTTTTTTTTTTCTTTTTTACCAAAAATATGTAGAAGAATACATATTGGCCTAAACTGAGGAAAAAATTCGTTTTAAAAAAAAAAAAAAGGACATTTATTATAGCAAAAAGTAAAAAATATAGTTTTTTTTTCAAAATTGTCGCTTTTTTTTGTTTATAGCGCAAAAAATAAAAACCGAGGGTGATCAAATACCACCAAAAGAAAGCTCTATTTGAGGGGAAAATAATGATAAACGTTTAATTTGGGTACAGTGTTGCATGACAGTGCAATTGTCATTTAAAATGTCACAGCACTGAAAATGGGCCTGGGCAGGAAGGGGTAAAAATGCCCGGTATTGAAGTGGTTAAATTCCCTTGAGGTTTTATTCCCATGCTGTGTCCTGATATCTCAGCGTGAAGTTCTGTTATTAATGCTGCCCAGCTCTGCCCTATTGTTGTGTACAAATGACTCACCTGCAGACCCTGTGTTTACATGTAAATACCGGCACTCATATGTAAATAGCAGCGTAGCGGCAGCAATCATATGTATATAGAGGTGGTATTCATAAGTATATCATGCCCCCCCCCCCGAGGTCATATCCACCATCACCTGTACTGAATGCTGCCCACTGGGCAGATAAAGGGGCATGCTTGAAAGTCCTGCCTACAACTGTGGTCATTAGGCCTACCATCTGCCCTGTTCTGCAAAGGTAAGCAAGTTAGTGGGGGGGGGGGGGTAGTGAGGGGTGTGCAAGATAAGAAGAGAAGGAATTTTTCTTGTGAAAAAAAAGAAGAGGAGGAATTACAATTTGGGGTGCACAGGTGAGCAAGGGGGAGGGGGGATGTATGGAGGTAAGGAAGGTGGTTGCAAAGATTTGCAGAGGAGGCAGGTAGAGTTAAAGGGGAGGGAGATTGGAGTGGAGAGGATGGGAGAGGTTTGGAGTGCAGAGGTTAGCATGGGTTCTAGGATGCAAAGGTCTACTGACAGGGTGGATAAAGATGTAGGTCACGTGTAGGGCATCCCATTCATTTCAATGGGCTGCTCTATGCACTACAAATGCGGAAGAAAGTCCCAAATCCTTTTTCAAAAGTCACACGGTGCCAAGGCACATGTCAGCAGATGTGTGAGGGTGTTCTTAACAATTAATGGCACAGCTGTGCATCTGCTAAAGGGCAGCACATTTCTGTGGTGTCAGGAAGGCTATTTTCTATGCCTTCCCAACACACAGAAATGTGAACGCAGGCTAAATGTCTCAGTTACATTGGTAGTCAGTGTAAATCTTCTCATTACATAGGTGCTTGGTGTAGAATTCTTTCATTCAAACTAGTGGCCAGTGTGAATGTCCCCCTTACATTGGTGGTCAGTGTAAATCCCTCCTTACATTAGTGGTCAGTGTAAACCTCTATTACATTAGTGGTCAGTGTAAACCCTTAATACATTGATGGCCAGTGTTGAAACTCCTCTTTTTTATTGGTAGTAAAAAATTTTTTAAAAAATCAGCTTCGCCATTGATCACACCCTCCCCTCCTCTCAGAACTGCCACTGATCCCAGGAGTCTTAGGATCCCTGGGAGTTTTCTGTCTATTAATGGGTCCCCTCACCTCCTCGGTCCATGGTGTGCAGGCAGTGAGGAGATGATGTGCTGTAACCTCTAGCAACCAATCAGTAAGCAGTAATGATGTGCAGTAACCTCTAGCAACCAATCAGTGAGCAGTATTGCTGTACAGTAATCTCTAGCAACTAATCATCAGGCAGAAATCATGTGCTGTAACCTCTAGAAACGAATCAGTAAACTGTAATGTGTGCTGTAACCTCTAGCAACCAGTCAGTGAGCGGTAATGATACACTGTAACCTCTGGCAACCAATCGCAATCGCTGCCTGATCTGATTCAGTAAACAGATTTTGAGTCTAGCTGCTATTTATTGTATGTCTCAGAGCAGGTGGAGAGTGAAACTGCATGGAGGGGGGCAAGAAAATTTTTGCCCAGGGTCCAATCAATTTTAAAGACGGCCCTGGCAAGGACTGATGTGAATGTACATTATAAATGTAAAGCGATGTGTAAATTGACAACGCTATATAAGTCCGTCATAGATTAATAAATAAATCTGTTTGGATGTTGTGGGTTACTGCACTTTGCATGTAATGAATTAGCCAGAAACTCTTTTCGATAGATTGCGTCTCACAGTTTCTATACACATGCCTGGCACCTCTCAGTCATTTGGCATGAGCCGTGTCCAATGCATGACAGTATTAGTCATTTTTTTTGGATGGCTGAGCCCATAAACGTTGATGGTTCCAGTAAAAGCTGTCCTCTCTGTTTGTTTTTAACATTCCCTAAAGCTGGGCATGTGTCGTCCAGACAGCACTTTTCAGGGAAATTTCCATCAGTCTATCACCATGTCCTCTGATCATATAGCGTACCTGCTGCTCTTTCTGACCTCTGTGTGTTTTTTTTTCTCACTTCTATTGTGTTCTGTCTCTCAAAACTCATTTACAGAACATTCCACATTCCGCTATGCAGATATTGGCAGACGGAGGTTCCTATTTTCACAGGTACTTTTATTAAGCACCTGTCATAGAGATGTTCTGTATGAAAGACAAGAGGTCATCTGCTCAGAGCCAAGCAAGCAACTTGTTCAATCCAGTAATATGTGCAGGTTGTAGTAGGTAGACCACCTTTTGTCTCTCTTTCAGTTTACCATGTTTACTAGCTCATTGTATTTCTTTGATTTGTCTTGTCTTTTTTTTTCTGCAAATCACACATTTTGGATTTAACAGAATGTGCACACGTGGTGGAGTTGACTGATATGGGTAGAGTGACACAATATATGGATTCTGGTTAACAACTCGCCCCCCAAAAAAAAAAAAAATTACCAGATTCCTTTGACTAGCATACTGTATCTACATGTGTAGGTCTTAATTATCTGCAGAACATAAAAAATGTAATTTTTTTTAATACATATTCATATTTAACCTTTTGCTTCCTATACAATGTGTATGCGTGGTGGCAAACAGGATGGGCTTTAACGCCTACACGCCATACATGTGTCTGTGGGTGACATAGGTTTCTGCGCCAAGAACGTGCCCGCTCCCAGCACAGAGACTATACTCATAATCGGGAACCGGCAGGAACAGCTCCTAATCATTCTTGTCTATATTCCTATCGCACACAATCCTGGAGAACAAAGCTCATCAAAGGTGGGTGCTGTAGCGATTACCAGCTGGATCCTGGAAACATCAAGTCAGTTGATATATTCGCCAGCACACCATGGATCTACAATCACTGTCCAAAGGTTTTTATTGCCGAGACATCACATCATAAAGACAAGTGCAATGTTTTGGTTTCGCGCAGGACTCCTTCATCAGGCATGTAATGCCGGGCGAAGAGGTCCTGCGTGACTCCAAAATGTTGCACTTGTCTTTATGATGTGATCTCTCTGCAATAAAAACCTTTGGATGGTGATTGTAGATCCATGGTGTGCTGGTAAATATATACACCAGCTCCTAAACAGTGGGAGTCCTAAAAGTGCTTCCCCACTACCTGTCAGATGGTGTAGTGGTCAGTGGTGTAGTGTTTAGCACTTTGACCTAGCACCTAGCAAAACGGGTCGCTGGTTCGAATCCCGACCACGACACCATCTGCCTGGAGTTTGCATGTTCTCCCTGTGCCTGCTGGGTTTCCTCCAGGTACTCCGGTTTGCTCCCACACTCTAAAAGACATGCTGGTAGGTTGATCGGATCCTGTCTAAATTGGCCCTAGTATATGTATGTTAGGGACCTTAGGTTGTAAGCTCCTTGAGGGTAGGGACTGATGTGAATGTACAATGTATATGTAAAGCGCTGCATAAATTGATGGCGCTATATAAGTACCTGAAATGAATAATAAATAAAATAAATGCCCTCTAAAAAGCCATCCTGGCTACAGAAGGATACTGCAGGGCGGACAGTCCAAGTCTGAAAGAGCCCTCATCCCACCAAACTCCATATCATTCTGCAACCAGATACAATCCATCAAAATACAATAGAAATATAGATGACCACTCATCAACCCTGAAAAGCCAGGCTCCCTAAAACACCCAGCCGTGACACCAACACACCAATCCATCTTCCTGTCTTCTGGATATACTAATGTTCTTTGGAGAATGCAGTGCAGCTGACATAGCTGACCCTGCCAAAAATCATGCACCCCCAGTCTGGTCCAAAAACAGATTTACACCTCAAAGCTACTTTTTGCTGAAGCAAAACACCCAATTGCTTTAGGATGACAGGTGATGATTCAGTTCACCAAGCTTTACTATGCTATGCTATGACAAAAATATTACTTCTGGGTGGACTAAATACTATGGACGGTGAGTTTAAAGACCTGAGTGCCTCTTGTGTATACATTGTAAGATAGGAAAGGCAGTCAGCATATTAGATACACTATATAGATGTCACCCTACAATTAGGGTGAAATCTTCCTCACCGCGGCTCCTTACGTCACTTCCCTCGGCGCCTCCGCTCGCTACTGCTCCTGGGAGATGTGTGTCATCATTTCCCAGGAGTCAGTGGGAAACGCAGAGGGCTTCGTTGACATCACAACGGGGCTGGCACTTCCAACTACGCCACCCGTTGTGATGGCAACCTGATTAGTTGATGGTGTCCTGTCGAGAAATGCCCCCTGACGAATAATGCCCACCCGGTACTACGCATGCGCATCGCTTGCGCAGTACGGAGCTGCCGAACATTGGATTCCACTGTTCATCGGTTTCCCGCGGCTCCATACTACACAAGCGCTGCGCATGCACAGTACAGGGCGGGCATTATTCGACAGGGGGCATTTCTCATCAGAACAACGGCGCTGCGAAAATGACACAATGCGCATGCGCAAGATCGGGGAGAGAACGGGCACTGTATCCCGGAACAGGATGCTTGTGGGCTTCACATGCCCTCAAGCAAAATGAAAACGGCCAGAACAATATGATCAAAGTTCTTTAAACAGATGAAACCGGACATCGGGAGAGAAATCTAAGAGAAGACGTGAGTTTTACAATGCCTTTTTAAATTCTTGTGAAAGGTTTAAAAAAAATATATAGATTGTGGTTGGAACTCCGCTTTAACAAGGACAATTTTTGTTTTGGCAGTAACAATGACCAAGATGATCCCTTTCACTCTCTCAGAATAATAGAAAGTATAGGAAGGATGTAGGTTGTTGTTGCAATAAAATAGTTCTTGTTTTTGGTACCTTCATATATATATTGTGAAATATGCTATTAGTTATGCAATTACTATAATTATGGCCTTTAAATGATTAGACACCCTGTGATAATATTTCTTTGGAGTGCTATAATTTGCAGTAATTAATTAGAAATTGAAATTCTAATGAAAGGTCTACTCCAGCTGAACGCTTAGTTTACTGGTAAATCTCATACTGTAGATACTTAAAGGTTCATAAATGAATGCACATACTTTTATAATCACTGCTGTGCTACTGGTAATATCATTTCTCAGTACTTTGTGCCACTACTCCACCTCCTGCCTGCTCTTTGGATTTTTAGTAAGCATACTTAAAGTGGTTGTGAACCTCAGATATGAAATATGAATAAAGCATATCCTTCTATAGCAGGGTTCCTCCAGGGGTTGCTAGGGGTTTCTTGAACAATGAGCAAATTCTGCCTTTCAGATAAGTTCCCACTGACAACATTGATCTTTTTTGCTATCTGTAAGGGGGTAAATCTTCCCAACAAATACAAATGTGAGGAGCATTCTTCCCACTGACCATCACACTAATGTACCATGAGTTATAGATATAGTAATTTTTAGAAGGCGTTCCCTGAGGCTGTAAAATTAATTGAAAAGGTTGAGAAAGGCTGCACTATAGTGTGTACTTATCTCAGTTAGGAGCACTAAGTGTCTTATTGCTCCCACAGTTGATTTCTTCACACCAAGCTGCTTGCCTATTGCAGATTCAGTCTTCCCAGCCTGGTGCAGGTCTACAATTTTGTTTCTGGTGTCCTTCGACAGCTCTTTGGTCTTCACCATAGTGGAGTTTGGAGTGTGACTGTTTGAGGTTGTGGACAGGTGTCTTTTATACTGATAACAAGGTCAAACAGGTGCCATTAATACAGGTAATGAGTGGAGGACAGAGGCGCCTCTTAAAGAAGAAGATACAGGTCTGTGAGAGCCAGAAATCTTGCTTGTTTGTAGGTGACCAAATACTTATTTTCCACCATAATTTGCAAATAAATTCTTTCAAAAATCAGACAATGTGATTGTCTGGATTTGTTTCCACATTTTGTCTCTCAAAGTTGAGGTATACCTATGATGACAATTACAGGCCTCTCTCATCTTTTTAAGTGGGAGAACTTGCACAGTTGGTGGCTGACTAAATACTTTTTTGCCCCACTGTATACTGTAGTATTTTATACATATCTGTGTGTTTCACCTGAGTCCAGTCACTTCACATGCAATGGTTTACAACCACTTTAAAAAGATTTTGGAATTACATTAACATGTTAAAGCTTGTAATACATTTTAGGATTTAGGATTAGGTTTACTTGAAATGCACCAACCTCTCTCAATCAACATGGGGAAGTACAACCAAAGCTCGTTCTGCACTCCTGTGACCCGTTTTTAGAAGCTCGCTGTCAGCTGACATCACAGACCCGGTCCAGTCCTGGCAAAAGATTGCGATCATATGTTGGGGTCCACCCACATGTCTAGACCAGCACCCGGCTCAGCCTTTCAGTTAGCCGCTCAGAGCCTGAGCCAGCTGCTCCTGCCCCCTCCAGTGAGCGCTGAAGGGGCAGAGCAGACAGCTGTATCTGACAGTCACTAGCTCTCTGCTCAGACAGTTATGAGAAATGAGCAATGAGCGGTGATTGATCTCTCAGTTCTCAGCCTTAGAGCCGGCGGGGGACAGATGCAGCATCGGAACGATGTTGCATTCACCTAGGTGGAAGAGCTGACAGACAGTCCAACTGTAGGTCTACTTTTACCTTTTTTTTCTTATTATAAAGGTTGCTTCAGGGATTTAGCTAAATTTAGGAGGTTATTTCTAGGGATGAGGGACAAGTTGATTGGTGGATATTTTATTAAGGAAGCCCATTCCACTTGTATGTTTAAGATCAGGGGGGATTATGTATTGAACTTCCATGTTCTCTATGACACCATTGCCTCAATAAGGCAGTACTGTACTTTGTATACTTTCTTATTGAGGTAGGATAATACTTTGCTAGTAGCACTATAATGTGAGAGGGGTAAGGAATCCCAACCTATATTCCCTTTTGTCCCCTATGCTGGTAAGTAATATGGGATCCCCAAAGCTTCTTGCACACAATAAGCTGAGGTGCGAAGTGATGGTGGCCTGCATTATGCCTCTAGTAAGGGTTTGTGTTGGACCCCTTTGCTTGTTCACTAAACACTAGGGGGATTGCAAATATATGTCCAGTGATGCAAATGGCAGTTGCTGCTCTGCTGGGTCATCAGCAAAATGGAATTGCTGACATCACTAATAATTGTGTTACATTAGAAGAAATATTCAAAGTATAACTTAACTGAGAAAAAAACATTTTTTGCGTAGCCCCCCCCCCCCCCCCCCCAGATCAGGAATAGAAATGAAATCTAATCTTCCAATGGGGATGTTTGTTCCTTTGACAACTGTCTAAGACAGGGGTCTTCAAACTGCGGCCCTCCAGGTGTTCAGGAACTACAATTCCCATCATGCCTAGTCATGTCTGTGAATGTCAGAGTTTTACAATGCCTCATGGGATGTGTAGTTCTGCAACAGCTGGAGGGCCGTAGTTTGAGGATCCCTTGTCTAAGATATATACGCTACCTACTCTCTCTAGAATGAAAGAAAAGGTTTTGGCTTTATATATACTCTAAAGCAGGGGTATCCAAACTTCCTAAACAAAGGGGCAGTTTATTGTCCTTCACAGTTTAAGGGGGCTAGACTGTGACCGGTGGGACTAGAAAATGCCCCATCATTGGTTTTAGTGGGAGTACTAGTGCCCCATTATTGGTATCAGTGAAAATAATAGTGCTCCATTGTTAATATAAGTGGGAGGAAAAGCACCTCATTATTGGTGTCAGTGTGAGGAATGAGGAATGGTGCCTCGTCATTGGTATCAGTTGTGGATATAGTAGTTCCCCAAGGGCTGGATAGAGGCAAGCAAAGGGCCACAGTTCAGAGACCACTGCTCTAAAGGGTTAATTCACCTTTCCCCCCAAAAAATGTAAAATTATCCCTGCTGTTACTGCTCGCCCCTACCATCACAGGAGTGAGCGCTTACTGATTCAAATCCCTGTGCACGCGCGCTCCCCCTTCCCTATTACAGTAGCTGCAATGGAGGAAGCGGCAAACGGCACATGTGTAGGGATTTGAATCGGCGAATGCTTCTGTAAAAATGAAGGCAGGCAGTAATGGCAGGCAACAAGGCAGGATAGGTGGGGAATACCATCACTGGGAGTATTTCGGCCAGGCTTCCAATACATAAACACCAACAGCAAGGGCATTATTCAATTGTAATCAAAGCTGCACAGTTAGTGTTCGTCTACAGGTGCCCCCTACCTGCACAGGGACTTTTTTTTTAGGAAAAGTGAACTAACCCTTTAAGTGGGCTAAAGAATATATTATATATTTTCCGGTGATTTTTCGCTATGGTAATGCCAACCATCGCTTATTTCTTATTTAAGACACACAGCAATGGCATCTGCACACACACAAACTGCACAAACATCCCCGGCATTCCTATACTCCGAGGCCTGACCTTTCATCTGGCCGCGGCGAGTCCTCAATCTGCCCAGCAATCGGCCAAAGTAAACTCCTGCATTCCACGAAATCAAGGCAGGGGCCCACAAATCTGTCTCTCCCCCAATTATTTCCTAATGAGTAGAGGTAGAATCATCTCGATGCACTCTAGTTATTTCATATCAAAAGGTTTAAAACAGCACAAAGCCTCCTTTTAAAGCCGAGGAACCCGCGTGCATTCACGAAAGCCCGTACTAATGAAATCTAGATCCAGCCAGCTCCCTCCGCTAGCCGCGAACCTCTTGTAAAAACTTTATCTTGTCCTGTTATTTTGTCGTTTCTCCCCCCGTGTCGTTGGAGGTAGAGTTCATTAAATGTAAGAAAAAAAAAAAAAAAATGGGATGGGAATGTGGAACTTGCCAGCTGAATGTAGAATCCGTTGTTGAAAAGACCCAGACCTCCTGTTAACACTGTACTTTTATCTGGTAATCACAGCCTGCGGGAGACAAAATAACAATTCATCTGTAAAACGAGATTAACTCATTTAAGGTAGGCAGTGATCAGAGGGAACCACCGAGCTGTTATCTGGCTCTACGAAAGCCTAACACATCGCAGGGGCCATTCCGGTTCAGAGGCTCCATGTAGCAAGCCCTGCTTGTTGAAAGTAATTGGACCCTGTCAGGGTATGTGCCTTTTGTGAGATATGGAAATCACAATGGAATACTATTAATCTCTGACAAATCCCCACTCATCTGATAAAGACTTTCTAGCTCGCTTCTTCATTACTACACCTTGCTAACCACTTTCAAGTCTTTTGCTCCTCTGCCCTTTGCAGTGGCAACCCCTTTGCTGTTGGGGACAGGATCAGCATGCTAATGAACATACTCTGATATTCGTGTAGAGATATTCTGTGTGTGTTCCAAGCAGCAAATGTGTTACAAAGCAGCTGGAAAGGAACAAACAAATTGAATGTGCCATTTGGATGCTCTGCAAGATTTGTAGGTAACAATCAATAAAGTCACAACTTAAAGTGAACCTGTGCATTAATACTATGCCAACTAACAGAATCATAAGCAGCATGTACTTACCAGTTACAGGTTGTGGCAAATGCAATGGCGAAGAATGGGTGTGGTTAATGGACATGTAACAGGGCGTTAGTCTTACATTGTTTCCCTCTAGTGAAATACCTGATGTAGTTTTCATGTTTTACCAGTAGATGTCTCCACCTAGTGCAAAATATAATGGGTGGGACTTTAGCACCAAAAAGATTTAACAACCATAAAAATGCAAAAAGTTTAATATACATCATATTAAAAACAGGTACAAAGATTAAAAACATATAAGACCCCTGTACAAATTGATCACATATATGGATATACCCTACATTACCAAAAGTATTGGGACACCTACCTTTAAAGTGATTGTAAAGTCTCCTCTTTTTATTTTGTTAAAAATAACAAACCTGTTATACTTACCTCCTCTGTGTATGGGTTTTGCACAGAGCAGCCCAGATCCTGCTCTTGTTGGTTCCCTCTTTGGTGCTTCTTGCCCCTCCCTCCTCTTGGGTGCCCCCACAGCTCGCAGCTTGCTATGGGGGGGGCACCCAAGCCGAGCCGCAGCTCCCTGTGTCCATTCAGACACAAAGCCATGACCCGGTCCGCCCCCTTTCTCTCCTCATTGGCTGACTGACTTTGATTGACAGCAGCAGGAGCCAGTAGTGTCACGCTGCTGTCTCAGCCAATGAGGAGGGGAGTCCTGGGCAGCCGAGACACTCATGCAACATTGCTGGGTCTAGATGGACCTCAGGTAAGTATTAGGGGGGCTGAGGGGGGCTGCTGCACATAGACAGCTTTTTATCTTAATGCATAGTATGCATTAAGATAAAAAAAAACCTTCTGCGTTTTCAACCACTTTAATAGCATCTTAGTCTTAGTCCGTAGGGTTCAATATTGAGTTGGCCCACCCTTTGCAGCTATAACAGCTTCAACTCTTCTGGGAAGGCTGTCCACAAGGTTTAGGAGTGTGTCTATGGGAATGTTTCACCATTCTTCCAGAAGTGCATTTGTGAGGTCAGACATTGATGTGGATGAGAAGGCCTGGCTCGCAGTCTCTGCTCTAATTCATCCCAAAGGTGTTCTATCGGGCCCCTGGACGATGTCATTTCTGACAAAACACGTAGGAAGGAGCGACGTGCTGACGTCACCGCGTTCACGCAGGTCCCGGAGTTACTGGCTGCATCGGAGAGCTGGCCGGCTTGTTTTTTATGCTTTATACATTTTACCTAACTGTAAGTGAAATACTTTTTACTTATTAAATTACCACAAAGATTTTACATTATGGAAGCCTTTATTTCTTTATGGGTGTGGCAATATGTACCTGTTGTGGTGTTATCAATGAAGACGCTGAGACCATTGCAAAGTTTACCAAAGGTCCGGGCTGGGTACTAAGCCGAAAAGAGCTTGTGATCTCCCGTTAAAGGAGATCATTGGAAGTCAGTAAGCGGCAGTGTGTGTAGTGGTGGAAGCCATCTCTTTGGGTGCATTGTTTTGTCAGCTTCACATCAATGTTTCACCGTTATTTGATGGACTTTATTTGTGATATTCATTTTTAAATGTTTTACTATATTTATTTGTTAATGATTCAGGAGTCTAGCGAAACCTAATTATTGAAAAATTCCCATAGACACACTCCTAAACCTTGTGGACATCCTTCCCAGAAGAGTTGAAGCTGTTATAGCTGCAAAGGGTGAACTAACCCAATATTGAACCCTACAGACTAATGCCCCATACACACGGTCGGACTTTGTTCGGACATTCCGACAACAAAATCCTAGGATTTTTTCCGACGGCTGTTGGCTCAAACTTGTCTTGCATACACAAGGTCACACAAAGTTGTCGGAAAATCCGATCATTCTGAACGCGGTGACGTAAAACACGTACGTTGGCACTATAAACGGGGCAGTAGCCAATAGCTTTCATCTCTTTATTATTCTGAGCATGACACTTTGTGTGTCGGATTTGTGTACACACGATCGGAAATTCCGACAATGGATTTTGTTGTCGGAAAATTTTATAGCAAGCTCTCAAACTTTGTGTGTCGGAAAATCCGATGGAAAATGTGTGATGGAGCCCACACACGGTCGGAATTTCCGACAACAAGGTCCTATCACACATTTTCCGTCGGAAAATCCGACCGTGTGTACGGGGCATAAGAGTTTCACCCAGAATACAGGAAAAGAGAATACAATATACGAATAAATGCTAAAAATTACACCCAACACATAGGGCAGGAGAAGTGGTGCACCATTCATATACTGTATATTAAGAACAAATACTGAGAATTACACCAAACATACAGGGCAAGGGCAGTGGTACTGTGCAGAGTCCATACATGCAAAAAAAGAACAGATATAGATAAATACTAATGATTATGATTGAATAATGTGAGAGGTAATGTGCAGGGTCCACGCATATAGAACAAGAACAGATACTGTACAAGTAAAGTGGTAGTGTGCAGCATCCATATATAAAGAAAGAGGGTCAGTTCACAATAGGAATCATTTTCTTTTCCTGTATTCTGTGCGATTTGAGTGCAGTGTGTTTTCAGCCAGTTCATTTTAATGGGCTGAAATTGCACTGCATCACACCAAAAAAAGTGCAGGCACTACTTTTAAATACGCACTTAAACTGGATCACATGGTATTTAGGTAACAGACCGGCCAGGGGTGGCCAACATGGTGCCCGGTGTCCATGCAATACGGTGCAGGCAAACACACTCGCTGCAGATTGCAGAAACAGAGCGCTTTTAAGGCAGTGCGGGAATTGCGCACAGAACATGGGTTTCCAGCCCCGCTTTTTAGTGTGAACCTGTACTAAGAGCAGATACTGAGAATTACACCCAACATACAGAAGATATGACCTGGTACTGTATCATGTTTACAAGAATAGAACAAAATCTGAGAATTATTTACACCATAATAATATAGTGTCTCTATAATATGCATATATCGTCAACCTTTTAGAAACAGTATCCAAATGAGCAAAATCACATTTATTGCTTTTATGCCTTTATTGACCCAAGTTTACCTTGGTGTACACCTCTGCGTTTTGCCTCCATGGGAATGCGTAGGTGTTCCATGCATTTTTGTGCAGGCAATCCCATTCTTGTCAATTGGGACACAGCAGTTCCATGTACACCTGCACCAGATGTGAAATTGGGAGCAGCGGCTGAAACACAGCCCTTGCACGGGTGTATGCTTAAATATGCCAGTGTGAAGGAGGCCTTATAGATATAATCATATGGGAACTGCCATTCAAAAAAATGGCATACCTGGCAACTATGCAAGAAAGAGGACAGGGTTTGAGCTCTTGTGCCACAGAAGAATCAAGGAAGATGAGTTCCTCATACCTAGAGACCAGGTGAGAGAAATAGTAAATGGTGTGATTTTAGGTTGAGTTGTCCAGGTTGGCTCCCTGCTAACAGACTGCACGAGACTCCTATGTGGGTTGAATCCTACACAGACTATGCACTTTTCCTTATGCTCATGTTATACTGCTTGTGTTTGCCAGTTGGCCAATCACCAGGTCAAGCACCTAAATTGGGGTGAGGCCCTTTAGGGCTTCGGGTCCCAGTGGGTGTCTGCTTACCATATGGTCAGCTGGTATTGTCATGCCAGGGGAAAGGTGGCTGTCCATGTAAAAATGAGATCCACATGTGATGCCCAAGGTGTTTGTGGCTCCCTGGCCAGTGGATGGCACCACAGGGTGCTAGAGGAGGAGCTATGAAGTTAGGAGGGGACTGGACAGGAAGTGGGTGGGGCCAGACACTTGTTTGGCCCTGACACTGGGAGAAGAATGCAGGGCCCAGAATTTAAAGAAACTGGAGTGGGCTGAGAGCATTCATTGGAGTCTAAATCAGCCTTCCCAGAATGTGGAAGTGATTGGGTGTAGACATTAAAATTTACATTGATGAGAGCAAAAGGAATTAAAACCTGTTGCAGATATTCACCCAGCTCCTGCCTAAGCTTTTTTGTGGACTAAGTGGTATCAGCCCTGCCCAGTTGTCCTTTTTTGAATTTCCCAAACCTTCCCCCCATTCCATTGTCCACAGCATAGAGACTAATCATTATGTAGGTCCCAGATAAGAACTAGGAAACCTAATCAGGATATACAGTGCCTTGCAAAAGTATTCCAACCCCTTGGAATTTTGGACGTGTCATGTTACAACCAAAAACATAAATTTTTGGGGGGGATTTTATGTGAACTAAAACCCGGACAAAACTATTTTTCTAGGGATAGATAAGTATACTTGTCATTGGAGGGGTGGATCCTTGGTGCGAGGTATTTCGCAACTAGAAATGGCATGGATACATAGAATTAAGTGCTACACACCATTCGGGTTGAACGTAGAGATAGATCTGAACACATTTATTGATAATGCCTGACATTGCCCATCTTGTTTGTTGATATGAACTCGGTGTGACATCTCAGTGGTGTTACTTGACATTATTATTTGCTTTTTCGGCTTCCAGCATTTTTGTTTGCCATTTGATTGAAGTGACCCTTTTATCAATGGTTCATAATATTATATTTTTCACATACTATATTATATTTTTCACACACTATAGAATATTTCTACTCTCTGGAGTATATATTTTTCTTTTATTTTTAATTTTTATTTAATTTTTTAGGTTTCACATGATTACTTTTTATCTTGTGTTTACATTGGTTATTATTGAGTATTTTAACTAGTGGTAGTGTTTCTTTTTTCCACAAGATGGCGGAGTGATGTCTTATATACACTCTACGTCCATACAGATATATGTACTGGTCCGGGTTTTTGATTCACCGGCCTGGTATCGATAGGGTAAACCTTTGATGCACCTAATGGTCTATGTATTCACATATATACATGTTTTTGCTCTAGTCCTTTTTTATTATGATATATATGTTTTTATGTAAATCTTTTAATACTTGCTTGGGCGTCTCTTGGCTTCAATCCGTCCAGGGGATTGGCTGTTTGTTTTTCCGCCATTGAGAGGTCACAACGAGGCGTGGTTATACTTATGTGTATTTATTGCGATGAGTCAGAGCGTCGCCCGTTCCCCAGACGACGTCAGTTATAGACGAAACATATGTCAGGAGGTTGACGCTCTGACGTCATCGTGACCTTGCTGAGAACGGGCGCTCGCTATGCCGGCCAGCGAACTGCTCTTTAAGACTTAATTTCTTGTAAGTGTTTTACCTTTACAATAAATCTTTTTTATATCGGATTTACGCTATGGCCACCTTTCTTTTGTCCTCATGCCTTTGAGTCCGGATTGGTTCATCATCCATCACACTTCCGTAACCACGCTGTACACGGAGAAGGCGCATCATTAGCTGGGCATTTTGGATCTGGGTCCACATACAAGCTCTATTAGCTTGCTTTTTGGTAAGCATTAATTTTATGTGGTGTAAGATCACTGTAAGCGGTGTTTGGTTCGAGTTTTTCACACAAGCTTTCACTGGGAATTATTGATGGAATTTTCTTTGGGACTTTCCTCGTTTCCATAGAAGATTTCTTGGATTTCCTACTTTATGAACTTTGATATGCACCAATTGATTTTTATGGACTCATATATTTAATCATGTTATAGCGCAGTTTTTTCCTTGTTTGTTGTCGTTTATGTGATAGACCAACACAAAGTGGCACATAAATCTGAAGTAGAAGGAAAGTGGTAAATGGTTTTCAAAACTTTTTACAAATAAATTTGTGAAAAGTGTGGCGTGCATTTGTATTCAACCCCCCTGAATCAGAACCACCTTTGGCTGCAATTACAGCTGCAAGTCTTTTTGGGGATGTCTCTACCAGCTTTGCACTTCTAGAGAGTGACATTTTTGCCCATTCTTCTTTGCAAAATAGCTCAAGCTCTGTCAGATTGGATGGAGAGCATCTGTGAACAGCAATTTTCAAGTTTTGCCACAGATTATCAATTGGATTTAGGTCTGGACTTTGACTGGGCCATTCTAACACATGGATATGCTTTAATCTAAACCATTCCATTGTATCTCTGGCTGTATGTTTAGGGTTGTTGTTTTGCTGGAAGGTGAACCTCCACCCCAGTCTCAAGTCTTTTGCACACTCTAATAGGTTTTCTTCTAAGATTGCCCTGTATTTGGCTCCATCCATCTTCCCATCAACTCTGAGCAGCTTCCCTGTCCCTGCTGAAGAAAAGCATCCCCACAACATGATGCTGCCACCACCATGTTTTATGGTGGGGATGGTGTGTTCTGGGTGATGTGCAATGTTAGATTTCCACTGCACATAGTGTTTTGCTTTTAGGCCAAAAAGTTAAATTTTGGTCTCATCTGACCAGAGCACCTTCTTCCACATGTTTGCTGTGTCCCCCACATGGCTTCTCGCAAACTGCAAACAGGACTTCTTATGGCTTTCTTTCAACAAAGGCTTTCTTCTTTCCACTCTTCTATAAAGGCCAGATTTGTGGAGAACACGACTAATACCGTATATACTCGAGTATAAGTCGAATTTTTCAGCACATTTTTTTGCGCTGAAAGTGCCCCCCCGACTTATACTCGGGTCAAGCACTTTTCTGCAGCAAAAAATTTAATTTTCCGAACCGAATTTGGGGCCCCGTATCTCAGGGCCACTTAGTGCTAGGAACCCCAAATTTGGTTTGCAAACCAAGTGGAACTGGTACTACAACATATCCAAAGCTGAAGTTCCTAGCACTAAGTGACCCTGAGATACGGGGCCCCAAAATCGGTTCAGAAAATGTCATTTTCTGCTGCAGAAAAGTGCTTGACATTTTCTGAACCGACTTTGGGGCCCCATATCTCAGGGCCACTTGGTGCTAGGAACCCCAAATTTGGTGTGCAAACCCAGTGGAACTGGTACCATAACATATCCAAAGCTGAAGCCAAGTGGCCCTGAGATACGGGGCTCCAAAAATGGTTTGGAAAATGTCATTTTCTGCTGCAGAAAAGTGCTTGACATTTTCTGAACTGAATTTTGGGGCCCTGTATCTCGGGGCCACTTGGTGCTAGAAACACCAGCTTTGGAAATTTTATGGTGCTATTTCCACTGTATTTGCACACCAAATTTGGGGTTCTTAGCACTAATTGGCCCCAAGATACAGGGCCCCAAATTCAGGCAACTGTGTCCATTTGCAGCAATGTCATTTCGGACCCTTTGGGTTCAGAGACCCCAAATTTTGGCTGCAGCTAGGGGGCATCTAGAAACCCTTAACTACCGAGTTTGAAGTTCAGGGGACCTATGGCTGCAAAGGGGCACAGTGATGCTGCAAATGGGCATTGTTGACCTTTTCCACTTACAGTAGCTGTGCATTTCTCACCCTCGTCTTATACTAGGGTCAATAAGTTTTTCCCATTTTTTTGTGGTAAATTAGGGCCTCGACTTATACTCGGAACGACTTATACTCGAGTATATACGGTAGTTGTCCTGTGCACAGATTCTCCCACCTGAGCTGTGGATCCCTGTATCTCCCCCAGAGTTACCATGGGCTTCTTGGCTGCTTCTCTGATTAATGCTCTCCTTGTCCGACCTGTCAGTTTAGGTGGATGGGAAAAAAAGGGGGGATTAACTGCGCATAAGTGAGATTGTGTAATCAATAAAAAAAATAATTTAAAAAGCTGCAGATTCCTATATGTAACACAAACACAAAAATAAATAATGTAAAACTATTGAATCGCGCTATTGAGAAACAGATGTGCATACAAATGACAATCAGTTCACCTTTGGGATATAATCCAAATAAATGTGTAAACATGGAAATTATATATTATAAATTGGCATTATATAAATAAATAAATAGCAAATAAATAAATCAATCATCAAAAGTGCAATCTTGATGTGCAACAGTGAGAGAATTATTAGTGTGTGTCCATATGTAAAAAAATAGAACACCCGGGTGTTGATTAAATTGGAATGGAGGTCCTTCTGGATGAGGACAAAGTCCACCACCACATACAGAGTGACTGACCGCTTACCAGAAACTCATGACCCCCCGTTACAGAGGGTCTGAGTGAGCTGTTAGATCTGATTGCTCCGGACCACCGAAAAACCAAGATTGGCACTGGGATGGAACGTCAGGGACCTTGGTGTGGATGGATGGATCAGCGGAAGTCAGGCTCTCAGCAGAGTGATGTAACCATGTACGGAAAAAAGGGGGAGGGGCTCCAATAGTGTAAAATCTTAAGGCTTTATTGAGTCAAAGTAAAATATACACTCACATGTAAACTCGGAATTGAGCGCCTTTGGAAATAGGTCTGGAGCACCGGCCGGATGGTCACCGACAGCCCGTCCTGCTGGTATCACAACATCGGTGGGAGGTGACGCGAACACCTCGCTCAGCCCTACGCGGTGTTTCGTAAGCAAATTACATCTTCCAGGGGCTGTTTAGGTGGATGGCCATGTCTTAGTAGGTTTGCAGTTGTGCCATACTCTCTCCATTTTTGAATGATGGATTTAACAATGCTCTGTGAGATGTTTAAAGCTTGGGATATTTTTTTTATAACCCAACTCTGCTTTAAACTTCTCCACAACTTTATCCATGACCTGTCTGGTTTGTTTCTTGGACTTCATGATGCTGTTTGTTCACTAAGATTTTCTAACAAACCTCTAAGGGTTTCACAGAACAGCTGTATTTATACTGAGATGAAATTACACACAGGTGGACTCTATTTACTAATTAGGTGACTTCTGAAGGCAATTGGTTCCACTAGATTTTAGTTAGGGGTATCAGAGTAAAAGAGGGCTGAATACAAATGCACACCACACTTTTCAGATATTTGTAAAAAAAATGTAAAACCATTTATCATTTACCTTCCACTTCACAATTATGTACCACTTTGTGTTGGTCTATCACATAAAATCCCAATAAAATTACATTCACTTTTTTGGTTGTAACATGACAAAATGTGGAAAATTTCAGGGGGTATAAATACTTTTTCAAGGCACTGTAGCACAGGAGGTACGCATAGGACAAATCTGAATTTCTGACCAAATCAACTGACCTGTTTTGTACTTATTGAACATATGGTAATGATTAGGATTTGCATACACTTTAACCATGTCCTAAAATGATCATGACTGTGTTATGTGCCCTCTTTGGGTCACTATAGTGCTATATGGAGTTCTTCATTAAAAAGCAACTCAACCCCATATAGGGGATGGGACGGGGGGGGGGGGGGTTTAATCTTAGACAGACTTTTGAAAGGTTTGCCAGGTATAGACTATTGTGTAGGACCAAAGATTTCAGTTCACCACTGTGGCTTTGAGAGGCTAAGCTTGACTTTTCAGCTGTGCGTTGTTACAAATGTGAGTTCTTTATATGTGTCCAGTAAGAATTTAGAAGACCAGAAATCATAAACTTTGTAATTTTATTAGCGCTAGTTCCATTTAACCATTTTAAGACCAGGCTTCTTCTGACACTTTTTGTGTACAAGTTAAAATCTGTATTTTTTGCTAGAAAATTACTTGGAATCCCCAAATATACATTTTTTTTTTAGCAGAGACCGTAGATTATAAAATGTTGATCTTGCAATTTTTTATGTCACACATTATTTGCACAGCAGGTTTTGAGATACAATATTCTTGAAAAAAATACACTTTAATAAATTTTAATGCCAAAAAACACAATACAGTAAAACCTTGGTTTGCGAGCATAATTCGTTCCAGAAACATACTTGTAATCCAAAGCACTTGTATATCAAAGCATTTTTTTTTTTTTTGCAGAGTATAAAAGAGAAGAGAGGCACCTCTAATGCCCCGTACACACGGTCGGACTTTGTTCGGACATTCCGACAACAAAATCCTCTGATTTTTTCCGACGGATGTTGGCTCAAACTTGTTTTGCCTACACACGGTCGCACAAAGTTGTCGGAATTTCCGATCGCCAAGAACGCGGTGACGTCAAGCACGTACGACGAGACTAGAAAAGGCCAGTTCAGAACCAAGCGAGGCACCCTTTGGGCTCCTTTTGCTAATCTCGTGTTAGTAAAAGTTTGGTGAGAGACGATTCGCGCTTTTTCAGACTCGTGGCTTTCAGATTGTTTTCTGCCGTTCAGTTTGTGCTTGTGGGTTTGTATCTGCTCTTCAGTGCGTGCAGTCAGTTCGTATTGGAGTTTTCTGTGCGATCTTGTCCGCTCGTTGCTGTTTTTCAGGTCGCTCTTCACAGGCCTTGCTGTTCTTCAGTGCGTTCTGTTACTTCGTTCTGAGCAGCCGACCATTTTCTAGCCATGTTTCGTATGCTTACTACTCGTAGAGTTCGTGCTGTGTGGGGGCTTGGTGTTGGGGTCCTGACCTTGACACAAGTCCAGTCCATGAACAGGGTGGGGAGGAGTTCATGGACCAAGAATTGGTTGCTTCAGCGTGACCAGTTCTGTCATATGCCTTTGCTCCGTGAGATCCGTGAGAATAATCCTGATGATTTCAGGAACTTTCTCAGGATGACGGACCCCGTATTTCACCGTTTGTTGGCTTCGCTGACCCCCTATATCAGCAGGCAGGATACCTGCATGAGGCAAGCCCTCACCCCGGAACAGAGGGTTTTTAATTACCGGCTGGCGAGAGCCCAAAGAGTGGTGGAGAACACATTTGGAATCCTGGCCAGCCGGTTCCGATTATTTATGACACCCATCCATATGGCGGAGTATAAACTGAACCATATAATACTTGCCTGATGTGTTCTCCATAATTTTCTACGAAAACATTCAGCCAACTATGCTGGCTCAGTTGGGCCTGAGGCCGGAATCCCAAATACTTCAACAATGACGGCACTTGAAAGGGGCCGTCCTGGCTTGCCCTCCCTGAATGCCCGTGATGTCCGGTTACGATACCTGGAGTTCTTTGCGGGTAGGGGGGCTATCAATATGCCAGACAATATGTGACACCTTTTTCAAATAAAAAACAACCAAAAGAATTTCTTGGTGGACATTTCCTGCTTGTATTTGTTTTAGCTGACCCTGACAGAAATGTGTTGAGTGCAGAAAATGTCGTGATTGGGTAACCTTATAAAAAACAGTGTTGGCTGGTACTTCCTAAATGCAAAAACACATTTCACTACAAGTGCACTTGCAACTGCACTGAACCTGCACTTGTAGTGCAAAGAGGATTTGCCCTTAGGAAATAACCCCCATTTGTGCATAAAACAACAATTACATCACCCCAAAAGTGTTGTAGTGTTGAGACAATAATCCACACATTCTTGAGTAAGGCACTTTTTTATACCTGCACAATCACATGCGCATTTACCAAAGGTTTTTAAAACAAACCAACATGTTTGTTGTATAACAATGTTTGCAGTAGCATTATGAAAAATCAAAATATCCATTTCAGATAAAACAGGCCTGTGTAAAACCAACAAGAAAGCCAAAAAACTTGAACTTACAAAGTTCACATTAGGTAAAACCTGAAGGCTATATCAGACATCAGTATTTAGGAACTGGGTTTGATATAGCGTTCAGATGGGGGGAAATCACCCCTGGAAAAGCCAAATTTGGAAGATGCACACCAATTTACAAATGTCCACATGTGCTATCTGCCATCAGGGGGGATCAAGGGACGTGTTTTGGGGGAGCAAGCCCTTCCTCAACGTTACTTTATAATTGAGGAAGGGGTTGCCCCCCCAAAACGCGTCCATTGATCTCCCGTGATGGCACATAGCACATGTTGGCACACTGTGTGCATCCTCCAAATTTGGCTTTTCTAAACATTGAAAAAAGTTTGGTACCATAAAACAGGTGATTTTGTGGGGTTTAAATTCGCCCCAAAACATCAATGATGTTATTATTTTTTTTAATAACATCACTGATTTGTTGCTGGATGTTTTGCAATTGGAGATTACACCCCATGATCTCCCCTATCAGTATCTGGGCACTTTCAGATGTAAATCGTTCTGGATCCCTCACATCACGATCACCTAAAAAGAGATAAAGAACAAAAAAAAAGGTCTCAAAAATCTGCCACCAGCCATCTCTTTTACCTGAGTCTGTGGTCGCAGACACTCACCTGTTGTGGTGCCAATCTCCACCACATCTTCTTCTTCCTCCTGCTCAGCTTCTTGGGTTGGTGGTATTTCAACTTCTTCCAGAGGGGGGGGGGGTCTCTGGTCTCTTGGGATGAGGGGTGTCCGAGTCTTTTCTCCCCTATGTAAAACAAAAATGGTATACTTAGCACACAGATATTTGATGGCAGAACTATAGAAATAGGAAACATTGCTTGGAAGTGGGGTTCAGTTGTCTATTTTAGGCGAGTTCCAAGATGTATATTTTTTATTGCCCTTTGTCAAGCTGCAATACTTTACCTGTTTGGTACAAGCTTCACAGATGTAGCCCCCCCTATAGTATACACTGGAGCACCTGTGTGCCCCCCCTAATAAAAATGGTGTTCTTGTGTCCCACACTAGTGCTCCAGTGTCCAGATGTGAAAACAGCTGCTCAGTGTCCTCTCCTTACACACAATCTAGTTTGCATTTCATTCTAGTAACAAACCCATCTACACAAACAAATATTTGGCATCCAAGTAGGCCCCCAAAAATGTGTGAAAATGCATATGGCCTAAACAATGGTGTTCTAGAGGCCGAAAGAAAAATGTTTGATACGAACGAATAATGTGCCCATGAACATTAAAGTTGACCTTTGGAAACGTTACAACTAATCAAAGCATATGGAGCAGAACGAACGTAATAAAGACAGAAAGAATAGGAACACAGCACAACTACTTACTTTTTTGCAGCACTCTCCGGATCTTTCGGTACTGCTCTGGCTCTCTCAACTTCAGGTCCGACCACCGCTTCCTGAGCTGATCTTTAGACCTTCGTACCCCGAAATTCCGCTCTAGACTCTGGACCACTTTACCAATGATTTTGGCCTTTCGGATGTTGGGGTGGGGGTAAGGCCAATATTTTCTGTCATAGTCGGACTTCCTCATGATGTCTACCATCTCCAACATCTCCCCAAACGACATATTTGTGGCCTTAAAACATCTCCTTCTGGATCGGGACGTGCCTGGATCCGCCCTTTCCTCCTCCTCCTCCTCCTCGTTGCTACAATTAGCCCGCACCTGCTGTATGTCCGCCATCATGCTCTTCCCCCACTGCGCCGAATGAAAAGGGGCGGGGAATACACTAGAAAGAACGTCAGGGGCGGGCGGAGTTACACGCATGCGCAGTGTATATAAAGCGTAACACGCGTGCGTATTACGTTTGATCTGTGAGCGGAGGAAGGAGCATTGAACGCAGCGATCGTAAGAATGAAGGTAAGAGACAAACTTGGGCCTATACTGCTAATAAAGATTGAGGCCTATATTGTAACAAGATTAGGAGAGTTTGGTGTGACATTAGGCTTTGTCTTGTGTTGTGTCTTGCAGTGAACATGGATATGGTACTGAAAGATCAGGACTTCATTTCAGTCTTCATAGAGATGCTAAGGGAGCTGCCCTGTCTGTGGGAGATTAAACACCCCCATTACAAGAACCAAGCAAAGAGGAAGGCAGCACTGGAGCAATTGTGTGAAATTGTGAAGCAGGTGATCCCCACGGCAGACATCACTTTTTTAAAGATTTTCATTGGTGGCCTGAGGAGCACATATCTGAGGGAGCGCACTAAAGTCCTGGATTCACAGAGATCCGGAGCAGCAGGTGACATCTATGTCCCCAGGATGTTGTACTACGACAGGCTGCACTTTCTGGCAGGCCAGACTGAACCCAGGCCATCCCTCTCCAGTCTTCCTTCCACGCTTCCTTCCCCCCTGGCTGAGGCTTCTGACGCCCAACCTGGGCCTTCCAGGCCACATGTGGAGGAGCCCAGATTGAGCCAGGTATAGCATTCCTCTAAATATTTCTGCTTGTCCAATCAATGATGTTAACTAGATGTTAGTTGGGAGTACTAATTTATGATTGTGATTGATGATGCAAAAACTAAAACCATGTCCCTTTTTCATACACAGGGAAGTCTCAGCCAGGAGGTGGCTGATCTGCAGGTCCCTCCACCCCCCCTGGAAACATAAAGTGGCAGGAGGAGGAGTACCCTAGAGGAGGCTGGTATCAGATTTTTTTGTAGGGCTACAGAGGTCCTGGGAGCACCACACACCAGGCAGGAGAACCTTGCTGCATTCATAGCCTATAAAATGCAGAGGATGGAGGAGGGCCAAAAAGCCATGTGTGAGGCCCTCATATCAGAGGCTCTGGCGAAAGGTGTGAGGGGCCAACTTACACCTCACACACAGCTTTGGGATGGTCCTCCTCCTCCTCCTGCAGGTCCTACTCCTCCTCCAGGTCCTACTCCTCCTCCTGCCACATCTCCAACTGCACAGCCACAGCCCGGAAGGAAGTGTAAAAGGAAGACCAGACAGTGAGGACCCTGGATCCAGTCTGGTCGGCCAAAAGATGCAGCCTCTTGTGGTACCACAGCCTGGGGACACTGATGTCATCTGCTGCTATCCAAGTCTCTGTGAATCCCGGACCAGACTGCCCTCACTTATATATGGACTCCTCAGGCCACCAATTTTGAGGTTTAAGAATTGATGTCTGCCGTGGGGGTCCCAGGCTTCACTAATTTCTCCTGTTGATCCAGTGTTGCCTTCCTCTTTGCTTGGTTCTGAGCCCTTAATAAAGGATTTTTGTTTTGAATTATACTCTCCTATGTGTTTTACTTCTTCAAAAATGATGGTTTGTTTGTGAGGATTCAGGTACATTTCTAATATACAATGTGAAATGAACAAGGGACACCAACAACAAAAAATCTCATGGAGATTAAATAATAAAAGATATCAATGGTGTTGGGGTAACTTGCCACACAAAACACACACAAAAATATTCTGGAGTAAAAATAAAAATAACATTGAACAAAGATCAGCCTTGGAAAAAATCCAAACATTAAAGAAAAAAAAAGGCTTAAAAAGAAAAAAAAAAAAAACATAAAAAATATAAAACTGTCAGATGTGACAACTAATAACAATATATTGAGGGAATCCCACTAAAAAAACACAAATAAAACTTTGTGAGAAGTGTGTGTGAATATGAGCAGCAAAACTACTTAATTCTTGTCACATTATAAAGAAGAAGAGAGTGCGCTGTATTAAACCATTTTTTACATTGCAGCGTGACGAAAGTGCTGTATCCATTGCGAACGCTAAGTTTACCAGAACGAGCTGTCCCGTGTCGGAATTTCTTCTGAGCATGCGTGGCACTTTGTGCGTCGGAACAGGCCACACACGGTCGGAATTGACGCGATCGGATTTTGTTGTCGGAAAATTTTATCTCCTGCTGTCCAACTTTGTGTGTCGGAAAATCCGATGGGAAATGTCCGATGGAGCCCACACACGGTCGGAATTTCCAACAACACGCTCCGATCGGACATTTTCCATCGGAAAATCCGACCGTGTGTACGGGGCATAAGTGTAGCAATAAGTTGCTAAATGTTGTACCTTCATTAAATGTAACCATATTGCTACACTTAGAGGCTCCTCTCTTCTTTTTTATACTCAGCTGTGACATGACGCTACTCTTATATCAAGACATCACTTGTGTATTAAGGCAAAATTTATTAAAACATTTTGCTTGTCTTGCAAAACGCTTTCAAACCAAGGTTTTACTGCATATAACTCATTTTTTTTTGGTAAAATATAAAGATGATGTTACACCAAGTAAATAGATACCTAACATGCTCGTGCAATGGCAAAAAATGTTGACACTTAAAAATCTCCATAGGCGACACTTAAATTTTTTTTACAGGTTACTGGTTTAGAGTTGGAAAGAAGAAAGAATTGGCTGCACATCCAGAACTTCCGACTGCCCTTTATTTTGTTTCACAAAGGTAACACCAAAGACACCAAACTGTGGTCACGTAGACGCATTTCACACATACATCTTGTGCTTAATCATGATTAATGATGATGGTAATGATTAAGCACAAGATGTATGTGTGAAACGCATCTACGTGACCACAGTTTGGTGTCTTTGCCTTTTATTTTGTTTCACAAAGATAACACCAATCGGAAGTTCTGGATGTGCAGCCATTTCTTTCTTCTGTCCAAGCTTCCCACGGAGGCGAGCCGGGGCTAGCACTCTGCAAGATACTTCAATCAGCCTTATCTTTATACACCTGGAGCAGCGGTTCTTTTTCTCGCATACCAGTTTAGAGTTACAGAGAAGAGCTAGTGCTACAATTATTACTCACACTATAACGTTCCCAGCGATACTTCACAAGTGTGGTGTGTACACCTGTATACATATGCGTGCACGACCTATGTATGCATTCACTTCTACGTACGAACACGGAGGGATGGGGCGCTTAAATTTCTTTTTTTACACTGTCCCTTTCATTTATGTTTTTTGATCACTTTTGTTCCTATGTTAACATCTTTTGTGATAGAAATAGGGGTGGCAGGTCCTCTTTATGGAGACATCTGGGGTCTATAAGACCCCAGATCTCTCCTCCACCCATGAAAGCATCAAATAAAAAAAACAATGTGTTTACATCCATAACGTTAGCCTGACTTATGTGGGTTTTAATTCATTCTTCGATAAGCAAGCTTTTCTGAGGATCAGAAGATCGTATTTTTAACCCAACCTTGTTATTATACCATAAAATAAATTCCCTGTAGGAATATATGCCGTAGTGCTGCCTGTTTTGGTTCTTCTAGGGAAGGTTGGGGTGTTGTGGAGGAGGGGGTGGCTGGGACTTCCCACACAGTAAGCCCTGAACATCTAGTAAGGGAGCAGAACCCTTCAACTAAAAGCAAAGAAATTTGTTTTTTGATAGATTTTCTCTTTTAATTCTTCATATTCTTATGCATGGCTCAGCAAAAGACAAATGCAAGAACCTTGACTGACAACTAAGCAAGAAGCAGGGTAGGGGGTGTTTGTCAACATATACCTTTTCCTCCTTGATAAATTGCACCTTTCTGATTTAAAATGTATTTGATGACATCAAGCTTCTGTGTTCTTTTCGGAATGGGCTAATCCCTTCCGCCTCTCTGGGATGCTGGTTTAGACAGATAGAAGCAATATGCAGCATCTCATCTGAATCGCCCGTACCATCCCTCTCCCTCCTGCTGAGCTGAAACACATGAAAGTCATGTACGGGCAGCAGTGTCGTCTTTTTGCTACAAGTCACGATATCTCTGTGCAGAGCGTTTGAACAAAAAGCAAAGAGCTTCCTTCTGTCTTTTTTTGGATTGAAAACCAAAAAGTCCACAGAGGCCGATTCTAGGTGCAGAGAGCACTAATCGCCTTCTTTTGAGTTCCCGTCTCTCCATTTACACAAGAAAGCCAATACTACGGGTTTTACAAACAGGACATTCTGGAAATGTGCTGACAAAATATACACATATATGAAACACGGTCTGTCATCTTTGAACTACAAGATGTCCCATTTATGTCACAGTTTGTCTTCATTTTGTTGGCACATTTCTCCTTTTTGCAGCTTAAATTTCAAAGGTTTTCTTTTATTATAAAACTGGGCTTTCTACATGAAATATCCATTGGCAGGGAAGTTTAACTCTTCCATTTTGCTTGGTTTTCCCATTACAATGTGGAGGTCTACATTTGGCTTGCATTGATTTAGTCAATAAAAACCAAGTAAATCTATGTTACAGTTCAGTTTATATGAAAGAACGTTAAGCATGTCCCATAGTCAAGAACAGGGGTCTCCAAACCTTTTAAACAAATGGTCAGTTTACTCTTGTGGAGAATTTAGGGGGGCTGGACTGTGCCCATTGGGAGTAAACAATGCCCTATCTTTGGTATTGGGGGAGGAATAGTTCCTCACCATTGGTGTAATTGGGAGGAATATGGTCCCATCATTGATGTAAGTGGGAGGAATAGTGCCCCATCATTGATGTAAGTGGGAGGAATAGTGCCCCATCATTGGTGTAAGTGGGAGGAATAGTGCCCCATCATTGGTGTAAGTGGGAGGAATAGTACCCGATTGTTTACCTTTTCAATTTGGCTTGGTTTTTACATTATAATCTGGGAGTCTACATTTGGCTTGCATTGATTTAGTCAATAAAAGCCAAAGCAAATCTACAGTATGTTACAGTTCACCTTATACAAAAGAATGTTTAACATGCGAATGAATAAATGATTGAGTAACTTGTATAGCGCTACATATGCAAACTTAATCGCCTCTAGGCGCTTTTGCCGCCAGTGTCCATCTGGGTCTTCAGATGAGATGGGTCTTCCCGAAGGCCAGATGGTTTTCTTCCGAGCGGATGTTGATATAGCGAGGTCGTTCACCCCGCAGGGTCCCAACGCGCTTACAAACACATACACATACACATACTAGGGCCAATTTATAGACAGGATCTGATTAACCTACCAGCATGTCTTTGGAATGTGGGAGGAAACCGGAGTACCCGGAGGAAACCCACGCAGGCCCAGGGCGAACATGGAAACTCCAGGCAGATGGTGTCATGGTTGGGATTTGAACCAGCGACCCTATTGCTGCTAGGTGAAAGTGCTAACCACTACACCACTGTGCTACCCCATAATCTAGAACAGGGTTCTCAAAACCTTTTAGGCAAAGGGCCAGTTTACTGTCATAGAGCCTTTAGGGGGGCCGGACTGCGCCCATTGGGAGTAAACAATGTCCCATCTTTGGTATTGGGGGAGGAATAGTGCCCCATCAATGGTGTTAGGAGGAGGAATAGTGCCTTATCATTGGTGTCAGTCGGAGGTATAGTGCGCCATCTTTGGTGTCATCGGGAGGATTAGTGCCCCATCACTGGTGTAAGTGGGGGGAGTAGTACCCGATTGTTGTTGAAAGTGGAAGGAATTCTGTCCCATTGTTGGTGTCAGTGGGAGGAATAGATCCCCATCATTAGTGTCAGTGGGTGGATTAGCTCCCGATAATTGGTGTCCGTGTAAGGAATTATATCTTGATACTTGTGTTGTTGTAGCCTCTAAAGTCCTAAGCAAGGGGGGTTTCCTTTTCTCCTGTACATCAGGGATGTGGCAACAACACACTTAATCCCTGACATGGTGAAAACGTATCTATACACTTATATATAGGTGCCTAAAGATACCTGCAAGAAGCTTCCTGTTACAGCCAAACCTCGGGAAGATTTTGACAGGCAAAGCTTCATCACCTCCTCACGGTGCCAAGTTTGCCCATCCTATCCTACCACCTGTGCATTCTTAATGACCAGCAAGGCTGCCCATCATAGCTGACAGCAGGGATGAGTCGTTTGTTGTTAGAATGGTTGCCGACTCCTTTACAAGCAGCATCCAGTCTCCTTCCGCTACCAAAAAACACAATAATATAAAAAAAAAAAAACCACCAAAAACACATCAAGCTGCAACCAAGTCACACTACATAATCGCACTAACAATCGGATCAAATTGCAGCTGCACTAGTGTGAGCCTAGCCTTATGGAGTGCTAGAAACTACCTGCATTTTACTTCTTAGTGGAATTACTAAAATAATTAATTTATCTGTAAAAATATATGCATTTGTGATCATTACCTGATGGCGCCCAAGTCTGCAAAATAAAGAAGAGCATATACGCGATCATATATTTTTTCTAATTTTTTTCTAGATCTTTTTTCAAATATATTTTTATTAATAAAAATTGCCGCCAATGACCGTGATTACCTCCAGTGTGGCCTCTATAAAGAATGAGGGCCTCTTGGTGATCATTCCTGTTTTATTGCATTTTGTGTTTAGAATGTTTGAAACTCTTCAATGGTTTTTATGGAGATGTGTAAATCTTAGGCTGGCCAGTCACTTTGTCTTTCACTCCTGTATCATACTTTGTCTAAGAGAATTATAGCAAAGTACTAAAGACACCAGACGCCAATGTTTGTGTGACAGTATTTAAAATGATATGGTGCTTGATGTAAAGGAGGGGGCTCTTTGTTAAAAAATAACATAGCTATTTATTATGTCAGGTAGTAGGTAGTAAATCTGAACATTAAAAAATAAAAAAAATAAAAAACAAAAAGTTGCTCTTTTTTTTTCTGTGTTACATAATTTTTTCAGCATGAATTTTATTATAATTCTTCCATTTTTAGGGCTCGTGCACACTGCAGCTCAAAGAAGTGGCTCCTACAGGCTTTTGAGCTCTTATTTTGTTCTACCTGGAAACTCCCCTCAATGTTAGCCAATGTGTCTATGCACACTATGGCTTTTTCAGGCCTATGCTCGTACAGGCAGAACCCCCCCCCCCTCCCCACCAAACTTGCGCCCCAAAGAGTTCAAAAAGCTCAAAGAAGCTCAAAAATGTGCAAAAACGTTTGGTACAGCTTTTTGTTTGTTTATACAGTGGTTAAGAAAATACTATACTAGAAGGGTTTGTGAGAAAAAAAAAAAACTCTTATGCCGTGTACACACGGTCGGACTTTTCGTCTACAAAAGTCCGACGGACGCTGACGGACTAAAGCTGGCTGACAATCCGATCGTGTGTGGGCTTCCCCGGACTTTCAGCGGACTTTCAGCGGACTTTTCCAGCCGCAAATCTGACGGACTTTAGATTTGAAACATGCTTCAAATCTTTACGTCGTAACTACGCCGGACCCAGAAATCCGCTCGTCTGTGTGCTAGTCCGACGGGCAAAAACCCACGCTAGGGCAGCTATTGGCTACTGGCTATCAACTTCCTTATTTTAGTCCGGTGTACGTCATCACGTACGAATCCGTCGGACTTTTGTGTGATCGTATGTAGGCAAGTCCGTTCGTAAGAAAGTCTGCCGCAAGTCCGCCAAAAGTCCGACAAAAGTCCGTCGAAAGTCTGTCGGACAGGCTGGCGGACTTTTGTAGCCAAAAAGTCCGACCGTGTGTACGCGGCATTAGGCTCCATGCACACTGAAGCTCAAAAAAGCTTTTTCTGGAAGCCAGATTGCTGGCAGAAAACGCTGGTTGAAAAACGTGCTTTTAACAGCGTTTTGTACTAGTATTTATGAGCGTCTATGAGCGTTTTTTAGCGTTAGCGTTTATGGGTGTTTTTAATAAAAATACACAGAGGACACTTCAAAAATCCCACAATGCATTCCAAACCCCTCACAATGTATTGAAAAAATAGAACACTGAACGCTAATTAACGCGCGTTTATGAGCAATTATGCGCGTTTATCGGCGTTTGGCGTTTTTTGGCAGTGAAAAACGGCACTTTGAACGTGAATTTCTGGCGTTCAGAAAAAAGCCCATAAACTCCACTGCTCAATAAAGCTAAAAAACGTCCACGTGTGCATGGACACATAGGCTAACATAGAGTGGAGTTTATGGGCTTTTAAAAAAACGCACAAACTCCAATAAACTGCAGTTTATCAGCTCCAGTGTGCATGGAGCCTAATGCTCAAAAATGCTCAAAGAGGCTTAAGAGCTTGAAGAAGCTTAATAAAAACGTGCACAAGACCACAACAAAGCACAAGCTTCTTCAAGCTGAAAAAAAAAGCTCAAATGCCTGTGAAAAGCAGCTTTTTTTTTTGAGCTGCAGTGTGCATGAGCCCTTAGGTATCGGGCATATGTAGGACTTATCAATAGTAGACACGTCTTTCAAAAAAAAAAACAAAATGGGACAGTTTCAGTTGATTGGAGATGGGAATAATGTGTATTTTTTTTTAATTGTGTCCACTAGCTACAGTATGGGTGCCTGCTTTTTAAAAGAGGTAATTTGTGATGGTGGTGTGAATAGGAATCTTAACCCAAGAACAAAAACCTAGTATTACAACTTACCAGTACATGAAGGAGAAGTATGGCTAAAGCTTGTTTGGCTGTAGTTCTACTGTGGATCACAGCAGTGCAGTTTGTTCTGCACTCCTCTGACCCGTTTTCAGCAGACAGCGGGCTGAAGCCCACTGTCTGCTGACATCGAAAAGCCAGTCCAGGCTCGGGAAAGATCACAACCATATGGTCGGGATCCGCCCACATGCCTGGACCGACACGCGGCTCAGCCTCTCAGTGAGCCGCTGAGAGCCTGAGCCAGTCACTACTGCCCCCTCCACAGCTGGGCGCTCCAGTGAACAAGGAGGGGGCCCAACTGACAGTCACCAGCTCTCTGCTCAGGGAGCTCTGAGAACCAAGGGGTTGGCGGTGTTTGATTCCTTGGTTCTCAGTGTTAGAGCTGGTGGGGGACAGATGCAACATTGGACCATTGCTGCATCCACCTAGGTAAGTATGAGCCTCTAACCCCCCTCCCCCCCAAAATCCATACTTCTCCTTTAAATATGTTTGCTGTATTAGTTTTCTTTTTTCACACTTTATTTTTCCTTTATTTTAGCCTAGTAATCCTGCCATTCTTCCTTTCTAAGGTGACAACCATACTGAGCAGTGTTGTCACCCTAGGGCATTGAGTGTGTTAGTGCTATTACATACCTCCCTCTCTTCTCTATATCAGAGGAAGTGTTTTGTAGTTCAATAATTCTAACAGTCCAGAGGCAGAGAACACAGGAAGTTAGCTTACAAGATTTCTTACAAGAGTAAATGAACAGCTTTTTTTGCACTTTTTGAACAGGTATAATAATACATTTTCCATTGTATATTTACCAGAAAAAGGAGCAAATAAGATAAATGTATTGTTAGAGTTTACATACACTGTAATTTTGTTTAGAATTGGATTTACATTTGGATTTTTAAGGCATAAGCTCAACAGTTATAGTTAAATCCAAAGGAATGCAACAATCTCTTCTTATACGCATTTTTCATATACATATTATTTAAAACATATAAACATTATAAACATTTTGGTACTGTTGCACCTCGATGTATCACCTGCCTTGGCTGGATAGATTTCGTTTTTGCCTCTGCTGTTTCAGGTCTAGTCAGGTCTATCCCTAAAACAAGGAGTTGATTACTCCTACCTGGCTCTGGAAGACGTTGGAGGATCAATCTTTGGGCTGTGAATGTTTATCTGACCTCAGCTAATCCCTGGAAGGGGGTGTCCAGAAGGTCACTGTGGAGAAGATAATTGTTTGGGAAGACTTGTTCAGGGCTCTCTACTCTCTCTCTACTCTCTCTACGCTCTCTACTCCTGGGCCCTCTGCCCCGGGGAGGTAGCCTGTGCTTCTGAAGAACTATTGCTGTTAGGCCTTGGGATATACTTAGCTGAGGGCCTGAAATACATCTGCTGGAGGACACTACCTTATGGAGATGGGCCCTCTTTCACTGCAGAGTGTCACAGGGAAGCTGGTTGGAGAGCTGTCTCTGGAAATTGTGTGTAGACCTTTGCCTAGAGCTCCAGGTATACCTTTGCTTTGAGGTTTAGACACCAGAGCCTGCTACAAGGACTGCAACTGTTTTTACAGAGTTTCAGACTGGCTAGCTGTTCTCTTTACCTCCAGCAATACTTAAGGCTGTTATTGAAGAACTTTGCTTGAGAATTTTTTCTCCTGTACCCTTTTGGGGCTACCCTGCACCTTCATCCCTCTTTATTGTTCAAGCAGTGCAATAAAACTTCAAGAAGACATCCCCTAGATGGAGCCTGTGTTTGTTGGTGTGCTTTGGAACTGGTATCTGGCCTGGGAGCCTCTGAACAGTTAAGGAAGACCTGGGTTATTTCAAGCAGCCCCTATGGGGGTGAGCGCTATATAACTAGTAAATTATTCAAAATCAGATTCTAATCTGTGTGACCAGTGCAAGTTGAATGTGGTAAGTAATTCTGTCTACTGAGGCTAGGGCACAGGGCATTTAAGTAATGCGTGTAACAGAGGAGTGTGAGGTACTGCAGTCAATAGAGAGGTATGAAACACTGTGTGTAATAATGAAGATTAAGGCACTACATATCATAGGAAGCATGAGTAATCTTACTGCTGTCATGTATAATCTGAAGTGAGGTGTGTTTCCTAGGGGTGAAACTTTCACCGGTAGTGTGGATATTGAGGAGAGAGGGGTGTATGTTGTAGTACATATTTTACTGGAGGTGTAGAAAGCGAATGGTGTATGTTATAATGCAGCTCTCACTGGTAGTGCGGATTGTGGGGAGATAGGGGTGTGTGATGAAGTACACCCCTTACTGGTGGTGTTGATAGTGGGGAAGGAGGGATGTGTGATGGCGTGCATATCTCATTGGTGGTGTCGATAGTAGGGAGTGAGGTATGTATGTTGTAGTACAGATCTCACTGGTTCTGTGGATAGTAGGAAGTGATGGTTGTGAGCTGGAATGCAGACCTCACTGGTATTATAGATTGGAGTGAAGAATGTATGTTGTAGGGCAGCTCTCACTGGTGCTGTGATTAGTGGGGAGTGAGAGATGTGTGTTGCAGTACAAATGATACAGGTGTTGTAGATAGTGAGGGGTGTGTGCTGGACTGCAGATCTCTCTGGTGGTGTAGATAGTGGGCCATGAGATGTGTATGTTGTAGGCCAGTTCTCACTGGTGTTGTGGATAGTGGGGAGTGAGAGATGCATGTTGCAGTACAGATCTTACTGGTGCTGTGGATAGTGGAGAGTGAGGGTTGTATGCTGGATTGCAGATCTCACTGGTGGTATGGATACCAAAAAGTGAGCAGTGGGTACCTGAGTGTTGTTGCCAGTGATGTCATGTACGCTGGAGAGTGAGGTGTTTGTGTTGGAGTGTAGATCCCAATGGTTTTTTGGATACTGGGGAGCACGTTGTTTGCACTGGAATCCAGATCTCACTGGTGACATAACTATAGAGCGTAATCTCTGTGTATTGGACTGCAGATCCTACCAGTCCCACCAGTCAGAGACTTCACTTCATGTATGCAGTTTGTCCTCCTGCATTTCATTTGTAGTTGGTTCAGGAAATTGGTGATGTCTGGCAATGTACGTACTATGGATATACTGGGAGGTATAGGAATATCCCAAAACTAGTTGGCAGTTTAATGGTTAACAAGCACAAGTGATTTTGTATGAACAAGAAACTATTACCCTTGCAAGAGCATAAGGTTATCAATACCTCAAGTGAAATATGCAAAGTCGTGTTCAAAAACTCCACAATGACGGATTCATAAGCCTGAAATCACTCTGCTGGAGACAGAATTTATCACATTTCAGCGGGCTGAGTGCTTAGGCGCACTCCATGCCCACTGGAGCAAATGGCAATGAACAACAAGCAAAAAAAAAAACACACAATCCGCTCAAGTATGAAACCATTACAGAGTAGATCCGGTTACACAACATAAATATTGCTAAGAACTCATTCTGGCCTTATTAAAAGTAGGGGCTGGTTTCAGACAACACTGCGCGTTGTTACGCTTGTTTTGTTTGTAAATGTAGAGTTTGATGAAATCTCTGGGAATATCCAGACCACAGTTAATGCTTAGTTCGGAGTAAAAACCTAGAAAAAAAGGCAATAAAAGAAAATTGATGGTATTTTCTTTCTTGACCTAATCCCTCAAGATGAAATGCTCTTAAAAGCAGAATAAAAAATGAACTTAGGAAGCAGATGCCTTTAATGAGGCCCTCTGTTACATTACCACCTGTAAAACCAGGAGCAAATAGGCTTTATATCAGTGGAATAATAAGGAACTCCACGTAAAACAAAACAAACTGTTAAAAAAAGAATGTCTCTAAACAATGGGGGGGGGAATCTATGGTCAAATGGAGCTTTTCATTCCGCTAGCTTTCAGCTCGGATGGAGATAAAATAACAGGCCTTCTGTGAACAGATGAGAATATGATATCAGCGTGTAATGACAGCAACTCACAAGGGATGTTTACTGAGACATCACTTATGAACCCTGTAGGACGAGTCGGAATAGCCACTTTCTACCCCAAAGTCCTTCATCATAAAGAGTACCAAATGTCTTTGTGATGGCAGTGTCATTTTTTCCAAGTAAGATTATTTGTATGCATTCTACAAATGGGCGGCATATTAAGTCCTATTCCATTAGCTTTATTTTTGAAGAGCTAAGACATACGTTATTTTTTACTGCTGGCTCTACAGTCCTCTCCTATGTGTTTGCACGCATTAAAGAATAAATACACTATTAAAGACACTTCCTACTAATAACAGGACCAATAACAGAGGACTTTTGCTTGAGACTGGCCCATTTGTCTTAAAAAAACAAAATTACAACTCCAGAAGGGATATAATTAGAGAACTGAAGAGTGTGTTAAAGATGGCATTTTTAAATGGATTTGATTAGACAGATCAATATGGGATTTGGGTTGATGGGAGTGAGGGCCTGTTCGCGCCTAGGTGGTCTGATGAAGTGCATTAAGGCATGTTGAATTAAGGCCACCCATTTATTTAAATGGACTGCTAATAAAATGTCACCCAAACTGTTCTACTGTTCTTTTTGCTCCTCCCAGGATCTCCTGCTCTAGTTTCCTCGTTACCTCCTCCAATGCTTCCTCCTCTAGAGCCCCCTACTCCAATCTCTTTGGCTTTCTCCTACTTTGTCCACTTGTTTTTTTTATTATTATTATTATTCTTTTTTAATGAAATTTTCATATTAAATTACAAAACCTTGCACAGATAAGGTGCCAAAAAGTGCAAATATAGAGATGTAAAACTACGCAGGGCCTCAAAATGTAGTACAATAGTGCCCATAAAGGTGCATCACAAAAATACAAGATACACAAAAATATCAAAAGACAAAATTGAGAGTAAAAACAGAAAAATCCTGTATCCACCTCCCCCATACCCCCATCCCCCAACTGCTCCCCATCTCAGTGATAACATAAAATGAGTATGAGGCCAGAAATAAACTTGTAGATCTGGTATTGGTAAGGTATGTTGATGATATCAGTCCCCAGCCAAGAGGATACCCGAATAGGCATCATTTGTACCATTGGGCTGGGTAGCGGCTGGATAATAAAATAAAATGCAGAAATATCAGGGGCCATGCGCCAATAGGAAAACTGAGTTAATTATCCCAGGTCAATAGCAACAATAGGTCAGTATATTATCATACGAGGCCAACTAAAGTAAAGATAAAGGCATTGGTGGAAGGTGTAGCAAACCTACTTTCTCCACTTTTAAGTGATCCCTGAAAACTCATCTATTCAGGGAAGCCTATCCCACCTCTACCAAAAAAACAGAACTTTTACCTTCTCCATAAACTCATTGCTACACAGACAAGCAACATTTTTTTTTAATGCAATGCAACACAACTCATGGTAATGTATTACTATGCAATGTGGTTTAGTGCAGGGAGCTATGGTAAATAGATGACACTGCAACGCGTATATGATGCATTGCCGTGAGGTGTTAATGGGCCCTTAAAGTTAAAGTTGCTCAGGTCCAGTGGCAGCGGGTGGATAATTTTCTTGGGGGGCGGCCCCCACCCAGCCAACCAGCCCCCCCTCCCCCAGCCAACCAGCCCCCCCTCCCCCAGCCAACCACCCCCCACCTCCGTTGCTCAATCGCCAACGGATCCCCCGTTGCTCAATCAATTAAATGCCGATCCACTTGCCCGACGGGCCGCCGCCAGCCGCACACTTACCCTATCCAGGCCTGCATCTCCTCCCAAGTCCTGACAGTTGCTTCGCCAATCAGGTCTCAGGACCTGCTTCCTGATTGGTCGGGAGGAGAAGCAGGAATTCGCTATTGTCACAAAACTGGGTGGGCTCGGGGCGCAGAGCACTAGGATTGGATTAGGGGGGTGGTGCCTCTGCGCCCCTAATGGAGCGGCCGCCACTGGCCAGGTCTAAGGTTTCAGAACAGTGACTGGAAAGGTTTTATGCTAAGTAAAACTCAAGTTTTTTTTTATTTTCAAAGGTGTAACTACAGTATGTGTAATAGGGCCCCTTTGCAAATCTATTGAAGGGTCCCTCTTACTCTGTAATCTCCATCTCAAAGGCAATCCTGTTGCATAGCAATCATATAAAGATTCCTAAACTATATATACGGTACACCAAAAGTGTTTGCCAAATGTCACTACTATCTGTAGTATAACTCTGTAGCCAGAAAGTGCTGGAACCCCTGTACTGGTGGGCCCCACAGTATTTGAATGGTCTACTATGGTTATAGCTTAGCCCTTATCTATTGTATGTTGTATCCATATGGAAATACTCTTAAAAAAATATGAGAAGCATGAGTATCTGAATTATAAATGGCTATTATGATTACATGCCCCATTATACGTCTATTGCATATTTCACTAAACACATTCCCTGTTACAGCCAACAAAGAAATATTTCAAATACTAAGGAGCTTGATATGAAAATGAGAGGTGTATGAATATACAGTACTATAAGGGTTTAATTTCCTCTTGCTTTTTTGAGTCATGTAAGAGAAGGGGCATCCTTTTTATGTAGTTTTTAATAGATATGTCCATTCAGCAAATGATATATTTATAGCTGTCTACTAAAGAGCCAGGTGTTCCATGGGATATTAATCTGGCCTTGACTGGAATAATAGAAGCCCTTTTCAGCCTCTTGACCTTCATGAATCCAAAAGCATGGCTGAGCATGTTAGTTTTTTAGCATTATTAACTGGCAGAATGAAAGGACATGCAGGCTTGGCTTATTAACCTATTCTTTGTGAGTCTTCTCATAGAGGGCAACACGGCTGACTACATCTCAGGGATTATTTGCTTCAGGCATCCAAATAAGAGAGCAGCCACCATGCTGCTAAAATATTTTTAAGATGATCAACTCTAGATGTCAATTTTTATCTGGTTGATCTTAATATAAATCAATAAATTCAATGAATACATTGATGGAAAATAGCATTTACTCCGTACAAAAAAAAGGGGTGATATGCCCTTTGATAGAAAATATACTCAGCAAATTAGAAGATTTGAGAATCTTTAGATAGGTCTCGTGACCATTCATTTGTTGTAATTGAAAAGCTGTCTCATTGCTCAGCTGTGGCTTGGTTAGAGTTCTGTTTGCTGTTGGTGTTTTCTTCACTAATATGACATATGGCACAATTTGATAAATTGCTGGTATCTTTTTCAGATCCTTAAATTATAGGACACTGACATCTACTAGGAGGTGATACCCTCTGCCCTTCTCCTTTGCCCTGAGCAGTGGAAGTTCAGATGGTGGGACTTAACATTGGGCACTTTGAGAAGAGGCAATTGCTGTGCACATTTTGTTCTAAAATGAAATATGGGATGAAATATATATGGGGGCAAAAAAAAAAAAGATTACAGTTTGTTTATGTGCCTGGCAGGAAATTACAAGCTAAATTTCTACCCACAATGTACATTATAGACATTTATTCATGGAACTACACCCAAATTGTTATGTGAATGTTATACATTGTTTTTAAAGGCTTAAAAACCTTGTTATTAAATGGCAGCGCTAATAATTCTTGTTTTGTGAAGGAGGTGGGGTAAAGTGTGTAAAGGTTATCCACTTTTATGCATCAACTTCTCTGTTGGTGCAACTCCACTTCAAAGACCTCTTGTCCTGCAGATTACACTGTGCACAATGATGGTAGTCCTTGGGAATATTTAGTATAAAGCCGGCCATAGGCTGTTTGGATCAGTTCAGCAGAAACCAGTCAAGATTCAGACCATGTATGGGCAGGTTGAATGTACCCAAGTTAATTGATCAATCAACTTACAACCAGACTGACAAATTGTACAGGCAATTATGTATTATATAGTTGTATGTAATATAGCTGCTAGCAATAATAACTGTGTTCTCCTGGCGGGGAAGGCTTCCCCAGGTGGGGGAACACAATGGCTCGACGAGAGGGATTCCCCTTGTCAGCACTGTGTGTGTTGATGGGGAACAAAGTGAATTTCTTTCCTGCAACCCATGGTTGAAATTCACTCTGCCTATGGCCGGCCTAAGAACTGTGAAAAATGAATGTACCTGTAATTATGTTTCCTAATTAAAACCCAATTCTGGGAAAAAATAAAATGTAAATAGTGCATTATGCATCAAGTAGCTTACCTGATTCCACACACCTCTTCCTAAGCCATCCTGCAGTGTAATGATCAAAGTCACAGTTTCCTCTATGAACAAAGACAATATGCTGCCCAGGGGCAGACATTTTTCCCAGGTTATTTTTATGGGCAATGATCGCCTCACCAGCCTGTGAGTTCTCCTGCCTTTGCAGTCTATGAGCCAATGGAAGTGTTGTTTCCACCAACAACAGGTGTACACATGAAGTAGGTCCTGATATGGACACCCAAAGAACAACCCTAGGAAGTAAACAGAAGACAAGAGAAGGGTCATCATGTGACTGTGGCTTCAGTTAAGTAAAATGGGCATTTAGATGTTTTTTTCCATACCAGCGTTTAGTTAAAGAGGGATGGGAAGGAGGGGAAGTAGAGGTTTGCTAATACACTGGAGCTGAGCTTTAAAGTAGAACTGTTGCCATATTACATTCTCTTATTTGCATATTTGTAACAAGCAGTAAATAAACTCTAAAACAAGGCCTGGCCAACCTCTGTAACTCCTCCTTCTCCTCCATGCCCACTAACCAGCTAAACACAATGGGGTGGGATATTACATGTAGAATAATGGAGGCTTCACCTCCCTCTTATTCTAAGACACAGGCTGGAGGGACATGACACAGCCTGTGATTGGCAGAAATCTGCTCACACCATGGTACTGCCAATAAATAATAAAGATTTGATTTCATAATTACCATATTTATTTTTACTCTGTTTTCCAAAGGCTGTTTCTTTTTAATTTGAACATGTGACCAGCAGCAGAGGACTAGAAGCTCTTGCTTATGTCTCCCTGCTGACAGGCTGGGTCATGTGACAGCTATATATCGACTAGAAAAAAGGTACTTAGATTTTTTTATTTTTAAAATAATTACAGGGCCATCATCCCCATAGAGAAAAAAAAGGGACAATGCAAATTAAACAGGGTGTGTTTAGTATCACTTTAAGCCTGGAATGAATGAAAATGACACATGGGGGTTGATTTACTACAACTGGAGAGTGCAAACTTTGCTGTAGCTGTGCATGGTAGCCAATCAGCTTCTAACTTTATTTTGTTCAGTTAAGTTTTGGCAAAAAAAATCTGAAAGTTGTTTTTTATGTAGAACTGCACCAGACTTTGCACTCTCAAGTTTTAGTAAATAAATCCCACTCTGCCTACCCCAACATCGCCATTGACCTGTGCTTAGTAGTTAGCATTGGCTTATTATAGTTGTACAAATAAATAGTTTGAAGACAATATTGTTGACATTAGGTTAGAATGACTCATGTCCAGTTTAAAATAGCAGTATCGATGCTCATTCGTCTACATGGAAGAAAAGTATTTCAATCTTCATAAAATGCACTTCAGGGATTGTTCTAGGGAAATGTTCCAGTCTATTTTGCATTTGATTACATTTGTTTGAGAACTTAAGCCTGACCTTAAATATACCACATTGCTTGTGGAAAACAGTTTGGTGGCAATACGTTGATTTGTATTTAGGTGCAAAAGAGATAAACTGTATATTTTCTGACTCTAGTCCTGGAAAATATAAATGAATACACTCTATTGCAGTTGGTTGTGTTCAGGGCCATTGGTATGGGCTTTGAACATGAGATGGGATATTAGACTAGATATTAGGAATTCTTAGTCTTTTTTCTCAATTTTTGTCCTTTAGTAGGTTTTTGTATAGTCTGCAAGCATTTGAAACCATTATAAATGGTAAGTGGATTTAGAAGTCCCTTGTGACAAGTTTGACTGGTATTAGAAAGTTCTTCCAGCAACCATATATAGGGGATAGTTCTTGCTAAAGCTTGGAGGTTATTTTTGTTATTAGTAATTGCTTTGACAGGAGACCATGGAATTGTTTCGAACTAGGAAGCACATTTTTTCCTGTTTGATTTACATATTTTTACATCTCTTTCAAGGTGAAAAAGTATTTTTATATTATTATTATTATACAGGATTTATATAACGCCAACAGTTTACGCAGCGCTTTACAACTTGAGGGTAGACAGTACAAATACAAAGAAAATAAATGTACAGTTGTTAGGTGGGGGCCAGATAGGCTTCTCTGAAGAGATGAGTTTTAAGGGATCGTCAGAAAGTGGACAAAGTAGGAGACAGTCGGACAGATTGGGGTAGAGCATTCCAGAGGATGGGAGAGGCTCTGGAGAAGTCCTGAAGGCAAGCATGGGATGCGATGACAAGGGAGTTAGAGAGCAGGAGGTCTTGGGAGGAGTGAAGAGAACGATTAGGTTGGTATTTTGAGACTAGGTTAGCGATGTAGCTGGGGGCCAGGTTGTGGATCGCTTTGTAAATTATTGTTAGTACCTTGAATTTAATTTGTTGGTTGAGTGGCAGCCAATGGAGGGATTGGCAGAGGGGTATAGCAGACGCTGAGCGGTTTTTGAGGTGGATGAGCCTGGCAGCATCGTTCATGATGGACTGAAGTGGGGATAGCCTATTTAGAGGTAAGCTAATGAGGAGGGAGTTGCAGTAGACGAGGCGAGAGATGTCCAGGGAGTGGATTAGAAGCTTTTGTGGTGACATCTTGGAGATGCTGCGGAGGCTGAGGCAGCAAATTTTGGATAGTGATAGGATCTGGGGCCGAAAGTTCGTTAGTTCGGAGTCCAGGATTACACCTAGGACCTTGGCATGTGGGGACAAGTTGATAGTTGAGCCATTGATATTGACAGAGAAATCAGGCAAGTGGCACCTGGGGGAGGGTGAAATACTGTAAAAAGTGACTGTCAGTACCTGCTTACATCTTCTCATTTGCCCACATCGTCTTACCACATACATTCTTTAGAGCCCACAATATTCCAGGCTGAGATTTGTGCAGATGACCATGACATCACAAGTAAAAAGTCTTCTTGGTTCTGTTGGACAGTTACTAAGCTGAAATCTTTCCCTGTTCCTTAATAGCAATCTGGCGTTAATCCACAATTATGATTAGGCGATCCCTGAAAACTCATCTCTTCAAGGAGGCCTATTCTGCCTCCAGCGAACAGCAGAATCTTCTACTACCCTCATCAATTCATCCCTCACAGTCCCTACCTTTTGTTTCACCAACCCCTCCCTCTTAGATTGCAAGCTCGCAGGAGCAGGGCTCCTCTAACCCTCTTGTTTTGAATTGTACTGTTGGTGTAGTGTCTTTCTACATTGTAAATCGCTGTTGGCGTTATATAGATCCTGTATAATAATAATAATAATAATAATAACCCTTGTCTGTCCTCTGGATTCCAACTGTCTACCTCTTGCCATCAGTTATGTGGCACTTACTCACTCAGACGCCACATCTCTGCCTGAACACTATAGGGTTGATTTACTAAAACTGGAGAGTGCAAAATCTGGTGCAGCTCTAAATGGTAACCAATCAGCTGACGGGTTTTGGGAATGTACGTCATTACTTTGATGTTAAATACCGTTGTTATGGCAGCAGATAGCTGCCATAACCCTGGTATTGTTTTTTCCCTTAGGTGGCCGGCTTTCAGATAAAAGTGATCCCAGCAGCAGATTCACCGCAAGATGACTTTTATAGGTGTCGGGAGAGATACCCTCCCACCACTTCCCGATCAATTACCGATCAATTACCATCGGTAAGCTTGGAACTGATCCGATTTTTTTCAGTTTGAGAAAAAATATTTTTGTCACACGTTTTGTCAACAGCCGCCATTTTATTCTCTAGGCTCTCTGCCCAAAAAAATATATAATGTTTGGGGGTTCTAAATCATTTTTCAGCAAAAAATACAGATTTTTACTTGTAAACAACAAATGTTCAAAAATGGCCTGGTCTTAAAAGTGGTTCATTGAACAAGCTGAAGTTAGAATCTGATTGGCTACCATGCACAGCTGCACCAGATTTTGCACACTCCAGTTTTAGTAAATCAACCCCTATCTGCCTTAAACTACTGTTTACCCTACTGTACATCTGACTTTCAGTTTGATAATATACATTGCCTGTCTGCATTGTTAAGCACCCCAATAATGTTGTGCATCTAAATCTGTACATCTTTGTGGGCTTCATGGTAAAGACTGAATGCTTAGTAAATGTCATGGTCAATGATAGTTAATGTCTTTTCATCATTATGACAGTAATAAGCAAATGTGAAATAATAAAAGAACAGAAGACGTGAATGAATGTGCAAGGTATGCTGGGTATCAAGTAGGTGGATAGAAATGAGGAAACTGCACATTTAATGAAAGACTTTTGTTAGGTTAATCCTGTTTATATAATTACATTGCATTTGTTTTTCTGAAAAAGCATACACAATACCTGTTGTCTGCTACCTTGATATTTGTGGGCAATAATTAGACAGTGTACAAAAGGAGATCTGTATTGGAAGAAAACTGAAAAAAAAAACTGTTTTTGGAGATCATTATCTAATTCATCTTTGTTATCCATCATGTTTAAAGAAATAAGTGTTGGTATTGCGAATCAGAACTCATGCATGCTCATAAGAGGCAATCGTGAATGTGTAAGACTGTGCTAAGCACCAAAAGTCTGGTGGTTGTTTACTGATATTTATCATTGCTTTATAGCCACTTGAGCCACTGTACCCAAACTTCCTGACAGGATCCCACTGTGTACAATCACAGTGGGTGCTGGGTGGGGGGCATGCATGCGTGCACTCTTAACCCAGAAGTAGGCAGAGGTGTAAGGGTTTGTTGCTTTGTCTACAGCAGCTACTCTCCTGCAGTACATTGCGGACAAGTGGACCCCAAGTGGATACTATATGTATGGTCAACTAGTCCCACATATTCATGTTTATTTAATAACAATGCAAGGAGGAAATGTTGTCCAAAGCAAAGTAACTAATAGCAACTGATAAGAATTAACTATACTGAAGCTATTCTATGAAGATTGTTGATCTCTTGGAGGGTTTTTGCGGTGTGGTTTCTAGTGAGCATTAGAGCAGATACATAGCAAGGGATCTCTCACTACTGATCTTGTTTGCAGGGCTGTTAGTTGGCTATCCTGTGTCCAGAAATAACTTTACCTCTATTGTACCTTTGCTGGGGGTTACCAGAGTACTTTATCCTTGCAATGTCTACTTCAAAGAGGATTTCCAAAGCTGTAGGCAAACTCAATCACTGCTGCCCCTTGGATGAAGTTGGTGGACAGGACCAGCAGGTGGAGCAGACATAGGAAGGCTAGAGTCATCTACTGGCAGTGGAATAACACAAGGTCCAGACCCTACCAAAATCCTTGAAGCTTTAGCAATGTACCAGACCTCACTGGTCTAAAAACAATAAAGAAAATGCAATTCATACCCCAAGACATACAAAAATACTAGATTGAGTCACCAAAACTGAAATGAGAAGCAGCTGCTTAGAAAATACAACACAGACAGTTCAACCGGCACTGGAAAACCCCAACAAACATCTAAATACCAACAAATAAGAGGACCAGAAATATAACTTCCACTGTAGCAATCATTTCTTGCTCAGTGTAGTGTTTTTTTAAACACCTCTTCCTGCATTGATGATTAGCGGCAGTGTATTTTAACCCTCTCAAAAACCCCACCCATGCAGTATTTCTTAAACACTCACTTCCCCTGCATTGGTGCCCAGTACAGTGTTTTTCAACCCCCTTTTACGTTGGTAATCAGTGGTAGTCTTTTTCTTTTCTAATACTTTTTATTGGTTTATTTGAAAGAGTCATACAAAATTCAAAGCATGTCATATATGCCTTTGCCCCATAATTTTTCAAACAGATATGACACAAGGTTTCCCAAATGTATGCATAACACATACTCAGGGTCTTCGCCATATTAACAAACCTTTGCATATTTACCCAAGATAAGGTGGAATGGCAAAGTGGGGTAAAAGGATAACAATAAAGAAAACCCCTGTATCAAAAGCGAGTGCTGTTGAAAACTGTAGCCCACATGGGCAAATACCATAAGCATGCGGAAGGAAAAACTAGAGGAAAGACTAGAAGAGAAAAGGAAAAAAAAGACAAGGGAAGATATGCAGGGAAATGCTTCCCATCTCCCTCTCCATCCCGTGAGTCCAGTCAGTAATGCTATTTAATGTTCTCCTGAAAGGTAACATATCCAAGGGTCCCATGTTTTTTCAAATAGGGGAATGTTATCTTGTAAATTAGCTGGCATTTTCTCATTTATCATTATCCATGATAACTTCAAATGTATCAGTGAGAACGTGATAATCGAAGACCTCCGTGACCTAGCAATTGCTATAATGGCAGCCAAAATTATGAAAGAGATCAGTTTGTTGGTGTCTTTTGGGACCTCCTCCAATGGCCAGCCCAGTAGGGCTTACCATGGTGACTTTTTAAGATTAGTCTGGGTCAGAGAGTATATAAAATAATTGACTCAAATCCAAAAGCTCCTGACTCGTGAGCATGACCACCAATTGTGGTAGTCTGTCAATCCTGTCCGCATCCTCTAAAGCAATGGTAGTCTTTTTAACCCCCCCCCCCATTGGTGATCAGTTGTTTTTTAAGCTCCCCATCCCTGTCTGTTGCAATGCAGAAAGCCATTCAGTGCCCAGGACCCTGCTGGAATTATACAAAGTCAGCAGATGCCCAACACATGACAGCTCCAACCCAGGACACAATGGGCTTGCGTCTTGGGCTCCAGGGGTTTATTTCCTATAAGAAAAACTCTTCATACACCGTGACTCCCACATTGGCTTACCTTTACAAAGAACACTTCAAAAATTTCAACAAAATTTTCAGCCAGGCCCTTTTTCAGTATTTGTCCTTCAATTTGCAACCTGCTTTTCAGTCTGTTTTTCAATTTTACCTTATCAATCAAGTGTCTATCTTTCAAAATATTTTTTGGTGGTCCTTTGTTACTTATTGTTTATCAGAAGATCAGACCATTGCACTAAACTGAGCTATATCTGTGGACGATCATTTATTTTGTATGGGTATTTTCACACCTCCAAGGCAGAGATAAAAAAAATCTTATAAATAAAATTTATGCAAACGTTTTGCTTTGATTTTTGTTTATTGAGTACCGATGTCAGCATACTGTTGTCAGCTGTAAAAAACTTTAGACTGCTGCTGACAGTCAACGTACCCTCCAACAAAACTGAAACATTTCCCCTTGGGCACCATAGATGATTCAACAGCCTGAGCAGTGAGTCAACAAGACAGGACAAATCTTACATTTTATTTAAAAAATATATATATATTAAACTTTAAGAGCCATAAAATTGGGCTTTGTGTACTGAACAAGAAACAACAACTTGGCTGTTCTTTGAAGCTAAAAAGATTTCCACGCACATAACCATCATATAAAAAGGTTATGTCGAACATAGACATTTCTTGCCTTTGTATGACAGTTTTAGCTTTAGAAAACTTTGTGCTTCTTTTATTTTCCTCAGTCCAGCAATAAGCAGCCAACGACATTGCTTGTATGAATTTAGACTCTCAGGAAGGATCCATCCTACACCAACAGAATTCAAAAGACAATGGATGTGACTGTTAATATAATAATAACCCTTGGAGCATCATTACATTCTGTGCATTGACAGCATTCCAACATGTAAAGCCAAGGGTGTAGGCATATTATCTGGGGCATGATCAAATATGAACATAGTCCCAGTAAAATCTAGTTTTGTGCTGGGATATATACGAGGCACAACGTTAAAATAAAATCCAGATGAAAAGAACACCTGAATGACCGCTGACTTTTTGAGAATGACATTAAAATGATCATATGATTTCTGTTGAAGGAAGGAACATAGTTGACACCTATTGATCCTCCCTTTTGGCACAGGCTCATTGTGTCTCCAGCATGCAACCAGTCCAGCACTGCCACCCCTCTAAGGTGCTTTCAGCTGCAGTTGTATGTTCACCTCCCCATGTATAGTGCAGGGTTAATAGCCCTGCATTTTACATGGGGGGGGGGGGGGGGGGGGGACAGCACAGAAGCTGACTGGAGCGGGGAGTTTGGTAAGTAATGCAGCTTTTACCCAAAAAAAGTATTTAACTCTTCAAGTGTAGAGCGACCCCTGCAAGGGTATTTATTTTACAATCCCAGAGCTCAGCTTATATAATAAAAACAATAAAAAGGTATCCATTGACATCTATATATATATATATATATATATATATATATATATATATATATATATATATATATATATATATATATAGTATCTTGTTTATAAGGTATATGGATAAAAGATAGTGCTTGGATATTTACAGAAGAGGAAAACATATCAGAAACGCTCAAAGCTGAAATCTGGGCCAAACAAAAATACAGATAATACATCTACCGTAAATACAGTACAAGAGTCCTTCCAAGGTAAAGAAAGCTCAACTTTTATCTAATGGTACTCTAGACAAAAACAAAAATATAACCCCTGCAGTTGACGTGGATGCGCCCAGCCCCACTCCCACCCCACTGCATAGGGTTTCTTTTTTTCCCCAGAGTTCAGCCATAAATAGCCTTTTATTCATGTGCAGATATACAACCATGCAAAACAATCATGGGATCTAAAGACTCCTAATAAATTGTTGCCCATATCGTTACAGATCACCCTACCATGTTCAAAGGGACAATGTCACTGTCAAGTTCAAAGCAGATTTAAAACAAACAGTGAGAGCCCATTCACACCATGCATGATGTGTTACTGTGTTGTGGGTCATTCATTTTCAATGTTAGTGTTTCAGTCTCACACCTTCTCTTGTATCATGTCTGCAATCTCTGCTTATCTCTTGTATCATGTCCCCAATCTCTGACCATCTCTTGTATCATGTCTGAAATCTCTGACCACTTCTTGTATCATGTCCCCAATCTCTGACATCTCTTGTATTATGAGTCTCTGACCACTTCTTGTATCATGTCCCCAATCTCTGACCATCTATTGTATTATGAGTCTCTGACCATTTCTTGTATCATGTCCGCAATCTCTTACCATTGCTTGTATTATGTTTACAGTCTCTATCCATCTCTTGTATCATGCCCATAGTCTATGACTATATCCTGTAGTGCATGGGTGCTCAACCTGTTGCCCTCCTGCCTCATGGGACTTGTAGTTCTGCAACAGCAGGAGGGACACAGGTTGATCACCCAAACTGTAGTGTGTCTGCTGTCTCTGATAATGAATATTCATTGAATTTTCTATGCAACCCTTTGGTAATGTTGGGGGAGCACAATTGAGGTCCACCATATCAAGAAAGATAACTACCACTGCTTTACAGGCATGACATAACAACTTATATAATGATAACATTTTCCAGCCTTGTTAGTTTGCTACAATGCTTTAAAATGCCAAACATGCCAGAAAAGCGGAGTCCTTTAAGTGGCCATGATTTAGGTAACCAAGTGGTTAAAAGAAATGTACTGAGTCTAGCCGCAAACACTCCAGTATAATAGGGGGATGTAAGTTACTAGAAGGACTTATTTCTCAAGTAGTTGTGTCTGTTGTGTTTTGTTCATCATCCAGCCAGCTCTAATCTTACTTTGTCGGGCTGCCCTCCTCGTTAGTTTAAGACCCACAAAGCTTGCAGTGTATGTGGAATAGACAGCAATTACTATCCCATAAATTCAAAGTCCATTGGGACTTGGCAGAGCTTTGGAACTGCAGGCCTAAGCTTAGCGATAAAACATGCTCCGATATAAAAATGACCTGGTCAGAGCTATATTGAAAATAATATGTTTGGCTCGTCCAGCGGCCACTCTGGCTACATTTTTGGAATGCCCAACTATTGTGTGTTTTATTGCTTGGAGCGCAGTCATTTGGGCTTTTTATAGCACTCACAAGCAGGAGTATTTTACAGCAGTAAGGTCAGATGTGTTTGCAGCAGATATTTTTCTCTATACATGTGATTTAGCCATTTATCAATACTAGCGTGCTCCGTTTATATAACGGTACAGAGAAACATAATTGAAATTACATTGTGATAAATGAAATATATTTTATACAGACAAAAGGACTTTGTAATATCCAGTATTTAAAGTGGAAATTAAAGTGGAAAGTGGAAATCCCAACTTTTTAAATCTAACGCAGGGTAATTTAAATGAGCTCTTGACTTCTCTATCAAGTTCCTAGCTTCCTGGCTGTAATACTTATCCTGCAATGTGTAAGTAGGCCAGGAGAGCCAGAAAGATAGCCTGAAGCAATTCTCCAAAACAACATAGTATAATTTATTAGAGCCCTATTAAAAAAAAAAAAAAAAAGCCATGTTTCAAGGGTCAAGGTGAAACCACTTCTTCAGGGTTTTAACTGTATTTTGAAGAAGTGTGCTTTAGTGTGCCAATAATTTTACACTTCTTTTCTTGGAACTAAATTGTGTTATTTTAAAGAATTGCTATTTTTCTGGCATTCCTCACATGCCTTTCACAATCTGGAGTCACGCCTGGCAACCAGTAGCTATAGCAGTAGCCAGGCTCCCACTGACTAGCTGGATAAGTACAGAAGCAGATCACTCTGGAAGATGACACAAGCTCACCTAAGATGTCTAAGTACTAACTGATGTTCACCAGATCTCCTGATAGAGATAGATTTTGCTGCGTGTTAGTATCAGGTCACAGTCCTCATAATCGCCCCACCAGGAGAGCCGGGTCCAGTAGCAGATAAGCAGGTAGAAATCAGGCAGAAGCATAGTCCAGGAATAGGCCAAGGGTCAGTAACAAGAGATAGCAAAGATACGGCTGGCAGCAGTAGAGACAAGTGTGAGATATTGACTAGGGGGAGCACAGTAATCTGACAAACAGAAAGTGCAAAGGCATGGCTTAAATAGGAAGTTAATGGGATGAGCAAGGAGTTCAACGTTTAAGACAAATATGGTTCAAGGCGCGATCATTTAAGGAATTGTCCAGGAGATGTTCAGCATTCCAGGTGGCTCAGCAAGAAGAGACATTGTCAGATGCAACAGAGTTTGCAGGTTCAGATTTGGGCTCTGAATGTAACTCTACATTTTGTGTTTTGGGGTTCCCCACCTGGGTCCCCACCTGGATGAATCCCTTCATGAGTTGAGCTGCCTTCCAATGTAACAGTCCAAAGGCAAGTCTAAACTGAAAGAACTACCACCCCCTCATATGTGCAATACCACCCACGTATGCTCATACTGGGGACACACATGTTCTTAAGTCAGTGACTCTGAGCAAGTATGTAGGTTGAGCCATCCAGATTTATTGGCTGCATGTTTGTTCCAGGTCATTTAATTTTTGTTGAAGCCAGAGGAAAAGGATGACACCCAAATCTAGCACCTTTATAAAGCAATGGCATCCCTTGTATTTCTCTTGTGATAGGTTCACTTTAAAGGGTAAGAATGAAAAAAATGACCTACTTGTACTCATCAAATTTATCAACATAACTATAGACCTCACAAGCAAACAAAGGGCACGTATTACTGTCCAGTGCTTAGCTCCCTGCAGTGGCATCCTTTGAAATATTGCACATATATCAGGGTCAGCATGAAGACTAATAGTGCAGTTACTCGGAGTCTGGACAAAAATGTGTTAAGGATCACAGCAGGCATATGAACAAATTATGCCAACTAAATAGCAGTTAAAAAAAATACTTTTATTTGCACTGAAATCTGTTTGTTAAAGTTTATAGCTTTAGTGACCTAACTTACCTGCAGTAAAGTATGTCCCACGTCTGTCAGGCGACTGGATCCTGTAGAAATCTTCTGTGCAAGGATGCCCTGTCCTCTTCCTGCTGCTGAACCTCCAGTGCTGTGGGGTATATTAGCTTTTGGTCTTTTGTGGAGCAGTTGTGATAAGGTTCCCAGCACAAACCCACTCCCTTCTCCCTCATCTTCCATTGAAAATCATTCTTTCATTGCTTTCACCTCCACAACATGATCTGTGAATGGGGAGGGGGGGGGGGGGTTGATGGGTCACAGGACTGTCTCCCCCACATTCACAAAATGTGTTACAGGCAGCAAAAGCATTGAAGTAAGGTTGTCAGGTGGGTGTGAGTCTTTGTCACAGCAACTTTGCAGAAGACCAGAAGCTATTAAGCCCTGCAGCACCAAAAGTTCAGAGACAGAAAGAGAACAGGCATCCCTGTACAGAAGAATTCTACAGGATCCAGCTGCCTGACAGACATGGGACATCCTGGTAAGTTAGTTCACTAAAGCTATGGAGAATGTTTTTTTTTAAATATATATTAATAAACATCCATGGTGCAGTACACTGTTATGCCCCGTACACACGGTCGGACATTGATCGGACATTCCGACAACAAAATCCATGGATTTTTTCCGACGGATGTTGGCTCAAACTTGTCTTGTATACACACGGTCACACAAAGTTGTCGGAAAATCCAATCGTTCTGAACGCGATGACGTAATACACGTATGTCGGGACTATAAACGGGGCAGTAGCCAATAGCTTTCGTCTCTTAATTTATTCTGAACATGCGTGGCACTTTGTGCGTCAGATTTGTATACACACGATTGGAATTTCCGACAACAGATTTTGTTGTCGGAAAATTTTATAGCCTGCTCTCAAACTTTATGTGTCGGAAATTCCGATGGAAAATGTGTGATGGAGCCCACACACGGTCGGAATTTCCGACAACAAGGTCCTATCACACATTTTTCGTCGGAAAATCTGACCGTGTGTACAGGGCATTAGAGGCAGATGAGTCATCAGTGAAGAAAACAAAATACTGATGACCTAATAAAGGTGCCCCCTAGAACCTCTGAAGTGTGTTGTTTATTGTTTCCAAAAATGACTGCAACAAGTTAACTTTAACTGGACCGTCACTCTTTATCTTTAGTTCAAAAAATGTTTCCCGTCTTTAGGAAAAGGTTGTGTTTGAAATCTGCAGAACAATAATTCCCTTAATCGGGAAGGTGTCCAGAAGAGATGTGACCCTACGTTTTCCTTCCTCGTCAGGCTAGTGCTAGTACTGTCCCTCATAGGTGGGGTACCTGTCTCTACTCTACCTACTCCCCAAAAGCACGTCAAACATGGGAGCCAGGGCCTTAAAAAGGTTCTGCCTGACCCAAGATGGTTGCCAGAGTCACATCTTGCCAGAGCCACGGATCGATTCCCCAGTGACCCAAGAAACCATAGAGGAACCATGTTCCTTCAGACTTCCTCTCTAACTGCAGTGCTGCTGTGGATAGTGCCACCTGCAGTGGAGAAAGTAGACTGTGCCTACCTACAAAGATAGAAAAGAATTTACAATAAAGCTTCCAGAAAAAAAACTCACAATATATAGTGAAGAAATAAGTAGTTGATTGACAGAAGCAGACAGTTTACTTTGCAAAGTTCATGTAGCTTAGTGAGTTAGGTGAAGCTATATTCACTTTGAATATTCAGTCATGTGTGGGAGAAGTAAAAATAAAAAGGATTTGCACTTGCACATGATTGGATGATTAAAGTGAATATAGCTTCACCCTATTTACTAAGCTGAGTGAACATTTACTTTGCTAAGAGAACTTTCTGTATTATAAAGCTGGGGTTTAAATGCATTGCCAGATATATGTGGCGTTAGAATTAGGGTTGCACCGATACTAATATCTGTATCGGTGCCGATACCGAGTATTTGTACAAGTATCTGTACTCGTGCAAATCCACCGATACCTGAAACCGATACTTTCAGGCTGGGGTTTTTGAGCTGTCAGTTTGTCTCCCCAGTGTGAAAGAATTCTGGTAATTGGAGCTGTCAAAAAAAAAACCAGCCAGCAATGTTTATTAACAACATTGCTCAGCCCTGAGACACTGAAATAAAAAGAAACATTGTTTCTTTTTGTATATTTCTGTTTCTTTATCTGCAGATCAAAAGGATGTACAAATGTTCCCCTGTTTAACCCCTAATAACCCTTAATTTACTCTAATAAGCCTTAATTAACTTCCTGTTCTCCTCCATTTAATTATTATTTTCCTGCTTTTTTTCTTTTGTTCACGTCTATTTTATAAACAATTAAAAAAACATTTTGTTTGCTTTGTTAGTGAATATTTTTACATGTATATATTAACATATATTTACACATTTCACGTTGAAAAAGCGCTAACTTAAAAAAAAATCTATTTATTTCATTTGTAAATAACTTTTTCAATGCTTTATAACATTGCTGACAGCTGAAGTTAAAACAAAACAGTTGCGGTAGGTATTGGTAATTGGTATCGGCGAGTACTAAAAAAAAAGTATCGGTACTTGTACTCATTGTAAAAAAAAATGGTGCCGGTGCATCCCTAGTTAGAATACATGATCCTACTCTTGTCTTTCCTTGGAATAACTGAAGGTTGTGTTAGGGGTGACGTAGCCTCTATGACGGGGCACTCCACAGAGACAAGTGCATACAGGTGCTCTATGTTAGTGTCTTGGCATAGACTATCTACATAGACAAATGATTCATATCAGAACAGGTTTTCATTAAAAGCAGCACTCCCAAACAATGGTTGTAGAATATACGTACCCATTGAAATATTCACACTTCAGTGCCCTGAGATTTCCTTTTGATCTGCGATGGATTCTGGTAATCTTATTTTTAATAGAAAGCAGAAAGAAAAAAAAACGGGGTGAGTTTTCTTCCATACTACAAATCCTCCTTCATACAAGATGTTCCCACACATTGATTTACTAAAACTGAAGAGTGTAAAATATGGTGCCGCTGTGGATGATTCTTCAAGAGAAACTTCACCCGTGCCCATGAATTTTATTTTGTATTAAATACAACTTGCCTTTGATAAGCTTTCATGCAGGATAAACATAATTTCAAGCCCAGCCAATGCTGCGTTGTTCTTTTATTACCTCCACTCTTCTACCGTACGTCCCGTCCAACCATTTTGAACCTCCCATAATAGGGGGCTGACTGTCTCATTTTTGTTTGCACAGATGATTCTTCCTTTATCCCACACATGTGCAGATGTGTCACAGGTCTTCAATGGGGCTCAAAACAACATGATACTTTGGCTCCACAGCCTCCTGAGATGTGTGACGTATATATGAACTAGGAGGCTTCAGAAAACCAATGTACGTCATTCTCTCATTCTCGTCTACTTGAAAGTGGGGAGTCACTAATGAATAAAATATTTGCTAAAAAAAAACAAACAAAAAAACAAACACAAATCTGCAATTGTGAAGGGGCAGAGGAGAGGAAGTTTTGTTTATGAGTGAAGGTCCACTTTGAGCCTTCTTGTTGAAAATGATACACTGCCAAACCAGGGAGCATCTTCACTTGGTGCCCAAAAGGAAAGTGATACTAAGATAATAATAGCAGTCAATAATCATACATACCTAAAGAAGCCCTGGGGCTTTCACACTGGAGACAATGCTGCAGCTGTTTGAGGGCGGATTGCAGGCCCTATTTTTAACGCTATAGCGCCTGCAGAACGCCCTCGGTGTGAAAGGGGTCTTAGTGAGGAGATTCCATTCCATCTCCTCCTTGGCTGTTATCAGTAGGGTGGGAACAGGACTGCCAGTCCCAGACCTCATGACTCCTTTTATAATAGCAACAGATGGAACTCCAGGGGTGGCTGGTTCTTTTTTCATATTATAGAAAATGTGGGGAAGGATAAGTGAAAGAGGGTGGAATAAGGGAAAGTAAATAAAAGGTAGGAAGAGAAAATGGGAGAGAAAGGGAGAGGGAAGAGAGAGGTGGAAAAAAGAGTAAAAAGAAAGGGAGAGGGACAAGAAAGGGGGAAAAAAGAGAAGGAAGAGTAAGAGGGATAAGTTTAGGCTATCGATGGATTGTATAGATAGGCGTACCTATAGATATTTATGACTGTTGGTCTTATTGCAGGGGGGATTTTTTACCGTAGAATGATATAGGATGAGGTAGATAAAACATTGGGAAAGAAGACGGGGGGGGGGGACGAGTTATTTACACGGATAATATGTTGATGTAATTAAGAGTAAGATAGGTGGTGTATGTGTGTTGGCCTCTTGGTTTGTTTACTGTTTTTTGTTTGTTTTATTTTTATTTTATTTTTTTATTTTTTATGTGTATTTAGTTGTTTTTGTTCTAAGTGCTGTAAACTAAAATCGGTGTTAATAAAAATTATGAATTGGAACCCTATAGACTAAGACTGGGATGCCACTAAAGTTCATGTGCGTGTAAAGGCATATGTAATGTGTCCCAATACTTTTGGTAATATAGTGTGTGTGTGTGTGTGTGTGTATATATATATATATATATATACACACAATATATAGTACAGCTTTATAGGCAGTGTTATAGACTCTTAAAATATGAGCTGCAGAATGTGTAATTTTTTTTTCAACTCTGTACAAAGTACTGTTAATTCATAGCAGGGAACCCAGGTGTGCTTCATCTTCTTCTGCCTCTAGCCAAGTCTCCATCTGGCAGTGTTTAGTGTGTGTGTGTTATTAGGCAGGGACTGCAGGATACCCAACTGGTCTCCTCAGGTGCTGACCTTCACTGGGGGTCTATCCCTTTCCATCATCCTAACTTGAGATCCTGGGAACAGCTGTTGTATTGCGGAGGTCAGACTTGTGGGGCGGCCCTTGTTCAGTCTTTGGAATTTAGACACCAGTGTAATGTGTATTGCTGGCCACACACACATCAGTTTTGCATCAGTTTTCGAAAGGAAATTATTGTATTTGAACAAAAAGTTTCTTTTGAGATGCCACACACCTTTGCCGTTGTCTTTTTAATTATTTTTCATTCAGTTGTTCATTTTTTACATGGTATGAAAAGATCAAATAAAAAAATAATGATTTGATTTTTTTTTTTATTGATAAAATATGGATGGTCACCTTAGGATGAAAACAGCTTTCTGCATTTGCTAAAAGTACTCAAGTTCCTACTGCAAACCAGGATTGGGTTGCTTTGATGGCAGATAATTAAAATTCTCTGTGCAATGTCTTTTTTGAAGAGATACTGGGGTTGATTTACTAAAGGCAAATAGAACATGCATTTGGTCCAGAGCTTAGTAAAAAAAGGGGGAGCGCTGCTGGCTTCCATCATCCAACCATGTGCAAACAACAATGCTGTTTTTGTTATTTTCCCTGCATGTGCCTGGATGTTCTTTGTAAAGTGAAGCTTTACCCCATTTACTAAGCTCTGGAACAACTGCACTTACAGAGTGCAATTGCATTTGCAAAAGTGCACAGTCTATTTAGTAAATCAACCCCACTGTCTCCTTGCCCATGAAGGACAACATTACAATGTCTCTACTGTGGGCCTCCTAGACCCCTATGCTCTCCTTACTATCAATCCCTCACGGCTCCTTCCTCCACCACAGCCTCCAGCTATGACTTGTACTGGCAATATAGGAGAATGGTGATGTCACTCCCCAGCTGTGGTGACAGTGTTCAGGCTTAGTGATTGTCTGCTAGACCCAAACACAGGGATAGAGGTCACATGCTTCTCCGCATTCCAAGGTATTGTGGATGTCTGCTGAGGAGAAAGGAGCGATGAGGTAATCTGGTAAAGTGAGCACAAGGGGATAGGGGTGGGACTTTTGCAGAGACACTGTCACTTTGTCCAGCATGACAGTATCTTTTTAGGGTCACAGCTCAAAGCGGGAAACACTGATTGGCTGTTGAGGAAGAGGCAGCCAATCAGTGCCACTGCCTCACCCAGATGCTCCTCTGAGCTGCGCTTATAAGGAGTAGAAGAAGTGGTTAAGAAGAAGTGATTCGCTGATCACCAGAGGGACCTGATTTAGGCTACAGGTAAGTATTTCAGTACTTTAGTATATTGTGTACCTAGCAACAGCAGGGAAAGGGCCCTACTTAAAACGGACTGACTAAGATCTTGTGCACATGGGTGGCAGAGAGATGATGAAAAAAGTCTATAGGTAGATGCAGTCTACTTTCTCCACTGCAGGTGGCGCTCATCCGCAGGGTCATTGTAGAGGGAGAGGAAGTCAAAAGGAACATGGTTCCACTATGGTTTCAAAACAAAACCAAAGAAATTCCCGGCTCAACTTACCGATCAGCCTGCTAACAAACCAAATTATCCTGTCTAACAGTATGCATTAAAAACAGGGGTTTAGTATGAACACATTTGCAAAATACATGCATTAGCTACAGAACTCCGTCAAGTCACCCTGGTACCTGTAGTCCTAACTGTAAACTTTGAGAGCCTCCTCAGTGGAAGCACATGGTTTCCTTGGTCACTGGGGAAGCTATCTGATTGGATACTGCTGCCCCATGTGAATCTGGCGGCTATCTTGGGTCAGGCAGAGTCTGTTTAAGACCCTGGCTCCTGGGCTTGGCACACATTTCGATTGTGAGTAGTGTAGGGACAGGTCACCCATCTGACAAGGACAGTATTAGCGGTAGGAAAAGGTTCCAGACGAGTAGGGAAAGAGCAGGGACATGCTATTCTTCACGGAAATTTCTCGATTTGGGATCAGACAGGCCAGGCCATGTTCTCTCCCTCGAGACAGATGCTGTCGAGCATCTGAGACCTTCAGTTACACTATTCTCTGCAATACTCTGTAAATGCACCCCGTCGGGTTGTCTTCCTGCCGGGTATTTGTTCTTGTTTGGACTTTAATTACAATACAGTTCTGTTACTGCAACTGGACTGTAATGCCCCGTACACACGATAGGATTTTCCGACGGAAAATGTGTGATAGGGCCTTGTTGTCGGAAATTCCGACCGTGTGTGGGCTCCATCACACATTTTCCATAGGAATTTCCGACACACAAAGTTTGAGAGCTTGCTATAAAATTTTCCAACAACAAAATGCGTTGTCGGAAATTCAGATCGTGTTTACACAAATCCGACGCACAAAGTGCAACGCATGCTCAGAATAAATTAAGAGACGAAAGCCATTGGCTACTGACCCGTTTATAGTCCAGACGTACGTGTTTTACGTCACCTCGTTCAGAACGATCGGATTTTCCGACAACTTTGTGTGACCGTGTGTATGCAAGACAAGTTTTAGCCATCATCTGTCGGAAAAAATCCATGGATTTTGTTGTCGAAATGTCCGATCAATGTCCGACCGTGTGTACAGGGCATAAGTGTTTAATGTAACCGCACCGCTCTGCACCTCCCCACAAGGCGGTCATATTTGCAATTATTTCCCAAGTACACCCACCTGTAAGTTAACATTGGCAGCTGATATGTCTGTACACATACGCCATGTCGATTTTGGCAGGCAGTATTGCCACTACAATCGCCCCATTCAAGTGAAGGTGCTGCACTTCAACTGCAACGCAACCGCATCTAATGCTAGTGCTTATAGCGTGGCGCAGAGGGTTCCCCACCCCCCAAAAAAACAGACATCCAGGATGCATCATATTGCCTCCGACCCACCTGTCAAATTACTCTGAAAAGCAATCCACTGTGAATCAAATCTCATGTATCCCATAAGTAATCTGCCTTGAGGCTGGAAGCCTCATGCACACATGTAAAAACATCTGTGTAGAAGGAATGAAATATCGGCGCAATGCGTGGTTGTGCAGAAATATGCTATTGTGTTCTTGCAGGTGAAAGGACCTCTTTTGTATGGTAAAAAATGTTTTATATTGTTTTAAATACATTTTAAAGTTCAGCACATCACAATATTTTTATTGCGCTTTCTTGGCCTTTAAAGTGCTTACATTAGGAATTCTTATGCATGTACCCATAATTCCCTTTCCGTAGCTAAATAATAGTCACATATCTAGCATGAGTAGCTGTGAGCAGTCCTCACTGAATAAAGGCCATTTTCACAAGGGCCATTATTTAGTGGTAGCCTTACTGGCCTGAACATTTAGTGTAATGTCAAACCTGTAGGTCTACCTTGGAAGAAATCAACAATAGATACAGATACATCATTTTTAATTTACCTTAAAGGGAACCTGTATGTTACCTATACTGGACTATAATGAAACTAGTTCAATTTTTTAAGTGTTAACAACATGGTTGTATCAGGTTCCTGGCCTTCCCCAGTCATTGGTTATTAGGAAGCTGGTTGCAATGGTGCTGTGTTGTAGGGGCTGCATCCTTGCAACCAAGGACACTGTGCAGTAGGGGCCGTGTGCGCCTTAGCAACAAAAGAAAGTGCGCATCAGGGTCTGCCTGCATCCTAGGAAGAAAAGATGCTGTGCAACAGGAGCTGTATGCATCCTAGCAACCAACACATTATCATTGGTTGCTAGGAGACAGGCAGCTGGGCCACATAGAAAAAATTGATTGTTATGGTGCAGGCGTCCCATAACAAGCAATGATATTTTGCTGTCTGGGCGCTAAACATTCACAGTTTTGAACATGCACTAAGGATAGAGTATCCAGAACAAACCCTCTGGCTTCAATGCCATCTGCCCCCTCTCCTTCCCCACCGTGTGCTGCCTAAGGCGGAGGCCATTTACGGCACAGCCCTGGTTAGCACCATTTACCTACCTTTCACTTCCACTGATCCTATGCCAGCACATCACTTCACCTTAGCTGAATCTTTCACAGGTTGGGCAGCCTTACCCCACTCTCATGTGACAACGCTGGGGGCCTTGTGATTGACGCTGCAGGGCAGGAATAATGGCAGTATCGCATGTGCCCCCATAAACAGAGGCACTGAATATTTCGGCAATGGCAGATTGGAGCAGTGGGAGAGTGAGTGGAGGAGAAACAAAAGTTGTTGAATATTCTTTGTTTACAGTGGCTTTGCCCACCTAGAGCTGTGTAGGCTGCTAATTGATTGGCTGTAATGCTGATTTAATAGTTATGCTTGACTAGGTTTTTCATGCTTGCTCAGTTTTAAAGTGGTTGTATAGGTAGAAGGTTTTTTTACCTTCTACGCAGTAAGGTAAAAAACCTTCTGCATGCAGATGCCCCGCAGCCCCCCCCCCTCCTAAATACATACCTGAGCCAGATCTCGATCCAGCCGAGGCTCTATCAGATCTCTCCCTCCTCATTGGCTCAAATACAGCAGTGGGAGCCAGTGACGAGGGGGGGGGGGGGGCTTGGGAGCAAGCATGCACGAGAGCCCCCATAGCAAGCGACTCACTGTGATGGCATTTAGCAGGGGAGAGGAGCCCGGATCGCTGGCGGGGGACCCGAGTAGAGGAGGTATTTATTGATGGTGACCACAGTGGACCGTACCTGTTTAATATGTGTTAAAACGGTCACTAATAGTCTCCATCTGGGTGGCAGGTTGACAACGTAGGAGCACAACTGGGTGACAGGGACAGACTGTTGTCACCCTATAACAGGTAGTGTCTGATGGACCTTTAAAGTGGGATCATCAGATATTTTTTCAAGGACAGCTGCATATTTAAAAAATATTGAAAATTACTTTTGAAATTGGAATTACATATAGTTTAAGTCAGTCTCACTTCTATTGTTGCAATCCAGAAGACCTTTTGATGGACAGAAGTTAAATGGGGGGTAAGTGATGCTGGATACTCATTAGCAAGGATCTCATTCTAGAAGGCTCCAGAAGGTATTGGAATATATGGGTGACTCCACATGACAGTATCCATCTTAATCTGTAATCATCTGTGAAAATATCTGTTGATTCTATTAGAGACTTCTACTACTGTAGTCTCCACAACCAGCCCACCAAGCAGCTGGAAGAAGAGAGGACCAACTGGTCACGTGACTATTAATAAAAGCCCTAGTAAAGGGTAATTGCAGAGGATTATAATGATGGAAAATAGGGCAAAATCCTTTGGGAGGGTGTCAGGTGTTTTCATTTGCTTTACTGGCTTTGCAGTTACTAATAATATAAGATATTCTATATTCCTGCCTGTAAAGTCCTTACATGGGCAATTGTGAGCCGGCCATACTTTGTCGCTAGAGCATGTGAGAAGTGGAAGCTGTAAGTGTTAACTGCCAGCTCTCTAAACAATTTGGTTTGTAAATGGAATGATTTTCTTGTATAGATTTCAGTTAGCTCGTGCATGCATTTGACTCCATCGATTGAAAAGGACAGATCTTTCAGTAAAGGAACCACCTTGGGAGAGACCTCTTGTGTGTGGTCTAAGTGCAAAAGCTTTGCAGCCATCTATTATTTTTCAGCCCATAAAACTTGCCGAGATATGTATCTCAGAGTCCTAGCCCTCGACAAGAATTCAGGCATTGGTACGCAGGTACCAAAGAAAGAAAAAAAATAGCGATATGACCCTCCAGCATACTGCAATCTATCATAATTATAATTCTCTGTCTCTTGGATCAAGATTTCTCTTCCTCTTCTCTCTTTCCTCTGATTACCGTTACATTTTTTTAAGATCTTTGTGCACCATCTGGTTGGTTTCAACCCAAAGGACATATCTGGCTCCGTGATTATCTTCCGCACTCCGCCGCGGTCTATTGCAGCTGGGGAAAATCTGAACTTTTAAGAGGTTAAATGCTGATTCTCTTTGCTGCGCCATTTGCGCAGTTCTCCAAGAAAATAAAACGTCTTTATTTTGATTCATACGCCAAGTTGTCACCTATCCGAGATTCCTTTTTTTTTTTTTTCTTTTTCGTAAATTGATATTGGAATTGATTGTTTACGTTGCCATTAGTTTAAACCTGTTTTCCTGCGCCCGCCACCTCCCTTCCGATCATTGCGGCAGCAAATAAATATATTACAATAAGCGGCGAGATGTATGGTACAGTATAACAATGATAAATGGTGTTGTGTGTAATTTTTCTACCATTAACATAAAGTAATATAAACTGAAGGACACTAGACTATTGAGAACGTTAGTAACTAATGTTCCATATCAGATGTGGACAATGTCAGAACTGAATACAGATTAGGCAGTGTCCTTTTTCTCCCTGGGGGAATTAAACTTTGAGACACCACTAGCTGCCAGTGGTTTTTACTGCATTTTGTTGGTGCTTGTGATGCTGCTTTTTTTTTTTCCTTTTGGTCTATTAATTTTGGAGTGCTAAATGACAATGTGAGTAAAACGCACTTCCAGCGGGATGCATTCTCTTGTATGCCTTTTTGGACGTTCAACACTCATTCTGTCCCTTTTGTCACAGTGAGTGTTTAGAAATTGTTTAGATTGCCTGCGTTTCGTAATTGACCAGAGCGTATTCTTGTTACAGCAGATTAGAGGAGCAGTTAAGGAGCAGAGAGAGAGAAGGATACTAACTCGTCTAGCTTGCAGGCTTACAGGGTCTTTTGGAAGAGAAATAAAAACGAAAAAAGAAATAAATAATTAAATGAATGCTAGGCTTAAAGTGGAAGTAGACCTGCACTCTCCCCATCAACTTTCCCTCTTGGCACTCCTACCCCCTCTCTCACAACTGGACATTTTTTTTTTTTTCTAAATAATTTTTTTTCAGGACCATGGAAAAAAAAGGTGAGAATGATATATTGGTACAAGCTTACAGTACAAGCTTCATGCAGCCACCTGGGATACTGATGTCATGCATTTTAGGAGGCCTTGGAGTACTCTACAGCTGTCTCTTCCTAGCTCTTGCAGCCAGCCCCCTGATGACTCGAGAGCCAGCTACAAGATCCCAGAAGAAATACCCCCCAATGACTCGCCAGGTCACATGCACATGGAGCCAGCTACAAGATCCCAGAAGAAATACCCCCCAATGACTCGCCAGGTCACATGCACATGGAGCCAGCTACAAGATCTCAGAAGAAATAGCTGCCCCCCTGATGACTCGCCATGACACATGTACAGGGGGCCAGCTACAAGAACCAAGAAGAAATAGCCACCCCCCTGATGACTTGCCATGACACATGTACAGGGGGCCAGCTACAAGAACCAAGAAGAAATAGCCACCCCCCTGATGACTTGCCATGACACATGTACAGGGGGCCAGCTACAAGAACCCAGAAGAAATAGCCGCCCCCCCCAATGACTCACCATGGCACATGCACATGGAGCCCGCTACAAGAACCCAGAAGAAATAGCCACCCCCCTGATGACTTGCCATGACACATGCACAGGGGGCCAGCTACAAGAACCAAGAAGAAATAGCCACCCCCCTGATGACTTGCCATGACACATGTACAGGGGGCCAGCTACAAGAACCCAGAAGAAATAGCCACCCCCCTGATGACTTGCCATGACACATGTACAGGGGGCCAGCTACAAGAACCCAGGAGAAATAGCCGCCCCCCTGATGACTCGCCATGACACATGTACAGGGGGCCAGCTACAAGAACCCAGAAGAAATAGCCACCCCCCTGATGACTTGCCATGACACATGTACAGGGGGCCAGCTACAAGAACCCAGAAGAAATAGCCGCCCCCCCTAATGACTCACCATGGCACATGCACATGGAGCCAGCTACAAGAACCCAGAAGAAATAGCCACCCCCCTGATGACTTGCCATGACACATGTACAGGGGGCCAGCTACAAGAACCCAGGAGAAATAGCCGCCCCCCTGATGACTCGCCATGACATATGCACAGGGGGCCAGCTACAAGAACCCAGAAGAAATAGCCACCCCCCTGATGACTTGCCATGACACATGTACAGGGGGCCAGCTACAAGAACCCAGGAGAAATAGCCGCCCCCCTGATGACTCGCCATGACACATGTACAGGGGGCCAGCTACAAGAACCCAGAAGAAATAGCCACCCCCCTGATGACTTGCCATGACACATGTACAGGGGGCCAGCTACAAGAACCCAGAAGAAATAGCCGCCCCCCCTAATGACTCACCATGGCACATGCACATGGAGCCAGCTACAAGAACCCAGAAGAAATAGCCACCCCCCTGATGACTTGCCATGACACATGTACAGGGGGCCAGCTACAAGAACCCAGGAGAAATAGCCGCCCCCCTGATGACTCGCCATGACATATGCACAGGGGGCCAGCTACAAGAACCCAGAAGAAATAGCCACCCCCCTGATGACTTGCCATGACACATGTACAGGGGGCCAGCTACAAGAACCCAGAAGAATTAGCCGCCCCCCTGATGACTCGCCATGACACATGTACAGGGGGCCAGCTACAAGAACCCAGAAGAAATAGCCACCCCCCTGATGACTTGCCATGACACATGCACAGGGGGCCAGCTACAAGAACCAAGAAGAAATAGCCACCCCCCTGATGACTTGCCATGACACATGTACAGGGGGCCAGCTACAAGAACCCAGAAGAAATAGCCACCCCCCTGATGACTTGCCATGACACATGTACAGGGGGCCAGCTACAAGAACCCAGGAGAAATAGCCGCCCCCCTGATGACTCGCCATGACACATGTACAGGGGGCCAGCTACAAGAACCCAGAAGAAATAGCCACCCCCCTGATGACTTGCCATGACACATGTACAGGGGGCCAGCTACAAGAACCCAGAAGAAATAGCCGCCCCCCCTAATGACTCACCATGGCACATGCACATGGAGCCAGCTACAAGAACCCAGAAGAAATAGCCACCCCCCTGATGACTTGCCATGACACATGTACAGGGGGCCAGCTACAAGAACCCAGGAGAAATAGCCGCCCCCCTGATGACTCGCCATGACACATGCACAGGGGGCCAGCTACAAGAACCCAGAAGAAATAGCCACCCCCCTGATGACTTGCCATGACACATGTACAGGGGGCCAGCTACAAGAACCCAGAAGAATTAGCCGCCCCCCTGATGACTCGCCATGACACATGTACAGGGGGCCAGCTACAAGAACCCAGAAGAAATAGCCGCCCCCCTGATGACTCGCTATGACACATGCACAGGGGGCCAGCTACAAGAACCCAGAAGAAATAGCCGCCCCCCTGATGACTCGCCATGACACATGTACAGGGGGCCAGCTACAAGAACCCAGAAGAAATAGCCGCCCCCCTGATGACTCGCCATGATACATGCACAGAGGGCCAGCTACAAGAACCCAGAAGAAATAGCCACCCCCCTGATGACTCGCCATGACACATGTACAGGGGGCCAGCTACAAGAACCCAGAAGAAACAGTCGCCCTCCTGGTGACTTGCCATGACACATGTACAGGGGGCCAGCTACAAGAACCCAGAAGAAACAGTCGCCCTCCTGGTGACTTATGTAAAGAAGGTGGTGGTGCAGGGTCCAGCAGGTGGTGGGTTTTCAGATTGCAGCAATACAAAAGTATTTTGAGGATAACCCAGCAAAGTGAAGGGATTTAAAAAATTATGTTAAGTTCCTCTTTAAGAAAAACAGATGTAGGTGGGTGGGTGGGGGGGGGTTGTTTTTTTTTTTTTTTTAAGTAGCGCAATGTACAGTCTCTGCATTTAGGAAGTGAAAGAAGTAGCCTGGATGCTGGATAATCTTAAGTGGGGTATACACTATGAGAAAATTAGAAGAAAAATTCTGTAAGAGGCACAATCATTCGATTTTCGTATAGTGTGTACACAGCTTTCAACATCCAATATAGACTTTCCAAAGAAAAATTTTGAAGGGACAAACTTCCAGATTTTTCTCGTATGTGAACAGAGCTAACAATTTTCGTTTATTGTGCACTGTTTTGGTACAAGAAACATCGGATACGAAAAACTGTGCATGATCAGAAATAATAAACAACAAAAAAAAGCCTTTGTCTGTAAATTTTCGTGCAATTAGTAACATCCTCGGTTTCGACCTGCTGTGGAATATCAAGGAAAAACGGACGGTCGCTCATTCAATTATCTTATAGTGTGTACTGAGCTTAACTACAGTGTGGCGGCTTTGGAATTATGTCATAAGGCAATTTCAGGACAGAGGTGTTTATGGAAGCGGAAATTGGGCTACAATGTATATTGTGGCCTGGCATGAAAATACTGTTTTTCAGGGACATAAAAGTAAGAAACAATTAAAATTATATACTATGCTTTACTATACTATACTATAAAATAAATAAATAAATAACAATAAAGAAAATAAAGATGCTACAAATACATTTCAGAAGATAAATATAAGGCCCTTCAAATCAGATTTCCAACCACAGATCTAGATAACGATTTCTATTGTGAGACATCAACTGTCGTCTCTTTAATTGAAGTGTATTGAAAACAGCTTGTGTATTGTTGTATCAATTATTCCAATCAGAAAGACATTATTTAGGTATGCAGAGCCCCTGCCTACAGATCTTTACTAAAATCATTTTATGGATTGGTTTAAGGACTGGCTAAGATCTTCTGTTCTTTTTTCTTTTTAAAAGGGATTTCTGAATCTGCAGGTCAACATTGGCTTTTATGATTTAAGGACCTGTTCAAATGGTAATTTTTCTTCAAATATTTTATTAAAGTTTACTTTGGACTTTTTACATTTTCTTTTAAATGTCCCCGACCCCCCCCCCCCCCCCAACAGCAGCTTGGGCTGCAATATTTCTCTCCAATCCAAAACTCCTCCTGCAGTACCTCTTTTAGGCCCCAAGATGTCCTCAGTCTTCTCTGTTGAATGACTTCCAGAGTCACCCAGCCTGGAAGACTGAGAAAAGACTGTGAGTGCAGGGTGTCATGGCCTCACCCCCTGAGCACAATGCTCTGCACTTATAGTGTACTAATGCACAGAAAAGGTAATGATGTTGTTGGTGTCACTCTCTACATCACCAGGGACCACCCACTGGCAGAAGAAAGACCAAGCATGTCCTCTAACCAACTAGTAGACATCAAAAAATGTAGGTTTAAAAAAAGCATAAAAAAGCATAAAATACCACAGGTGGGGGGAAGGGCAAATGAGGGAAGTTTTGAAGTGGGGAAGGCCCAGAGTTGGACTGTAACTAAATGGAAACCTGTAATGGGAGCAGTATAAAGACTACCATTACTGAGCATGCCTCCTAAAAATGCTGGTTGCCTTTCTGTTATGCTAAAGTTTTGGGTTCAGTGCTTTGAGTCACTGATCTGAAACATGTGATGATTTAAGAATTTCTGACTTTTTTCTGAAATGCATTTGCTGCATGCTATTTTCCAATCTTGTGATTGAAATGATACAGGTGAGACACAGCCAGGTAACTTGGATTCCTTATGGTGCACCTGTTAGAGGCAAAACTTGGAAGCTGCCATAACTGACCCTTTCTAAAAATTCTATTAGCCTCGCTGTCATTGTATTTCTTAATACAAGGGCGAGCAGTAACGGTGCGGGTCATCTTAGCAACATCTTAGCAACAAGGATGGGGAATGATAACTCTAAGAATCTTTTGGCCAGGCTCTGCGCGGTATGTAAATGGCCAACACATACAGCAGGTCAATCAAAGTTGCCTAGTTCATCTACAGATGCCCCTTACCTGCAAAGACAGTTTTTAGGAAAGGTGAACTAGTCCTTTAACCACTTAAAGTGGGGTTCCACCCAAATTTTGAACAATATCTGTATGTATTCTCTTCCTTGCCTAGATGCTGACATGCCGTTTCAAAAAATTTAAATCACCATAATTAATATTTTTCTATTCTTCTTTGCACTTCCTGGTTCTCCTCCCGTGGGAGTAGGCGTGTTTCTAGCCTCTCCCAGACTCCTGGGAGCTAGTCTCAGGCTTCCCAGGATGCCACTGAGCATGTGCGGGAACGAGCAGTGAATGCTGGGAGCACAGCATTCACCACATCCAGGAAATAAATGCTTGTGGGCTTCAAATGCCCACAATGAAGATGGAAACCGCCTGCAGTGAATAATATAAGTTATTCTTGCCGACAAAATCTGACACAGGCAGACATATTACACACAATATGTGAGTATATAATGCTGAGAAGAAAAGTTTGTGAATGAACTCAAAAAAAAAAAAAACGATAGATAGGTGGACCCCCGCTTTAAGGACAGGAAGATTTCCCCCCTTAATGACCGGGCCATTTTTTGCGATCCTTCACTGCATCGCTTTAACTAACAATTGTGCAGTCGTGCGACGCTGTACTCACACAAAATTGACGTCCTTTTTTTTCCCCACTAATAGAGCTTTCTTCTTTCTTCTTCACCTCTGCAGTTTTTATTTTTTGCGACTATAAACAAAAAAAGTGATAATTTTGAAAAAATATATATTTTTTTAATTTTTGCTATAATAAATATCCCCTCAAAATATATAAGAAAACACATTTTTCCTCAGTTTAGGCCAATATATATTCTTCTACATATTTTTGGCAAAAAATCGCAATAAGCGTATATTGATTGTTTTGCACAAAAGTTATAGTGTCTACAAAATAGAGAATACATTTATGGCATCTTTATCATTATTATTTATTTACTAGTAATGGCGGTGATCTGCAATTTTTAGTGGGACTGCGACGTTGTGGTGGACAGATCGGACACCTAACTGAGATTTTTGACACTTTTTTGGGAACCAGTGACATTATTACAGTAATCAGTGCTAAAAAAATATGCACTGTTATTGTACTATTGACACTGGCAGGGAAGGGGTTAACATCAGGGGCGATCAAGGGGTTAAATGTGTCCACTGCAGGTGTGTTCTGACTGTATGGGGGATGGGCTGCCTGGGGAAGCGCAGATATCCGTCTTCCTGCATAGCAGAAAGACAGAATCTGTGTGATCTCCCCTGTCAGAACGGAGATCTGCCCTGTTTACACAGGCAGATCCCCGTTCTGTCACTGCGGGGAACGATCGTGGGTGGCCGGCGGACATCGAGTCCGCCCCACCTGCTGATTGACTCCCCCACCTCCGCCGGTGCATGTGCACCCACAAACTAGAGTTCCAGAACCAATGTACAATGACGGCGATTCGTGGGAATGAGCTGACCTGACGGCGGCTGGTCTGCAAATAATCGGCAAATGGTCGTCAAATAATCTAGCAACTCGCCTACAACAGGATCGCTAAATGTAACACTCACCTATTTCAAAGTTGTGGCTCCCTTGTTAGACCAAAACGTTTTAAAATCCCTCACGTAAGCGAGGAATCAGCAGTGGAACAATGCCTTGTTGTGTTTATTGCCCTCCTAGAGATCTGTTATGGTGAGTTTCCACCAACAGCAAAAACACTAGTGTTCCTGTTGGTGGAGGCAACTCATCAGCGATGGGCCAAACCCATACCTCCCAACATTTTGAGATGGGAATGAGGGACACCTATTACCAAACATATGTAGGCATAGGACACGCCTCCTGTCACATCCCCTTAAAGGAGAATTAACCAAAAAAAAGGTTAATTAAATCCACAAGGGCTTTTTTTTTACCACTACTATTTCTTTATTTTATACTGGCTTTTAAATTTTAAAAATGCAGCAATTTAAAAATTGGATGAAAGGTTTAGCACTTGGAAACACTTTTTGAAAGATAAAAAGTGCATTTTATGTACAACCATGGGCGTAGCATAAGGGTTTGCAGGGGTCACAATCGCAACCCCGCCCCTAGCTCCAGGGGGCCCCTGCAGCCTCCCTGTCATATTTATCATATCCTCCACAAAGTCCAGCTCCAATCTGCCCTAGGGCCCCACATCCACGCTCCAATACTGGGCTTCCACTTTGCCTTCCACAGTCCACACCCCTCTGTTCTCATTGCCTGGGGAGAAGCTGTGAGCCATTTCCAGAATGCAGAGGAGCATGGGTGAGATCAGCCCAGGATGGGGAGGTGTCTGTGCTGTGTGCTGGCAACATGAAATGGTAACCAAGCTCAGCGAGTTAAGAGGAGAAGAGTGCTGTCCTGTAGCCATGATGAACCGATGTCACTGGTGAGGTATGACACTGCTCGGTGTCTCCTAGTCACCAGCTGGGATTCTTTGTACCCCCCACCCGGAGATGTCTGCTTACCCCACTTCCCTGACAACTGGGAAAAAGACACACACCTCGGTGAACCCTTTCCTCTGATTCTGCAGTGGTGATTCCTGTCCTCTGATGTAAGGACGAACTCTGGGAACTCAAAACTCTTAAGCCACTTTGAGTATCTTGGCATGCGGTAGGTGTATCTGCAAGCACGGTGGAAGTGGTGGGTGGTAGTGGGGGGGGGGGGGCGCCATGTCAACTTTTGCATCGGGGCCCACAAGCTTCAAGCTACGCCTCTGTGTACAACTATATAGATCAGACCAAAATTTGCATCGGGGCCCACAAGCTTCAAGCTACGCCTCTGTGTACAACTATATAGATCAGACCAAAATTAGGGACAAATGAGGAGGAAAGAGGGACAGAGGGACATTGTTCCAAATCAGGGACAGTCCCTCGAAATCAGGGACAGTTGGGAGCTATGGCCAAACCAGCAAGGTATTGCTCAATTATTTCTCCATCCCCGATGAGAAGAATTCTGCAGCATTTTTAACCAGTGAGGGAGCAACCCCATAGGAGCAGGTGACTACTTTCATTGGTAGTCCTGTTTCTATCAGGATCGTTAATGTGACATGCCTGATAATAAAGTGGCAATACAGAACAGTTAGGATCCTCCACCTTCTCCCCCCCCCCCCCCAGATAATTCTGATCCCTCCTTGAGGGACTAACAGAAGGAATTAGAAACTGCTGAGTTCTCATATGGCCTTGTTAGTTGGGATCCAGTTTAATTCTTTGTACAGTTACACCTATATAATTACACTTTGGCAGCATATCAGCTGCCTATTTCATCTATACATATTTTACTTTAAATGGTATCAGTAATCCTGTATTGTTTCTATATTGTCTATTGAATTAAATGAACTTTTGTATAAATGTCTGCATTCAGACAATCTGTGCATTACACTGCACACGCTGTCTCTTTTCTTGGTTTTCCTTGGTGTGACCTATTTAAAACCCATTTTCAAGACTGCTGTGCAGTGTGTTTAATAAACGCTCCCTGTATTATTCCTTAAAAAGCCCATTTGAAATGCTCAGGAAGGCCGGGTCTGCCGAGCTGTGCACATCATTATTCATAGGGTGGTCTTTGGTATGATGTGTTTGTCATGCTTCATAAATTTTATCTTTCCACTGGAAACAGGAGAGCGTATCTTCAATGCAATTATAAAAATGTATTAGGATGAGAATTGAGAAATAAATATGGTGCTGGCCGAGGTTTTAATGACCCCCCAGCATGTTTGTCATTCCGATGAAGAAAGTTTATATTATCGTTATCAGAGCATTTCAAAATTGGCTGTAGGTAGCATCAGTAGTAATACCTGTTTTAAAAAATGGTTTCATTTAAAGGAATTTCACCCAACTCTTACTTTGTTTGCATGGTTGATTAAATCACAGGCTGACTCTTTAACTTTATGTAAAACAACCAGAAATTGATTTTTCATTTGGCACAGTAGGCTTGTGCCTATGGGCAGGACAGGCAAAGAGGAGACTTTTCCCTGTATGGTCATTGACAACACATTTGTATCCACAAAATTATCCACACAGTCATAATGTTTTAAGAAAATAATCTGTGTAAAAAAGGTGATCTTAGCAGAGAGATGTTCCTTTGGGTTCCCGATGTTATGTATCTACAGGCTCCTGTGATTAAAATCTGACCAATCAACTGTGTGAAGAAACGTGACAAGGACATTATATCCATGTTTGGGAGGAACAAAATAAAACTTAGCATTGGTAAATTTCATATTTCAGAGTTTCCTGGCGCAAAGTCAGAGCTGAATCAAAAAATTGTTATAATCAAGAGTAAATAATCAAATAGTCTATAAATAGTTCATATGAAGTCCGTTTTAGCACATGGGGAATGTATACACATGTATCTATGTGTATATGGGGAACATGGAAGGCGGCAGCTATCCTCAGAGTATAGCCAGCAAGACAAGAAAAGGGAAGAGAAGGGAAGCGCCACCTAAGTGCAGTGGTTAAAACAATACTTTAATGCGCGAGGATCAAAATCACTTACAGGATAAAAAGTATATCAAGCTCATCAAATCCAGGGAAGTGGAGTGGCGGAGGGTGCCATAACTCAGCGTCCGTGTGAGTTTCAGGCCATTCTCTGGTCTTTGCAGGGAAAAATGTGTATCCTGTGGCCACCAGGAAGCAGAAACCAGCATGGAACGCGGCCAGAGATGACCTCACCGGAACAAACGGCTGGGTTTGACAAGCAGAGAATGGGCAGAATAGGCTACGTGCTCGGAGCTCCAGATCCTTCTAGAGGCCTCCAGAAGGAGCTTGAAGTGATTTTTTATCCTTGTGCATTAAAAGGTTGTTTTAACCACTGCACTTAGGTGACGCTTCTCTTCTCTTACCTCTTCTTGGTGAATCTCATCAATTGAATTTATGGAGATACAAGAAGCCAAAGGTTGACTGAATCCACTGGTGTCTACCCATGAAAATATAACCACAGTCCCCTCCCGCCCTGCCCCCTGGTCCCCCCCCCCTCCCCTCTCCCGTTGGCTTCTGTGGGGGGATTTGTCAGGATGGAGAGCGGGGAATGTGGCCGGTAAATAAGTAATTTAGCGCCCTCTTCCTTTTCCTTTTCGTACCGATCATTGGCTCTATCCATTCATAAATTAAGCATAGTAAACTGTGTTTACTATGCCTCCGTTTGTGAATGAACGGGAAGTTCTGTACAGAGCTATTCCTGTCCATTCATTTTGTGCAGCTGAGACTGCGGAGATAGAGATCAAAGGCTAAATCCTAAATCTCCTTTCTCGGTCTCAAAGGTGAAAAATCAGGGAGCTGTTTAGACCCCTGATATCTCACCAAAGCCCCCAATGGGGCTCCTAAAAATATTGTAAAAAATAAGAAAAAATAAAATGGAAAAAAAGTAAAATAAAACAACTAAAAAAATAATAAAAAAATAAAATAACAAAAATAAAAAAACTATTGACGCACTTGCAACCGGGTCCTGTCATTCTGCCTTAGGGCTCGGAGGGAAGGGCCCTGGCTGGGAGTCAGGGAGGCCCTTCGTGGTCTCTTAACCTGGGGCCCTGAAGATTCTAGGTATGCCTCTGGGTCCTAGGTTTGATTCCTACCTTGGAAGTTACATGCATGGAGTTTGTGTGTGTGCGCCTCCTCGAGATGCTCTGGTGCCCCTCCTCCCAATCACCCCAAAAAATGCATGTATTTTCGTCTATCCAGTGGGGTTTATTTACTTAAACTGGAGAGTGCAAAATCTGGTGCAACCAATAGGCTTCAAGTTATTTTTTTTTTAATTTGATAATGTCATCCTGCAGGCCAGAGGAGAAGGCCCAGGCCCGCAGGGTGGTGTTATCATGGCTACAGAGAATTTGCCAGCAGAAATTCTTCAGAAACTGACATTTCCAGAAGTCCTGATCTCCTGGCTTTCTTCTGCACTCAGTGGTTCTTCTTGTTGACCTCTGTGTGATTACAAGGCACAGCCCAGACACAAGCAGAATTCCATTTACTATGTGGTGGATTGCTGCTGTCAGCGTGATGATTTCTATCTAAAACTTGGGGTCGTCATCCGTCCATCCTTGTGGGTTCTTTCCAAAAGCGCAGCCAGACCTCCTTCTTTTGAGGTCTTAAAATCTGGTAATCAGGTTGTGATCGGTGGTGCACACCTGGGTGAAGAGTGTCACTTACTTTACTGGACTCTTGGAATATATCGGCACATTTTTCCACAGACTTTGCACTGAGCACTTTCTTGATTATGTGGCACTTATTTGAACAGATTTTTTGAGCACTTATATGAAATCTTTATTCATTTGTATTTTGAGCACTTCTGTGTTTTTATTCACTTATTTAGTAATTTCCACTTGAGGCATTTTTATTTATTTATCCATTTGCACTTTAATTGTTCTCGCACAACACATTTGGGTTTACTATTTACTTAAAGCGGAGTTCCGCCTTGGCGAAAAAAATTAAAACTCAGCAGCTACAAATACTGTAGCTGCAGACTTTTACTATATGGACACTTAACTGTCCAGGGAGCCCACGATGCCAGCACCTCAGCCAATCTTTGGATCGACTGTCAGATGCAGCCGCCACCATTTCAGGTAAGGGAATCCGGCAGTAAAGCCCCTACTGCGTATGGCCCGGCAGTGGAGGAAGGAGGAGGGGGCCCGCGGCCCGTTCTCCCAGAAGTGGGGAAGGGGACCTGTCAAAAACAGGTCCCCATTCCCCCCTTCCCCCTGAAAGGTGCCAAATGTGACACTGGTGGGGGGGGGATTAAGCGGAAGTTCACTTTAAATTTCTATGTGGATATTTGGTGAGTGCAGCTGTCACTGAAGTTCATGTACTTTCTGTTTTTATCTGTGACAAGTAGCGCAATTGTTATTTATCTATTTAATTTCTAGTTTAATTTCGTTCAGGTCTTAGGGGGGCCAGACTTTTGATAGTTGGAGTAGAAAATGCCCAAGGGTTGGTAAGTGGCTGGTGCAACATTGTTGATATCAGTGGGCAAGGCTTTTTTTCTCTAGGAATAGGTGCAGATACTCCCCCTTTCAGAGTCACCCGTGTCTCCACCCCCCTACCCACCTAGAGAAAAGTATAATTTTTTGGTGCAAAATAGTTTATGGAATTTGCTAATGAAAGGCAGTAAAATAGGTCCCCTGCATCCAACAATAGATCCCTTGCAACAACAATAGATTCTCCCAGGAATTATAGATCCCCACAGCAACAATAGATCTCCCAGTATCCAGCATCAATAAAATCGCCAGCAGCCAGCAACATTAGACCTCTCCCTCAACAGTAGATCTCTCCCATCAAAAATTGACCCACAGAAACAATAGATCCCCCCACTTGCAGCAATAGAGCTCCCCAGCAACAATAGATCCCCCTAGCGCCAATAGAGTTTCCAGCAGCCAACATCAACAGATCCCCCAGCAAACCCCAGCACCCTGGGCATATACAGTCATTGTTGAAGGTGCTCGAACTGCGTCCCCCCATGTTCCTGTTGTAAAAAAGCCCTGTCAGTGGGAGGTATAATGCCCCCTTTTTGGTGTCATTGAGAGGAATAGTGCCACATCTTTGTTGTCAGTGTGTAGGTGGGGTGCAGCTCGATGCGGCAGCAATAACACACACAGTCCAACTGTAGTTGTATAATTTGACATATCAGAAATTCATGACTAGGGCAGATCAGAGCTCACCACCCAAAACTAACCATGTACCCCCCCCCCCCAGTATTCCCCAAACTCCACCTTCCCCTACTTCTTAGGAAAAACCACACAACACTTAAGAGGGGTAAAATGACCGAAGGCGGCCTTTTATTCACATAACCTTTATTTAAATAACAACACATAATAAATGCTTTAATCCAGATACAATGATTCGAGATCCTTGACGGTACCATATACCCAACGTTTTGTGTCTGAGGCACCAGATAGCTGAGTTGTGACCCCAGCCACAAAACACTGGCTCAGGGCCCAATCCAACTGACCTCAGCCACCCAGGGTTCTTAACACTACCCAGTCACTATGCAGTGAACCATACCAACTCAAGGATACCATACCCCAGATGGTTTCTCACCGTTTACCCAATGAGTAGATTTTAGACTACCGTCAAGGACCCCAAACCGCCAAACGACACTGAAACACAAACAAGACTAATAGAACAATAAGGACGGGAGGGAGAGATGTTCATCCACCATATTCTGCTCTGCAACTGCCCTGACCACTCTTACCCAGCAACTATAACTTCCAACTCCTCCCCGTCACCCCGTCTCCTGGGCCAATAAGTTAAGAGTCCGTACTAGCCATACCACCCTGAATTATTTAACCCCTTATGCCGGTTCCCCTTCCACCCTGTCATGTATGCCCTCTGCTGAATTCGTTCCTTCTCAGCTCCAGACATGTCTTTCCTGCAGATCTGTAAAGTAGCTGAAAGGTCCACTTTAAACCTCGGTATAAAGTAAAGGCAAAAAAATGATGGTTTAGTTGTCCTCAGGGGGAAGGTTATTATTGCAAATCACTTGTGGAGACTTTACGGCAGAGGTTCTTCTTTCCTTGAAGGAATGCCACCACCCTTCTAGGTTATCATGATGCAGAATCGTTTCTATGGCATTCAGAAATCAAGGTAGAAGCGGAACATGCAAATAAGTCAATACATATGTAAAGCAGTGGTCTTCCACCCCCTCCTCCTGTTGGGGGCATGTTCTGTTTTAATCAGATTTTGATGTCACATCGCACACACGCACCCGGTGCTCTGTCGCTTTTAAAGCTTTTTTATCTAATTCAGTTCACTTTTAGCTCAGCCTGCAAGTCCATTCGGTTTATTTATGCCACAACAAAAATGTCAAAACATAGCATGTCGGCCTGATATCATTTGCTGCTCAAAGCTATAAACTCTGGCATGCCATTGTTAATTAAACCACCTCACTGTGCAGCACCCTGCATTCATCTGGCCTGATACAGCATTAGGATAAAATACACCACAATTCCGAGTGTTTAATGTAGCACCTCCAGTGTACACTGCCCCTCCTCTGCGTACTTTCTGCAGAATACATCGCACCCTCTGCCATAAATTCCCCATCCTGACACTGTCTAAGTCTGCTGCTCCTTTGGCCTCAATTTCAGTGAGATGGGCTATTGAAAACTCATTACAAGCTGCTTAGACTCTGACTTTGACTCTTGCTCGACAGCGAACAAAAATTAACAGCTCTTCCAAGGAGCCATAAAAAAATAAAATAAAAGGCATTGTGCCAAATAAATAACCGAGAGGAAGGATTGCAACAACATGAGTGACTTAATACTTGCACCAGATTCCTGTTTGAAAGGGTTTATTACATACAAGAAAAGAAGGCATGGCACAGGTATCGGTCAATGTTGGCTAGTAAGTATAATTCCAAACATGTTATAATTAGTTTAATGAACAATAAAGATGTTTTATTTTGAATAAAACAGCTAGATATGGCTATACTTGTGGCCTACAGAAGTTTTGTGGTCCAAACCAATGTCTAAAACTACTATCAGTTCACTACAGGTATTAGGGCCGTCCTTTTTTGTGTGTTAAAGTAAACCTAAAGTGCATGTAAACCAAAACCATTAACTTCTCTTATTTCCTCCCTTTTGGTCTGCTGAATAAAACAGCTAGATATGGCTGTACTTGTGGCCTACAGAAGTTTTGTGGTCCAAACCAATGTCTAAAACTACTATCAGTTCTATCAGTACAGGTATTAGGGCCGTCCTTTTTTTGTATGTTAAAGTAAACCTAAAGTGCATGTAAACCAAAACCATTAACTTCTCTTATTTCCTCCCTTTTGGTCTGCTGAGTAAAACAGCTAGATATGGCTGTACTTGTGGCCTACAGAAGTTTTGTGGCCTACAGAAGTTTTGTGGTCCAAACCAATGTCTAAAACTACTATCAGTTCACTATGGGTATTAGGGCCGTCCTTTTTTTGTGTGTTTAAGTAAACCTAAAGTGCATGTAAACCAAAACCATTAACTTCTCTTATTTCCTCCCTTTTGGTCTGCTAAATTTACCGCTGAAAGTGTTTCTGTTCAATAAGTACAAAAATATAGCTGTTGATTTAACCAGAAATTTTTTGAGCTGATAACTTCGACCTGTTTCACTTGAGCTTCAGCTTGTATAAGAGCATTGTGATCAGCAAGCTTTGACAAAGTACTTGTAGAGCTTTCAGCAAGCTTTATTGAAGCTTTTAAAGTACCATTCAGCTCCAGTTTGTAAATCCTGAACACAGATCCTAATGGGAGTGTTGATTGCCACTTTAACCACTTGCTGACCAGCCGCCGTCATTATACTGCAGCAAGTCGACTCATTCCCGTGAATTGCTGTAGCTGTACGTCGGCTCCTTTAAGAGCCATAGCAGGAGCGCGCGCTGCACGCCGGGGGAACCCGATGCGCGTGGCCGACGCCCGCGATGTCCGCCGGCCACCCGTGATCGTGGGAAAGCGAGCCAGAACGGGGATCTGTCAATGTAAACACAGATCCCCGTTCTGACAGGGGAGGAGAGATCTGCTGTTCTTAGTGATTAGGAACAGCGATCTCTCTCCTCCTCCAGTCAGTCCCACCCCCCCACAGTTAGAAACACCTCCCAGGGAACACATTTAACCCCTTGATAGCCCCCTAGTGTTAACCCCTTCCCTGTCAGTGACAGTTACACAGTAATCAGTGCATTTTTTTTAGCACTGATCGCTGTATAAATGTCATGGTCAATGGTCCCAAAAAAGTTCCAAAAGTGTCGGATCTGTCCGCCGCAATGTCGCAGTCCTGTTAAAAGTCCCAGATCGCTGCCATTACTAGTAAAAAAAATAATAATAATAAAAATGCCATAAATCTATCCCCTATTTTGTAGACGCTATAACTTTTGCTGAAACCAATCAATATACGCTTATTGCGATTTTTTTTTTTTTACCAAAAAAGAATACATATTGGCCTAAACTGATGAAGAAATTTGTTTTTTTTATTTCTTTTTTGGATATTTATTATAGCAAGAAGTAAAAAATATATAAATTTTTTCTTTCAAAATTGTCGCTCTTTTTTTGTTTATAGCGCAAAAAATAAAAAACGCAGAGGTGATCAAATACCACCAAAAGAAAGCTCTATTTGTGGGGAAAAAAAGGACATCAATTTTGTTAGGGTACAACGTCACATGACTGTGCAATTGTCAGTTAAAGCAACGCAGTGCCGTATCGCAAAAAATGGCCTGGTCATTAAGGGGGAAAATCTTCCGGTCTGTAAGTGGTTAAACAAGCTACTAGCAGGCTTCAGCACTTGTCGAAAGACTGCTTAAGCCTGCTAGCAATTTGCTTAAAGTGGCAATCAACACTCCTATTAGGATCTGTGTTCAACATTTACAAACTGGATCTGAATGGTACTTTACCCACTTCCCATCCAGCAATATACCTGTACATTGCAGAACTTTCGGCAGTTATACCAGGATGATGCCTGCAGCTGCAGGCATTACCCCAGTATAGTTTTTTAGAGTCGGCAGTCGGCTTTCTTATAATAGCAATCAGAGCAGCTACCTAGCCACTCAATTGCTATTGCAAGCAGCAGGAGGGGACGTTCCTCCCGCAGTCTTCCCTAGCTTGCTCGGACTCTCCTGTCCCACCGGAAGACCTGAGCACCCAGCCAGCGCATGCGCCAGCTGGCGGGACCACCAAGCAAAGCCGGGATCATGATAGTGACTGATAGTAACCCGGATGAGATGACATTACTTTCAGGTTACTATCATGATCCTCGCTTTGCTTGGCTGTCTGGCCAGCCGGCGGACACATCGGCTGGATGCTCGGGTTTCCCGGTGGGACGGGAGAGCAAGCCACAGAAGGCAGCAGAGGGGGGGTCCCCTCGCGCTACTTGTAATAGCAGTCAAGTGGTTAGTTAATTAGTTTATTCAATCTCTGCCATTTTTCAAACAAAAGCCTTCAAAAGCACCCATCTTGGTGCTTTTAAGTGCAGAGGAGGGATTTGGGGTCTTATAGACTCCAGATCTCTCCATTAAGAGTAACTGTAATATGCCTGTTGCTGTACCAAGTATGTTTACATTCCTTGTGACAGCAATAAAAGTGATACAAATTTTTTTAAAATTTTTTTTTAAAGCAACAGTGTAAAAATAAAAAATAAAATAAATTAATAATTAAAAACTATTTTTTTTAAAGTGCTCCCGTCCTCCTGTGCTCGCGGACTCATTCAAACAGCAATTGTCCCACACGTGTGCTTTCACCGCGAACATCAAATCATGGGCAATAATTCTAGCACCTCCTCTGTAAATCTAAAGTGGTAAATTTACATGATTTGTTGTAATTTTAAAGCGTGAAATGTTTGGTATCTACTCGGCATAACGTTTTATATTTTACAAAAAAAGTGTATTTAAATAAATAAATAAATTGTGTTTGAAAAACCGCTGCGCAAATGCCGTGTGACATAAAAAAAATTCCAAATCCCACCAATTTACTCTTTAGGACCTCTACTTTAAAAAAATATATAATGTTTAGGGGTTCTAACTAATTTTCCAGTAAAACATACTGATTGTTACATGTGAACAAAAAGTGCCAGAAAAGGCCGGGACTGGAGGTGGTGAAAAACTTCAATAAAGCTTGCTGAAAGATCTGCAAATGCTTTGTCAAAACTTGCTGTTCACACTTCTCTTATACAAGCTGAAACCCCTGAGAAACAGGCCTTATGCCACGTACACACGACCGGCTTTGCCGGTGGAATAGACTCCGAAGGTTTCTCCGGCGGAATTCTATTCAAGCGGTCTTGCCTACACACGGTCAACCCAAAGTCCGACCGTCAAGAACGAGGTGACGTACAACACTTACGACGGGACTAGAAAAAGGAAGTTCAATAGCCAGTAGCCAATAGTTTCCGTCTCGTACTTGCTTCAGAGCATGCGTCGTTTTAGTCCGTCGGAACAGCATACAGACGATCGGTTTTCCCGGTAGGAATTGGTTCCGTCGGAAATATTTAGAACATATTCTATTTCTAGGTCCGTCAGAATTTTGGAAAAAAAAAAAAGTCCGATGAGGCCTACACACGATCGGAATAGACGATGAAAAGCTTCCGTATGACTTTTTCTGTCGGGCATTCCGCTCGTGTGTACGCGGCTTTACTGTGCTCTCTGCCTATGAACATGGGGTGTTATGAAGATGAGGGGAAGGGGGAGATAAGAAGGGGTTGTGGTGAGTAGGGAGGATAAGGGGATCAAAAATTAGTTAGACAGAGCTGACACCACATCTTGAAACTAAAAATACTACACTGCGTTGTTATCTCAAAGAGAAAGGTTGGGGCTCATGATAATTCTGGCACATCAACAGTTTCAGTATCTTTCTGTAGTAGAGATAAAACATAGGGACATATTTATTCCAGATATGTACTTAATATGTTTTCTTACACTTTAGTTTTTTTGTGAAACCTACTTTCACCCCTCCCCAGTCCCCACAGGAGAATGTTTTTTTAACCACTTGCAGACTACCCACCGTACATTTACTGCACAGTCCCCCTATAAATCATTGATCGCCGCCATTACTAGTAAAAATTAAAAAAAATGAAAATTAATAAAAATATCCCATTGTTTGTAGACTCTATAACTTTTGCATAAACCAATCAATATATGCTTATTGGGAATTTTTTTTACCAAAAATATGTAGCAAAATACATATTGTCCTAAATTAATGAAGAAATTTGATTTTTTTTACATTTTTTTTTATTGGGTATGTTTTATAGCAGAAAGTAAAAAATATTTTTTTCAAAATTGTCGGTCTTTTTTTGTTTATAGCACAAAAAATAAAAATCCACAGAGGTGATCAAATACCACCAAAAGAAAGCTCTATCTGTGGGAAAAAAAGGACAAAAATTTTATTTGGGTACAGTGTCGCATGACCGCGCAATTGTCAGGTAAAATAACACAGTGCCGAATCGCAAAAAATGGCCTGGTTAGGAGCCCCCCCCCCCCCTTTCCTGACCAGGCCATTTTTTGCGATTCGGCAGGTCTAGTGGTTAACATTAAAGGGCCAATCTCATTGCAACTGTTCTTGAGGAGGCATTAACGCCTCGCTTTTTAAAACAGATGGTGATCCATTCCTGTTTTAGGTCAATGACTCTATCTAATTTCTTTAAGTCAGCGTATCAATCAGATAACCAGCATTTTCTCTATCCAGTTCTGAGATTTACACAGCAAAATCCTGTGTGGCAGGTGAGGTGACCAGATTGTTCTCTGCTACAGTTAAAGTGGAGCTCCACCCAAAAGGGGAAGCTCCCCTTATTTGCCTCCTCCCCCTGTCCGCTGCCACATTTGGCACCTTTTGGGGGGGAACGGTAGTAACGAATTGAAATGCATCCGAAAAAAGGAAACAAAATTTTGGACAAAATTAAAATAGTTTTTTCGAATCAAATTCGAAACGTTTTATAATTGAATTTGAATCGTTTTCTAATATAATTCGAATTTCCCGAAGAGAATAAAAGAGAATAGAAAATAAAGGAATAGAATATAAAAGAATATATTAGAATAGAAAATTAAAGAATAGGATATAATAGAGTAAAACAGAGCAGATTAGAAAATAAAAGAATAGAAAAAAATGGAATAAAAGAAGGGATAGAATAGAAAATAAAAGAATAGAGTAAGACAGAATAAAATAGAATAAAAATAAAGGAATAGAATATAGAATAAAAAATAGGATAGAATAAAATAAGAACATAACTAGTGTTGCACCAATACTAGTATTGGTATCGGTGCTGATACCGAGTATTTGCCGAGTATTGGTACTTTCAGGCTCGGTTCTTTGAGCTGTCAGTGGGTCTCCCCTGTTCCCTGTTGACAGCTGAAGTGTTAAAGAAGTCCGGCAATTGAGTAATTCACATCTATTTTATAAACGATAAACAATTAAAACTTTTTTTTATTTGCTTTGTAAGTGAATATTTTTACATATATATATATATACCGTATATATATATATATATATTAACATATATTTACACATGTCACATTGAAAAAATGCAAAAACAAAAAAGAAAAACTATTTATTTCATTTGTAAATAACTTTTCAATGCTTTGTACCATTGCTGACAGCTGAAGTGAAAACAAAACTGTTGGTAGGTATTGGTAATTGGTATCGGCGAGTACTAAAAAATTATCGGTACTCGTTGTAAAAAAAAATGGTATTGGTGCATCCCTAAATATAATCATCTTAAATTCTAATTTCAAGTAGAATAAATGTGAATTTGATTAGAATAGAAAAGGATAAAATAGAAAAGAATAGAATAGAAAATATAAGAATATCATATAATTAAAAATATATATAATAGAATAGAAAGAATTTAACAATTTCCAAAAATTTGAATAAAATATATTCAAATAGAATAGAAAATACAAGAATAAAATTGACTAGAATAGAAAATAAAAGAATAGAATTGACTAGAATATATAAAAAAAATTAGAATAGAAAGAATATAACCATCTTCCGAAATTAGAATTTCAGACAGAGTAAATTTGAATCAAAATAGAATAGAAAAGAAAAGAATAGAGAATAAAATAATAGAAAAGAATAGAATAGAATAAAATAAACTATAGAAAAGAATAGACAGAATATAGCAGTTTTCCAAAATTTTAATTTTGATTAGAATAGAAAAGAGTAGAATATAATAGAAAAGAATAGAATAGAAAAAAACAATAGCATAGAATAGAAAGAATATAACCATCTTCCAAAATTAGAATTTTGAATAGAATAAATTTGATTTTTGAATGGAATTTGAAAAATTTGAATCAATTTGAATTTAAATAAACAAAAAAAAAATTAGAATTAAATAATTTAACTAAACAAATTTATGCAAATAACAAATTGAATCTAAGCTGTTCTGAATAAGAATGTTGCAACATCTTAACTGATTTGCTCCTTGTGCTGTTTCTCCCTCTCCCAGTCTGCTGTAAAGTGGATTGCAGGAGGCTCATACCAAGTCAAATTCAGGTACTTACACAGCTCACATAAAAGTACAATTATTATATTGATGTATTAATGGTTACAGAACTGTGTTGATGTGTATCTTCTATATCTGCCTAGAATTTAGCTTTTAATAGCGTCCAGGTCTGCCACAGAAACTTCACCTTCCAACTTTCAGAACCACTTAAAGGCCAAGCAGGAGCAGGCACCAAGGAGTTCAGATACTTTGATGGCTCATGTTGGGTTGTTTGTGACCTCAGTAATCCACCACGTGAAATTCTTACCTTCAGATGATTAACAGATTGTGTAGCCTTGCCCCAGGAAAGTCCTATAGCCCAGTATGACATGGTGACCCTTATCCCTTCCTCAATGTTTATCTGTATGTTCTTCTCATGTGTTGTGATCCAGCCTTAGATTTTTTTTTTCTCTTCTTAAATCCCATATTCTGCTGCAGATGTGCATCGTATCCCAAAACTTTGTGTACGTGTAAACCAATGAGCCTTTGAGAGCCGCTTCATAAATTTAACTGTATCTTGTTTAAAAGCAAGGCAGGGTTTTTAATTTAGTGCTTGGTAGTTTTTATGGGAAATGTCTAAGGAGCTATTTATAGCGAGAGTAACCTTGGCTTCTCAGGTACGGAGACAACAGAACTTTTGACGACGAGCGTTTCTGTATTTTCCCGTCACATAAAATGCTATTTGGTTGTATTTATAGCCACAGGCGAGATGGTAAATCAGTCAATAACGATATAAATTACACAGCGTTATATCTAATACAGCCTTTAATGAAAACACAATTTAGAACCCTAAAACATTGTAGAGCGGCGTTCGAGGGAAACAACAGCGCTTCCTGACTTAAAGGGTCAGTACACCCAAAGCTGAGATTACATTGATGGAAAACCTCTGGTGACCTGAATCACCCACTTTTTTTATGACAATGGCAGCAAACCATTCTGAGAATAAAGGTGAAGAGATGTGATCACCGACGTAAACCGATATTACAGTTTTGAGCAGATGCCAATGAATTCGAAATGTAAATAGGAAAGGAAAACAAGGGATTTTTATGGGGCCCAAAACCCCAGGAACTTGATTTTTTATTGCTTACAAAAGTTAAAGTGGTTGTAAACTATGCTTCAGTTATGAATGAACCTAGCGAGTGTGTTCACCATGTTCATTTAGAAAAGGAAGGAGCCGATAAATGACATATTTACTATCCCCTTCGCCCACTCTCCATTCTGAAACATCCCCCCGCCGGAGCCGGGAGGAGAGGAGGAAAGCCAGCAGCACTGTGGGGGAGCGCAACACAAGGGGGGAAACACAGGCATTGGGGAGTTGGCGCAGTGATTAGGGTGTGCCCAAGTACACCTGGTACACCCACTGCGCACGCCTATGCCTTCTGTGTGCAGCAGCCTGTCCAGCCCCCCTAATACTTACCTGAGCCCCATCTCGATCCAGCAATGTTCAGCTCTCCCTGGCTCTTCCTCCTCATTAACTGAGACAGCAGCAGGAGCCATTGTCAGTCACAGCTAGTGAGCCAATGAGGAGAGAGCAGGGGCAGGGCCAAGCCACGCTCCGTGTGTGCATGGACACACAGAGCAGCGGTTCGGTAGCTACTTACTATGGGGCGCTTGGCAGGAAGGAGGAGCCGGGATCACCGGCAGGGGACCTGAGAAGAAGAGGATATGGGCTGCTCTGTGCAAAACCACTACACAGAGCAGGTAATCATGACATGTATGTTATTTAAAAAAATCCTTTAACTTCTTTAGGTCTGCCCCATAGCAGTTTTACTGCTACAGGGCGGCATCTTGCACTGGATGGAAAATGGAGGTAGAGGCAGCACTCTTCTCAGGGGTAACCCAGTCCAAGCAGGAGATCAACTCTCAGGTGCTGTGGCTCACTGTGTTTTTGCACACTAAATCAGCATACAACCATGGAGAGAGTCAGCAACACTGTAATCCTTTAAAGTGTACTTTATTGGTTACATCGGAGTGACAATAAAATAGTAGACTGATGAGTTTCGGCAAAGATCCTTAGTCATAGCTCGACTAAGACTCTCTGTCGAAACTTGTCAGTGCTACTATTTTATTGTCACTCCAATATAACCAATAAAGTACACTTTAAAGGATTACAGTGTTGTCGGTTCTCTCCATATATATACGTGATCTGGCTCTTCTGGGTAGGGTGCGTGCATCCTCAATGTCTGTTGCCAGTGGCTGATTGTTCAGTACACAGGCAGAATGGCGTAAACAATGCAGATCGCCGTTCTGTCAGTAGGAAAGGCATGGATCCTGTGTTCCTGCAAAGCAGGGACATACATCCATGCTGTCCCCTAGTAAAAGCACCTCCCTCAGTTTAAAGAAAGCACAGGCTAGGCACACAGTTAACTCTTTGATCGCCCCTGATCTTAACCCCCTCCCAGCCAGTGCCGTTAGTACAGTTACAGTGCATATTTTTAGAACTGATCACTGTATTAGTGTCACTGGTCCCCAAAAAGTGTCAGTCAGTGTCCAAATTGTCCGCCGCAATATCGCAGTCCTGCTATAAGTCGCTAATCACCGCTATTACTAGTAAAAAAAAAACATAGCTTGTAGACGCTATAACTTTTGCACAAACCAATCAATATGCTTTTTGTGATTTTTTTTTTACCAAAAATATGAAGCAGAATATATTCTAAATTGATGAAGAAATTCGATTTTTTACATTTTTGCTTTTTTGCAGTCAGTAAAAAATATTGTTTTTCAGCATAGTCAGTTCTTTTCTGTTTATAGTGCAAAAAAAAGAGGAGCAAAGGTGATCAAATACCACCAAAAGAAAGCTCTATTTGTGGGAAAAAAAGACATACATTTCATTTGGGTACAGCGTCGCACGACCACGCAATTGTCAGTTAAAGTAACCCAGTGCTATATCGCAAAAATTGGCCTGGTCAGGAAGGGAGGTAAATCTTCCGGATATCAAGTGGTTAATGTCACTTTAAAATCCAATCTGATAAAAACAAATTTCACAATGTACATCACTAATGCCCCCTAGACAACATCCATTGTTACCCTCTGCTATCAGAGCAGACCTCTTATTGTAGATATATACCAGCATCCATATGTACAAAATCATACACAAGTTTTTTAAGTTCAAAAATCAGTCTTCATATGGGATATTTTTCTACTGTGTGATATGCAGGGGACTATCCAAAGGTTCCAACGTGTTTCATAGTCGCTTCCTCAGGTGATCCCTGGGATGAAACGCAGTAAAGTATGTTAAAAAATAGTGCTCCTTAAAGATGAGTATAATGTAGGAAAAAGCACGTGGATAACAGAAAAGCCTACCCCGGGGTGGTACCCTTACCTACGAGTATATGTAAAGGTCACACAAGTTGCTGCACAGAGTCTGAAACTCAAAATGATGTCCCCAGCACCCTAGCAAGTGGAAAGAGGAGAAACTGGTACTTTCAAAACAGCTTGGCAAATGTTACCAAAAGGGAGAGGGAATCTGGATGGATTCTGAATAGAGATGTCCCTTAATTCATTTTGCCCCTTTTCATGGAGCTACCAATGGCATTCCAGCTTCTATCAGTGTAGGATATGCAGAACAATGGAACCTGATTGGTCACTGCTGTTCTCTGTACAAATCCACTTTCTGTGTTATGTATCTCTTTTCCTCCAATTCATTTCATATATCAAATCTACTCAAAATCAGTATAATGAATTTCTGTATTTTTGGAGCTGTTGTTTTGATCAGCTTCAAAGTACACCCAGAATATTAACACGTCTTAGAAGTTTAAAATTCAGGTCTGCAACTTGAGAGAATCAAAAAGGAAAATCTTTTTCTTCCAAATCAGAAGAGTGGCCTTGATGTTTAATGGCTGTTTTAAGGTCCATTAATCTTTGAATCATGAGGACATGTAAAAACTGACAGCCTTAACAGTCATTGCCGGGGTTTATTTGGTTGGATTTAATGTCAACAGCAATTTTAATTATTACTGTTGTGGCAATAACCTCATTTTTATGTATGGAAGAATATCGGAGCGTACAGATATATAACCTTGTAGTGATGGCGGACGATTATAAAAGTTGAGATACTAAATAGTAGATCGACGGGTGGAGTGATGGGTGGGTGTACACGGTTTATGCACAGCGTGGAGTGGCTGTCAGGTGAGACAGGTAACATAACATCATGGTCTGCAGATAAGTTGCAGCGCAGTTCTACTGGTTGTGTCAGTTAGAGACCTAGAGTGGCCGTTCCTGACCTCACTTTCTGGATACCCGGCTGTCATTCTGACCCTCTTACTTATTAATCCTACCAAGTATGCAGATAAGAAAGCTTGCCTTTCCTAATTTGTATGCTTTTTATAGGCCAATGAATCAGAAAGAGTTGAAGCCAGTGAGTCAGTATAATTAACAGGCAGATAGCATTTTCGGAAGGGGCTCAGAGGTGGATCAGAGGTCCCTGTAGGTAGTTTTGTGCCCACTGGCTTGGCAGCACAGTCGGTCTTTCACAATAATTTCCTCCATCCTCCCAGCCTGCTGATTGGACAGTAGCACAGTGATGAGCCACCACTCTGCTCACTCTGCTCTCTCTCCTCCTGGTGGCACATGTACATGCAGCAGAACTAGAGTGGCTCCTAGTGTGGACCTTCCCTGTCTCGGTCTGAGTGCTGCAGTACAGGGAAATAAAGTAGGCTGATATCGAGATGAGTTCAGTTACTTAGTTTAGTTACGTATATCTACCTGGAGTATAGATTTACAGCCTATCTTTGGGTAATGTAGAGTTCTCATTCTCCTATTGTTTTGAATAAAAGTTTTAAAACCCATTTTTATTAACCTAAGTCCACTGTCACTTGTTCCACTCCCTGGTGCCCCTTTCACAAATAAAGACGAGTCATTAAACAGTGTGGTCTGTTTCCACACTGAGCAATCCCCTCATCATGCCATCATTATGTCTCTGCAATCTTCGGGACCTAAGAGAACCCCATTGGTTGATAGACAATAGATAGTGTTCACTTCACTCAGACAGCAACTTGGACACTTAAAGAAGGACTCACCCTCTTTGCAGTTAGGCAGACAGAAGACTCAGGACCCGGAATTTCCATGTGACTAAGGTTTTAGGTATGTAAAAGCATCTTTGACCCCTTCCCACCTGCAGCACCATCGCTTTAAAAAGATCCGAATGCCAGGATGGGTGCAGGAAGGATTGGCGATCATGTGACCATTGTGGTTGGCTGTCAAAGTGGTTACATGATTGGGATCCGTTCCTGCTGGCTTCCAATAGTTAGTGAGAACCAAATGCTGTCTATGACAGCTTGGTCTATGTGCTGCAATGCGCAGTGAGTGTGCTCTCAGTACATAAACATTGGCTACCCAGCGACACATATGTGTGGCTTGTGGACATTAAAGCTCAGCTTTTTTCCCCCTGCATATGTATGTTACATGGGCCGCAAGAAGTTGAGATTAGATTTGTTTTAAACGAATATGGCGTTTGGGTGGGGCTTGATGGCCGGAAATCAGCTTTATGTAAGTTAAAGCAGGACAGCGATTTATAACATGACTGTCTCTTGTAACCCGCATTTCACTCTAACATTGACAGTCTTTTGTACAGACTTTTATAAGGTGGAAACTTGTAATGTGGCTTTTAATGTCTTTTAAGGGCTTGTTCAGCCTAGGGCCGCACACTGCCTAGATCAGCACATTTCTACTGGAAATATGGGCAGGTGTGTGTGATCAGTTGTGGCCGCTCAGCCTGTATGTTGGCAGCCCTGATTTACCACCAGCTACCACCATGCTGCGGACAAACGGTATCTGCCTGTCAATGATATGTACAGGCTTAAGCCAGCCATACATGAGTCGAATTCTGAACAAATTTTCTTTCAAAAATCAGAACTTTTGTGTTTTTTTTTTGTGTGTTTTGTGATCCGGTGGTGGAAAGCCTTCAATTTCATCTACAGAAAATAATTTTCATGGCCGAGAAATCATCTTTTCTTTCCAGGTCACAGCTCATGCACAGTTCTTTTTCAATTATATTTCTCGCACGATTCTCCCACCATTGATTAAAAATTTGTTTGTTTTTCCAAAAATTTCCAGCATGACCGATCACTCAAATTCAATGGCCGCACGATAATCGGTAGTTGTTGCAGCCCACTAATTGTGCGAAATTCGAAAGTAAATTCTTAGTTACAATTTTCGTAAGTTAATTCTTTCAGAATTTGACTCATGGCCGGCCGGCTGTACTATCTGCAACTGATTGCAAATACCTAGCTGTAGCTGCTGCAAAAATACACTAATCAGGGTGGCGGTACAGTCCTGGATGGACATGTGAATGAGCCCTAAAGATAATGTATTATTTCTCTTGTAGCATGGCAGTTCCCTCTTCATTTAATTTATATGGAATGCTAGTAACATTTCTGATGACCGCTGAATACAGCATTTACAAATTTGAACATGCAATACAAAACTGACAATAAAGAACAGCAAACATACACGTCACACCAGAAATGACCTTCCAGCAAATTTACAGTAGGAACTCAATGTGGATTTATACTGAAAATATACTATATAGTATTATACAGGTTTGTGGTTTCGGAAAGGGAAACACCCTTAAAGTAGGCACCTCATCCCAGATAAAGATTAGATAAGTGAAAAAGGGAAGAAAAGGGATTTTTACGGTGCAATTTATTCAAAATATGTCACAAATTATTGACATATGTGTCTGTTTTTAATGTAAACAATAAAACTGTTTTTTTTAACAGAAAGTGGAAAAAAACATATAGCCTTTTCTTTTATATTTTTATATTTGAATAAATTGCACCGTAAAAATCCCTTTTCTTCCCAATACTATATAGTAGTTTCACTTTAATTTCTGGTACCATTGAAGACGTGTAGAATTCTAGCAGCTGAAGAATGAATGACTATTAAATAGCATTCTTTCAGACAATTCTGACTCTTCATTCAAATAAAGAAAGAGGACAACATTGGCTGACAGTGACGTGATGTGTGAAGCCTTGTTGCGTGAGGGTAGTGCAGCTTAACATCCCACACAACAGTCATTATGTCAGTGCACTCACTGTTGAGTTGGTTCCTTTGTAAGCTGGAAAGACATAGAAACACCCTAGCTTTCAGCCAGTTTGTAGCAGCAACAATTGGATAATCCGCTAATTACATCATCAGCAGAGGCTCCAAAAGAAGTGAAACAATCCTGCTGAGTGTATCTCTTTGTTTAACTTCATCAGAGCAGTTCTGCCAAAAAAATTTTAAAAAATTATATGGCTTTTTAATTCTTTTTTTTTTTAGCTTTTTGCAGTCCTATTTTATGTCAGTCATGTATATTCTTTGAACATAGTTGGTAAAGTTGAATAAAGACAACAGTCCATCCAGTTCACCTGTGTTGGTGTGTGTGTGAGTGTAAAAAATCATTTCCTATATCCCCGTATATTGTTTTTGCTAAGATGCACGTCCAACAGTCTTTTAAAACTATCCATACTTCCTGCCGACACCAGCGATTGTGGAAGAGAGTTCCACATCCTTACCGCCCTGACAGTGAAAAACTCCCTACGCAGCTTAAGGTTAAACCATTTCTCCTCCAGTCTTATCATGTCGCCCAGTATCCTCCAAGGCCTCTTTCAGACGAGGGATCCGTATGTCCGTTTTTCATCCTTCCGTTTTCGGATGAAAAACGGACATACATGTATCCCTATGGAGCGTCAGATGTCAGCGGTGACATGTCCGCTGACATCCGACCCGCTCCGATCCGAAAAGTGTAACGGAGGAAGAACTTACTTTTCCATCCGTTATCGGATCGGGTGATGACGGACACTACAGTCCATCATCATCTGATCCCCCATAGGGGAGAGCGGCACTCAGACAGGTCCGTAGCTGCACAGTGTGCAGCGATGGACCTGTCATCTTTCTGCTCAGCGGGGATCGGCGGAGCGATCCCCCCTGAGCAAGCGGGTGTTCACGGGGCGGATCATCACTGATCTGCCCCTTGTGAAAGAGCCCTTACACTCCCTGGGGCTGAAAAGTTTTATCCTTAGGCTGGGATCACCATTGAGATATTTGTATATTGTGATCATATCTCCTCTCAAGCGGGTCAATGCTCTTAAACTGGTTGAGGACTTAAGCTTTATAACTGAGCTTCACTTGATTTGAAAGCATTGACATATCACCAATGGTTTATTGGGTGGTAATACTGCTTCTGAGGAGCAATAAAGTAATTTTCTTGGATTTGCAGAGCAACAGTTGTCATAGACATCTGCCAGACACTAGTAATGTTCAGGAGTCAGTGGGACAGGCTCCCGATTATGTGACCACTGTGACAGCCAAACATAGTGGTCACATGATCGGGCATTCCTTCCTGTCCTCCGGGCATAGAGGCCCTGTTGAAGGCTCTCTAGCTGGGTGGGAAGGGGTTAAGTCATGCCAAACACTTTTGTTTAGATGTCTCTTAATATTTCAGAAGTGGATCTGAAGGATGCTTTATTGGTTTCAAGAGAGCTTATCGAAGCTTGCTATAAGATTTGGAAGTGCCTTGCGTCAACACATTTAAGGTTGGTTTTAACGTTGCTTCCCTTTTAAGGTCTATTGCTTGGAAATGGCTCTACAAGTGTTACGATCAAAAGCACGATGGGAGATAGAGGACAAAGCTCTTTCATCTGATATTGGTAACAAACAGATTTGCTGCCTCTTCTTATCAGCATGTTCATAACTTTATTCTCTACCCGCCCATCCTTCTCACTCCATACCCTCTGCATCATCTCTGAGCTGTAGCAACCTATTTCAATGCATATCTGTTTCCCTGCAAAACGGTATGCATTGCTTTTCATGTGTCAACATTTATTTAATTTGTCATGTGTCAGACAAATTACACAGCTGACTTAAATTGCGCTTTTTTTTTTCTTGTTTCCTGCATGTTCGCTATCCCGCTAATTTTGGATTATCAGCAGTTTTTGCATAGTTTGCAGTCGGGTATCTGTCTAAGTCATTTGTCTAGATTAGAATCTGTAGAGTCCTGACTGCTAACCCCACGAGGCTCTTCTTAATATTTTGTGTACTGCATCTTACACAGAATTTATAACGAGCTGTTGATTTTTTCTTATTCTTAAACTGTGCAAATAAGCAAGCAATTTTATGATAAAAAGTTATGTTCTAGTGTAATGCCCAAAACAGCTTGTATTCCTGTTTCGGAGCAGGGTCTTTTTTTTTTTCTAACACACACATCTATTAAATATCCTTATGGATATTATAAGTCTAGATGGAAGAAGCATTGGTTTGTGATGGTTGAAGAATATTGTAATTGCTTAGATTTTCCTATCAGTTATGTACAGATTAGTCCACCAAACCCATAACTTTTGGTGTTCAAAGTGAACCTGTAGTACTGGTGGGTTGTATACAGGGCCTTGATTTCTGTCCAAGTCTGCAGCAAGTCCTACGCCCTCGTATGCCCTGTACACACGGTCGGACATTGATCAGACATTCCGACAACAAAATCCATGGATTTTTTCCGACGGATGTTGGCTCAAACTTGTCTTGTATACACACGGTCACACAAAGTTGTCAGAAAATCCGATCGTTCTGAACGCGGTGGCGTAAAACACGTACGTCTGGACTTGAAACGGGGCAATAGCCAATAGCTTTTGTCTCTTAATTTATTCTGAGCATGCGTGGCACTTTGTGCGTTGAATTTGTGTACACACGATCGGAATTTCCGACAACGGATTTTGTTGTCGGAAAATTTTATAGCAAGCTCTCAAACTTTGTGTGTCAGAAATACCGATGGAAAATGTGTGATGGAGCCCACACACGGTCAGGATTTCCGACAACAAGGTCCTATCTCACATTTCTGTCAGAAAATCCGACCGTGTGTACAGGGCATTAGTGCTAATCACCATCCCCTGACATTTAACAGTTCAGTAACAGAAATCAGCTAGACACTGAGGTTCAAGATAGTATGAGGTAGGGGTGGTGGCTCAGTGTTGACTTGGATGTAGGTTTAAACACTGCAAAAGCCTTGACCTACTTCCTAGACCTAAAGCCAAGGTCAAAATCTGAAATGCCCCGTTCCCTTGAACCCCAAATTTGATGCACTTGATCTAAAATTGTTGAAAATGTAGGTCTGATGGGGTCAAATAGTCTTTCCTATCCATGCACAGCTATTCTAAGCACCCTATCAATGAAGGGCTGAATACTTTTGGCTTGGGCAATCATAGTTAGGTGGTACATATTACATCAAAACACCCTGCTTATAGAAGCATGGAATTATGGGAAAGATTGAAGAGATTTTTTTTTATCAGCTTGCAAGTTATTTGTTGGGTTATGTGCTGTCCTCAAGATCTGCAAAGAAATGTGTAACATGATTGATATGTGGGCCAATGACTCCAGGAGCAACATTGTTGTGCCATCTCCATGCAATATGTTGTTAAAGTGATATTTTTCCCAAGCCAATTAATAAAAAAGAATGTTCTTTATCAAGGAAAATACATTCCACTTAATAATTATGCTTCCGAAATTAGTGTGTGCCTTAAATTGCCTCCAGCATTGTTCCTATTTCTTCTTGCTAGAGGCTGCCATTTTGTTGAAGCCCAGAGCCCCTGAGCAGAGGTTAAAGCAGAACTAAACCCTCCTATCCTTTTCAGCCAAAGAAGGTGTCATCTGTTTGATCTGCAACTGCCATGGTGCTGCACATGTGATCAGTTATGACACCAGTCATTTGATGATTTGACAGTATGATTGAGAACACAGGCAAATTTGAGAGTTAGCTTTCATGGCATGCTGGGAATGTAACTGTTTTTTGAAACTGACGGGTTTAGTTCTGCTTTCATCTTTAGGCTGTCAGCAGATCGGCCTCTACAAATTTGGCACAGTGCCGAAAAAAAGAGAGCAACTGAGCATGTGGAAAGCAGGGTGAGACAGTGTATTACTGGATTATAAACAGAATAGGTACTTATTTTTAATGTTTTCCATAGCCATACCTGCAAAAGGGGCAAGCCTGAAGTGATCTAGCAGGACTTAATTTTTTTATAAAAGTTCCACTTTAAAGCAGAAGTAAACCCATCGATTTAAGTTTAAAAAAGTTACATTCCCGGAATGTAACTGTCCTATTGGTTCTGCTCTCAACCAAACTGTCAAACCATCCAATAGCTGGTGTTATAACTGATGACATGGGAGCATCATGGCAGTTGAAGATTAAACAAAGGCCAAGATGGCAGCTTCCTTGGCTGAAAACGATAGGAGGGTTTACTTTAACTTAGGGAATAGAATACCATAAGGAGGTTCTTTCATACTTATTTTTGAAGCAAAAGGGGCCAATAGACCCCCCCGGTTCCTATGTCACTTCTCATAAAACAATTCAAATAAGACATTCTGGAAATTGTGGTTCTTTCACAGGTAGAGCATAACAAGCCATCTAAGCCTTGTATTATTATACCTGTGTCGGAGATCTAGCAGGACAGATCACTGCAAATGTAGTCTTGTTAACAACAATTTTGTCTTGTTACCTCAGAGGTGATTATGTTTAACATATGAACATGGAGGCGGCTGTGTCAAGACTGGTTTGGGTCAGTGTGGTCCATGAACATAAATGCTGGGCATAATTATGTCACCACTGACAGTTCGGACTTGTTGCTTCCAGAAAAAAGCCAAGGAATGAATTCTGTTAGCAAGACACTTCTAAAATTAAACCTCTCCACTGTTGAAACCTTTCCCACAGGTGGAGTGTGCACATGTAAAGAGATTTGTAATAATTACCGCAGATTAACACACAATCTGTCACGAAAAATGGCCTACATACTGTCTCTGCCACATCTTTCTTATATACCGTTTTCACTTTACCACATATGCAGAAATCTCTGACACTGCTTGTCATACTGGCAGTCTGGAAAAAGTGACAAGCAGGTTTTTATTGGCACCCCAAACCGATCAGCACGAAGCCCAGTTATTTTAGCGAGGTTCTTTACTCTTAACAAATCTGCCTAAAGCAACAATCAAACTTTTTTTTCTAGCAGTTTTCTTAGTTCTTAGTAGTCTTCTGACACTTTAAGGAGAATTTAGGTCAGTGAGGGCACATTTCGGTAAGAGAAAACTAGTTAGAATTTTTTTACAGCTTTTGAAACTAGTTTTTTCTTACCGAAATGTGCTCCTCACTGCCCTAAATGAACGTTCCATTTCCTATACCAAAAGCTGTAAAAAAAAATTTGAACTATGTTAAAGTAGAACTATAGGCAAAACTTTTTTCATACTGGATAGAGCAAGGGAGGGTTATAAACCCTGTTTTTTTTTTTATGCCATCTGTCACCCATTGCAGAGATCTTGCTTCACTTCCTGTTCTATAGCCAAACAAGAAATAAATGGAAATCCCTGCAAATGAAGGGAATTACTTGGACACCCCCAGGGCATCAGAACTAGTGTCCCTATTGGATCATTTCCCCGCTATTATTTTCTGGGGACAACCCAAAATTTGAAATTTTCTTTTACTTTAATTTTCCATAATAGTACACAGGACAAATAGAGTGTGTGATTTTCCTTAACGGGGGCACAGACCGCAATCAACGCTGACAGGTGTTCTAATCTATTTCTACTCTATCCAAAACTAAAAAAAGCTTTTGCCTTTAGTTATGCTTTAAACTAAATTAACCATTCCGAAGCAGGGGTAGAAATCTTTGATACCATCCCTCATGCATTTATAATGCTGTTTTGCCATCCTTACCCTACAAGTTTCACAACAGTTTGTACCTTTAACCATGTACAGTGAGGGAAAAAAGTATTTTTTTAGAGACAGAATAACAAAAAAAATATCGAGAAAAACGCATTTCAAAAAAGTTATAAATTGATTTACACTTTAATGAGTGAAATAAGTTTTTGATCCCCTATCAATCAGCAAGATTTCTGGCTTCCAAATGTCTTCTATACAGTTAATGAGCTGAGATTAGGAGCACATCTTAAAGGGAGTGCTCCTAATCTCAGCTTGTTACCTGTATAAAAGACACCTGTCCACAGAAGCAATCAATAAGATTCCAATCTCTCCACCATGGCCAAGACCAAAGAGCTGTTCAAGGATGTCAGGGACAAGATTGTAGACCTACACAAGGCTGGAATGGGCTACAAGACCATCTTCAAGCATCTTGGTGAGAGGGTGACAGTTGGTGCGATTATTCGCAAATGGAAGAAACACATAATAACTGTCAATCTCCCTCGGTCTGAGGCTCCATGCAGGATCCAACCTCACAGAGTTTCAATGATCATGAGAACAGTGAGGAATCAGCCCAGAACTACACAGGAGAATGTCATGATCTCAAGGCAGCTGGGACCATAGTCGCCAAGAAAACAACTGGTAACACACCGGCGTGAAGGACTGAAATCCTGCAATGCCCAAGCAACATCCTCCTGCTCAAGAAAGCACATGTAAAGGCCCATCTGAAGTTTGCTAATGAACATCTGAATGATTCAGAGGAGAACTGGGTGAAAGTGTTGTGGTCAGATGAGACCAAAATATCGCCGTGTTTGGAGGAGGAGGAATGCTGCATATGACCCCAAGAACATCATCTCCACCATCACACATGGAGGTGGAAACATTCTGCTTTGGGGGTGTTTTTCTGCTAAGGGGACAGGACAACTTCGCCACATCAAAGGGAAGATGGACGAGGCCATGTACCATTAAATCTTGGGTGAGAACCTCCTTCCCTCAGCCAGGGCATTGAAAATGGGTTGTGGATGGGTATTCCAGCCTGACAATGGCCAAGGCAACAAAGGAGTGGCTCAAGAAAAAGCACATTAATGTTCCTGGAGTGGCCTAGCCAGTCTCCAGACCCTATTCCCATAGAAAATATGTGGAGGGAGCTGAAGGTTCGAGTTACCAAATGTCAGCCTCAAAACCCTAATGACTCGCTGATGATCTGCTAAGAAAAGTGGGACAAAATCCCTCCTGAGATGTGTGCAAACCTGGTGGCCAACTACAAGAAACATCTGACCTCTGTGATTGCCAACAAGGGTTTTGCCACCAAGTACTAAGTCATGTTTTGCGAAAGGGGCAAATACTTATTTCACTCATTAAAATGCAAATCAATTCATAGCTTTTTGGAAATGTGTTTTTCTGCATTTATGTGTTGTTTTTCTGTCTCTCACTGTTGAAATAAACCTACTATTAAAATTATTGACGGATCATTTCTTTGTCAGTGGGCAAGCTTACAAAATCAGCAGGGGATCGAATACTTTTTTCCCTCACTGTAACTTAAAATGGATGTAAACCTGAAATGTTTTTTTTTTTTTTTTGATGTCATAATGTAGATTATAAGATTTCCTATCATTTGAGCCCAGTCTTGCCACAAAGAGTTACAGAATATGCAGTTTTTCGGGTCTCATAACAGACAGAGGGGAGACATTTGACAGGTAAAAATACATGCAGGAGGCATGTATATCCTTATAGATAACAGGGTTGTCCCGATTCCACTGGAAAGATATATGTGTTATATAAGAGATAACTCAGCCTCACTTTGTATTGGAAATTACTCAGGCCAGGTGTACCATATCCATATAAATATAGCCTAGAGAATGTACATCTTTTTATATTGCATGGGTGACCTTAAAATTATGCCCCCCCCCCCCTGAAAAAAGTTCTGTGGACGCCCATGGCGACAACCTATAATTTGTAATAATAATAGCAACTATAGTTTGCCTAGAAGTGTGAAAGTTCTCCATTTTTCAGGTCATGGTATCCTGTAGCTAGTTTCAATTGATCCCAATTCAGGACGTGTTCATGAACAGTTAACGCTATTTGGATGAGAGATAAAATATCTTCAACATTACAGAACCAGCCCAGTTGAATGGGACCAACTACTACTAAATATTACTTGGATATCAAGGTGGCCCAAGATGGTTTCTATGAGATGGCTCACAACTTGCTATCTCTCTAACCTCTTAAGATAGAATTATCTTTTAAATAGAGGAGGTGGGGAAACATTAAAAAAAAAATGAAGGAAAAACAAATTTGTTTATCTCTAGTAATCCATTTGAGTAATGTTTTTCAACTGAATGTGGTTCATCTGAAAGCAAATGGTCTATCAAATTTAGTAAGTATTACCCCAAATCGTGAGCTTTTACAATACTGCAATTCAGCCCCATTGTAAAGGCTCAGCTTGTTGGCAGTCCTATGTGAGCGTACACATTTGCATGCTGCTACCCAGAATCCTTGGCTGCTTTAGAAACACTGTACGCTGTCTGATAATGTAATATGATGGGATTTGGGAGATGAATGGAACATGCAAATTAGCTTCTTTTTGTTTACAATTTCCTTAGCTACAGGCGGGTTAATCTTCCAGCTACCATACAGGCCAGAAATATTACAGGCACAAAATGAAAATCTAATTTTGGCTAAACGGTGGTTGGAATTTGCCAATGAAAATGTGCAAAGCACAGCCAGCCAAGTTGGCCACTGAAGAAGGCTCTTGAGCCAGCACTAATTATGTCAACATGTAGTTCATGCTTAGACCTTGTTAAGCCAGGCACATCCATTTGATGAAAGCTAAATGGCGTGCAGTCGTACAGGTAGCTGACAGCTGAACAAACTCTGGATTCATTTGGAGAATATTGCATAGACATTTTCAGTAATAAAGGAGAAAATATGTATACCTTCCTATGAAAAGTATACAAACCTTTCTTAAATTGTATGGTGTCACCATAACTGAATCTTGTGTACATTTTTTTTTAATGTATGCCATAGCTGAGAAGGTCTGAACAAGTAAAAAATACTTTAGCTTTATTTGTAGATTTGGGCACAGTCATGCCAGTTGGGCTTTGCTGTCAGCATGATAGAGGGAAAGTGAATCTAGGCACATTGCAAAGGTGAAGAAGTACATAAGACCTGCCAATCTGTATTTTTTTCCCAAAAAAAAAAAAGTTTAAAATGATGAATGAGAAAGGAAGGGGGTGAGCGGAACTTCTCTTCCCCTTCCTTCCTCACTCATCATTGCAAACTTTTTTTTTTTTTTGGGAGCAGGTACTTACTTTTTTTTTTTTTTTTCAAATCTTTATTTATACAAGACAGTTTTACAAATTTTTGCATAACATACAAAACACATATGAATCTAAAACTTTAGAGTTACCCATGTACATTTTAGCATAGTACAATAATAACTACCTATCTACCTTGTAATAGAAATGTGTGTTTCCCGATTCGATCCCCTCCCACCCCCCTACTATCATACACCGTACACTCTAGGGAAATGACAAAAAAAAAACAAAAAAAAAACACAGGTAGTTACTTTTGACAGGTACCCACTCCCTCCTCCACTCTGCTCACAAGATAAAAATGCCCTATACCTATGTAATAACAGACTTCCCATGTACAAAGGAGGCTATAAAGAGGTATATTACTGTGGTACAAGATAAACACCAGCAGAGCATGTAAAGCATATGTAAAAAAGTTCAGTGTTGAAATATTAAACAAATAACACAAACCAAGTCCCAACACAAGTCTGACATAAGGGCAAGGGGCGAGCGAAACCCTGTGGAGCAATGAAGGTGAGGGCCAGGGTGCCTCGGCTAAAGTGGGGTCCCACTGTCCAGCGGGCACACCGCTGGCCCATCTCGCTTGTCTCCCTAGGGAGGTGAAGCATGAGTGCAAGCGGCAGGACCTGAAACATGGTGAACTATGCCTAGGCAGGGCAAAGCCAGAGGAAACACCATTGCAAATCGGTTATCCAACCTGAGTATAGGGGTGAAAGACTAATCAAACCCTCTAGCTGTTGGTTTCCTCCGAAGTTTCCCTCAGGATAGCTGGCGCTTGCCGGTTTTATTTGGTGAAGTGATGATCAGGGGTTTTGGGTCAGAAAAGATCTCATCCTATTCTCAGCCAGGCGTGGAATGCAAGCGCCCAGTGGGGCACTTTTGGTAAGCTGAACTGTTCCTCTCCATGAACTGAACACCTGGTTAAAGGTGCCCTGACCACCCTCAACCTCCTGGGACATTTCACATGTTCCATGAGGCTGTGAGACCATTGAGAAAGTGGAGCACATGCACAGTGGGCAGCCGGCTGTGAAATACCAGGAAGTCGCAGCCGGCTTCTTGCAAGTAAGATTGTGACGCCAGGGACCCAAAAACTGGTAAAGGTCAGCGATGACAGCACTGGATCCCTGGACTGGTAAGTGTCTGTTTATTAAAAGTCAGCAGATACAGTACTTGTAGCTGCTAATTTTTAGGTTTTTTTTATAACTGAGCAGACCTCCTCTTTAGGCAGGTTTCTCCAGAGGAACTTGCAGTGGAAAGCAGTAATCTCCTCATTACTGGCTACCTGGCACACTTTTTAACAGAAGTAACACCTGGTCAGCAGACAAACGTTTAAAGTGGAACTGAAATGCTAAATTACAATATCCCACCAACAGATATATTTATAAAATAGTGAATTTGACATTCACCAAACATTTACTGCAGGTGAATCTTCCTGATGCATGTATTTTAAATGACAGTGGTAAATTCACCACCAGTGAATGTTTGGTGAAAGTCACATTCACTGCTTTATAATTATGCTCTTCCATGTAAACAACAGTGCAGATCAGAAGCTTCTTCGGTGGCAGCCAACTGACCTGGAGTACACTTGCTCTGCTTACTATGCTTAATATTTTAATACTTCACCAACCAAGTATAGACTACAATGAGTTGAGTGTACATCAAATAACCAACTCCAACCAAAAAAATGTATTTGCCTTGGACAGAGTGAGGGAATGGGGAGAATCTCTGTCAAGTTTTATTATTAAAAGAGAATCTTGCCAATAATTGTAGTCAACAGCAAAAACATGACAGAGTCTATCCATTACCTGCTCTAATACAGAAAGTACTCCCACGGCTGTCTGTGTCTATGTGGGAGTAATGGAATGGCTGAAAATCTGCGTTAATTCCCCTGCACACAATACAGTTTTCTTGCAGTACATTGCATGCGTGTTAATGTGCAGTATTTTGGGCATTCATTTATACTGTGTTAGAGCATCCTCATTATTGAAAACTAGCTGCCAATTCACAGCTATTGAAGAAAAAACACCCCTACAGCAAGTTCTACCCAATACACCTCAGTGTTGTTTTGCATTTGGCCACTAGATGGCGCTAAATACCTTTGGATAGTTAGCAACATCTAGTGGCTAAATGCTGTATTTTTCATTTGAAATCAATGAAAACCATTCGACCAGCACAGCAAATAGCCTAATAACATTCTTGATTTTCTGTTTTTGTTTTGTTTTGTTTTTTTGCCCCATGACTTTCACTGGGCAAATTGCTATATAATTTTTTTATAAATAGACCCCATAGTTTTTAAATGCATCACGTTCCTACAAATGTACTTATATTTTGGTCATATTTTACAAGCACGCACACTTTTAGACTTAGAATATTGAGAAAATTGAAAATTGATCTTTTAGATTTCAATTGGGTGGCACCAATACTGGTATAGGAAATCGGATTTCCCCGCTAACAGCTGAAATGTAAAGAAAAGAATATTGGCAATTATTGATTGTTAGGGAGCGCGGCTGCCGCATCCTTAACAACCAATGACATTTTATCTGTCTGGGGGATTCTCCTCCCTGCCACCTCCTCCCCTCCCACCAGCTGTCACCCTTGTGTCTTGAATGACAGAGAGGGCAGTGCCATCTAAGTGCAGTATGACCGCAATTTATTGTATTAAAGGTAAAAACAATTCCAGCATATATGATGAATGTGGTGTTCATCCGCTCAACTCTCGGGTGGTAGCCGCTGGTGTGTCGGTGGTCAGAGGTCTGGGGGTGCTGGTGGCTCCCAGGGCTTCTTGGTTAACTCAGAGACACTCGGGTGCACTGATGATGTCATTTTTGGGTACGTCCTCATTGCCCCCGAGTGTCTCCGGGTTTAGCAGGAAGCACTGGGAGCCACCAGCACCCCCCCAACCAAACTTTGGCCACTGACACACCAGCAGCTACCACTTGAGAGTAGAGCGAATGAACACCACATTCATCATTTATGCTGGAATTGTTTTTAACCTTGTGAGTGCATTTCTTACCTTTTAAATTGCGGTCATACTGCATATAGATGGTGCTGCTCTCTCTGTCCTTTGTGTTCTCAGGGTCCTTTCTAGCTCCCCCCCACCCTGCCCTCTCTTACCCCCCTACTCCCCCCCCCCCACCTGCCCTCACCCCTGGCTCACCCAACTCCCTAACTCTCCCTCCCCGCCTCCCAAACCACCCCTCTACCTACTCTTCCTAGGCGATAGGTATCAGTATTTGGTGTCGGCAAGTACTTAAAAAAGTATCGGTACTCGTACTCGGTGTTAAAAATAAATGGCATTGGTGCATCACTAGATTTCATTATATTATGGAAATAACATGTATGTTGGCACAGTAGACATTTTGGTGTATTTTTTTTTAAAAGGAAAGTTATATTTTGAGAAACATTTCTGCAAGTATTGTACACTGTACAAAAATCAGAATTAGTATCTTGCCATTCTATAGATGCTCAGTTTCCAAAATGTACCTTTTAATTGTGTATGTGAAACATTTAATTAATCATTTTAATACTTAAATAAAAACATACTTTTAACTATATATGTGAAATACTGAAGAATTGCCCTGGTAGCAAAAGAGTTAAAGATGGGTGGCATAGAGTTTCGACAAGTGAACATTGCAGAAGACTACAATAACGACATCCACTGTATACAGTATATGACTCGTATCTCAAACAACATGTATTTATGCCTTTAAAAAAGTGTAGTAACCTTGTAGCAACCTCATGACATCATCATTTTTCACCTTCCATCCTTCCTGTGCAGTACATCCTCTAAGAGATGTGGGGGGCAAAAAGGTTTCACAGTCATGAAAGCGGATACCTTGCATGATAAATGGTTTGGGAAGTCAACTGCATTTTTACCCTGAATAACACAACAGAGTGATTGCCGTTATCCAGCCCTGTTAACCTCCAAAAGCACACATAGCTGTGGCTCAGTTTCAAAGTAATGATATATTTTGAAATCCTTAAATCCAACCTTAATTCTTTTAAGTTTGGGAAAACAATACTGATTGTAGCTCCTTAGATTTGTCAGATTTACAAACATGATATGTTTTACCTCCCTCAAAGGGTGTTGGGGCTTTAAAAAAATCACCATTGGTTATTGGACAGAATTAAAGATGACCTATAGCCTTTTGATAGTGTGACATCACAGTACAGGTGGCATGTAACTATGAGGATAAGTTAGTACTGACATTGTTACATTGAACTGAATTAAAGCAATTTTTAAATTTTTTTATCAGAGCCCACTTTCAGGAAAGTCAATGTTTTACCATGTTTTTATTTCTGTCTCTCCAGTCCTTAAATTTTACACAGCTTTTGCACACAGCACATTCCTAGAAAGGAGTACCTGATCTCCCTCGTTTAACAAAAAATGTACCTGTTCTATGGGAGCCAAACATCATGTATAATAGCGATATTACTTCCGTTATTACACATGACGGTTTCCTGCTGTCAATGGTTGTTGAGGGTGCTGTGGGAGCAGGCACCGCCAAATCCTTAACAATGAGTCCCCTAAGAAATCCATAACAGACCCAATGGGTTTTGCAAAAAAAAAAAAAAATGCTTTGGTGTCCCCCTAAAAGTCTATACCAGACCCTTAATCCAAGCATGCAGCCTGGCTGGCCAGGAAAAAGGAACGTGACGAGCCCCCCTCCTGAATTATACCAGGCTACACGCCCCCAACATGGAGGGTACTTTGCCAGGGGCTTCTTCCCCATAACCCTGACAGGCAGTTGTGGAGGTCTGAGGTCAAGTGACTTATCGGAACCTAGAATCTCCCTTTAACAAAAAGAGGCACCCAGATACTGCTCCCCAGTACCCCTATAAATTCACAAAACAAAAGTGGTAACCTAGAAATGAAGACATCCAAATGTTTGAGAAGTTCTTTATTAAAATAAATATAAATTCAAATAAAATGTCCCTCAATTTAAATCTGTCGTCAATCTGGTCGTCCAGTGATGGAGATGATGCCCGATGACTGCCACCCTGCTAAAAGAAAAAAAAAGTGTTACCTGCTGAATGACAAATCTGGTGGATGACAGCTGTTATATAGAAAGGGGCGGGGTCTCTTGGGTGACATCATTGACCTTTATTGAGTCATTAATCACTATTCTGTGAATTAGATCTTTTAGACATTTTTTCTATTAATGTACAAACTGATTTTTCTAAGCCTGTAGATTTTATTATACACATTAGCCATGTGTGGGGAATTGCGTCCAATGCTTTTGCAAAGTCCAAGTATACTATATCCACAGCCACTCCTTTATCTGTTTCAATAGTATTTATAAAGTTTTACAAAGGTTAGAAAGGTAAACATAAACATACAAAAATAGCCAAGTTTTTGCTTACTTTCTCATAAAAAAAATCTGATTTGTTTGGCAACTTTTCGGAATCCATGTTGTCTGTTGATTAAAGTGGTTCTAAAGGCAGCACATTTTTCACCTTAATGCATTCTGTTCTTTTCTTTCGTATTCTATTGAGGTAAAAAAGCTTTCTGATTGCAGCCCCCCCCCCCCCAGCTCCCCCTTATACTCACCTGAGCCCGAATTCAATCCAGCGATGTGCACAAGAGCAGAAGCTCTTCCAGCTCTCTCCCTCCTTATTGGCTCAGACACTGCAAATGGCTCCCACTGCTGCCAATCAGAGCCAGTAATGAGAGAAGGGGAGGCGGGGCCAAGCCACGCTCTGTGTGTCTTATGGTTCGGGGCCACTCTGTGCAAAACCTTTGCACAAAGCAGGTAAGCATAACAAGTTTGTTATAAAAAAAAATAAAACCTTTACAATCACTTTAAAATATTGTCTAGCAATAACTCTTCTATATGGTTATGGATTTCTGCACTTTGCACCCTGACATGGATCCTTTGATCCCGACATGGATCATCTTCTAGAGTATTCTTTGAAGAACAAACTCTCTTTTTTTTATTTATTTATGAGTCATAGTGTGTGATGCTGTTGGTTTTTACAAGTCTATCTTTGGGATAGGGTGGACGAAATTCATTAGATATACAGTATGCTGTAATGGTCTTAGCAGATGTCTGAGTTTTGTACCCGGGCTCCTCTGCATGTTGGTATTCTAATGAGGAATATTACACTGTGGAATCTCAGACCTTCCACCTTCAGTGTGTATTCCACAGAGCACAGAGTCCACATGCTGTATTTATGACACACACTAGTTACGTCAATTGGTGTTGTTGTGAAGGAACTTTAGACACCGTGTCTGACAAAGAGACCTCCAGAGCCATAATTACAAATGCCATTCATTTTTCAAATGCATAAAATGTTACCTACACCACCTGAATTCCTTGTTTATTATCCACTCTTTCCTTACTACTTTTAGAGGATAACGTCGGGAGATCTTAAAGATTTAATATGGTAAATATGAGGGGTCTTAAAAAAGTTTCTGCACCTTTTTATATTTAATAGAGTTAAAAAAAAGTGCAGAAACTTTTTGAAGAACCCTTGTATTAATGCTATTCCAGAAACATGGCATATGCTGAAGAGAGAAAAGAATAGATAATCTATTGCAATTGCATTTATCAGTCTTGTCCCGGTGCTATTGGGTGGAGTGCAGGAAACGTACCTATGTGTATTTAAAGTGGTTGTAAAGATAAAATAAAAAAATAACAAACATGTCCATACTTACCTACTCTGTGCAATGGAATTGCACAGAGCGGCAACAAACTTCCTCTTTTCGTCCCCCACCAGTGCTCCTAGCCCCTCCCCTCTGTCCAGTGCCCCCATGGGAAGCGGTTTCCCATGGGAGCACTTGTGCGTGCCCACACCTGAGCCCTGCTGCTGCGTCCATTGACACTTGGCCTTGCCTCCCACTCCCTCGTCACTGATTTTGATTGACAGCACTGGGACCCAATGGCTCCCGGTGCCCCAGCAAAGCCAGAGAGATCTGGCAGTGAGGGGAGAGAAGAGCTACAGACATGCATGGTGCTGGATCAAATGAAGGCTCAGGTACGTAAAAAGGGGGGGGGGAGACTGACACCTAAACATTTTTTACCTTAATGCAAGGAATGCATTAATGTAAAAAAATGTTTAGGCTTTACAAGCACTTTAAGCAAGAATGAGCACTGGGTGCCAATTACTGCAGTAATGACTTGCAGAGCATAATATTTTATATATCAACCAGATTTTCTCATTCGTTCATTGACAGACACAGCGCTTCCTTATTCAGAACCATAGGGTTATGTCGCCCCCTACAGGAGTAGGACACTGGCCAGTCCTAGGTGATATACACCCCGCGCTCTGCTATAGGCCTTCAGTTTTTTTTCTGCCTAGTCAGGAGTAAGGACCTAATTCCCTGCTGGGATCTCTAGTCCTGGCAATTTTTTTTTGTTTGTTGTTTTTTTCCTGGCTTTTTTCCAGTGAGATCTACAATCAACTGCCGGACTAGGCGATGGTCTGGACATTTGATCCAGTGGTCTCCCCAGTCTGGCCAGCGAGCACGTGCAGACCACAGCTACGCGCTAGGTCGGCCGCGACATAGCCCCACTGAACGGGGCCTGGCCCTGTGAGTTAAACGCCGCACAAGGTAGTATACGACCGGGTCTCGGCTCGAGTCGCAGCGTCCCTCATGGCGGACAGCCCCCCCACTTCAGTGGCGAGGAGGTTCTGTCTGGAGTGGTGCCCGCCTGGTCCTGGTATGGTGAGTAAATGTCCCCCCTCTCCCCTTGGTGGGTTTGCATTGGACGCAGGCACCTCCCCGGGTTGGTCGCTCTTGCGGGTTTGCACCCTCTCTTCCTGGGGTGGATGGTCCCTGGAGGTCCCTTGGTAGCCCCCCTTTCCCCCTTCCTCCTCTATATCTGGTAGTGTGGTGCCATGATGGATCCTGGGGGATGAGGTTGAGTACTGGTGGGCAGGGGGTGCGCGCCGCCAGGTGCAGTGGTTCCGGGGGGGAGGCACTGGGCGCTCTCTGGGGTCTGGTGCCCGGATCCTCTCTTTCTCTCTTTCAGGGGCTTTCCTGGGGGCGCCGTGACCTTGAGGGTTATCAGTTTCCGCCTGCCTTCAATGAATTGGCGGACCAGCTGGTCCAGGGTCTGCAATTTGTCTGCAATGCCTCTTTGGATACAGCTCCCTTGCTTTCTAAGCTGTCTGTTTCAGCGGTAGTGCTTCGGCGGGTATTGTGGCTGAAGTGTTGGACTGCGGACCAGGCCTCTAGGAAAGCCCTAGCTGATCTGCTTTTCAAGGCGATCGTTTGTTTGTGGCCACTCTGGATAATATTAAGAGTACTTTTCTTCCACAGTCAAAAAAGGGGAAGGAGCCACATCGCAAGTGTGGTCCTTCCTTCTTGGCACACAAAGTTTTTTCGTCCCTCAGGGTCCACTGATTAAGGCTTAAAGTCTTTCAAGCCCCCCTTGGGAGGTTCCAAGTGATCCTGGTCGGGCAAACGAAGAGTGGGGTTCTCCAGACCCCCAGATAAGGCTCCTTCGGCATGAAGGGGAGTCCTCACCTGCAGTCCGGGTGGGGTGACATCTTCGCTGGTTTTCGGACCCGTGAACCTCTCTAATAAACGACATTATTAGATGTGGGTCCACAAAGTGATTCTGTCTGGTTACAAAATCGAGTTCCAATCTGCATCTGTCTCCGGACCGCTTGTTAGGCGCAGTGCAAGACCTGTTGCTTCAAGGGGTGATTGTCCCAGTTCCGGTGTCAGAATGTTTCCAGGATTTTTATTCAAACCTGTTTACGATCCCCAAAAAAGAGGGTACGATATGTCCAATTCTGGACCTCAAGGCCCTGAACCACTTTGTGTGGGTGCAGAAGTTTACAATGGAGTCCATTCACTCCGTGATGGCATTTCTTCATCAGGGGGACTTTCTTGCCTCCATCGACATCAAGGATGCCTACCCGCACATTCCAATATGTGTTGACCCCGATTCTGGCGCTGCTGCACCAGCGGGGAATTGCTGTTCTTGGGTACCTGGATGACCTTCTGTTGTGAGAGAGTCCCCAGTGACCCTGAGGGGCGACGTAGAGATCGCTATTCAGACTCTGGCAGATTTTGGGTGGCTGATAAATTACCAAAAGTCTGCGCCGAATCCAGTTCAGAAATTGGTTTATCTGGGTCTGACTCTGGATTCTGCTCTGGCCAGAGTGTTCCTTCTGCAGGACAAACTCCAGAAGTTACAGGTGGCAACCCGCTTACTGCTGTCCAGCAGGTGGGCCTCCCTGTGGACTTGTGTGCGGGTGCTAGGCCTGATGGTGTCTACGTTCGAGGCGGTCCCAATTGCTCAGTTCTATACGAGACCCCTGCAACGGGAGATGTTGTTAAAATTGGACAAATATCCATGGTCTCTGGACAGTAAGATTTGGCTGAGCCAAGGAACCAAAGGGTCCCTGATCTGGTGGCTTCATTCCCCCGGCTCTTCGGCAGGGGAAATCCTTTCTCCCTCTGTACTGGACAGTGGTCACCACTGATGCCAGTCTGTCTGGGTGGGGAAGAGTCCTGGGCCTAAGCTTAGCTTAGGGTCACTGGATCCTGGAGGAATCTAGGCCACCTATAAACATCTTGGAACTCCAGGCGATCAGACTCTGTCTGGATCATTGGACGGATAGATTTCAGGGGCTCCCGATACGGATAGAGTCGGACAATGCCAGGAGTAGTGCAGAGAATGGGAGGTGAAAAAAGAGATGACTTCCAATGGCGGCACTGATCCCAGACTAAGGGAGGGGCACAGAGCTCGAGCACATGGCTGAATAATGAGGTGAGATCCAATGACGAGTCTGTGTAAGGCAGAATTGTGATATGGGGGTGGCTGGCAGAGAGCTGAAACATTGCGTGTAAAAGGCATTTAAAATTCATGTTAGTGGTCTGCAAGATTCAAAATTGGGAGTTTGGTGGTCTGTGAGGTCTGAAAAGTGGGCAACCACAACCTTAGATTACACTATAACAGATATACAGCTATGAGACTGTAGGCACAGAAATCATACTGCTATTTTTCCAGACGAATTGTATATTTTTTAGGGTACTGCTTGGGCACAAAATCTATCTAATTGTTCCCTATAGAATAGAAACATTTCACTTTTGGAGTTCAGTTCTGCTTCAACAGTGTTGTCATCTGGAATGCTGTCTCCCCATGATGGTCAACTTTTTGCAGTTATGACATCTGAATCTTCCCTTCTGCTATTTTTCTGATTGGTTGCAAAGATTTCCCGCTACATTGGCAGATTACTGAGTATTAGATACAGTTATTATTATGTTCATAAGTGCGTCTTTATGGAATGAAAAGTATTTTCCCCAATGACCATAATCCCCAGACTTGTTGGTATCAAGCCATGCATATACAGTCCAATTACTTAGATTTGCATTGCTCAACCCTCTAATTGCTGCGTGTCTTGTGCACTACACAGTTTATGGAAAGACAGAGTTAAATATATTTGCATGGCCAAGTGAAAAGTCTGGTAGTATAAAAATGCTTCATGCTGTGGGCCAGTTATAGTTTTTCTAATAGGGATTATTGAAAAACAGATGGGTCTACGTTGTCTACCAAAGTCAGTGCCAGAAATAGTCAGAGAACGAATGTGTCTGAACTACAAGTTGTTTTTTTAGCTTGTTGAGGTCTACGAAAGCTAGATTCCTTCTTGCCAGCTCTGTCCAAAGTTTCACTGGTGAATTTTCAGGATAGTAGCCCAAGAAGCAGACAGGCAGGACATAGACAATCAATAGAGATAATCCACATTTGTATACTCCACTCCAGGTGTTGTGTCTGTGATGAAGATTTGAAATCTTTGCAAAATCAGTTTGCATATCTGCAAAAAAATATAAAATGCATACTAGGCTTTGTATCTGCTAGCTTTTCTACATCTATTTCATTATGTAACAGGACCACACACACACAAAAATCCTGCTTCCTGTATGTTCTAGCCCTATGCATTAAGGTGAAAAAACATCCCACAATGCCGGCTCCCCCAGCCCCCCCGTTTTACTTACCTGACCCCTTGAAAGTCCCGCGCTCGCTCCGGACAGCCTCTTCGCCGCTCAACTTGGCCGTTGATTGGCTACAGTGGATGGATTGAAAGCAGTGCAGCCATTGGCTCGCACTGCTGTCAATCACATCCAATGATGAGGCGCGCCGGGGGGCGGGGTCAAGTGATACAGTCGGCGGGTATAGCCACTGGCTGTATCATGGTAGCGCACCCGCAAGAACTAAACACCATGCGAGAGAGCTCACATGAAGGTGTTTAGTTCTTGCTGGGAGGAGCTGAGACAGTCAGCGAGGGACCCCAGAAGACCAGGTTCGGGGCCACTCTGTGCAAAACGAGCTGCACAGTGGAGGTAAGTATAACATGTTTGTTATTTAAAAAAAAAAAAAACCTTTACCACCCCTTTAAAAATGCTGTGGCTGCAAAGCAAAGCATCACAGCTGTGGCATGTGTACAGCCCTGTCAGGCTGTAAAGATGGAATTCCCATGGGGGGCCTGGGTAGGCAAAACATTTTTTTTGTGCCCCACCGCCGCCCATATGTCCTTTTTCTGGGCATCTTTTAAAGGGGGCCATATCACCATTTGAGTAATGTGAGCACTTTTTGGCTGTCTATAGTCGGGGTCCTTCAAGTATACAAAAGACTGTCTGAAGTGATGATGTTAGCATGAGGGGACTGGCGCTGACCAGCCAGATCATTACAGCTCCCTGCACCTAAAAACAGTACCAGTGAGGGATATGGAAGGGATGGTGAGTATAAAATTGCCTTACAATGTATTAGAAAATTCTGGAAGGGTGAAAGGAGGTAGAGTTAAAAGGGGTTTTAAGTTTTGCCCAGGGATAGTCTTTAAACTATGCTCGATAGGCATCAGGTAGGTCCTTCTAGAGCAGGGATCCTCAAACTACGGCCCTCCAGCTGTTGCAGAACTACACATCCCATGAGGCATTGTAAAGCTGTGACATTCACAGACATGACTAGGCATGATGGGAATTGTAGTTCCCGAACAACTGGAGGCCGTAGTTCGAAGACCCCTGTTCTAATTGGTAACCCAAAATTGATCTCCCACGCAGTAAAGATCTTCCATCCATAATTTCTGACTCTGTTCCCTCCTAGGAGTTTTAGGTGTTCTGGTCCAGTTCTGTTTGTTCTAGGTATATTTTCTATATTATAAAATAAATTAAATAATAACTAAATTAATAAAATTGAGAGGGAGAGGGGAAAACACTCATAATGGCCACAGCGGGTGTTTAGTCCCAGTAACTCCCCCAGGAATCACAGATATTTCATCAAATGAGTCAATGAGAGATATAAAAAAGTGTCAATTAGTTTAACAGTCCAGCATCTACTAAATACTGAAAAGGCCATTTTGAGTAGACTAGCCCTTCCAGCCACTGAAAGGATTGGTTAAAAAATGGTTGGCTGACTAGTTCAAGCACTCTTGCATTCAGCAAGTTCTTTTCAAGCTTGTTATTACATTTTAGTATATTAATTAAAATAAAAGGCTTTTACACGTTTATCATCTATTTTAAGAAAAAAACATTTCATAAGAAAAATAAGGGGGCTGTCATGGCTGAACTCCTTCTGAAAATGCTTTTCTTTTAGTTTTGGATAGGATTTTAAAGGGTTAGAACCTTTGTCCAGGTTTGATTGCTCGCACTGCTTTAATGCTGCAATACTTACTGTATATCACCGTTAATAAGACCCTGAATTTATTGCAAGAGTCCTGCTTTCCATATTTATATAGCTTTAAAAACTCTGATGAAGGTGAACTCTAGCAACTCCGAAACAAGTTGGCTGCAACATCTTGTGTCATCTCTACTAAGGACTAATAAACTTGGATTTTGGGAACCCTCAGGCAATTCAGGCGGTATTTACTTTGTGTTTTTACACATTTAGATTTCTCCTGGGGTGCTCCCCGAGGCTCCCTGGTGAGCTGCCTTAGCTCCATGAATTAGATTATGATAAAATAGCCCAAGATCCAAGTCACCATATTTGTTCCTGGTCAGTGGCTTAGAAAGTTCTGGATTTAGGGGATCAGCGTAACAGTTTGCCATCAATGGCCAATCCTATGTATTTCTCTCCTGATAAAATTCCTTCTGAGGAATTGTTCTCCTCCCTTTTATATATATTATTGCTCATAGGCAGACCAGTCCTTGAATATACCATTTAATAAACCCACCCTAGCTGGTTATATAATGTCCCATTGTCCTCCACGAAAGAGCTAAAAGAAATTGTGCCCTTAAATTTTTCAAATATAGAAAAAAAAAAGCTATGTTCTCAGCTTGTCTATATGACACAAGGCAAACTCCATGTTGTATGAACATCTGTGTAATCCAATGTTCCTTATACAAATTGTTGCATTAAATAATGCTTTTTGTCATGTTTTCGGTAAAAAAGTGATCCTTAAGATGCTTTGTGTCATAGACGCAGCACTAGACGAGAAGTGTACATCTCCTTGATGATATAGTATATTAAAGTCAAGTAGCAAATCATTGGCTCTGATTTCACCCACAGACCTTGCTCGCTCCTTCCATTTTCTGAAGGAAAATACCCAAGGTCACCAGACAAAACATTTTTTTTTTTTAATAAAATTGAGTCTTGGTGAATCCTCATTCCTAATGCAATTTTTGTAATACCGATTGCTCCTGACAGCTATGGTCACCAATTTGTATTGTGCTGTTCAGTTTTATTTAATAGTGTGAGATGTCATCAGCCTGGATTGGAGGTAGCATCCGAGCCCAGCTTTCTCTCTTGGGGTTTTGTCTCCTCTGCTTTGTATGTGCTGCTTGTTTTTGTGCTGTTTTTTCCATTCCTGATTGTCCTTCAACATTTTTTTACGGAGATGTGGGTAAAGTTAGTGATAACAAAAGGCATTTTTTAAATCAAATTATATTTATATGCACATACATTATATGGAATGTGTGATTTAAAAATCTAACTATAGTTGCCAGCTTTTAAAACATTTCCAGGAGCACTTTTCTGCTGCATTGGTGTATTTAAAGCTGAACTCTGGGGAACATTTAAAACTACCCTTGTAGTGGGGCTCTCTTGAACTACAAGGTTTAAAGGCCCACTTCGACTACGGTACTGGTAAAAAGCAATTTTAGTTACCTTACCCCTTGCTCCTCACACAGCTGATGCTCTCCTCTTCCCTCCAATACTCAAGGTTGTGGGTGAGCCCTCTGAGTCCTTACTTACAGGACTGCTGGTTTTGCATTAAACATGAAGATGTCAGATGTGACCAATGGTCTGCATGCTGAAAAGAGGAGGCTTTGGGGCACCAGTTGCATGGAGAGGTGGCAGCCTGAGCGAGCAAGGTGTAAGTTAAGTAAAATTACCTATAAATGTAGCCTAAATAAAAATGATAGTGGGGTAGCCCCGCTGAAAACATGCTCAAGGCAAAGTAAGAGGTTTATCTCAGACCAGTCTTTGCTCTGAGGAAGGGGGTTAGTCCCTCAAAAAGCATTAGGGGGGATTGTCAACCATTTGATCTTATGAGGCTGGACTGGTCTCTGAATATATGATATGCCATCTATCTGCTTTGGTTTGTGAATATAAGTTGTACCTTCCATTCACAATGAAGTGCTGTGGATAATGCACTAGGTGTTTGCGCCCTTTTGTGCTTTTTGTTGTTAGATGAGGAAGGGTTAGGAGCTAGTAGTGGTTGGTTACGTTCAACTGCACTTGTTCTGTAATGTTCAAGATAAGCTGATCTAAGCAGCTTGTTCAGTTCATAACAGTGTCCTGATGACCGTTGTGATGGGAAAAGTCTCATCTTTATCCTTATGCTTAAAGAGGGGGGTCCACCTATCTATCGTTTTTTTTTTTTTTGAGTTCATTCACAAAATTTTCTTCTCAGCATTACATACTCACATATTGTGTGTAATATGTCCACTGTGTCAGATTTCGTCGGAAAGAATAACTTATATTATTCACTGCAGGCGGTTTCCATCTTCATTGTGGGCATTTGAAGCCCACAAGCATTTATTTCCTGGATGTGGTGAATGCTGTGCTCCCAGCATTCACCGCTCGTTCCCGCACATGCTCAGTGGCATCCTGGGAAGCCTGAGACTAGCTCCCAGGAGTCTGGGAGAGGCTAGAAACACGCCTACTCCCACGGGAGGAGAACCAGGAAGTGCAAAGAAGAATAGAAAAATAAAAGGTAATTACGGCGATTTAAATTTTTTTAAACGGCATGTAAGCATCTAGGCAAAGAAGAGAATAAATACTTACTTGGCCCTGTGGACCGGAGTCCGTCGGATAATTCGATCGTGTGGGCTCCAGCTGACTTTTTTTCCCCAAAAGTTCGACGGACCTAGAAATGAAACATGTTTCAAATCTTTTCGATGGACTCGAGTCCGGTCGAAAAGTCTGCTCGTCTGTATGCTAGTCCGACGGACAAAAACTGACGCTAGGGCAGCTATTGGCTACTGGCTATGAACTTCCTTGTTTCAGTCCGGTCGTACGTCATCGCCTACGAATCCGTCAGACTTAGGTTGATCGTGTGTAGGCAAGTCCGTTCATTCGGAAAGTCTGTCGTAAAGACAGACAAAAAGTCCGCCGGACAAAGTCTGCCGTAAAGTCCGCTCAAGTGTACGCGGCATTAGTTTATGCAGAGCGGATACAGACCGCTCTGCTCTATGGGCGGCTGGATGTAAATGGACTCCGCTGTCAATTTACACCTGACTATTTCAGATCTACCTACACGTAGGAGAACAGATTCCTCTCCATTTGTTTTTAGTGGGCCGAATCAGATTAGAGGCAGGCATGTGCAAACGGACACAAGTTTACACCTGCCGGTTCATAGGGATGAATGGACCGTACGATCAGGTCCGCATGAAAAATGGCAGACCTGATCAGAACGGTTGTGTGAGAGGGGCCTTACTGTCAAAGGGTGGAAATTAAAAGGAGGTAAACTTAATGGTTTACAGCTCTCAGATCATCATTTTCAAAAGTTTGGGCTTTAGATATTCTTTAAAAAAAACAAATATTTTCCACAGGCTATACCATTCTTGCCTTCTTCATTTCCAAATACTCATTATTGTTCAATCATGAATTCATCCACTAACAATTGATGAGAACCAATGCATTCTTGCTATGGTTTGCATAATATAATGATTAAGGCTTGCACTGCTTCTTTGGCTCACGCAAAGTCAAGGATTAATAGCCGTTCTAGTAAAACACTTAGCTCTGCCCTAAAATTTGAATTTCATAATGGAAACCTACACCATGGTGTAGCTTTAGAGTATAGAGTGTTATAGTTGATTCCATTAGCAGTTTATATTCACTTCATGGCCAATTAGGACTTCCCCTTCTTTCCAGAGGAAACCAATAATCTCAATTTTTAAAAACAGACCAACTCCCTCATTCCCCATCAGAACATTTTATCAGTCCTCTGTGACTAGCCTCCCACCATAAGCACGCACACTATCAGCTATTACCAATTTAGAAACCGTCTCAGCCAAATACAGTAGTTTTATCCAATTTACCAGCTAACACACACATGGCGCGTTTTATTGCATTATTAATAGTTATATGTAGCTATTTTTTTTTTTGTTAAAGTGGATTTAGACCCTAACTGGGCAACTTTGTTTGCTACAGTCCTGTGCATAATGAACAACTGTCATGTTTTTTTCATAATATAACATTTTTACTTTCATTTATTACAGATATAGTGTCAACAATTTGTGCAGTGCTTTTCATATATATAACATTCACATCAGTCCCTGCCATCAGGAGCTTACAACCCAAGGTTGCTACCTCTTATGCATACATACACATACTATGGATAATTTAGACCGGAGCCAATTAACCTACCAGCATGTACTTGGAGTGTGTGAGGAAACCCATGCAAGGACAGGGAGAGCATACAAACTCCATACATGTACTGTCCTGGTTGGAATTTGAACCATTGACTCTAGTTATGCAAGGCAGAAGTGTTGGCTGCCGACAGCAGATGGTAGTCTTCGTCAAGCCTTAACATAGGCCCCCTAGTGCATTCTGTAATGATTTTTTTCAACATCAACTTCTCACACTCTGAAGAAGAGGGAGGCTTTTCCCCCTGAAACACTTTGGTTGTATTTGGTGCTTTTAACCATTAAATGTTCCAAAACGTCCTTCAACTAAGATTCATTTTTGTACCAGGCGCTCCACAGTACACATCCAAGTATTTTCCATCTGGCAAGTGCCTCGTTTGTCGTTATCAGAGACATAGCAGCCTGGGAGCAGAACAGGGTCCAGTTATACTATATTTCAACCAAAGACCTGTTTCTTTGAAGGAAAAACCACTTTACGGTAATTCCATCAGAACCAACTTTCATTTCTATCAGTCTAGCACTATCACACACACATTAGTATAACCATTACCTGGATCACTATACCCATTATGAAATCACCTTGTGCAAATATTACTTCCATAACCCATAAAAACTAGAAAAAGTACTTATGCATGTCTTTGTACCATCATTTAAGGTAGACCTTCACTCTCATTATGAACTTTTCCTCTGACTCTAAGAAGGACATTATTAACCTTCTTCGAGGAGGTGAGTTGCCATCTAGATAAAGGAAGGCCCGTAGACGTGGTGTATCTGGATTTTGCAAAAGCATTTGACACAGTTCCCCATAAACGTTTACTGTACAAAACAGGTCTGTTGGCATGGACCATGGGGTGAGTACATGGATTGAAAACTGGCTACAAGGGCGAGTTCAGAGGGTGGTGATAAATGGGGAGTGCTCGGGATGGTCAGGTGTGGGTAGTGGGGTCCCCCAGGGTTCTGCACTGGGACCAATCCTATTTAATTTGTTCATAAACGACCTGGAGGATGGGGTAAACAGTTTAATCTCTGTATTTGCGGACGATACTAAGCTACTAACTTCTCCGCAGGATGTGGAAACCTTGCAAAAAGATCTGAACAAATTAATGGGGTGGCAAGTGAGGTTTAATGTAGAAAAATGCAAAATAATGCTTTCGGGTGGCAACAATATAACAGCAATCTATACACTGGGGGAAGAACCTCTGGGGGAATCTAGGATAGAAAACGACCTGGGGGTCCTAGTATATAATAGGCTCAGCAATGGCATGCAATGCCAAGCTGTTGCTAACAAAGCAAACAGAATATTGGCATGCATTAAAAGAGGATCGACTACAGGCATAAAACGATAATTCTCCCGCTTTACAAGACTCTGGTCCGGCCGCACCTGGAGTATGCTGTCCAGTTCTGGGCCAGCAGTCCTCAGGAAGGATGTACTGGAAATTGAGCGAGTACAAAGAAGGGCAACTAAGCTAATGAAGGGTCTGGAGGATATTAGTTATGAGGAAAGGTTGCGAGCACTGAACTTATTCTGTCTGGAGATGAGACCCTTGAGAGGGGATATGATTTCAATTTACAAATACTGTACTGGTGACCCCACAATAGGGATAAAACTTTTTCGCTGAAGGGAGTTTAACAAGACATGTGGCCACTCATTAAAATTAGAAGAAAAGAGGTTTAACCTTAAACTACGTAGAGGGTTCTGTACTGTAAGAGCGGCAAGGATGTGGAATTCCCTTCCACAGGCAGTGGTCTCAGCGGGGAGCATCGATAGTTTCAAAAAAATATTAGATAAGCACCCAAACTGCCACAACATACAGCGATATACAATGTAATGCTGAGATATAATCACACACATAGGTTGGACTTGATGGACTTGTGTCTTTTTTCAACCTTACCTACTATGTAGCTATATGACATGCCCTGCTCTTGCAGCCTCAAGGGATATCCCCGTCACATATCAGGAGGCTGGGGGGCAGACCTAGTGGTGCTTCTACAGGAGCCAGCTTCAAGAATCTGGAACAGAAAGCTGGCTCCTAATGACAAAGGAAGGAAAGATGGCGGTGTGGGACGTGGCCTGTAGCAGCTGAGCAGCAGATCTCAGCAGGACAATGCTACATTCAGTTTGCTGGTTTGGTTAACTTCTGAAGAAAACCATGCATACTAGGTAAAGACAATGAAGAAAAAAGCATAGGGTGTGAAGTTCTCCTTTAAACATCATAGTCTTTATTCTGATCTGAATATTCCTTGATTTAGGTACAGAAATTCTGTGCGGATTTGGTAGTTGTTTATATGTAACAGTCCAGCATATTGGCGGATCACTTTGTACATTTTCTCCCTGACAGCTGCACTCAAAGAAACATTTTTTTTAACATGCTCGTACCCCCCACAGGTAACAAGTGTATGGTCTTATTTAGACTTGCAGTGGAGGGTGGGGAACAAAAATGCACGGTTGATCCATGTTTTTGCTGCCCGCCAACCGCCCCCCCTTAAGCTGCAATAGGCAGCGGAGGGAGATGTTTACATTCCGCAGCTGCAATGATTACAAAGTTGACCCGACATTTAGCAAACGGTGGTGGGGGGGCAGCGAGCCTGCCGAACGCTACGCATGCAAGTCAGTGCAGAAGTCCTGCAAAAATGAGGTTAAAACAGGCAGGGAAGAGGTGTCGCATCGCTTTCTCACCGACTGTCAGTAGCCTATGGAGCGCGAACGGCATGCGAATCTGGCTTCAGAGTTAGGGAAATTTAGACGCACGTCTAAATCTACTCCTAAAGAGATAACTATGTTGCTGCCAGTGCTGCAAAAGTGTGCTACTAATCCAGATCCAGAACAGTGTGCACAAAATAATCGTTTGATATTACAAAGTGGTATATGCACTGTCCATACAAATGTTCTCTTTAAATACCAAGTTATTCATCTCTAGAGGTCATACGGTAAAACTAGTCACATGACTAGAATGTATTTACATAGACAGGGGTCAACCAAAAGAATCATATTTAATCCATGACGTTTTTAACCCCTTCTGTAGCTCTGCAAAGGCTTGATTGTTACACTGACCCTGGAGACATACAAATTGGTTACAGTTGCTGATGTCTTTTTAATGCTTCGGCATAATAGTCCTTCATAGATTAAATGCAGAGATTTCAATACCCCATAGATTTCTCGTTCATGTATTGTGAAGAGCTGCATGTAAATGAACAAATGAGCCGGTCCCCGCTTAATGAAAAAGTGCCTATCCCTTGGGAGTATGTCCGCTATTAAATACATTGCAGTTATGGAAAATAATAGGATGTTCAAAATGGAGCTGAAATAAAGTTTTGCTTGATGGAAAAAAAAGAAATGACTTAAGGTTGATTTACTAAAGACAAATAGACTGTGCACTGTGCAAGTGCAGTTGCTCCAGAGCTTAGTAAACGAGGGGAAGACCTGCTGACTTCTATCATCCAATCATGTTTCAGGCAAAAATGCTGTTTTGTTTTTTTTTTTTATTTCTTTGCTTGTGATTGGGTATTCTTTGCAAAGTGAAGCTTCACCTCATTTACTAAGCTCTGGAGCAATTGCACTTGCAAAGTGCACAGTCTATTTGCCTTTAGTAAATCAACCCCTTTATGTGTAGACTGTGTAGGTTGTTAAAGCATACAGTAATTCCAGCACTTTGTAAGGTTTTAGGAATACATGCACCATAACCGAAATATAGTTTATACATATACAGGGACTTATTTTTACATTTTATTGTCAATTTAATAATGTAACCCGGGTGACCCTGCCCCCTCTGACGCCACGGGGAAGCCATGTGGAAGTTCCCGTGGCGTCAGAGGGGGCGGGTCACCTGGTTACATCACTGGGTGGCCCCGCCCTTAGTTATATAAGAACTGTCACAAGCGAAGAAGCGTCAGGTGGCAGGAGCCTCTCATGGAGGAGGATCGGTTGCAGATTTTTTTTTTCTTTTTCAGTCCATTGCGGTGTGATAGAAGAAGATGAATGGACAACGTGGGACATTTTTATTTTTTATTTTTTAATAAAGGACTTGTCCCAAGCTGTGTTTTGTCATTTTAAACATTTTGATCTTTTTTTTTAATGGGTACATTGGTACCCCATTACCATTTCACACAGGGGGGAATGCCGGGATCTGGGGGTCCCCTTGTTAAAGAGGGCTTCCAGATTCCGATAACCCCTCTCGCCTGCAGACCCCCACAACCGCCCGGCAAGGGTTGTGGGGATGAGGCCCTTGTCCCCATCAACATGGGGACAAGGTGCTTTGGGGGTCTACCCCTAAGCACCCTCCTCATGTTGAGGGCATGTGGCCTAGTACTGTTCAGGAGGGGGGCCGCTCTCTCGTCCCCCCCTTTACCTGCGGCCTTGCAGGTTGCATGCTCGGATAAGTGTCTGGTATGGATTTTGGGGGGGACCCCTACGCCATTTTTTTAAAAATTTTGGTGCAGGGTTCCCCTTAAAATCTATACCAGACCTGAAGGGCGTGCCGTATTCACCGTCTGCAGGACGGGTGTTCGTGCTAGCCGGCCGGCTTTCCATGCTGTTTTTATTCAACACACTGTAAGTGTATTTTTAATGTTTTTTAAATAAATTCCAATCAGGATTACGCTATGTTGCTCTCCCTTCTTTTTTGGGGCATTGTTTGTGAAAACATTCCATGCTAGGGGTATAGCCCTCTCTGCATCCTGCTTTTCTGTGGAGGATAGTGATTTATCCACGGTCTGAGGAAGTGTCCTAACGGTGTTCCCATCTCAAGAAAGGCCCCGACCGGGTTAAGGTCACAAGCTTTTTTAAGCTTGCTATTTGGTAAGCGCCCAATTTATCCGTACACTGTGGTGTGGTGAAGGTCCATCCAGTTTTCATCTTTATTTGCCTAATTGGGGACTCAGTGGTCCGGTTCATCTATTGCACCTTTGAAGATTTTTCACCACCTATTGGACTTTATTTTTGTCACTTGATTTTTTGTCACTTGATTGTTTATGAATTTACCTATCACTACCCATATTTATTTTCACTCATATTTGACTCATAGCGCTGCTTTTCTTTGTATTTCTGGTTTGGATTATAGGGGGGACCCCTACACCATTTTTTTTTTAAATTTGGCGCAGGGTTCCCCTTAATTTCCATAATAGTTTTTTGGATTTTAGGGAGACCCCCACCCAATTTTTTAAAAATTTTGATTCAGGGTTCCCCTTAATATTCATACCAGACCCAAAGGGCCTTTTATTGTTTCACTTTAAGCATTAAAAAAAAAAGCTGCTCTCGAAAAAAACGTCCGTTTTTAAAAAATTTTTTTGCATTAATACATGTGCCCTGGGGCAGGACCCGGGTTCCCAAACACTTTTTATGACAATAACTTGCATATAAGCCTTTAAAATGAGCACTTTTGATTTTTTCATGTTAGTGTCCCATAGAGTTTAACGGTGTTCCAGCGCCTTTCGAATTTGCCCCGAACGCCGCATATTGTTCGGTGTTCGCAGAACATCCGAACAACCAAAGTTCAGCTCGAACTTATGCTCGGGCCGAACCGTTCGCCCATCCCTAGTCAAAAGGCAAAACTTGTTCTTACTCTCCACTCAAGGTCCCCACTGTTTAGCTTCCAACCAGCAGTCTGGCAGCAGTTGGCTGGCCTCCATTACTGAAAAGGTGAAACAAAAGTGTACAGTACAGTTAAGTCAATTCATAGTGTATCTAAAGAACAGGGAACAGTGAGTCATAGCCATGCTAACCCTCTGGGCTAAGAATTGGGGAGTTAACAACAAGTTAAGACTTGATAGTGAGAGAAGAGTGTAACAAAAATCAGAAGCAGCCAGCATGAAAGGAAGCAGTGGAGATGGTTGGTGGCAGAGGTTCTGGTAGCGAGGGGGCAGCTTAATATTTCATGCACCTCACTTAGTGGAAGGGTCTTCATGTTGGAGCCCACTGCAGTACAGAACCCTCTTAGGGACCAGGTCTGGGAGCCATGGTTTGCAGGAGGGTGCCAGGGAGGCCGATCCAGGGCTGGAGCATCTTAATAAGTACGCTCCATTGAGTGACATTGGTAAAACCAGTCAGGGACCAGCACTGCTGGAGCTGAGGGACTCTCCTAGCTGCCGGGGAAAGAACTCCTCCAGTGAGAGTGGGGGGGGGGGGGGAAGCCAAGGGAAAGGAAAGACAGATTCTGGTGGTAGGGGACTCAATTCTTAGAAGGACAGAGAGGGTAATCTGTAACAAAGGCCTAAATTGATGAACTGTATGTTGTCTACTGGGTGCTTGGGTACGGCACATCACGGATCTGGTGGACAGATTACTGGGAGGCGTTGGGGAAGACCCGGCTGTCATGGTGCAAGATGGCACCAATGACAAAGTCAGAGGCAGATGGAGTGTCCTAAAGAACGATTTTAGGGACTTGGGAGCTAAATTGAGGAATAGGACCTCCAAGGTAGTATTCTCAGGAATACTACCGGTACATCGAGCCACACCAGTAAGGCAGAGGGAGATTAGGGAAGTAAACAAGTGGCTGAAGAGCTGGTGTAGTAAGGAGGGGTTTGGGTTTCTGGAGGACTGGGCCGACTTCCCTGTCGATCACCAGTACTATAGAAGGGATGGACTGCACCTAAGTGAGGAGGGTGCAGATCAGCTTGGAGTAAAGATGGCCAAAAAGTTAGAGGGGTTTTTAAACTAGGTGATGGGGGTAGGGCCCAGAGGTTGAGATAGTCAACGTGGAACATATTCCAGAGGATAGTATTGGGGGCATTAGTGGTAGGTTGACTAAAGCACATAAACCCAAGGTAAGTATAGTAACAAGTCCTAGTTGCAATCTCGGAACACCCAATAAATGGATAGTATGCGACCCGTCCAAACTACGTGGCATGTTCACCAATGCCAGGAGCCTGGTGGACAAGATGGGTGAACTAGAGTTACTGTTGTACAAGGAGGATTTGGATTGTGTGAGAATTTCAGAGACCTGGTTCAACAGCTCTCGTGATTGGCTGGCAACCATTCAAGGGTATACCCTTTATCGCAGGGATAGAGAGAGTAAAAAAGGGGGAGGGGTATGCCTATTTATCAGGAATATTGTACAAGTGAATGTGAGCGATGACATCACTAAGGCAGCTAGGTAGGAGGTAGAATCCCTATTTGTAGAGCTCCAAAGGGATGAAGTTAAGGGGAAAATATTACTGGGAGTAGGCTATAGGCCCCCTAACCTGAGGGAGGAAGGGGAGACGGATCTCCTATCACAAGTTGGATTAGCAGCAAGGATGGGAAGTGTTATCATAATAGGGGAGAAATAAAGCATTACTGGATCTACTGATTACCAACAATACAGACCTGATCACGGATGTGGAAATACAGGGCAATTTAGGAAACAGCGATCACAGGTCAATTGGCTTCAGTATAAATCACACAAATAGGAAACATATGGGGAATACAAAGAAACTGAATTTCAAAAGAGTCAACTTCCCTAAACTACGAACCTTGTTGGAAAGCATGAATTTGCATAAAATCTTAGGAATAAAGAACATGGAGGAGAGATGAGTTTGCTTTAAGAGCATATTAAATAATGCATAAGTAAGTAATGCATAAGTAATGCATGGGGTGCATTACCCAACGCATCCCATTGGGTAATACATTTAAAAGAGCAAACAAAAGTCCTGGATGGCTTAACTCCAATGTAAAAATGCATATAAAAGCAAAAGAGAAGGCCTTCAAAAAATACAAGGTTGAGGGATAATCGTAAGCATTCAGACTTTATAAAGAATGCAACAAGAAATGTAAGGGTGCAATTAGGGCGGCTAAGATAGAACACGAAAGACACATAGCGGAGGAGAGCAAAAAAAATCCCAAGACATTCTTTAAGTATGTAAACAGTAAAAAAGGGAGGACAGACCATATTGGACCCATAAAGAATGAGGAAGAACATCTGGTTACAAAGGATGGGAAGATGGCGAAGGTATTGAATTTATTCTTCTCATCAGTCTTCACAAGGGAATCAGGGGCGTCAGTAACCAAAACTGCAGTGTTTATCCTTATGACACATCACAGGAAGCACCTCCATGGTTAACAGAGGACAGAATTAAAATTAGACTTGGGAAACTTAACATTAATAAATCCTCGGGACCAGATGGCTTGCATCCGAGGCTACTTAAAGAACTCAGTCAAGTAATTGCCAGACAATTGCCATTGTTCCTAATTTTTACTGACTGGAATGGTACCAGGTGATTGGAGAAAAGCCAATGTAGCACCAATATTTAAAAAGGGCCCAAAATACATCCCTGGGAATTACAGACAGGTTAGCCTAACGTCAATAGTATGTAAGCTCTTGGAGGGGATGATAAGGGACTATATACAAGATTTTAGTAACGAGAATGGTATCATTAGCAGTAATCAGCATAGATTCATGAACAATCGTTCTTGACAAACCAATCTATTAACCTTCTATGAGGAGGTGAGTTGCCATCTAGATAAAGGAAGGCCCATAGACGTGGTGTATCTGGATTTTGCAAAAGCATTTGACACAGTTCCCTATAAACGTTTACTGTCCAAAATAAGGTCCGTTGGCATGGACCATAGGGTGAGTACATGGATTGAAAACTGGCTACAAGGGCAAGTTCAGAGGGTGGTGATAAATGGGGAGTACTCAGAATGGTCAGGGGTAGGTGGTGGGGTCTCCCAGGGTTCTGTGCTGGGAACAATCCTATTTATTTTGTTCATAAACGACCTGGAGGATGGGGTAAACAGTTTAATCCCTGTATTTGCAGACGATACTAAGCTAAGCAGGGCAATAACTTCTTTGCAGGATGTGGAAACCTTGCAAAAAGATCTGAACAAATTAATGGGGTGGGCAACTACATGGCAAATGAGGTTTAATGTAGAAAAATGTAAAATAATGCATTTGGGTGGCAAAAATATGAATGCAATCTATACACTGGGGGAAGAACCTCTGGGAGAATCTAGGATGCAAAATGACCTGGGGGTCCTAGTAGATGAAAGGCTCAGCAATGGCATGCAATGCCAAGCTGCTGCTAACAAAACAAACAGAATATTGGCATGCATTAAAAAGGGGATCAACTCCAGAGATAAAACGATAATTTTCCCGCTCTACAAGACTCTGTTCCGGCTGCACCTAGAGTATGCTGTCCAGTTCTGGGCACCAGTCCTCAGGAGGGATGTACTGGAAATGGAGCGAGTACAAAGAAGGACAACTAAGCTAATAAAGGGTCTGGAGGATATTAGTTATGAGGAAAGGTTGCGAGCTCTGAACGTATTCTCTCTGGAGAAGAGACGCTTGAGAGTGGATATGATTTCAATTTATAAATACCGTACTGGTGATCCCATAATAGGGATAAAACTTTTTCAGGGAAGGGAGTTTAACAAGACATGTGGCCACTCATTAAAATTAGAAGAAAAGAGGTTTAACTTTAAACTACGTAGAGGGTTCTTTACTGTAAGAGCAGCAAGGATGTGGAATTCCCTTCCACAGGTGGTGGTCTCAGCGGGGAGCATCGATAGTTTCAAAAAACTATTAGATAAGCACCTGAGCGACCACAACATACAGGGATATACAATGTAATACTGACATATAATCACACTCATAGGTAAGACTTGATGGACTTGTGTCTTTTTTCAACCTCACCTACTGTGTAACTTTTTAACTATGTAACTTCTTCTCTTAAGCAAGAACACTGAAGAAAACTTCAGTTACATCTTGAGGTAGTTCACATAAAATTGTAATACATATCACTGTCGTTAAGATGCATCACTGTACTGTACATTTGGCTGATCTTTATGATTGGCTGTGCTATGTCCCTCTAGTGCTGCCCATACCTTTAATTTAATAAGTCCATCTCTGCAATAATGCTGAAAGTCAGAGTGGTTGCCCGCGATCAGGTCCCATTAAAGAGTGACACTGATGTCAAAAACGGGTACATGTTATAAATGCAATGCTCAAAACTCCCTTTCCCATGCTGGACTGCACCACGAGGCTGATCATCCCCTGTATATATCCCCTCTAAAACAGGAAGTGAGTCACGTCCAGGGAAAGACATGACTAAGTAGAGAATCATAACCCCTGCAGCACCAGCCAACAGTTAACAAAACAGAGTTAACAAATTGCTTAAAGTGGTTGTAAACCCTTACATATATCCAGTAAAGTGATTGGCCTCAGGTGATACACAGAGATGAAACAAATCCTCTTACATATGTTTTACCTATTTATATGCAGTCTTGTCTTCTTTACATGCATTTAAAGTCCAGAATTTGTAAAGCTTGTCTGAGCTGTCAGAAAAAAGGGGTCAGAAAGCTGAAATTACACTCTGCAGAGCTCAGTGAGGAGAGCTCTGAGAGCTGATTGGAGGAGAGGGACACCGCCCACCACACAGCACACAGGAACAGAGCTGAGGCTGCCTAATCAGCTAGAGGTCCCTTCCCTGTCAACTTTTTTCTCTTGGTGTCAGGAAAACTTTTCAGAAGTGACTCATTCTGATAGCAGAGGAACGAAGTACCAGACACTTAGTGCTCTTAATTAAGACAAGTACGCACTATAGAGGGATAATTAAAGTTTACAACCACTTTAAGTAGGCATCTGCCTACTTGAGGAACCATCCACGCCAGAGCATTGGGGAGAGGCAGAGAGTACCGACCGCTAGGGAGAGGAGGATTGAGTAAGTAAAACTGCTTTTTGTGACCCCCCCTAGACCACTGATGGTGAACCTTGGCACCCCAGATGTTTTGGAACTACATTTCCCATGATGCTCAGCTACACTGCAGAGTGAATGAGCATCATGGGAAATGTAGTTCCAAAATATCTGGAGTGCCAAGGTTCACCATCACTGCCCTAGACCCCCCTAGACCACTGATGGTGAACCTTGGCACCCCAGATGTTTTGGAACTACATTTCCCATGATGCTCAGCTACACTACAGAGTGAATGAGCATCATGGGAAATGTAGTTCCAAAATATCTGGAGTGCCAAGGTTCACCATCACTGCCCTAGACATAAGCAAGCAAATAACTCTTGCAGTGCAGTGGCAGCCCCACTGCAAAGAAGGCTTTTTCTTTTCTCCAGAGATGGGCTTTAAAGTGGTTGTGAAGGCTGAAGGGTTCCCCCCCTTAATGCACTCTCTGCATGAAGGTAAAAAGAAACTTCTATTGACAGCTTCTTCACAGTCTCTCCAAATACCTTGTTGAGTCTGACCTCAATCCAGCACTGTGCCCTAGAGTAGCTGTGCTGCTCTCTATCTCTCTAGCAGGAGCCATTGGTTTCTGCTGCTGTCAATCAAATCGGGTAGGGAGGGAATGGGGCCGAGCCTGTGTGTGTGTGTCAATGAGCACACAGAGCACAGTTTGGGATCAAGGCGGCACTTGTGCCACTATAGGAAGCAGCTTTCTATGGTGGCACACGGAGAAGAGGAGGAGCCCACAGCGCCAGCATTGGGACCCAAAAAGAAGAGGATCAGGGCAGCTCTGTGTAAAACCATTTCACAGAGCAGGTCGGTATGACATTTTTGGTATTAAAAAAACAAACAAATAACTTCACAGTTACTTTAAAGCTGATGTTTCATTTAACACAGAACAGCCACCCCTCCAACACCTTTGGCTCATGTTAAAGGAAGTCCAGGTTTTATAAACTATGTGCTGTCTGCTGGACTGTAAGTGTACATTGTCTTGTAGACATTGTTATGGATGGAGCGATTGAAATGGAAGGAAAGAGGCCCTGCGGGACCTGGCAGCATGAAAAAGATCCCACATTTAGAGAAGACCCTTCTCCTAACAAACCCATTTCCTTAGCCACAAGCTGTGAGATAATGTTACATATTGAGAGGCCTGTGAAGGCATCTTTGCTCTAGAACACGCTGAGGTTGTGGTAAAGTCCTTTCCTGCTCGTTCTGTAGAGGAAAATGTTACCGTATTTCGTAGTCGGCTCCACTACAGAGCACTGATAGTAGGAAATGTATACCTATTACACAAGAAGGCTTACGCTGATTAAACAGAAACTCGAGGCAATGGAGAGACACGTTGAGTGACCTGTTATGACATTCCAGGAAACAGTACCATTTAGATTAGGTATAAAAGTCCTTTTAATGTACCTTACAGCTTGATGGCATTAGGTAGAATTTAGATGTGCTGAGAAAGAACACAGATTTCAGATTGCCAATGGGGGAGCTTGCAGCCCCCTGCCAGTGCTGTGCAAATTCACTGAGAACACATTTTGGAACGATCAAGAGGTGTGCATAATTATAAGGGATGATTCCTGGCATTGTGTGAGTGTGACACATTAAATTTTCTATAAAATAAAAGATGGTATACGTACAATGGTATTGCACAGAATGATCCCGTACCTCCTCTTCTGGAGTCCTCCACTGGCGCTTCCTGCTCCTCCTTCCTGCCAGTGCCCCTTCAGCAAGCCATGTGCTGAGGGGCACCCTTGTGTGCGTGCTCTTGATCCTGGCTGTGTGCATCCATAGACACACACAGTGCTGGTAAGCCCCGCCCCTCTCACTCCTCATATGGCTCCAGCTGCTGCCTGTGTCTCCTATGACACCAGGAAGAGGGGAGAGTGGTGCTGCAGCTGGGACAGCATTGGATCATGAGAGGAGTCAGGTAAGTGTAAGTAGTGGGAAGTTGTTTTTTTTTACCTAAAAGTGATTGTAAAGTCTCTTTTTTTTTTTATAAAAATAACAAACATGTTATACTTACTTGCTCTGTGTCAGAAAAGATGAAATCAGGCTGAGATAGAAGTACAGTTAATTCACACTTGTTTAATAATAAAAGTAAAAAGAACAAACCTAGTCAAAACATAGCCAAAGTTGAGTAACCGGAACAGATAGTCAGCCAAGCCCGAAGTCAGGGATCAATGTAGTGGAACAGCAAGCAGGATCTGGAACCAGAAGGGATGTCAGCAAAGCCAGTCTTTAAACAGGAACGCAGGAGATAGTTTCTTGTGATGTTGACCAAGGCGAAGGCAGAACTCCTCTGAACTGGACGGCTTAAGTAGGCAGGACTGATGAGCAGGATCATCAACAGGTGAGTCACAGTGGAGAGATAAGAGCTGGCAATTAGCCGAAAGCTGAGCGGCCAGCTCAGAGAAGGAAGGGCTGAGCCTAGCCCTGACATACTGTTGCAGTGGATTTGGACAGAGCAGCCTGGATCCTCCTCTTCTGGGGTCTCTTTTCTTTGCTCCTGGCCCCTCCCTCCTTTTGAGTGCCCCCGCAGCAAGCAGCTTGCTATGGGGGGCACCCGAGCCGAGCTGCAGCTCCGTGTGTCCATTCAGACATGGAGCTCTGGGTCGGCCCCGTCCCCTATCTCCTGACTTTGATTGACAGCAGTGAAAGCCAATGGTGCTGCTGCTGTGTCTCAGCCAATCAGGAGGGGAGATTGCCGCAAAGTTGAGACACTCGTGAACATCGCTGGACAGAGATGGGGCTCATGTAAGTATTAGGGGGGCAAAGGGGGCTGCTACACACAGAAGGCTTTTTTATCTTAATGCATATAATGCATTAGGAGAAAAAACTTCTGACTTTACAACTCCATTAAATCATAGAATGCATTAAGGTTAAAAAAAAAAAACCTTTTTGACTTTAGAACCACTTTAAAGGGAAAGCACGGTGTATTAAAGTGACCTCTTGCGTTGAGTTAATATTACTGTTTGGTTTGTCACTTTTACATGCTCGTCTTTCCATATTTTTATTTCAGTATTATATAGAGAAATTTTAGATTAGCCACTAGAGGGAGCCCTGGACTCGACTCAGCCTCATTCATCCCTGATAACTGCTGTGATAAGATATCAGCAATATAGAGTGTTTGTGGCTTCCAGCTTTCCACAGAAAAGTTAAAAACCTTTTGACATGCAAATCAAACGTGATTTGTAACTATGCTCACTGGTAAGCCGTGTCCAGTGCACTGGTTACTTGAACACTTGTATTGTCTTTGTGAAAGCAATTGGTTTGCAAAATGCAGTGCGATTTGCAGAGTCGGATTCCATGATTATGAACACCCATGCAATCCGATTCTGGTGTGGACCAAAAAAGGGTCCTGTGCTAGTTTGGAACGAATGCAGTCCGATTGAGCCATACAAATCCGTGGCTCAAATCGCACTCCAGAGACGCCTCATGCAATTCGCATTGGATTATGCTGCGATTCCTGTGCGAATTACATGCAGTGTCCCGCACTGCATCAGTGTGAACCCAGGCTTAAAGCAGAACTACACAGCATCTGAGCACCACAAAACAAAAACACAATTTACTTAATTTTTAATATTCAAAGCAAACTTCTCCATCCATACAGTATCTCCATGCTTTATTTTGCTGAGAAATCATTTTGAAAAACACCCCCTAGCATTTCTAGCTGTGGCCATCTTAAGTAAGGGCAGATGATTCATGTAGCATTTACTTCCTGGAGTCCATCTGCCCTTAGCTCAGGCAAGCATGTAGGAGGGTGTGCTTAGATGAGAAAGCCCCTCCTCCCCTTCTGAAGACTCCTGGGATTTATGACATCATTTGCTTAGGCCAGAAACCAGGAAGTAACTGAATGGTGTACAAAAAAGTTTAAAATACGTAAATATAATATACCTTCCTATCTATTTACTAATGCTAGCATTGTAAGGATTATAAATAGTTCATGTTGCTTGAAAGAGTGAAGTTCCGCTTTAAACGGTCTTCAGTCTGGGATCTGTACTGCTTAAAAGGATGAGCAGCTTAAAGTGTATTTCCACTTTTGCAGCCAAATTAGGATAACACCTACTTTATATTGGTTACATGTTGCCATGCATAGCATTTAAAAATTGCTGCTCACATTTTTACTTGCTGTTTTCTGAAAGGTTCCAAAACCAAAGTTTTCCCCGCTATGTATTGTTAACAAGTTGGCTGCAGAGTTTATTTTACTATAATTTACCCTCTCTGTACTATGCTGGTGTATCTCATTATCAGTTGTAAACTAGAGTTTTCTCTCCTAACAAAGGGTTCAGGTTGAGACTGAGACTCACACATCTTGTCCCTCCACGTTCACTTTGAAATTGTTCAGAGTAGCTTGCAGTCTGCCCAAGGACCTGCTTCAAAGAAACTGGAAAGCTAAGAAATATTTGTAAACATTATTTTAGGTATGCTGTGTGAATGGGGACACATAACAGACATATAGTGGGATTTATTATTATTATTATTATACAGGATTTATATAGCGCCAACAGTTTACGCAGCGCTTTACAATATAAAAGGGAGGCAATACAGTTATAATACAATAAAATACAAGAGGATTAAGAGGGCCCTGCTCAGAAGAGCTTACAATCTAATAGGGTGGGGCAGGTGGTACAAAAGGTTGTAACTGTGGGGAATGAGCTGTTGAAAGTGGTAGAAGATTAGTTGGAGACGTGATAGGCTTTCCTGAAGAGATGAGTTTTCAGGGATCGCCTGAAGGTAGCAAGAGTAGGTGATAGCCGGATAGATGGAGGTAGCGAGTTCCAGAGGATGGGAGAGGCTCTGGATGAATCCTGGAGATGAGCATGGGAGGAGGATATGATAGAGCTTGAAAGCAGAAGGTCTTGAGAGGAGCGGAGAGGTCGATTTGGGTGATATTTGGAGACAAGATTAGTGATGTAGCTCAGGGCAGAGTTGTGAATTGCTTTGTATGTTGTGGATACTGGTTAGTATTTTGAATGTAATTCGCTGGGTGATTGGAAGCCAGTGCAGGGATTGGAGTAGAGGGTTGGCAGACACTGAGCAGTTGGTAAGGTGGATAAGTCTGGCAGCAGCATTCATGGAAGACTGAAGAGGGGAGGAGCCTATGGAGAGGCAGGCCAATGAGAAGGGAGTTGCAATAGTCAAGGCGAGAGATAACAAGGGAGTGAATGAGGAGCTTGGTGGTTTCATTTGTTATAAAGGGGCGAATTTTAGAGATGTTCCTGAGGTGAATTCTACAAACTTTTGACAACGATTGGATTTGAGGCTGAAATGACAAGTCAGAATCTAGGATTACACCTAGTACCCTGGCGTGAGGGGAGGGACTGATGGTTGCATTGTTGATTTTGATGGAAGGGGTGCACGGGCGGGGGGGAATATTAATAGCTCAGTTTTAGAGAGATTTAGTTTAAGGAAGTGGGGCGACATCCATGCTGATATGTCAGTTAGTACGTTAGTAATGCGAGAGGAGACTGAAGGAGTGAGGTGAGGAGTAGACAGATAGATTTGGGTGTCATCAGCGTATAAGTGGTATTGGAAGCCGTGGGCAGTTAATAAGTGACTGAGGGAGAAGATGTAGATAGAGAAGAGAAGGGGTCCAACAACCGAGCCTTGGGGGACCCCCACAGAAAGGGGCAATGGAGAGGAGGAGACAGAGTTGTAGGTGACACTGAAGAAGCGCTGTGATAAATAGGCAGAGAACCAGGATAGAGCAGAATCTCGGAGGCCAAGGGAATGTAGCTTATTGAGAAGGAGCGGGTGGTCAACAGTATCAAAGGCCGCAGAGAGGTCAAGTAGTAGGAGTATGGAGAACTGGCTGTTGGTTTTAGCAGTTAGTAAATCGTTAGTGAGTTTTAGTAAGGCAGTTTCCGTGGAGTGCTGCGAGCGAAAGCCAGACTGTAAGGGGTCAAGAAGGTTATTTTCATTGAGGTAGGAGCTAAGACGGTTGTAGACTAAGCATTCTAGAAGTTTAGAGGTGAATGGGAGTAATGAGATGGGTCTTAAGTTGTTCAGGTCTGTAGGGTCCAGTGAGGGCTTTTTAAGTATGGGAGTGATTTGCGCATGTTTTAGAGGGGAGGGGAAGATGCCACTAGAGAGGGAGAGATTGAAGATGTGGGTGAGGGAGCATAGGATAGAAGAAGAGGGTGACCGTAGTAGTTGTGAAGGAACAGGATCCAAGGGACAATTGGTTAGGTCATCCGGTCATCCGAGAAAATTTTTGTAACCTCTTCAGTAGTAGCCAATTCAAAAGAGGAGAGTGTTGAATGTGCTGCTAGGCAAGGTATGTTGGGTGGGGAAGACGTACGCACAGTGGAGATGTCCTCACGAATTGCATCGATCTTGTCTTTGAAGTGATTGGCAATCTCTTGGGCAGTGAGTGAGTTAGTGGGTAGAGGGGGTAGTGGACGAAGCAGAAAGTTAAAGGTTGAGAAGAGCCGACGGGGACTGGATGACAAGGAATTAATAAGAGATACAAAGTAGGCTTGTTTGGCAGCATGGAGGCAGGAATTGTATTTTAGAAGGGCAGGTTTATATAGGGTGAAGTCTTGCAGGCATTTGGTTTTGATTTCTCAAATTTTACTGCAAAAGTGGAAAAATACTTTTCTAGTAGACCTGAAACTGCTTCAATCTGCACTGCAAAAAAATGGACAATGAGATATGACTGGGGAGGCTTCCCCTCTCCTTCAAAAAAAATAAAATGTATATGTCACTGCGGCATAATGAATAGTGAAATTGATCAATGGACTGAAAGCTGAAATGTAAAATTTGCACTGGTATTTATGGGGTAGATACAGTAGGTATGAGAACCAAACTGGTTACATTGTACCAATAGGCTGAAAGAAGGGAGGGGCCAAGTGCAGCCTATGTCTATGCAGCTACCTTTAAAGTGGTTGTAAACCTCAGACATGAAATATAAACAAAGAATATCCCTCCATAGTGTGTACATGTCTCAATCCAGAGCGCTAAGTGTCATTTCTGTCTGCTGCTTCCTACCTCTGCTATCAGCATGAATCACTTCTGACAAGTTTTCCTGACACCAAGAGAAAAATAGTGACAGGGGAGAGACTTCCTGCTGATTGACAGCCTCAGCTTTCCTGTTTCTGTGTGCTGTGTGAAGCAGGGTGTGTCCCTTCCCTCCAATCAGCTCTCAGAACTTTCCTCAATGAGCTCTGTAGTGCATAATTTCAACTCTCCGCCCCCTTTTTTCTGAAAGCTCAGAGAAGTTTTAAAAATTATAGACTTTGAACAGATGTAGAGAAGAGAAGACTGCAGACGAACAGATACAGCTTATGTAGGAGGGTGTGTTTCATCTTTGTGTATCACCTGAGGCCAGTCACTTCACTGGGCACATGTAAGGGTTTACAACCTCTTTAATTTTGGAACCTGGGCTACGATTACACTAGCAGCAGTTCTTCCCACGGGAGACGGCCGTGAATGCAATCATATGCCTTACATTAGGAGGCAGGGGGAAGGAAGAGCTGGAGCCGCTCTGACGACTTATCCCGGCTGTTCCACAAGACCCCACCCAAAGTGACTACCATCTTATATATATATATATATATATATATATATATATATATATATATATATATATATATATATACACAGTAAAACCTTGGATTGAGAGTAACTTAGTTTTAGAGTGTTTTGCAAGACAAGCTAAATTTTTAAATAAATGTTGACTTGATATACAAGCGATATCTTGATATACAAGTAGCATCATGTCACAATTGAGTATAAAAGAGAAGAGAGGGGCACCTCTAAGTGTAGCAATATGGTTACACTTAATGAAGGTATATTTAGCAACTCACATGGTTGATGATTTAAACAGGCACATGTAAGTATGCAGGCATCCAGGGTAAAGTTGTCCACATAGACTATGCTCTGCACCGTCATCAACGTCATCCCTTCCACCAGGGCCAGTGCTAGACTATTTTGCACCCTAGGCGAGACCAGCTACTTGCGCCCCCCCCCTCAAAAAAAATTCAAAATTAATTTAATAATTTTAGCACCAGAGTTGGTCCAGGTGGACAGGAGAGGGGGTGCTGCCTGGTGTACAGGAGAGGGGGTGTTGCCTGGTGTACAGGAGAGGGGGGTGCTGCCAGGTGTACAGGAGAGGGGGGTGCTGCCAGGTGTACAGGAGAGGGGGTGCTGCCAGGTGTACAGGAGAGGGGGGTGCTGCCAGGTGTACAGGAGAGGGGGTGCTGCCAGGTGTACAGGAGAGGGGGGTGCTGCCAGGTGTACAGGAGAGGGGGTGCTGCCAGGTGTACAGGAGAGGGGGGTGCTGCCAGGTGTACAGGAGAGGGGGTGCTGCCAGGTGTACAGGAGAGGGGGGTGCTGCCAGGTGTACAGGAGAGGGGGGTGCTGCCAGGTGTACAGGAGAGGGGGGTGCTGCCAGGTGTACAGGAGAGGGGGTGCTGCCAGGTGTACAGGAGAAGGGGGTGCTGCCAGGTGTACAGGAGAGGGGGGTGCTGGCAGGTGGACAGGAGAAGGGAGGTGCAGCTAGGTGGAGGGAGGATGGAGCCAGGTGGAGGGAGGATGGAGCCAGGTGGACAGAAGATAGGGGTGCAGCCAGGTGGACAGGAGAGGGGGTGCAGCCAGATGGAGGGATGGAGCCAGATGGACAGGAGGGGGGTTCAGCCAGGTGGAGCGATGGAGCCAGGTGGACAGGAGGGGGGTGCAGCCTGGTGGGGGGAAGATGGAGCCAGGTGGAAAGGAGAGGGGGTGCAGCCAAATGGAGGGGGTCACACACCAGTGATAAGGTCTGACTGGAAGCCTTCATCCCCAGCACTCCCCCCACCACCTGAAAAGTTCTTACCTCTGGGCATTTCTTTCCAGCTCAGTCCACATGTCAGGCAGCGGGCGGCAGTTGGTGTCACCAGTCCCAAGATTAGGAGATGGGGTCTTATTCAGGCTGTGACTCACAGCTCACACATGGGAGACCTCCTCCAGCTCCTCCCCCGTTCAGCTGATCATTTGGTTCCACCCCCCAGGCTCCGGCGGCCAGCCAGCTTTGCTTTGGGCTCCTCACTCCTCCAGGTCAAGTGGCCCGGCAGCCTCGGCCCAGGGTGTGTCCTATAGTGACCAGTCCGGACCTGGGTGGATCCATCCCGGCTGTCTCTATACACAATGCTGCACATTCTCCCCCTCAAATGGCTGCACATCACCCAGGGAGGAAGGCGGGGCGGGCAGAAAGCTAACACCCATGCCTGCTGGACATCAGCATGGTTGCCCCTGGCTCAGTCCGGGGGGGTGGGGGGATCTGCCTGCTCCTTCTCCCCGCCCAGCGACTCTGCAGCCAGCCAGAATGGAGTTGCCTCCTGCTACACTCCTCACTGCACCAGCTACCATCCTCTGGAGGGGACCCAGCGGCTGTGGCTGCGCCCTAGGCGGCTGCCTAGTGCGCCTAGTGGGAGCGCGGCCCTGTCTTCCACGCTGCGCTCCATGAGCGCTTCTAGCCTCGTTTTCAGATTGCTCTACTGCAGGGTGGTCTTCCCAGTCATAATTGCAGACTGACAGTGGTGGTAGCCGGCGGTGCAGAGGACGGTCTATGTGGACAGCTTTACCCCGGATGCCCCCATACTTAGATGTGCCTGTTTTAATCATCAACTAAGTGAGCTGCTAAATGTTGTACCTTCATTAAATGTAACCATATTGCTACACTTAGAGGCGCCTCTCTTCTTTTTTATACTCTGTAGCTCCTGCTGGATTTTGCTTTTAATCCCCTTGTAGAGGCTTCCATTTGTGGATGGACATTTTATGGTTACACAATCTATCACATTGCTGTAATCTTTTTATATAAACTATAAACTGAAGGACTTATGGAATAAATGGTCGTGGAACGAATTTTCTGAGATTCCATTATTTCTTATGGGGAAATTCGGTTTGATATAAGAGTGCTTTGGATTACAAGCATGTTTCCAGAACTAATTATGCTCGCAATTCAAGGTTTTACTGTAATATGTATACATATATATATATATATATATATTCATAGTATATATAGAATATATAGGCTTATGTCTTGTTTCAGAGGCCTGGTTTTACTTTTCTAGTCGGATGTGCATATCATGATGTTTTCGAACTAGAAAAGCTTCCCCTGTCTTGGCCTTGCATGGCTGTCTTACAAGAGAGCATATGCTTTGTGAATTGCTCTTTGATTGCCCAGTCAATGTATCTGTTAGACATCGCGCTCTCTCTGTGAACGTTTATTTAAATTAACACTGCGCATTATTGAGCAAGACGCCAGTTATTTCATATTCTGTCTGTTTGTGTCTGTATCAGTCGTAACAAATTCTTTTTCAAGTCCAATCTGTTTGACTCAGCAATCCTAGAGGCATGAGATTAACAAGTGGTTTAACCTGAACATATCAATAATGTATAGAAACTTATGCGAAAATTGCTTCATGTTTCGACTTGCGCTGTCTCTTGTTCCAAAGTCTTATTAACGTTTTAGTAATCTAACAATTCTGGAAATCTGGTTAAAGAGAAAGCACAACCTATTCGTAGTGGCTGCAGCATGGCCATGGATGCAAACCCATTATTATTATTATACAGGATTTATATAGTGCCAGCAGTTTGCGCAGCGCTTTACAACATGAGGGCGGACAATACAGTTACAATACAATTCAATACAGGAGGAATTAAAGGGGCCTGCTCATTAGAGCTTACAATCTACCTCTAGATGTCCTTCGTTATATTTTTTATGTAGAGAGATATAAAACCTACAAGCACAGAGAGCAAAGTCCTTTTTGTAGAATGCTGGCAGGGGACAGGCTTTCTACTGTGGTTTCTGTCTGTGGTAGGGTTGCCACCTGTCCGGGATTCACCCGGACAGTCCAGGTTTTGAATCACGTGTCCGGGTTTCAGGCGGACTGAAACCCGGACACATTATTCAGACCGGGCTGTGGCTCCCCAAGTAACCAAGATAGTCACACACAAATCTGTTGCCGCCCAGGAGCTGCGGGCGGCTGTCTGGTGCAGGTTCGGCATCACAGGGGGCAGGGCAATGACGTCAACAACAGCCATTTGGCCACACCCACTGTTCACTGCGGCACGCTATGCGCACAGCATTACTACTCTCCTTGGGGCACCCAAAGGTGTCCCAGGCCACTAAAGTGTTTGGGTTTGGCTGGAAGAAAAGGTGGCAACCCTAGTCTGTGGTTGCTTTCTAAAGAAAATTTACATTTGGACTTTGGTGTTTATTTTCTAAAAGTGGAGAGTGCAAAATCTGGTGCAGCTGTGTGTGTGTGTGTGTGGGGGGGGGGGGGGGTGCAAACAAACCACAAACACCCCCCCCCCAGCATGGGAAATAGACAGGAAGGCAGCAATCGGATGGGAAGGTGGCGATCAGTCCAGCCTTACCTTAGGAGGCTGCTCCTTACTCCAGGCGCCTGGCTGAACTGGCATGGCTTCTCCTCCCGGCCGAACAGGAAGTGGGTCTTGAGACCCGATTGGCCGAGAGTCCTAAGGCTCCCTGGCCAATCGGGTCTCAGGACTTTCTTCCTGATTGGCCAGGAGTAGGCGCGGGCAGACATTAGGAAATATTAATTTGCTAATGTCACACAACTGGGTGGGCTTAGGGTACAGTGCTCTGTGCCCCGAGCCCACCCTTTTTTGAAGCCAATTAAAGCCTCAGGCTCTAATCATGTGCTTCAAAAAACAAAACAAAAAAACATTGAAATTTATGCGTCCAGCGCTCTGCATGTAGAATAGGGGCCGGGCGCATGTATTAGGGGGGTCCCTAACGGAGCGGCCGCCACTGTTGCTTAGTAAAAGCAGCACACACAGTACACAGTAACACATGTTGGCCACACATTTAACCCCTTGATCGCTCTAGATGTTACCCCCTTCCCTGCCAGTGTCATTAGTACAGTGACAGTGCATATTTATAGCACTGATTACTGTATTAGTGTCACTGGTTCCCAAAAAAGTGTCAAAGGGTCAGTCAGTGTCTGATTTGTCCACTGCAATATCTCAGTCCCGCTAAAAATCGCTTATCACTGCCATTACTAGTAAAAAATAAATACAAATTCCATAAAAATATCTCATATTTTGTAGACGCTATAACTTTAGCGCAAACCAATCAATATACACTTATTGGGATTTTTTTTTTACCAAAAATATGTAGCAGAATACATATTGGCCTAAATTGATGAAGAAATTAGATTTTTTAAAGCGGGGGTCCACCTATCTATCGGTTTTTTTTTTTTGAGTTCATTCACAAACTTTTCTTCCCAGCATTACATACTCACATATTGTGTGTAATATGTCCGCCTGTGTCAGATTTCGTCGGAAAGAATAACTTATATTATTCACTGCAGGCGGTTTCCATCTTCATTGTGGGCATTTGAAGCCCACAAGCATTTATTTCCTGGATGTGGTGAATGCTGTGCTCCCAGCATTCACTGCTCGTTCCCGCACATGCTCAGTGGCATCCTGGGAAGCCTGAGACTAGCTCCCAGGAGTCTGGGAGAGGCTAGAAACACGCCTACTCCCACGGGAGGAGAACCAGGAAGTGTAAAGAAGAATAGAAAAATAAAAGGTAACTACGGCGATTTAAATTTTTTTAAACGGCATGTCAGCATCTAGGCAAGGAAGAGAATACATACAGATATTGTTCAAAATTTGGGTGGAACTCCGCTTTAAGTTTTTTTTATTGGATATGTTTTATAGCAGATGTTGTTTTTTTATTCAAAATTGTCGGTATTTTTTTGTTTATCGTGCGAAAAATAAAAACCGCAGAGGTGAGCAAATACTACCAAAAGAAAGTTCTATTTGTGGGAAAAACTACATCAATTTTATTTGGGTACAGCATCGCACGACAGCACAATTGTCAGTTAAAGTAACGTAGTGTCGTATCGCAAAAATGGCCTGGTCATGAATGGGGGTACATTTTCCGGAGCTGAAGTGGTTAAAGGATTAGCTCTATACTTAATTTGCAAATTTGAAAAACGGATTCAGGTCAAACACATATTGTTACAATCTTTTTTTTTTTTTTTCTGATCTCTTTTGAATTTTGTAGTCTAGTTACTGTAGAGATTTTGTAAAGCAGTTTCCGCTTTCTTCCATTATGGGAACGTAGGTATTTGTGAATGATACAGCTGTTTTCCCCTGAAATCTGATGCTAAACAAGCAATGTAAGAAAAGCACTTTCCGCTGCAGTGTGAGCGCAGACAAGTGCCCTTTACATTCAGCTTGAATTCATTGGTGGCTTGTTTTTATTCAGACTTTGTTGAGCAGTCAGCAAGCCATGAAATAACAGAGACTTCCCACATTATAGGCATGGAAATGTGGCTGTGGAATATCTCTCCCACTTCTTCATACATTGGAGAAATATTGTTTCTTCTTCAGCTGGGCTCAGCTAAAACACGATCAAATTTTAATGTATTGATTTATTTATTTATTTATTTATTTATTTCAGGTACTTATATAGCGCCGTCAATTTACGCAGCGCTTTACATATACATTGTACATTCACATCAGTCCCTACACCCTCAAGGAGCTTACAATCTAAGGTCCCTAACTCACATTCATACATACTAGGGACAATTTTAAACAGGATCCAATTAACCTACCAGCATGTCTTTGGAGTGTGGGAGGAAACCGGAGTACCCGGAGGAAACCCACGCAGGCACAGGGAGAACATGCAAACTCCAGGCAGGTAGTGCCGTGGTTGGGATTCGAACCAGCGACCCTTCTTACTGCTAGCTGAGAGTTCTACCCACTACACCACTGTGCCGATTTATCAACCGCTTCAAAACCAGGCAATTTTCCCCCCTTTCTGCCCAGGCCAATTTTTAGGTTTCAGCCCTGGCACACTTTGAATGACTATTGCGCGGTCATGCAACACTGTACCCATATGAAATCTTTATTATTTATTTCCGTTACTTATATAGCGCCGTCAATTTACGCAGCGCTTTACATATACATTGTACATTCACATCAGTCCCTACCCTCAAGGAGCTTACAATCTAAGGTCCCTAACTCACATTCATACATACTAGGGACAATTTAGACAGGATCCAATTAACCTAAAATCTTTATCATTTTTTTACACAAATAAAGCTTTCTTTTGGTTGGTATTTAATCACCACTGTTTTTTTTTTTATTTATTGATAAATAAATTAAAAAATACAGATAATGTGTTTTTTAAATAAATATTATTCTGCAAATAAATACAGGAGGTCCCCGAGTTACGAACCTCTGACTTGCGAACGACTCCTACTTACGAACAGGAGGCGGCGTCGGCGGGCACATCGGAAAACATCGGAAAACAACGTCTCTGCTGTTCTGCGCATGCGCTTCCGACTTACGAACAAATCTGAATTAAGAACAAACAGGCAGTCCCTAACCCGTTTGTAGCTCGGGGACTGCCTGTAATTGTTCTTCATAAGTTTAAGTCAAAATGTATTCTGCTACATTTTTTGGTGAAAATAACTCAAATCAGTGTATATTTGTTAGTTTGTAGGAAAGTTATAGAGTCCACAAATGATGGTATACAGTTAGGTCCATATAGATTTGGACACAGGCACAATTTTCATACTTTTGGCTCTATATGCCACCAGAATAAAATGAAAACAAAACAATCCAAATGAATTTGAAGTGTAGACTTTCAGCTTTAATTTAAGAGGCTGAACAAGGATGGGGAGATGGCGAAGGTATTGAGTTTATTCTTCTCCTCAGTCTTCACAAGGGAATCAGGGGGCATGACACATCACAGGAAGCACCTCCTTGGTTAACAGAGTACAGAATTAAAATTAGACGTGGGAAACTTAACATTAATAAATCACCGGGAACAGATGGCTTGCATCCGAGGGTACTTAGGGAACTCAGTCAAGTAATTGCCTGACCATTGTTCCTAATGTTTACTGACAGTCTACTAACTGGAATGGTACCAGCTGATTGGAGAAAAGCCAATGTAGCACCAATATTTAAAAGAGCCCAAAATACATCCCTGGGAATTACAGACCAGTTAGCCTAACATCAATAGTATGCAAGCTCTTGGAGGGGATACAGGACTATATACAAGATTTTAGTAATGAGAACGGTATCATTAGCAGTATTCAGTATGGATTCATGAAGAATCGTTCTTGCCAAACCAATCTATTAACCTTCTTTGAGGAGGTGAGTTGCCATCTAAATAAAGGAAGGCCCGTAGACATGGTGTATCTGGATTTTGCTAAAGCATTTGACACAGTTCCCCATAAACATTTACTGTACAAAATAAGGTCCATTGGCATGGACCATAGGGTAAGTACATGGATTGAAAACTGGCTACAAGGGCGAGTTCAGAGGGTGGTGATAAATGGGGAGTACTCGGAATAGTCAGGGGTGGAAAGTGGGGTCCCCCATAGTTCTGTGCTGGGACCAGTCCTATTTAATTTGTTCATAAATGACCTGTAGGATGGGGTAAACAGTTCAATCTCTGTATTTGCAGACGATACTAAGCTAAGTAAGGCAACTACATGGCAAATGGGGTTTAACCACTTCAGCCCCGGATGAATTTACCCCCTTCCTGACCAAAGCACTTTTTGCGAGTCGGCACTGCGTCACTTTAAATGACAATTGCGCAAATTGCGTGGCTCCCAAACAAAATTGACGTCCTTTTTTTCCCACAAATAGAGCTTTCTTTTGGTGGTATTTGATCACCCCTGCGCTTTTTATTTTTTGCGCTATAAACAAAAAAAGAGCGACAATTTTTTAAAAAAACGCATTATTTTTTACTCTTTGCTATAATAAATATCCCCCAAAAATATATAAAAAACGATTTTTTTCCCTCAGTTTAGGCTGATACGTATTCTTCTACATATTTTTGGTAAAAAAAATCGCAATAATCGATTATTGATCAGTTTGCGCAAAAGTTATAACGTTTACAAAATAGGGGATAGTTTTATGGCATTTTTATTAATATTTTTTTTTTTTAAATGGCGGCGATCAGCGATTTTTATTGTGAATGCGACATTATGGCGGACACATTGAACATTTTTTACACATTTTTGGGACCATTGTCATTTATACAGCAATCAGTGCTATACAAATGCACTGATTCCTGTGTAAATGACACTGGCAGTGAAGGAGTTAACCACTAGGTGGCAGTGTAGGGGTTAAGTGTGTCCTAGGGGCGTGTTTCTAACTGTGAGGGCCATGGCTGTGTGTGACATGTGACTGATCTCTGCTCCGATGACAGGGAGCAGAGATCCAGTGACACTGTCACTAGGCAGAACGGGGAGATGCTGTTTACATTAGCATCTCCCCGTTCTTTCTCCCCGTGAGGTGATCGCGGGTATCCCTGCGGCTATCGAGTCCGCGGGACCCACTACCCGACCCACGGAGCTTGCAGCGGGCACGGTACTTATTCTCTCTGGAGAAGAGACGCTTGAGAGGGGATGTGATTTCAATTTACAAATACCGTACTGGTGACCCCACAATAAGGATAAAACGTTTTCGCGGAAGCGAATTCAACAAGACACGTGGCCAATTTTATACTTAAAATTAGAAGAAGAGAGGTTTAACCTTAAACTACGTAGAGGGTTCTTTACTGTAAGAGCGGCAAGAATGTGGAATTCCCTTCCACAGGCGGTGGTCTCAGGGAGCATCAATAGTTTCAAAAAACTATTAGCACCTTAATGACCACAACATATAGGGATATACAATTTAATACTGACATATAATCACACACATAGGTTGGACTTGATGGACTTGTGTCTTTTTTCAACCTCACCTACTATGTAATATAAATATCAAGTACAAATTTTAGGAACTGCAACCATTTTTATACACAGTCTCCCCATTTTCAGGGGTTCAAATGTAATTGGATAAATTAATATAATCATAAATAAAATGTTCATTTTTAATATTTTGTTGAGAATCCTTTACTGGCAATGACTGCCTGAAGTCTGAAACCCATGGACATTATAAAAGATACCATGACACTGCTTCCACCATGTTTTACAGATGATGTTGTGTGCTTTGGATCATGAGCTGTTCCAAGCCTCCTCCACACTTTTTTCTTCCCGTCATTCTGGTACAAATTAATCTTAGTTTCATCTGTCCAAAGAATGAGATCGGGCAGGTGGGATCCCGAAGCCCAATTCTACGAGCCATTGTCTTGGCCATTTCCTGCTGAACGGGTCGAGATTCGAACCATGTATGGCTGGCCTTAGACAGGTACATGCACATATCGTAATGCAGCGTACACACGACCGGACTTTACGGCATACTTGGTTCGGCGCACCGGAGTCCGTCAGACAATTCGATCGTGTGTGGATTCCAGCGGACTTTTTTCCCCAAAAGTTCGACGGACCTAGAAATGAAACATGTTTCAAATCTTTTCGACGGACTTGAGTCCGGTCGAAAAGTCCGCTCGTTTGTATGCTAGTCCGACTGACAAAAACCGACGCTAGGGCAGCTATTGGCTACTGGCTATGAAGTTCCTTGTTTTAGTCCGGTCGTACGTCATCACGTACAAATCCGTGGGACTTTGGTTGATCGTGTGTAGGCAAGTCCGTTCATTTCGTAAAGTCCGTTAAAAAGTCTGCAGGACAAAGTCTGCCGTAAAGTCCGCTCGTGTGTACGCAGCATAATTCTCGCAAGAGCATCAACCTCTTCCATCTATGTCACCCTTCATTTAGGCCTCATGCACACTGGGCTTAAAATATGCCACTCTAAGTTAGCCTATGTTTCCATGCACACATAGCCATTTACAAGCGTACTAGAAGAGGGGCATTTACAGGCTAAAAAAAAAAACACATATATAAACACATCAAAAGCACATTCAGGAGAGGAGCTGAAGAGCATAAAAAACACTAAATGGATGTAAATGCGCCTAAACCCTAGGCATGTTTAAGGCCTGGTACACACCAGTTTAAGGCCTGGTTCAGATCACCTGAAGACTTTGGAAAAGCAAATTAAAAATATAAAATACCGCCAGTGGGGCCACTAGAGGGAGGGATGTTTTGCAGTGGAAGGGGGGGGGGGGGGGGGGGCATGGAGTTGTGGCTGCATTGCTTTGCACAGTGCTGTCAGTCTAAATTTGTTGGCATGCTTACATGAGGTGATAGTACAGAGATTACCTCTTTGATACTATGCTGCTCCTCTATCATTCAAGAAGTTGACTAGGGGTGGGCCCATGACCAATTGGTCCTGCCTAAATGCACTGGAGGGCAAAGACCTGCTGTACATAGTGACGGAGTTCAGCGGTAGGCTTGTGTTTACTTGCATCTCCACAGTATGCATCATATTTAAATTGCAAAGGTAAACCAACATTTTTAGAATTGCATTCTCCCTCCAAGAGTTGATCCTTAGCTTTGATAATAATACACTTGATTTCCTTTCATGTCAATTCACTCTTTACTGTGAACAGTGCAAAACAAGACCTTAACAATGCCTATCAATTTCTTTTTTTGCATTGGAGTGAATCACATTTCACATTAAATCTTATTGACAAATATTCAGAACATTTAATGAATATTGAATATTCAGCTTTGCAGCGATTGAAGGCTGTATTGTTTAAATGAAAAAAAATTACGACTCTTTTTATTTTAGGCTTCCTGCCCTGGGCTGACATTGATATATATATCAGGTCCATATTTTTAAGACCAAGAATGTCATACAGTGTCTGGAAAATGAAATCAATATGTGTATTTATGTCCTGTGATTGTAAAGTCTATCAAGATTTAAGACACTATTAAGACAACATCATTTTTATGATCAGTTTATCAATATTGAACTTAGACGAGCGGGGGGTGTACTGTAAAAGGAGAAAGACCGTTCATAAAGATCTTTATTGATGTTTTATGTTATATAACGTATATTTGTATTAGGCCAGTATGCTCTTCATTGTCTCATCAAAAAGTAATAAACCCATTTAGAAAGGCATAGTATTAAAAAAATAAAGGTGAGAAATCTCTAGTTATCTCTTTCTTTATATATATATATATATATATATATATATATATATATATATATATATATATTTACGATTGCAATTTAAAGTAGACATTCAGCATCATTAACCTGGAAGATTTGGCTGCTCAGGACTGCGACGTTTTAACTGACAACTGCGCAGTCGTGCGACGCTGTACCCAAACAAATTTGACGTCCTTTTTTCCCCACAAATAGAGCTTTCTTTTGGTGGTATTTGATCGCCTCTGCGTTTTTTATTTTTTGCGCTATAAATAAAAGAAGAGCGACAATTTTGAAAAAAACACAATATCTTTTACTTATTGCTTTCATAAATATCCTACATTTTATATCAAACAAACACATTTTTTCCCTCAGTTTAGGCCAATATGTATTCTTCTACATATTTTTGGTAAAAAAAAAAACGCAATAAGCATATATTGATTGGTTTGCGCAAACGTTATAGCATCTACAATATAGAGGATAGATTTGGCATTTTTATTATAATTTTTTTTTTACTAGTAGTAGCGGCAATCGGCGATTTTTATCGGGACTGCGACATATGGCGGACACATCGGACACTTTTGACACATTTTTGAAACCATTGACAATTATACAGCGACCAGTGCTTTAAAAATGCACTGATTACTGTGTAAATGCAGCTGGCAGGGAAGGGGTTAACACTAGGGGGGCGATCAAGGGGTTAACTGTGTTCCCTGTGTGTGTTTCTAACTGTGGGGGGGGATGGGACTGTCTGGGAGGAGGGAGAGATCGGTGTTCATACATAGTATGAACACACAATATTTCTCCTCTCCCCTGAAAGAAGCGGGATCTGTGTGTTTACACACACAGATTCCGGTTCTCACTCTGTCACGAGCGATCATGGGAGCCATTACGCCCGCAGGGCACACGCATCGGGGTTGGGCACACGCTGCAGGCCCCTAGTGGCCAAAAGGCGAAGCGACCTAAGGTAACGTCGTTTCGCCCAGCCGTGCCATTCTGCCGCAGTAAAACTGTTAAAGTCCAAGTTCCCCACCGCATCTACCACATAATCATATTTAAATAAAATCTTTCCATTTTCATTGCACACCTTATTTTAGTCCCAGTGATGTCATCATTGGGTCTCTGTGTTTCTGTATGTGATGCAGGCAGATCATGGCTGGTGGAAGGGGCAAGCAGGGTGCTGTACATCCTGAAAACATCCCCGCACCCTGCCTCACTACTCTTCTCAAGAGCCCTCAGCCCTGATGCAAGTATTGGGAGGAGCGAAGCAAATATCAAATATGCTGTAATGGGTGGATATCAGTCTGGAGAAGTGGGCGTTTCATGGCTGGGTACATTAACATGTAAACACTAACATGTCATGATGATCCTCCAGCTTTAACCAAAAATGCATAATCATGTAAAAGTAAAGAAAATTTTTTATATTGTGAATATAAATGTTTTAATAACAGATCCCTAGCACCTCCTGGCCAGAGGCTGGTTTGGCTTCCCTGATGCATCTTGAGTGATTGATATCAAGCTTCCTCCTCCTTGTGTGCCCAGCCAGTCTAAGGACTGGACAGTTTAGGGAAAGGAGTTAATTCACAAGCCTTTGTATACTATTATTGGGGGGGGGGGTTGGTCCTTTTTCATTAAAATGGTCATTGGAAACAACCTTAAGGAGATGACCCTTTTCAGTTGACCACCAATGGTATTTGGAAAGCCCATAAGGGTGTGCATGGGAAACAATTTTTTTGTTTGTATTCTTTCACTCCCCCGACTCAAGCTGGCCATAGACTATTCAATACAGCAAAACAAAATACTCTTGCGCACGAATGTGTTAGCCAGGCAGTCCAAAGTTCAGGATGGACAATAGCTAGCAGCCTTGCTGCCCTCCAGGATAGGGATATCCTAGCAATCAAACGGGAAAACAGAAAAGAGAGGGCGCACCAGCCTTGTGCATTATCCTTTGATACATTTATTAAGAAAGAACATTATTAAAAACTACTCACAAAGGTAGAAAGAAAATCACGCTTGTAACAAACGTTGACTTGTGACAGTCCGTCCACTGATAGCAGTCTCCAGGTCCTGAAGAGAGGACGTGCAAACCGCTGCTGACTGACGCGTTTCAAAGGTTTACCTTCTTCCTCACAGCCACTGGCCATAGACTACAATGACTTGACTTGATGTACTTGAGGAACGTCGTTCGAAAGTACTTCAAAATGTAATTTGCTTTAAGCATTAAATTTTGTAGTGAATTGATTTTCATGGACGAAAACCACAGGCACATTTAGAAATTGTCACTACGGTTGAAAACAAACGTTGATTAGAATGATTAGAGAATCACAAGAACACTCCTAAAACCTCAAATTTTTAGCAAAATTCTTCTGGTGTCTGGCCAGCTTTAGGCCCCTTCCAGCCGGGGCAGGCTCCGCCAGGAGTCAGTCTGCTCAGCGGGGAATCTGTCCACTGGTCCATGTCCACTCCGCTTGTGCAGAGCAGACACAACCTGCTCTCCTCTTTGGGCGAACAGATGGAAACGGACTGCCTGCCCAATTACACCGGCTGCCATCTGATCCGATCCACTAGATGGAAAGGGAGCCGATCCCCATCTATCTATTTTTAGTGGATCGGATTGGATGTCGATGAGTGTAAACGGACACATGTCTGTTTACATCTGCCGCTGTATAGAGGATAATGGAGGGTCCACCTTACAGTATGAAAATTGTCACCGGTTTGGAATCACCTTATAACTGCCTTCCCTTTCACTTCCTGTTTACCGTACCTCTTTTTTGAGCCCCCTAAATATTTTTAAATAGATTTCCTGTTAATTTATCTTTCGTAAGGTGTCTGGATAACGGAAAGAGCTTGAAAAATAGATTACTGTCTTCATTAATACAGGTTTGACCTACAAAGTCTTCACGTTCCCAATGATTAAAAACCGAAGCGCTAAATAATAAATTATAAGAATTTATAGTAGACATCATCTTAAAATTAGCTTACTGAAAGTCCTTATCATAATATATCTGAGTGGGTGTCTGATTCACTATTAGTTGACTGAAATTATATGCTACAAGGCAGATAAAGGAAGTTTTTTTTTTGTGTGTGTGTTTGAAGACAGATGCAGTGAATTTAATGTCAAGAGACCTATAAAGCAAATGCGTTTTGTTGCACAAACGCTTGACAAACTTTGAAAAAACTTGACGTTACTGAGTCCGTGTAACCATCGTTGTCAATTTGTAAAAATCTGCAGCCTATAAAATATTCTATTTCAGTGACATATTTACATTAACACGTGTTGTGCTGACATTATGCACTTCTAGTAACAGCGGCGCTTACTCTGGTGGATTGTAAATTCCTTAAACTTAGGGGGAACTGGGAATTTTTACTGCTGTATGTGTAAGTGACATCATCGCCAAATACAGCTTCTGCTTATAGGTAGGTGATGAATTGTGCTAATACAATGGTATTGTTTCAATAAATTTACACTTGTAAGAGCCAAAGTTAATACAGAATTGGCAAAACTATTGCTAAAACTATTATCATAGTGTCAGGCATGAATATGTATATACAGTATGTGTGTATATATATATATATATATATATATATATATATATATATATATATATATATATATATATATTTATATACAGTGGGGACGGAAAGTATTCAGACCCCCCTTTTTTCACTCTTTGTTATATTGCAGCCATTTGCTAAAATCATTTAAGTTCATTTTTTTCCTCATTAATGTACACACAGCACCCCAACCCACATTGACAGAAAAACACAGAATTGTTGACATTTTTGCAGATTTATTAAAAAAGAAAAACTGAAATATCACATGGTCCTAAGTATTCAGACCCTTTGCTCAGTATTTAGTAGAAGCACCCTTTTGATCTAATACAGCCATGAGTCTTTTTGGGAAAGATGCAACAAGTTTTTCACACCTGGATTTGGGGACCCTCTGCCATTCCTCCTTGCAGATCCTCTCCAGTTCTGTCAGGTTGGATGGTAAACGTTGGTGGACGGCCATTTTTAGGTCTCTCCAGAGATGCTCAATTGGGTTTAAGTCAGCGCTCTAGCTGGGCCATTCAAAAACAGTCACGGAGTTGTTGTGAAGCCACTCCTTCGTTATCTTAGCTGTGTGCTTAGGGTCATTGTCTTGTTGGAATGTAAACCTTCAGCCCAGTCTGAGGTCCTGAGCACTCTGGAGAAGGTTTTCGTCCAGGATATCCCTGTACTTGGCTGCATTCATCTTTCCCTTGATTGCAACCAGTTTGCTAGCAAAAAAAAAACAAAAAACAAAAACAAAAAAAAAAAAGAGCCCATTGAAGTAATACAATGAATAAGAGGGGAAAATCCATTGAGGTACAAAGTTCCAAGGGTTATCCACCTTCACCAACAGGGGAGAAGAGGGAGGGAGAAAAGGAAAGGATCCCAATCTGCAAGAGAAGAACCCACTCTATAAGTGGGAACCCTTACCAGAACAGATGGACCTCCTCTGGAGCGAGGTCATAAGCGACGCCACCACGTCACATGTGACCCTAGTACACGGGTGTTTGTATTTTGAGTTTGCTGGCTATTTTTATTCAATTTTATCTTGCAGCATTGCAGTTTACTTAACGATTGGAGTCCTTTTCTTATATTTTTTGCATACTTTTGGCTTCGGGTCGGAATGTATTCCCCCAGATTGGAGTGCCTGTTGGTCTTTTGCTGCTGAGTGGCTCCCGTCCACACTCGGAGGACCCTGGAGGTATCGGATACTTACTAGTCCCCGCAGAGGGCTTAATCTGCCCGCACTTATGACCTTGCTCTAGAGGGGGGTCCATCTGTTCCGGTAAGGGTTCCCACTTAGAGTTCTTCTCTTCAGATTGGGATCCTTTCCTTTTTCCCCCCTCTTCTCCCCTGTTGGCGAAAGTGGATAACCTTTGGAACTTTGTACCTCAACGGATTTTCCCCTCTTATTCATTGTATTACTTCAATGGACTCTTTTTATTTATTTATTTTTCATTCTTTTTTTGATTTTTTATATATTCATTAACTTTGTTTTTTTATCACTCATTATCAAGTCTTTTATATGTACACATGTACTTTGTGTTTATGAATTTTTGAACGTTCACTGTTTATTTATTTACTTGCAGTACATGTCACTTGATTTGTGATCTTTTCATATTTAGCGCAACTTATTTTTTACTATTTTACTTGCACCATAGAGATATTTGATGGTTTTGTTGCAGCTAATTTTTTATTTTGTACTTTAGCGCAGTATTAATTTTGTTTTTTACAATAGATATCCATACACCTAACTCACAGTAACCCGTTATAGATCTCCTCTCACATCTCACAGTATCCCACAGTAGATCTCCACTCACTGGGCTCCCAGTCTCTCACTAGACTTCAAGATCCCAGATGTCACTGGATCCCCTGAACTCTTCCACAGCTAACTCACTGTAAACTCCTCAAGCTTCACCCACGCTAACCCACTGGGTCCCTGACTTGGCAATCTGCTGAAGCTTTCCCACTTCTTCACCATCCCTGGCCAGTGAAAAGGCTGCTCTGGTACTCCTTCAGACTTCCATTCACTGGCCTCTGATAAAAGGAATGGTTGTCCCTTGCTGGCGACTATTCCTCCCTTTACCTCTGGCCTTGATCATCACTTGCCCCTGGTGACAGGAGTGGTCGTCCCTTGTGGCAACTGCTTCTCCTGCTTACTACTGCTTACCGCTGGCAATGATCCAGTCCCCCCTTCCGGCGGAACCACTGCAACTTGGATGGGCTTCCAGCCTGAAGCCCCAACCCCGCGCTACCACTCTCAAACCTGGATAGGCCTCAGACAGCCTAGCAGCCAGGTGATACGCCTCAGGCTTCTGGCCTAGCAGCCCGTAGCCTTGTTACACATGTCCACCCAGACAGCCATCCAGGTGACACAGAACCCAGATCACCTGACTCCTCCCGAATAAATAGGCACTCGAAGCAGGCCAAGGGACCAAAGAGTCAACCTATTCACTCCTAGTGTGGATTCCCTATGCCACAGGCAACAATGCCACCTAGTGATAGCAGAGAGAGATGCATCAAATCCAGAGTTAGGGAAAAAGCCAGTGAATCCCCTATCAATCAGCCAGGCTAGTTACCACCTAGCAAGCTAAATTTGTTAGCAACCCTGCCTACCACCAGGGTGCTACATATACAGAATTTATATGTTATGAGGTTTCTCAAACAACTGAAGTATACTGTATACATACATAAGGAGGGTTCTCTATCTTTGGGGGTGCTTTGGGTTTTGATTATTTGTTGTTATTACATTTCCCCAATGATTTTAAAGGGGATTTGTAGATTCCTAGCTTCACAGCTTTTAAGAATTTTGTAATAAAAAAATATTTTCACTAATGACTGTGAACTGGTAATTTTTCTGAGAGGAGATTTAACACCTTTAAAGTCCCATTGGTTTTTCTTTTTGCAATTGTTTTATTTAGCTGTTTGGCAGAAGTTTAGCTTTAGGAAAGGGAATAGCAAGAAGTAAGCATTATGGTTTTAGCAATGACCTTGGTAGTGGCATGATTTGCTAAGATTGTGGGTGGGGAGCTAGAAGGCCATATAATGATTTGGCTATGAGGTATGCAAATTGATATTTATACCCTACAAGAATGCCTCAAATTACATATTTTATATTTGATCAACGCTTGGCTCTAAACATGCTTTTTTATAAGATAAACTTCCCTCTAAATAGCCGTGCATGAGCTATTTATTTGTAACAAATAGTCAGAAATAATGATATGTGAAGGTAAGAAAGACTTGCTGCTCCAAAGAAAGGAAAATAGGTTATTCCACCTGACATATAATGCAATGAAAGCGTACGGATGAGGATTCCTGTAGAGAGGGGTGAAACTCGCAGAGAACCTTCTCAGCACCCCCTGCCTGAGACAAAGGATGATTACACTGGCACTGTCATTCATTAGATGGATTATAGGCTCAATGGAAAGAGAAAATGAACCGCCAAATGACTTTGTTTGACTACATGGTAACAACACCTGACAGCCGAATTATCTTTTTATTTCTTTCTTCTTTTTTTTTTTTTTTGACGTATGAAGCTTGTCCTTTTGTACAATAGATAGAAAGAATAATAAAAAAGCAAATGTATGTGATTTTATATACCATTTTGTTTAGTTCTGTTAGACCTTTTTTTAACAGATTATTTTATTGATTTCCACTGTGAGTACAGTAATCATCCAACAATACAGTCAGCAATACACTCAACCTCCCATCTTCCATGTAGCGTGTTATATAGTTTTAGTTGTATCTCTTGTTGACTCAGTTGACCACCTTTCCAAGCACCATGTCTAATAAGCTTTAGATCTCTTTCCATAGAACCTTCTTGAAGAATTTTTACAAGGTAGGTAGTCAGGTCTTTCTCCAACCCTCACATTTGCATAGGCTTGGGTCCGGCATACAGAATATGATAACACATGTGCATGTCCAATTTTGATATAAAGATGCAAAAATACTCTTGCGCACAGGTGTATTGGCTAAAAGATCCCAAGGGTTCAGGAAGGACTGTGGATTTCGGCCTTGCTGCTCTTAAGGATGGGATTGTCCTAGTGTTAAATGAAAAGAAAGAAAGATTTTATCTTGCTTTTAATTAATAAATCTGTCAAGGATAATGCACTAGGCTGGTGCACTCTTTTTCTTTCTTTCCAATTTTGATATACTAAGGTCAATTTAGACAGGAGCCAAGTAACCTACCAGCATGTCTTTGGAGGTTGGGAATAAAATAAAGTGATAAAATCACATGCAAGTACATGAACAACATTGACATTGCATGACAAAATTTATATTTTACCATAATCCAGGTTAAAATATTTATATCAACCTAAACCATTGTGCCCTGAGTACCTAAGGAAGTTAGTACCGTGGTTGCCAAGGAAGCTGACATCTTAGCTTCTGTTTGACCTGCAGTTGTCATAGTGTTTTATCATTTGATACAATGTTAGCTCGGTTGACAGCACAAACTGGTTAACAGTTAAATTAATGGGTGTGGTTTTTTTGTAACTGTTTTGGTTAATAGTTAAATTATTGGGTCTAGTATGCATTACATACTAGCACATTATGAAATACTTACCTTGAAACAAAGCCCTCCAGCCGTGCGTCGTCACCACTGACAGGGCTTCTATCTTCACCTGGTCTTCCTTTCAGGTTTGCAGGTTCTGGCCTTTTGAATGGCCAAGCCATGATGACGTTGCCGCCACGGCACAACTCTCACAGTGAGCATGCACCGGTGACATCACTGACTGCTACTAAAAAAAAAATCTCATAAACGGTGCAGGTTTAGGAGATATTTACTGCACCTATAGGTAAGCCGTTTGAATGGCTGAGCCATGATGACGTCACCCCCACGACACAATTCTCACAGTGAGGATGCACCGGTGACATCACTGACTGCTACTAAAAGAAAAATATCTCCTGAACGTTGAATGTTTAGGAGATATTTACTGTACCTACATGTAAGCCTTGTTATAGACTTACCTGTGGGTATAAATAAACAAGCAAACTTTACTACCGCTTTAAGATATCCAAACAATCTTCTGTGATTGAAAAAAAATTGTTAAAAACATTTTGTCAGTCATTGTTTTCAACTATTTTTATATATCCAGGCAATTACACTATGTAACAGCTTTGGTAGGTGGAACATCCATGTTTTTTGTACGTTTGCAAAATAAATAATTTTACATAAAGTTGCATCAGAGGCAGGGAATGATTCCTAAGTACAGTGGAATTATCATTCACATACAATTATTTCAATACCACATTTTTAAAATTGTTCAATTTAAAAATAAAAATAAAAAAAACAAGCCATCAATGGTTCAACTCAAAATTACAAAATCGAACCATCAAGGTAGAAACCTTTAGATACATGCTGCAAATAGACTCTGGCAAATGAAAAGATATGTCGCTGGAAAACCAAACTGCAAATAATTCCTTCAACTGGAGAGAGAGAAAAAATAGAAAAACCTAATCATGTACAGTGTAAACGGCTTGCATATTTAACTCCTAGAACTAATAGGAGAAATGCTATCTGACTTCACCATCCAGCACAGAAGACATACACTTATTTTGATGTATGCATCAAAAGGGCATTCCTGTATCAATCTCCGGAGCTATTTAGGGTCTAATGTTCCCCACAGTTACGTTTTATGACGGTCTATCAAGCAGAAAATACAGAACCCGTGCTGTGAACTTACATTTTCCCATTTCAATCTAATATTTCAGACATAATTTTCGAAATTCCAATGGGAACTTAAAAAGTTAATTTACTTTGCATTCAACCTAGAAAAAGCTCGTTCCTGTGGGCTCGACAAGGCTGTTAAACAAAATATCTGTTTTAGTAAAGTATGATACATAAAGCATTTAAGGCACTTTTCCCTTGAATTTTAAGCTCATGATTTTTTATTTAATTTTCTGTGATATGATCCAATTAGGAATAACCGGAGGCTATCCTCAATATGCTGCTTAAGGGATAGCAAATTTTAATAGCCAGAATTGGAGTCTTGCGAAGTTCTCTAGGGAGAAAATACTTTGAACATTAACCAAAGCAAAATAAGCAAAAAAGTGCAGACATTGGGAAAAAAAATAACATTGGAATAATTATTCAGGAGGTAATATTATATTTATAAGATAATGATCTTCTAGCACTGAGTCTAATTTCCTAAAACACAAATATTTAAAAATATAATCGGATTAGATTTTTTGAAGAGGTGTAAAACAGAACAAGTTAAAAAAAAAAAGAACTTGATAACAAATAATAATAAAAAAAAATGTAAGTGTATTTTAAAGATGGAAAAAAGTCAAGATTGATTGTATTGTAAATCTACTCAATTCTAGTTGTGAGTTTAACAAATATAAATAAGAGTACCTGTCATGTAAGACCTTGATAAAACAATTAACATATACTTGTATTTGTAAGATAACTCCGAACAAATTAAAAAAATAACATTGTTTTAAATTTAAAGTTTTAGAAATCACTAAATGTGACTAGTCATCACTCTAAATGAACTTTTTCATGACAAGTACTTTTTTAATCTTATATACCTAGAAAAGTTTAGTAAAATCGGAATGTTTTGGTTAACTTGATAATAACTATGACAATTTTTTACATTGGGCCTTAGAACTAGGAGCACACACAGATGCACATTTTTAGCTTTTCTGCTGCAAGATTAATTAATGTTCTTATGACAAGGAGCATTGTTATATGGACTTTAAAAGTTGTTTTGTGGTCATGAAGGGGTTTTAACCACTTGTCAACCGAGCCAATTCTGACACCTCTCCCCTACATGTAAAAATCAACTTTTTTGTGAGAAAATTACTTCGAACCCTCAAACATTATATATATATTTTTTAGCAGAGGCCCTATAGAATAAAATGATGGGTGTTGCAATTTGTCACACAGTATTTGCTCAGAGGTTTTCGCAATGTTTTTTGAAAAAATACACTAATGCATTTTATTTTACACAAACACAATATAATACCTATTTTTTTTGGAAAATATAAAAGATGATGTAACACAGAGTAAATAGATACCAAACATGTCATACTTTAAAATTGTGTCCACCCATGGAATGGAGGCAAACTACATTACATAAAATTACGTAGGCAACTCTTTAAACGCATTTACAGGTTACCAGTTTAGAAATACACATGTCTAGTGCTAGGATATTTGCTCTTGCTCTGACGTTCGCGTCAATACCTCACATGTGATTTACATATGCATGAGGGAGTAACATATGCGTTCGCATTTGTGCGTAAGCACAGGGTCACAGGGGGCACTTTACATTTTTTGTTTATTATTATTACTATTTATTTTATCCCCAAACATTTTTTTACACTTATATAGAAACACAAAAGATCCGCGCTTAGGGAAAGTAGAACTGCAGCCCCCCTAATTAAGAACACCACCTGAGTGAGGTCCTGGGAAACAAAAAACTCTATTCAGGGGAAAGGCGCTGTTCAAATAATGAGTATAAATATATGAATCCAATCCACTATTATAAGGTTTACTAACTCAACGTATGAAGTGAAAAAGTGTTAAAGGTATATGTAAACCCCTACACAAAAACAGACAAAAGTAAATAAAATAAATTATATGGTAAAAATGTGTGTGTACACAGCAAGGGTCAACTAAAAAAAAAATAAAAATAGCATATGCTGCAAGTGAGCTTCATCAAAAAATATTGAGTGTTGGGTGCAACATAACGCAATTAACTAAAAAAGATAGAAGTGTAGTGAACATAAAAAGTACCTGCAATAAAAAATGACCGTGGGTGTTCAATTAGTGTTCAATTAGTCAAAATAAATAATTAATTCAAATATATATATATATATATATATATATATATATATATACTGTATATAAACATATATATATATTTATGGTCGGAGCCCTATGTCCGGTATGGACATAGATAACACTTATAATAAAGATAAGACTTACCATCGGAAATAGACCTGGAAGTGTGGACTTACCATATGAAATGGACCTGAAAGTGTGCCTTGGTCTAATGGCCGGTATGCCAAAATAAGGGGGCATACCCTGGTTTTAAGAAATGATTATTCTGTAGAGAGAAATGAGATGAAATGAATGAAATGAAATGAATGCCTTGAAATGGGGATGGGAGGGTGGGTATCGCGCACAGGAAACCGACAAGCACCATAGGTGAGCGGGCTGCTTAAATACCCACCGGGCTCCTCCCATAAATTCAGGCCACCATACTGGCCTTCCTACTTATGGTCGGAGCCCTATGTCCGGTATGGACATAGATAACACTTATAATAAAGATAAGACTTACCATCGGAAATAGACCTGGAAGTGTGGACTTACCATATGAAATGGACCTGAAAGTGTGCCTTGGTCTAATGGCCGGTATGCCAAAATAAGGGGGCAAAAACATTCAGGTAGGGGTATAATATATAATTGGTTTTCAGGTATTCATTGAGCCAATTTGGAGAATGCCTGTGCCATCTCTACTTGAGGATTGGGTATATACCGGGCGACGCAGGCTGATTTCCATCTGCCTAGTCTTTTGATGATGTGGTCTGGAACCCCCTGGCGGGTTGCTGCGGAGGCTGCTCCGATGCGGAAGGAGTGTCCGGAGTACTGACTGGGTTTAAGGTGAAGATCGCGGAGAAGTATCCTTATGTGTTTAACAAAGTGACGTGCGTTTAAGGGTTTAACTGGGAATGGTAGAAGAGGACTGGTGTCCGATTGTTCAGGCAGGAGTGAGAGGAGACGGTTAAGTACGGTGACTGGACACCAGCTGTTATTGGTTCTGTAGAGGTGAAATGTCCACTCCAGAGCCTGTTTCCTGGGTTTAAGAAACCTCGAGGTGAAGGATGAAATGGTCTTGGTGGCGAAGCAAGTGCCGTCTGCGTAATACTTGGTCTGTGGGGTGGTTATAGGTGAACCCGTAGTAAGCCAACTATATGGCTGCTTGTAGGACCGTGCTGGGCAGCAGACCGAATGGCGAAGTAGCCAGAATAGTCGACATATCCCTGAAGATGGGCCCCGTAATGGGTAAGCGCTTAGTACTGATCACTGGTTGTTGTTTCTGGATGCCCCTTAGGATGGCTCGTATAGCGTGTGATGAGAACAGTGAAGATTTTGTGGGGTCTTCCAGGGTCACGAAATGTTGTATGCCGGCTAGGTATAGCCGAATGGTATTGTAAGGTAAGGCCAGCTGAGTGTGGCAGTATGAAATGAAGGCCAGTACCTGTTTGACATCTATTGGTCCTTTACGGCAGGATGTGAGAAATTTATTGAACGCCTTTCAAGCTGTCTGGTAGGCTTTGAGTGTGTTATGAGAGAGTGAGTGATTGATGAGCTGCGTTTGCTCCTTGTAAATGTTAAACTAGTCCAGGGTCAGTTGTGACCAGGCAGGGATAGGGGCCGACACTGGATCGGCTCCGGGAACCTGTTTGAAAAGGAGGTGTAGTTAGAACGTGACAGTGCGTCAGCAGCTAATTGTGTCTGCCTGGAATAATGCACAGTATATGTTAAACTGATGCTGTAAGAACAGTTGTAGCAATCTGCGCAGGAAGGACATGACTGCTGGGGAATTGGACCTGCCTTTGTTGATGTCTGCCGTGGCCTGATTGTCGGTGGTGAAGACTACGGTTTGCCCTGTCCAATGGTGACCCCAGAGTTGTGCAGCTGCCACCATGGGATAGAGTTCGAGGAGGGAAGATGTTTTGAATAAAGCCGGGTATCAACAGTATCTGTTGAGGCCAGGGTCCTGAAAACCAATGATGGCCAAAAATTGCAGCGAAACCTGTGGTGGCTGCAGCGTCTGTCACCACCTGGGGTGACAGGGCTGAAACCATGGGTATAATTAGGGATATGCCATTCCGGGAGGACGGAATTCGTCCCACATAGATAGGTCCGCTATTGCTGCGGAGTCTAGATTTAAGATCTGATCGGGGTCTTGTGATTCTGGCAGGAATCTCAGCAGGCGTGACACGAAGGTGCGGCCTTGTGGAATAATTCGTATGGCGAAATTCAGCATTGCCAGGAGAGATTGCAACTGCTTCTTGGTACACCCCTTGGTGTGGGTGAATTTGTGAAGGACCGCCTTAATGCGGGTTAGTTTGTCGAGGGGGAGACTGGCTTGCATCGCGCAGGTGTCTAAGTTGGCCCCGAGAAAGGTGATGTTATGTGCTGGGCCTTCTACTTTGTGCTCAGTGATGGGAAGATTGGGTTTCCGAATATCGCTCTGAGTTTGTCGAGGTCTCCTGGGGGCTTGCTGGGAGGTTCTATTAGTAGGACGTCGTCCAGGTAATGGATGACTTTTGTCACTGAGCCTTGTGTAACAGTATCCAAGCAAGAGACTGAGTGAATGTGTCGAAGAGCCAAGGGCTGCTCTTCGAACCGAACGTCAGTTTTGTGGCCAAATGATATGCCTCCTTCCACTTGATGCCATGCCAGCACCAAAGGGATGGATGGATAGGCAGGAGCTTAAAGGCATCCGAGATGTCGGTTTTGGAAAGCCAGGCACCTGTACCTGCTTTGATGACTGCTTGTATCGGCATGTCTACGGCGGAATATTTTAGGGAAAATTCTTCGGAGGGAATCAGGGAACTGAGACTGGGGATGTGGGAAGAATGAGGCGCAGACAGGTGGTACCCCAAACGTAATTTATTTGTGAATTTGCCCTTGACAAGCCCCAAATAGGGCTGACTCTCCAAGTGCTGAAAGGGGGCTGAGTGAAAGGCCTATAACGTACTCTCGGTCTAGTTCTGTTTGTAAGAGCCGATCTATGGTTTGTTCGTCGATGGCTGCTGAACGAATATTCCCACATTCGTACGTACTGTGAGGTAGTGAAATGAGGCCTGTGTGAAAGCCGACAGAGGGGCCGTGAAGTCTTCGCTGCCGCCCTGTGACATGATTTGATCTGATGAGAATATCCTGTTTTGAGCTCGTATATATTTTTTTTTTTTTTTTGTGAGAACGAAATGACTCGAAATGTTTGCCTTGATGTTTGAAATGACTGAACTGCATAACAAAGGTCCGGCCTGGTCGTGTCGTGACTGATGCGACCGTGAACCGGGCTCTGGAGCATGTACTGAAATGAGGCAACAGAAGAAACATTGGTGCACTCCGGGACGAACCGGTGCTTGTTTGACGCATCTGGATTCGAATCGGAGCGCAGCATGAAATGAAATGAGACAAATGTTTACCTTGACCGAGGCTTGAATTGGTTGTGCCATGTTTTGCGACTGGCAACCGACCGAGCTCTGGTATAGGTATGGATTTTTTTTTTTTTTTTTTTTTTTTTTTTTTGAGGAAAATGAAAAGGTGACAATTCGTGAAGGGATTGCTAAGTAACTTGAAGCAATGATTTGTATGATGCTTGCAATCTTGTGACAATGAAATGATTCGAAATGTTTGCTTTGATTGTGAAATGAATGAACTGCATGACAGAGGTGCGGCCTGGACGTGTCACGATTTGTTCGACCGTGAACCGGGCTCTGGAGCATGTACTGAAATGGGGCAACTGAAAATATTGGTGCTCCTGGGACGAATCGGTGCTTGTTTGATGCATCTGGATTCGAATAGGAGTGCAGTATTAAATGAAATGAGAGAAATGATTGTTTTGACCGCGGCTCGAATTGGTTGTGCCGTGTTAGCGACTGGCAACTAACCGAGCTCTGGTATAGGTATGAAATGCGATCGGAACCAGTGATGCATGCCGTGACGAATCGGTGCACCTCAGATGCGACTGGTTTCGAAACGGTGATGCGTTGTGGGAGTGAAATGGTAGAAATTGCATGACAGAGATGTGGATCAATCCCCCGATGTCTGCGATTAGCTATGATCTGGACTCTGGAGCATGCGTCAGAAATGTGGCCAATCCTGGGCACGCCGAGGCGAATCGGTCCATTTTCATGCGACTGATTTCATGTCGGAATGTGATACGTGGAAATGAAATGATAACCATGACAGAGGTACAAATGACTGATAACGTAACTCTGGAGCATGTATAGAAATGAGGCCAATCCTGGGGCACGCCGAGATGAACCGGTGCATTTCATGCGACTGAATTCCTGTCGGAACGTGATACATGGAAATGAAATGATAACCATGACAGAGGTACGAATGACTGATAAAACGTAACTCTGGAGCATGTATCGAAATGAGGCCAATCCTGGGGCACGCCGAGACGAATCGGTGCATTTTTCATGCGACTGAATTCATGTCGGGACGTGATACATGGAAATGAAATGATAACCATGACAGAGGTACGAATGACTGATAAAACGTAACTCTGGAGCATGTATAGAAATGAGGCCAGTCCTGGGGCACGCCGAGACGAATCGGTGCATTACCATGCGACTGGATTCATGTCGGAACGTGATACGTGGAAATGAAATGATAACCATGACAGAAGGTACGAATTACTGATAAACGTAACTCTGGAGCATGTATAGAAATGAGGCCAGTCCTGGGGCACGCCGAGACGAATCGGTGCATTAGCATGCGACTGGATTCATGTCGGAACGTGATACGTGGAAATGAAATGATAACCATGACAGAGGTATGAATGACTGAAAAACGTAACTCTGGAGCATGTATAGAAATGAGGCCAATCCTGGGGCACGCCGAGACGAATCGGTGCATTGCCATGCGACTGGATTCATGCCGGAACGTGATACGTGGAAACGAAATGATAACCATGACAGAGGTACGAATGACTGACAAACGTAACTCTGGAGCATGTATAGAAATGAGGCCAATCCTGGGGCACGCCGAGACGAATCGGTGCATTTAGCATGCGACTGGATTCATGTCGGAACGTGATACGTGGAAATGAAATGATGAGCATGACAGAGGTACTAATGACAGACAATAACGTAACTCTGGAGCATGTATAGAAATGAGGCCGTAATAACTGGGGCACACCGGGACGAATCGGCGCATCTTTGGTGCGATTGGATTCGAATCGGAGCGCGGTAGGTGACTGAAATGAGAAATGATTTGAAATGTCAGAAATGAGTTTTCAGAAATAAGAAATGATTTGAAATGTCCGAAATGATTTTTTAGAAATGTTTTTCCAGAAATGAGAAATGATTTGAAATGTCCGAAATGAGTTTTTTGAAATGTCTTAGAAATGAGAAATGATTGGTACCGAACTAACTTGATTTGATAATTTTACAAGCTGCGACTGGCTATGGCTGTCTACTAATACCGACATGCTAGAAATGATGCGACGTCAGCGTCGCTGTGCTATCGAATTGTAACATATCGAAAGTACGAGCGATATACGTTGCAGTTTATGCGATGCGGGTGAAACGAAATTTGAACTCACGGTTTAGTGACATGATATGAAAAACGAAAAGTCCGACGGGACCTTACCTGCGACAGCCAAGCCAGACGCGTGGTACAACTATAAACGAAAACGCGGACTTCGAAAGTACGGAGTATCGAATACGGGAACTGCGAGGCAAGAACTTGCGGACGCTGGTATATCGAATAGTCGGCTTAGTGACGTATATCGCGCACAGGAAACCGACAAGCACCATAGGTGAGCGGGCTGCTTAAATACCCACCGGGCTCCTCCCATAAATTCAGGCCACCATACTGGCCTTCCTACATATATATACTACATATAATAAACATGAGTGTTCCGTGCCAAAAAATATATATATGAACACCAAGGATTGTGTCCACATATATATCTATATATATCTATATATATATATATATATATATATCTATATATATATATATATATATATATATATATAGATATATATATATAGATATATATATAGATATATATATATATAGATATATATATAAATATGAACTCAAATAAGCAAAAAAACAGAAATATATATAATGTAAATACAAAACAGTGCTAATCTGCACAAAAAATAGGTAATAAAGTGACAGGTGCCAATCCAAAATATTAAAGCGGGGGTCCACCTATCTATCGTTTTTTTTTTTTTAGTTCATTCACAAACTTTTCTTCTCAGCATTACATACTCACATATTGTGTGTAATATGTCCGCCTGTGTCAGATTTAGTCGGAAAGAATAACTTATATTATTCACTGCAGGCGATTTCCATCTTCATTGTGGGCATTTGAAGCCCACAAGCATTTATTTCCTGGATGTGGTGAATGCTGTGCTCCCAGCATTCACTGCTCGTTCCCGCACATGCTCAGTGGCATCCTGGGAAGCCTGAGACTAGCTCCCAGGATTCTGTGCGGAGTCTGGGAGAGGCTAGAAACACGCCTACTCCCACGGGAGGAGAACCAGGAAGTGCAAAGAAGAATAGTAAAATAAAAGGTAATTACGTTGATTTAAATTTTTTTAAACGGCATGTCAGCATCTAGGCAAGGAAGAGAATACACACAGATATTGTTCAAAATTTGGGTGGAACCCCGCTTTAAGTCCCAAAAATATGTATAATGAACATATGTGTATATTAATACACTATTAAAAAGCAGTCTGTGAAAAGTGGTCCGTTCAAACGTAAATGGTGAAAAAATATATATACAGAGGTGAATCTTCAGTGTGCCCCACATTTATCTGTATCACCGAATTGTGCTTGCACTCACAGGAGCGCCCCACCCCTACAGGGGTAACAGGCATAGTGGATGTGTTCCAAAGGTGTTGTAACTCTCTTGCATGGGGTGTCCCCTCGAATCCGTGCAGTGGTATTCCACCTCTCCAGAAGCGGCATTAAGTATCTCCACCAACGGGCGTTCCCATATATAATGTAAAAAGGATGAGCCTTATAGCGTGAATACGTGGAACCAAAGTGGTATTTTATTATAAAATTGTTCTCACATAAAGTTTAAAAAGGAGCTACAATGCTCAGTTGCTGTAAACCAAGTAACAATTCCGGGAACGCCGGCGTGGTAAGAGCTTGCGTTCCACAGCCAGGCTAGCAGATACCAAAAGTTCAAACAAGGAAATGACCTGGTGCGTGCCAAGTAAGTCCTGCCTTATGCGTTTCGTCACACGGACATCATCTGAGCCGTTGATGACGTCTTTTCACAGACTGCTTTTTAATAGTGTATTAATATACACATATGTTCATTATACATATTTTTGGGGCTTAATATTTTGGATTGGCACCTTTCACTTTATTACCTATTTTTTGTGCAGATTAGCACTGTTTACATTATATATATTTCTGTTTTTTTGCTTATTTGAGTTCACATTTATATATATATATAAACAAATAAACCGCGCTAAAGTGAGTCCAATAAAGTCTGTGATGATAAACAGTCTATGGTACTGAACAATGAACTCCAAAATCCTTCTGTATAATGAAGTGAAAAAATATAGTGACTGTGTGGTGAACCGCTTACCAGATGTAAGCCAAAAAACAGGCAGGTGGCTTAAACCCAGCCCGGGCCTTTGGGAGCACTTCCAATGGACTGAATCCTTTGCGCTCGAACGGCAGAACAAATCCACATAGAATTAAATCAAAAACAAAAAACCATAGTGTGATACTGACATAACATGCTTCATCAAAGAAGGAGGGGATGTGTTCACACAAATAATCATAAAATAAATATCATGCAGGCACCCTGGGGATGTGAGACCACTCTGGGACGCCAAAAATGTGTACAGCATGCAATAGGGGATGTCCTTATGTCTACTGTAAATAACCACCAATTGTCATACAGCTAAAGGAACACCCAGTGCCCAGGTATGCGGGGCCGCTTACCAGATAGTGAACTAGTGAGGGCATCAATAGTAGAGGGTGCAATTTGTATGTGACCTGGGGTATAGGTTGAATGAACCTACAGGGGTTCCTGCTCACCAGAAGGACGGCCAGAGATAGCCCAAAAACGGAGCACTGGCAGAGTATCCCGATCCCGTCTTGGCAGGTCTTCCCAGGCTCGATGGATATGTGCATTAAAGAGGAGAAGCAGCCAATGGTGTAATAACGTACAACTCCAGTTTATTAAAAACAAAGTAAGCACTTACATATAAAACGAATAATTCGATGCCGGCCGGCACTCAAAACAGCTCCCGTCCACTCAGAGCAAAGCGTGGTGACGTCAGCACGTCCCTCCCAGACGCGTTTCGTCACAGGTTTGACGTTCTCAATGGGGGCCCCATTGAGAACGTCAAACCTGTGACGAAACGCGTCTGGGAGGGACGTGCTGACGTCACCACGCTTTGCTCTGAGTGGACGGGAGCTGTTTTGAGTGCCGGCCGGCATCGAATTATTCGTTTTATATGTAAGTGCTTACTTTGTTTTTAATAAACTGGAGTTGTACGTTATTACACCATTGGCTGCTTCTCCTCTTTAATGCACATATCCATCGAGCCTGGGAAGACCTGCCAAGACGGGATCGGGATACTCTGCCAGTGCTCCGTTTTTGGGCTATCTCTGGTCGTCCTTCTGGTGAGCAGGAACCCCTGTAGGTTCATTCAACCTATACCCCAGGTCACATACAAATTGCACCCTCTACTATTGATGCCCTCACTAGTTCACTATCTGGTAAGCGGCCCCGCATACCTGGGCACTGGGTGTTCCTTTAGCTGTATGACAATTGGTGGTTATTTACAGTAGACATAAGGACATCCCCTATTGCATGCTGTACACATTTTTGGCGTCCCAGAGTGGTCTCACATCCCCAGGGTGCCTGCATGATATTTATTTTATGATTATTTGTGTGAACACATCCCCTCCTTCTTTGATGAAGCATGTTATGTCAGTATCACACTATGGTTTTTTGTTTTTGATTTAATTCTATGTGGATTTGTTCTGCCGTTCGAGCGCAAAGGATTCAGTCCATTGGAAGTGCTCCCAAAGGCCCGGGCTGGGTTTAAGCCACCTGCCTGTTTTTTGGCTTACATCTGGTAAGCGGTTCACCACACAGTCACTATATTTTTTCACTTCATTATACAGAAGGATTTTGGAGTTCATTGTTCAGTACCATAGACTGTTTATCATCACAGACTTTATTGGACTCACTTTAGCGCGGTTTATTTGTTTATATATTTTGTTGGTGGGCCCCACTTATAACTGCAGCTTTTTTTGTATTTTGTTTGATACCTGCATATGGTGTCTTCTCACGTTTCATTCACTTCCACTGGTATCACCAGAGATTTAAATTGTATTTTCAATTTTTAGTGTAATTCATCCAAGCGCAATTTTGTTTTTTCTTACCATTTATATATATATGTGGATACAATCCTTGGTGTTCATATATATATTTTTTGGCACGGAACACTCATCTTTATTATATGTAATATATACATTTGTTTTAATTAATTATTTATTTTGACTAGTTGAACACCCACAGTCATTTTTTATTGCAGATACTTTTTATGTTCACTACACTTCTATCTTTTTAGTTAATTGCATTATGTTGCACCCAACACTCAATATTTTTTGATGAAGCTCACTTGCAGCATATGCTATTTTTTTTTTGAGTTGACCCTTGCTGTGTACACACACATTTTTACCATATAATTTATTTTATTTACTTTTGTCTGTTTTTGTGTAGGGGTTTACATATACCTTTAACACTTTTTCACTTCATACGTTGAGTTAGTAAACCTTATAATAGTGGATTGGATTCATATATTTATACGTATTATTTGAACAGCGCCTTTCCCCTGAATAGAGTTTTTTTATTTTTTTACACTTTCTCAGATTTTTAACTTTATTGTTATCACAAGGGATTGACAACATCCATTGTGACAGCATGGGCTGTGACAGGTCCTCTTTATGGGGAGATCTGGGGTCTATTAGACCCAAAATCTCTCACCTGGCCTCCAACACAGCCGATCGGTCTGATCGGCTGCTTCCCTGGCCGGTAATGGCTAGGTAAATTGAGAGGCGGAACCAGAAGTGATGACATATTCATCGCTTGCGGTTTCCAGGGTCACAGAGAGGGAGGAACAACGTTAGTTCCTCTCTCTCTATACTGTTCAGCCACTCTAATCACTACTGCTGTACAGGGAATCGCCAGCTGAATACTTCAGGTGCAGGCAACAAAATTGACTTCCTTTTTTTCCCCACAAATTTCTTTTGGTAGTATTTGATCACCTCTGCGGTTTTAATTTTTTGTGCTATAAACAAAAAAAGAGCGACAATTTTGAAGAAAAAGCAATTTTTAAAATTCTTTGCTATAATAAATACCCCCAAAAAATAAAACAAATTTCTTTCTCAGTTTAGGCTGATATGTATTCTTCTACATATTTCTGGTAAAAAAAAAATCGCAATAAGCGTATATTGATTGGTTTACGCAAAAGTTATAGTGTCTACATAATAGGGGATAGATTTATGGCATTTTTATTATTTATTTATTTTATTTTTTTTAGTAGTAATGGCGGCGATCTGCGATTTTTACCGTAAATGTGACATTATGGCGGACACATCGGACACTTTTGACACTATTTTGGGACCATTGCCATTTATACAGTGATCAGTGCTATAAAAATGCACTGATTCCTGTGTAAATGACACTGGCAGGGAAGGGGTTAAACACTAGGGGGCAATCAAGGGGTTAAGTGTGTCCTAGGGAGTGATTCTAACTGTAGGGGGGGGTGGGCTACCACTGACATGACAGCGATCACTGCTCCCGATGACAGGGAGCAGTAGATCCCTGTCATGTCACTAGGCAGGATGGGGAAATGCCTTGTTTACATAGGCATCTCCCCGTTCTACCTCTCCACACCGCAATCGCAGGCCGCCGGTGAACATTGAGTTCCCGGGACCCGCGGACACGCTCCAGCGGCAAGCGGTGCGTGCGCCCGATAGGCGGCAAATTTAAAGGGACGTACAGGTATGCCCATTTGCCTGCCTGTGCCATTCTGCCGACATACATCTGTGTGCGGCGGTCAGCAAGCGGCTAGATGTGCAAAGCTGGTATACATACCCAAAAAGACTTGCAGCTCTAATTTCAGCAAAGGGTGGTTCTACAAAGTGATGGCTCAAGGGGGCTGAATACAAATGCACGTCACACTTTTCAGATATTTATTTGTAAAAAAATTGAAAACCATTTATAATTTTCCATGCACTTCACAATTATGTGCCACATTGTGTTGGTCTATCAAAATCCCAATAAAATGCATTTACATGTTTGGTTGTAACATGACAAAATGTGGAAAATGTTCAGGTGGATGAATACTTTTTCAAGGCACTGTATATGTAGTCTGTCACTAACATTAACACAGTATTTTTTGTTTTTCTGTGTTTCCCTTATACCGTAGTTTTATTACCTGTTGATACTCCCAGTAGATCCATTTATTTTCCATTTTCTGTAATAGGGTGGCAACACTGCTTGCTCTGTAGTAAAATAACTGCAGTGCTAATCCCGTGAACTTGTGGTCTATAAGGACTTTAAAGAATAACTCTACTCCACTTTAAAAAAAAAACAAAAAAACAATCCCCTCTGGTTGATCAATGCACATTGCAGGGATTTTTACCAACCTTTGTTGCAGAGTCTTTTTTCTGCTCTGGGGGAAAAAAACGTTTGTTCCAATATGTCCTTTGGATATTATTATTAACTGGTGTGTGCACCATGTTCTGATGATAAAAGTTTTAGTGTCTGCATCCCTTTAGAAGAATTTAACTCTTGATAGTATCTCACCAAAACTAAAATTTCTGCTGCAGATGATGCCTAAAATGTTACTTTTAACTTAGATCCCATTCACACGTGTGCAACTTGTCATGCAACTTTGGACATAATTCATATACAGTATCTCACAAAAGTGAGTACACCCCTCTCATTTTTGTAAATATTTTATTCTATCTTTTCATGTGACAACACTGAAGAAATGACACTTTGCTACAATGTAAAGTAGTGAGTGTACAGCTTGTATAACAGTGTAAATTTGCTGTCCCCTCAAAATAACTCAACACACAGCCATTAATGTCCAAACCGTTGGCAACAAAAGTGAGTACACCACTAAGTGAAAATGTCCAAATTGGGCCCAAAGTATCAATATTTTGTGTGGCCACCATTATTTTCCAGCACTGCCTTAATCCTCTTGGGCATGGAGTTCACCAGAGCTTCACAGGTTGCTACTGGAGACCTCCTCCACTCCTCCATGACAACATCATGGAGCTGGTGGATGTTAGAGACCTTGCTTTCCTCCACCTTCCATTTGAAGATGCTTCACAGATGCTCAATAGGGTTTAGGTCTGGAGACATGCTTGGCCAGTCCATCACCTTTACCTTCAGCTTCTTTAGCAAGGCAGTGGTCGTCTTGGAGGTGTGTTTGGGGTCGTTATCATGTTGGAATACTGCCCTGTGGCCCAGTCTCTGAAGGGAGGGTATCATGCTCTGCTTCAGTATGTCACAGTACATGTTGGCATTCATGGTTCCCTCAATGAACTGTAGCTCCCCAGTGCCGGCAGCACTTATGCAGCCCCAGACCATGACACTCCCACCACCATACTTGGCTGTAGGCAAGACACACTTGTCTTTGTACTCCTCACGTGGTTGCCGCCACACACACTAGACACCATCTGAACCAAATAAGTTTATCTTGGTCTCATCAGACCACAGGACATGGTTCCAGTAATCCATGTCCTTAGTCTGCTTGTCTTCAGTAAACTGCGGGCTTTCTTGTGCATCATCTTTAGAAGAGGCTTCCTTCTAGGACGACAGCCATGCAGACCAATTTGATGCAGCGTGCGGCGTATGGTCTGAGCACTGACAGGCTGACCCCCCACCCCTTCAACCTCTGCAGCAATGCTGGCAGCATTCATACGTCTATTTCCCAAAGACAACCTCTGGACATGATGCTGAGCATGTGCACTCAACTTCTTTGGTCGACCATGGTGAGGCCTGTTCTGAGTGGAACCTGTCCTGTTAAACTGCTGTTTGGTCTTGGCCACCGTGCTGCAGCTCAGTTTCAGGGTCTTGGCAATCTACTTTTCTTTATCGTACATCATGGGACACAGAGATCCCTCCCCTCTTTTATGGGGTTTAAGTATATTGCTTGGCTACAAAAACTGAGGTACTCCTAGAAGGAGGAGGGGTTATATAGGGAGTGAACTTCTTGTATTGGGTATACCAGTATCAACACCTGAAGGTGGCCCATAACCCATTAGATAATTACTTAAGGCTCTGTGTCCCATGATGTACTCCAAGAAAAGGAGTTTACAGGTAAGCTGTTATAAAAATCCTATTATAGCCTAGGCCATCTGTATGTAATTTTTTTTTCAGATCCTCAGAGAGTTCTTTGCCATGAGGTGCCATGTTGAACTTCCAGTGACCAGTATAAGAGAGTGAGAGCGATAACACCAAATTTAACAAACCTGCTCCCCATTCACACCTGAGACCTTGTAACACTAACGAGTCACATGACACCGGGGAGGGAAGATGGCTAATCGGGCCCAATTTGGACATTTTCACTTAGGGGTGTACTCACTTTTGTTTCCAGCGGTTTAGACAATGATGGCTGTGTGTTGAGTTGTTTTGAGGGGACAGCAAATTTATGTATATATTGTTATATACATTTTTTCTTTATTATATGTGTGTATTGTATTTGGTATATTATATAATAGAAGGCGATCTTCCGCTAACACTTTCCATGCAGTTACAGCAGGGTTTTTTTTATTTTAGAAAAAAAGTTTAAACCATATGAATAAAGTCTGACTTTTATATGAACTCTTGTTAGTGTTATATGGTTTGTCCCATCCCCTCTGGCAGCCACTTCTGCTAGGCAGTTTGGTCTGCATGTAAATATAAAAATAAAAAAAAATTATAAAGGTATGTGAATATAAAAAAATGAATTTATATACCTAATATTGACAATACAGGCATGATCCACATACAATATAATATTTCTTCCTTTAAATTCCTGGTAATGGGAGAATGCTAATATATAGTCAAGCACATGGCACCCTTCAAATTATTAAGCCCATGCAGTTTCTCCATATTCTTTTAGACTCCTTGCTGATTTTTTTATCACAGTTTTTAGCACATTTTTGCAATGCTAACAGCATATATAGAAGAAGATATAGGATTTTATACCACATTTTTAGTAACTGACTACTTCTCTGGTTAAATTCTTCTGCTTTATGATCATATGCATTTAATAATATAGAATTCCAGCCAAAGTTGTGTATCCTAATTTTAAATAGCTTGGATAAAAAGTTAAATCCTCTACCAGGTTTTTTTACTGCTGTCTGTATCTCTGTTGGGAAGACTGCCGAAACCCCCCACCACCACTTCCTGTCCCAGGACAGATCATAAGGAGAAATATACCTAATGGGGACATATAGATGTTTTTAAATACAGTATCTGATAGAGGATCTAATTGTTTTCTCACATTGTCCACTTTGGCTGGATTTCCATGCTAAGCTTTAAAATGAATGAAAGCAGCTTTAAAATAGTTCAGCAATGGCAGATCACATATTTCTGTCTTTACAAGTTCCCTTAAAAATGTGCAAAAGCATGTCAAGAGCAATGATACTGCCACTTAAAAAAGATAGACATACCGTATTTATCGGCGTATAACACGCACCCCAAGTTTAGGAGGGATTTTTAAGAAAAAAACTTACATTTAAATGCCCATCAATGCAGCCTCATCAGTGTCCATCTGTAGCCTTGTCCATCATTGCAGCCTTGTCTGTGTCCCTCATTGCAGCCTTGTCAGTGTCCCTCATTGCAGCCTTGTCAGTGTCCCTCATTGCAGCCTTGTCCCTCATTGCAGCCTTGTCAGTGTCCCTCATTGCAGCCTTGTCAGTGTCCCTCATTGCAGCCTTGTCCCCCATTGCAGCCTTGTCAGTGTCCATCTGTAGTCCTTCATTGCAGCTGTGTCCCTCATTGCAGCCTTGTTAGTGTCCATCTGCCTTGCACTGTGTTTGCAATGGCGTTTAAAAATGGCACCGCCGTTCTCGGGCGCTCCCGGCCATTCTCGGCGGCTCTCGGCCTCTTCTGGCGGCTTTCGCCCATTCTCGGCGGCTCTCGGCCGCTTTCGGCCATTCTCAGCGGCCCTCGGCCGTTCTCGGCGGCTTTCGGACGGACACGGCTTTCGGCGGCTCACGCGGGACTGCGAGAGCCGCCGAGAATGGCCGTAAGCGGGCAAAAGCCGCCGAGAATGGCCGAGAGCGCCCGAGAGTGGCCGAAAGCGGCCGAGAGCCGTCGAGAATGGCCGAAAGCCGCCGAGAGCGCCCAAAAGCCGCTGAGGGCCGCCAAAAGGCTCACAATCGGCGGGGGATCGGCGTATAACACGCACCCGCGATTTTCCCCTGATTTTAAGGGGAAAAAAGTGCGTGTTATAGGCCGATAAATATGGTAATCATTGTCCACCACTCTGATACGTATGTCTGACTGGAGCATTATTTTTTTTATATGGAAATGATCCAGCAAAGGGTTTACATTGAGTTTTTTCAAGTTGCATATGCAACATACTTCCTATTGAGTTTTCTTTCTATGTCCTACATGCCTCCTAGTCAAACTATTGCAACACTGGGCTTTAAAGTGGCCTTAGTTTTGCCTATCTTGGGAAAAGTTAAAAAGTCACGTAACTCCCTCTCTCTCCTGCAATACATGATCATCTTTCCTTGCTCCTGTGCCTAACTGTTCAGTCTGTTGAAAGAAAACTTCAAACCCAGAGCACCGAGCTCCAAAATTATTTTCTGACCCTGTGTGAAAGCATTAGGCTAATCAGGGGCACCTAATGCTATCATATAGAAGAGTGGAGTACGTCCACATGCACTCACAGTTGTTGGGTTTGTCCACTCGTTTCTAGTGGCTGAACTGAGCAGTGGGGCACCTAAACATTTTTTACCTTAATGCAGGAAAACCATTAAAGTGTTCGTGAACTCAACAGTATAAAGCTGTGCCAGCCAGCCCCTTTATTATAGGCAGGCATAGCACACTGTATAAGTCTTAGAAAAAAAAAAACAGACTTGTAAATACCGATTTAGGATGATCTTCAGGCCGGTCACATGACTTGCGGCCGCTGTACATCTCCAATGGATAGCCAGGAGTGGCCGAGATCTCCCTCTGACGTTAGCCGGGGAGGTCACATGGCCACTTCCTATATCTCCACTGCGGCTCCAGTGTGAATTTTCACAGGAGCCCTGTGCGTATTTTGGTCCATTTCAGGTCCGAATTCAGCCAAAAATTCAGGCTGAAATTGGACCTGAAATGGTGAACCAGGATGCACCGGACCCCTTCTGTGAGCCGCATGCGGCAATAGTGTGAACCCCGCCTTATACAGTTATGCCTAACTATAATACAGGGGCTGGCAGGGACCATATATATACTTTTATTTCTACTAATAGCAGTGGGGATGGGGCGGGCAGAGTTAAAGACACAGACACGGAGCTGACAGCCAGGGAGGAGGGGGTGAGGGGGAGAGCAAAGAGGACAGCTGTGGATGACGGAGGGATGTACACTGACCACGATGGTCAGGGCTCAAGAACCCTGATTTTCGTGGTCAGAGAAGGGGATACAGGAAGTGGCAGGTTCAGCCAGGTTTTTGTACATTTTTAGAGAGGGGCAGATTACATAGCACAAGCACTGTGATGTTTAATCTGCTTTAAGGGACCAGGATCTCGCTCTCTCTCTCTCTCTCTCTCTCTCTATCTCTCTCTCTCTCTATATATATATATATATATATATATATATTGGGGGGGGGTTAACAAACATTCTTTAGCCTTTAGAACCAATTTAAATGCAGCTAGTATAGATACATATCTGTCCTTTTTGTCCTTTCTGTCCTATTTTTTCTTTCTGTAATCCCCTGCACAGCAGCAGTCAAGCTATACTGTAGTACACATTGGCCAAATCTAGCACATGGAGCATGCTAACAGGAGGCGAGAGCAGAGTGATAACTCATTAGTAAACTGTTGCCTCCATATTATAAATTGGTAGGCTGTGTCTGTGTCCTGGACCAAACCATGCTGTTGTTACAGTGGTGGTCCAGAACCTTTTAAGCTGTTCTCTATGGCATTGTGTCTACATCTCAATACTGTCTTTATAAAGAAAAAAACATTGATATATGAACATGGAATGTGTTTGCATGTAGGCACCTGTTTAGTATTTTCCTGCTAGCCCTAAAGCCATTAAAAGAGTGTATCACATATTTTATTTGTTTTGTTTAATTTTTATGATCGGGTGATTAAATTGATGTGTGTTGAAAAACTGTGAGATTGTCACCATCTGTTTCTATGCCGGAAGTCAAACTAGTAGGATGATTTGAATGTGTGTGTGTTCTGTGTGTTTTGACAGGTCATAGCGTACATACAATGTTGTCTATTTTAACCCTTAAAAACAAAATTAAATGGCTTGGTGGGTTGGACAGCTTTTCTGATTCTTTGTTCTGCTCAGTCCTAGTATGGACTTCATTTATTTCTTTCCCCCTTGTAATTCGGCTTCATTCTCTGTTTAACATAATATTCATCAGGCAATTAGATTATATAACTTGAGTAGAGGTTGTAATTACACTATATTACCAAATGTATTGGGACACCTGCCTTTACACGCACATGAACTTTAATGGCATCCCAGTCTTAGTCCATAGGGTTCAATATTGAGTTGGCCCACCCTTTGCAGCTCTAACAGCTTCAACTTTTCTGGGAAGGCTGTCCACAAGGTTTAGGAGGGTGTCTATGGGAATGTTTGATCATTCTTCCAGAAGCGCATTTGTGAGGCCAGGCACTGATGTTGGAGAGAAGGCCTGGCTCGCAGTCTCCGCTCTAATTCATCCTAAAGGTGTTCTATTGGGTTGAGGTCATGACTCTGTGCAGGCCGGTCCTCTACCCCAAACTCGCTCATCCATGTCTTTATGGACCTTGCTTTGTGCACTGGTCCAAATCATTTGGTGGAGGGGGGATTATGGTGTGGGGTTGTTTTTTAGGGGGGTTGGGCTTGGCCCCTTAGTTCCAGTGAAGGGAACTCTTAAGGCGTCAGCATACCAAGATATTTTGGACAATTTCATGCTCTCAAATTTGTGGGAACAGTTTGGTGATGGCCCCTTCCTGTTCCAACATGACTGCGCACCAGTGCACAAAGCAAGGTCCATAAAGACATAGATGAGCGATTTTAGGATGGAGGAACTTGTCTGGCCTGCACAGAGTTCTGGAAGGAACACCTTTGGGATGAATGAGAGCAGAGACTGCGAGCCAGGCCTTTTGTCCATCATCAGTGCCTGACCTCACAAATGCACTTCTGGAAGAATGGTCAAACATTCCCATAGACACACTCCTAAACCTTGTGGACAGCTTTCCTAGAAGAGTTGAAGATGTTATAGCTGCAAAGGTTGGGCCTACTCAATATTGAACCCTACAGACTAAGACTGGGATGCCATTCAAGTTCATGTGCTTGTAAAGGCAGTCCCAATACTTTTGGTAATATAGTGTATGTCATTTTGTAGACCATGTAAAATGTTTCAGTTTATTATAAAGAACAAATTGTATCTGAAATCTAAAGGGATTGAATAAAAAAAAAAAAAAAAAAAAAAAAGCGAAACTGTAGAGTTTTGATTTTACTCCCTTCTGAAAGCTTAAAATTTTTAGTAAATGTTATACCAGGCAGAGCAAAAACTTCAATAATAAATACAGAGCATGAATAACTATTTACTGGTATCTTCTTGCTTGTGCTGCTGGGAACAAAAGTCTATTCTGCAAAGGTTGTATGCAGCAGCAGCACCCCACTTCATTATATTGTAGACATAAATTAGCTGTTGCATGTAATGCACTTTGGTTCAGAATTGAACCCTCCCCGCACCCAAAGAATGCTTTATACCTCATGTACACTGGGCATTTAGCCCCGGGGTGTGAGATACCGGCATTTTGGTAAAGCACAGGCGTTGGACAGGGGGTGGATGGTGCACAGGATGGTATTAATGTTTAAAGTAGTTGTAAAGGCACAAGGTTTTTTAAAAACCATCTGTGTGCAGCAGCCCCCCTAATTCTTACCTGAGCCGGGGACTCGCACTCCTAATTGTCTTTTGGCAGCCAATGGCTTCTGCTGCTGTCAATCACAGCCCGTGAGCCAATCAGGAGATGGAGGGGGCGGGGCCAAGCCACAGCTCCATGTGTGAATGGATACACAGAGTCATTGGTCAGGAGTGTGCCTGCTTTGGTGCCCCCACAGCAAGCTGCTTGCTGTGGGGGCACACAGCAGAAGGGTGGAGCTAGGAGTGGCGGCGGGGGGACCCGAGAAGAGGAGGATCTGGGCTGCTCTGTGCAAAACCACTGCACAGAGCAGGTAAGTATAACATGTTTGTTATTTTAATTGTAAGAAAAAACAAAACAAGGGTTTAGTAACTCTTTAAGGCAGTGTACCCCAAGATGAATGCCTGAAACACTTGACTGTTTGCGTTCTGGGCATTCATCTCTCGGCACCTTCTGCCCTAAACATTAGTGCCACTAGTGCACCATCCAGTTGCAGCAGCTTTCAGCCACTCATAGAGATTTACAGGCTGCCGGCAGTGGGAATGGGTGGTGCACCTCTGCCTTCCGCCTGTAAAATGCCGGCGTTCTGTCAAATTAGCCAACTCGTCAGAAACTCCAACCACGTCACTTCTGGTTTCTTTGAACCATCAATAATTGGAGATTTTGACGAATTGCTGTTTGGACACAACACCGGCAACCGAATACAGTCCAGTACAGGAAGATTGAGCTGTTTTGACAGTGCAGTGGTTAACGAGGACAAAGTTGTCGCCACCTCCGAGGCAGCCATTTTGTTGGCTAGTATCAGTGCGGAGTAACAATCACCGCTCATAATATCGTGCACTGGACTGTATTCGGTTGGTGGTATTGTGTCCAACCAGCAATTCGTCAAAATCTCCAATTACTGATGGTTTAAAGAAACCGGAATTTAAGTAGTTGGAGTTTCTGACGAGTTGGCTATTTTAACAGAACACCGGGATGTTATGAATCAGGGATAAACACCTAGGGGGTTATTTACTAAAGGAAAATCCACTTTGCACTGAAAGTGCACTTGGAAGTAAAGTCGCTGTAGATCCGTGGGAGACATGCAAGGAAAATAAAAAACAGCATTTTAGCTTGCACATGATTGGATGATAAATCAGCAGAGCTTCCACTCATTTCAGATCTATCCATTAAACACATTCAACACAGACACTTCATTTTTGAAACAATCTTTACATAAGGTTATATGTGCATTTAACACGTCGTATGCATGTTATTTACATGTAAAAGCCTCCCTTGTGTAGACATCCACAAGCCATGAGACTAAGGCCTCTTTCACACCAAAGCCCCGTACACACGAGCCGAATGCCGGGCGACATTGGCAGTGTGTATGGCAGTCAGTCCGACAGAAGCCGGCCGTTGGACCGGCTTCTGTTGCACGAGAATGCTGGTAAACCAGCAGCCAACCGACTCCCGATCAGCACTCTCAGCCAATGGCAGACAGCGCTAATCAGAGTGTTCAGGCGGGGGGAAGGGGGGCGGCACCGTCCCCCTGTCAGGACACAACAGCTCAGCAAGGGAGATCGCTGTACTAATATCAGATCGTTAGTACAGCGGCTCTGAACTGAGTTGACAGGTTTTTTGGGTTTTTTTTCAACTTGCTGGGTTAAACGGAAAAAAAATCATAGTGTGTACCAGGCTTTAAGCTGTATTGGATACAAACTATATCATATTCTTTGGATTTTTTCCTTTAGATTTATCAAAACCGTATAATATGAGGTCAAATCTTAACACTTTCAATTTGTATGCAATCAAGCAGGCCCTTGCACCACATCGTTGAAGGTAAATCTAAAGAAAATCGAACAACAAAAGTTGTATAGTGTGTATCCAGCTTAAAGCGGTGTTTCGCCCCAAAAATATAAAAATTAAAAGCCAGCAGCTACACATACTGCAGATGCTGACTTTTAATAATTGGACATTTACCTGTCCTGGAGTCCAGCTATGTCGGCACCGCAGCTGATGTTTACATAAGCTGGCGGGTGCTGCCGCCGCCATTGCAGGTAAGGTAAGGTGACCAGATTTTTAAAATGAAATCCGGGGACATATTTTTTTTTTTACTAGTAATGGCAGCAATCGATGACTCTTTGATTTGCTCCGCCGCCGCCGCCACCGCCCGCCTCACAGCCTGTCAAGTCTAAAGCCCCATACACACTATCAGATTTTCTGCTGAATTTTTCCTTCAGATTTACTAAAACCATATAATATGAGGTCAAACCTTAGGAGTTTCAATTTGTATGCAATCAGGCAGGCAGGCTTCACACCAGGAACCCTACTGCGCATGCTTGGGGCCCCGCTCCTCTCTCCTACTGGCCTGGCCAGGGAGAGGAGGAGGGAGCCCCACGGTGATGTCATGGGCCGCGGCCTGGACTCCCGGCGGTGGGAGCAGGATACCTGTCTAAGACAGGTATCCTGTCCCCCCTCCCCCCCCGAAAGGTGCCAATTGTGGCAACGGAGGGGGAGAGGAGACAAATGAGCGGAAGTTCCACTTTTGGGTGGAACTCCACTTTCAGGGTCTGATCAGCCCTGCCTGTCAGTATTTCAGGCTGACCTGATTGGATGGTGCTTTCACCCCTATGTACTGGGGTGTGTAAACTGACTTGTGTCCATTTGCACCCGCCTACCTGCAGTCCACTAAAAAAAAAAAAAAAGGAAGAAGGATATGTGTCCTCCACCTAGGTGGATGAGATTGGAGGACAGTTGGGTGTAAATGGACAGCGGAGTCTCAGAGCCGACATGGATGCGTCATCTACCCGCTCTGCGGAGGATTCGCGGACAGATCCCCTGCTGAATCTCAATGGAGTCTGCTGCCTGTGAAAGGGGCCTGAGACTTTTGCCACCATTTATTTTGGTGAATCTGTTATGTATTAAAAAAAGGGATTCTTCATCGTGTATTAAAAAAAAAATTAAAAGGCAGCAGTTATGAATACTGTAGCTACTGACTTTTAATAAAAGGACACTTTTCCTGCCCAGGGGTCCACCACCAATCTGCTTCTTCATTGATCTTCAGGTCCCCAGGCTCCAACATGTTTACTGTGGGCAGCCGGCTGTGATTTCTGGAGGCTTCACAGCTGGCTGCCCATTGCACATGTGCAAGCCGTGCTGGGCTTTGTGAATAATCCTGCAGCTTTCTGGGAACTGTGACATGTCCCAGAAGGTTGCGGGAGGGAGAGTTTCTGATGGATCACCACTGCGATCAGACCAGAAGTGAGAGCAGATACCTGTCAAACCCAGGTATCTGCTCCCGCCCCTCACCAAAAAGCAAAAGAGATGGGGGGAGGCGGGCATAACGCGGAACTTTCCCTTTAGGATGATCTGATTCACATGGGCTGTACTCTCTACCCCACCCCTCCGAATAGTGACGTGCGGGGTGGGAGGTAAAGCAGCGGCTGCCAGGCATTCAGGAGGTGATCCTGCTGCCTCCTGAATGTCAATTTTTTTCTAGCTGAACGGTGATTGTGTATGAAATGCCATGCCACAAATGCAGACCAAGCAATCGTTTTTGCTGCAAAGGTGGTGTTCAGTAAAAAAAAAAAAATATCCGGTGCACAGTCTAGACATGTGCACACTGAAATATTTCGTTTCGGAATTTCGTTTTCAGCTGAAAAATAAATTTATTTAGTTACTCCCGAAATTCGTTTTTATTTATTTCGTTTTTTGTTAAAAATTGCATTCGTCCGAAAATCCAAATTAAGGTCGAATTTGTCATTGAAGGCTTATGGTGTCTGTCGAATGTTCAAAGATGGAGCAGCTAAACTGTACGACGCCGTATAGTTTACCTGCTCCGTCGAATCTTCTTAGAACTTTCAACAGACACCATAAGCCAAAGTACGTGTGTACTTAGTTCTAGCTATTTTACTGCTCCTCCTCTTTGGTTACAATCAGCCAATAACATTCATCATCATCATTATTTTTATTTATCTTTTCTCCCCTACGTCGAATCTTTTCTCCCCTACATCGAATCTTTTCTCCCCTTTGTCAAATCTTTTCTCCCCTACGTCAAAACTTTTCTCTCTATGTCGAAACTTTTCTCTCCATGTAGAATAATCTTGGACTAATAGAGTTAAGGTTGGGCACATCCGACCACAGGTTTGATGGACACAGATTGTTATTGTCATCATCATGTCAAATCTCCTATCTATATCGACCTGTTGTAGCAACGAAAATGAAAATAAAGCATTTGTTTATGTCGAATCTTTCGTTTTTCGGATTCTTCACTTTTGTTTGTTAAATCGATAACGAAAATACCTGAAATTCAGATGAAAATGCATTCGGACGAAAACAAATGCACATGTCTAGTGCACACCACCTGATACTGTACATGTCTTCTGACCAGTGGTGGCCCATCCATTAGGGGCGCACAGGTGCCGCTCCCCCATCCATGTGTCTGGCCCCTTAATCTACATGTAGGGCGCCGAACACATAGATGGGGGGGGGTTGTTTTTTTTTTTTTGAAGCACGTGATTAGAGCCAGAGGCCCTAATAGGCTTCAAAAAAGGGTGGGCTCGGGGCACAGTGCACTGCGCTCCAAGCCCACCCAGTTGTGACAATGGCGAATGAATATTCGCTATTGTCACACTGATCCTTCTCCCAGCCAATCAGGAAGCAGGAGACCCATCAACCGATTGGCTGAAAGGATAGGTGATGCTATTGTACGCCAAGGAGGAGAAGGGAGGAGACGCACAGCAGAAGCCGCCATGATGCAGAGGAGGAGACACGATAGAAGCCCGTCACCCATAGAAGCGCAAGCTAGATGGGTTCACACGGAGGGAGGATGGAGGGGGGTTGGGGGGATGTTGCAACGCACCCCCCAAAAAAAGAAAATCACCAGCTGCCACTGGTTCTGACAATATCAGTGCTGATTGGAGTTCTCTTTTAATTCAACCTAATAATGATGGCATTTCCGTACACCTGCTCTGTAATTACCACCAGTGTACTGTACATCGCAGGCTGGTGAGGATTGACAGAGAATGCTATTATTTTTGTAGTTTCTATTTTTTCCTCTGTAATATTTTGACCAGTTAAGAAGTTTGTGAGCATGCCCTGGGAACACATACTGATGATATAATGAACATTTGCATTATAACAGACCCAAAAAAAACCCTCAGCTGCATTTTTTCGCTTACTGCCATCTGTATTTCCCATTCTAAATTACGCAGGCTTATGAATATTTGAGTAACATTTGGTCAAGATAAAAATCCTCCTTGTCAGCTCCATAAATGAAAACTTTTTGGCTCTCGAGACCAAACCAATCAGGCAAATTAATTCTGATTTGTTAGAAAATACTTTTCATTTTGTCTAAGCATTTTCTTGGTCGACTTTTTTTATGAATAGATGAGGAATTGGGATTCTTTCACACTGATTTCCCTGTGAAACTAATTAAAAAAAAAAAACTGTAAAATAATTCTCAGCAGGAAGTAATGCAATATACAGTGTATATTTGGAGCTAGACCAATGTGTGTTATACAATTCTACAGTATAATAATGCAAAATTTTACATATTAGTTTTGAAACTTAAATCTACCTACATAACATAATTCTGACAATTGGGTCTTATTATGCTTATTTAAAGTTGCTGGAACCAGTAAATTAGACAGACTTCCATGTTGATGATATATTTGCTGTTGGCATTGGGAGGTTGAGTCGATAGTTATTGGTTCCTGGCACAGAGAATGATGTTTTGCAGCAAAAAGAGGAGCAGTTAAAGCCGAGTTCCACCCAAATGTGGAACTTCCACTCATTTGTCTCCTCCCCCCTCCGGTGCCACAATTGGCACCTTTCGGGGGGGAGGGGGGACAGGATACCTGTCTTTGACAGGTATCCTCTTCCCACTTCCGGGAGTCCGGGCCGCGGCCTGTGACATCACCGCGGGGCTCCCTCCTTCTCCATCCTCCTCTCCCTGTCGCTGGGCCAGTAAGAGAGAGGAGCGGGGCCTCGTGCATGCGCAGTAGGGTTCCTGGCATGAAGCCGCAAGACTACAGTGCTGGGTACCCTTACCCGCAATGGCGGCGGCAGCAACCGACAGCTGATGGAAACACTAGTTGTCGGAAAATCCAATCGTTCTGAACGCGGTGACGTAAAACACGTACGTCGGGACTATAAACGGGGCAGTAGCCAATAGCTTTCATCTCTTTATTTATTCTGAGCATGCGTGGCACTTTGTCCGTCGGATTTGTGTACACACGATCGGAATTTCCGACAACGGATTTTGTTGTTGGAAAATGTTATATCCTGCTCTCAAACTTTGTGTGTCGGAAAATCCGATGGAAAATGTGTGATGGAGCCTACACACGGTCGGAATTTCCGACAACAAGGTCCTATCACACATTTTCCGTCTGAAAATCCGACCGTGTGTACAGGGCACTACTCTCCTCATAACACTTTCTAGAATTTTGGATATGGAAATAACAGCATTGCAATGAAAAAAAAACACGAGTTGATGGCTTATGCTGTAAAGGTCTGAAGCCGGCCATAGTGGGTTCGAATCTCAGCCAGTTCAGCAGGGACTGGCCGAGATGCGAACCATGTATGGGCAGGCTGATTGTCCCAAAGTTGATCGATTGATCAACTTGGGTATCACCACCCTGACGGATTTTACACTTGATTATTTCTAGTGGCTATTATAGCCTCTAGCATTAATCACTGTGTTCTCCCGTTGGGGACGCCCCCTATTGGGAGAACACAATAGCTCCATGGGAGGGATTTTCCCAGCAACACTGACTGTGATGATGGGGGAATCAAGTGATTTTCTTTCCTGCAACTCGTGGTTGCAGGAAATAAAATCATTCAGTCTATAGCCGGCTTTAGATTCTATGGCTTGTGTAACTAATATTCACTTTAAAGAGTGCATTTTAGAATAAATGACTGACGTGAATGTGCCTTGTATGAGATAATAATAATAATAATTTGTTAATAATTAATAATTAATTAATTATAAAATTAGATTTAGTCTAAAAAATATTGTTTTCGAATTCCACGTCTTGCAAATGATTTATTCTTGAGGAAAGGCGTGCCACTAAACTAAACAATTGGCTGGCACCTTCCTTTAGCCACTGGCTAGTGTAGGAAGCATTAATAACGATATCGTAGTTATTTATTTTAATAAGTGAATTTTCCAAGGCTATTTTTTTACATTACTGCTAAATTAGTTATACTTTGTATTTTAAAGTATTTAGTTAAATGCCAGAATAGCTTTTATTCTCAATAATCAAGTTAAACTTTCTAAGATGACATTTTTACTTTTGAGAAGTACAACCATTTCGATCTGATTAAATCTGCCATTTATTAGCACGCAGACACAACATTATAGAGAAATTTTTATGTTTGATGCAAATAAATCAACCGTTTTCTTTTCACTCGTCGACAAATAGTGTTTCTGTTCTTAGATAATAAAAAAAAATAATAATATGGCTTTAAAGTTTAAGAGTGACAGTAAAAATACATTTTTGTGTAAGATAAACACGGAAGGCATTTGGTTTAAAAGGTTATCAATAATGTCGAGGAGATCCTAATGTTTGGATTTCCAATGCAAGTTTGGGTTGGACACGAGCACTTAAAGTGTTTGTTACCCCAACACTTCATAATTTCTGATATGTGCCTGCCGTACCATGTACTTGTATGAGAAAGTATCCTGTTCTCTTTGTATTGCTTCCTTTATGTGAAATCCCTGGTGTTCCTGCCAGTCCCCTTGCTTTCCTATTAAAACTTACCACACTAAGCATGGGAGCACACCGGGGTCAGTTCTCTAGCTATGCTGCAGCCTGCTCCCCTCGAATGATCAGACTTGTCCTGACATGCCCCCTCTGTATAGCCATTTACTAGAAAGTTCAGTGTGCTGCTGCTTCTCCTCCCCCAGCTCTTATGTAGCGGAGAACAGAGGGAATGTGATCACTTAGAAAAAAAGGGAAAGAAGGTATTTATAATTTTTTTTCATATCTATACAAAAATGTTTTTGCCTTTCATATCTATTTTAAACTGAATGTGTTTTTTAAAAGGGGATTGTTTACAATCACTTTAAGACTATTGCACATGCTTATTAACCCTTCTGTAGATGCAGTATTGCAAGAAATGGCTATACAGATGATTTCACCAATTATATGAGCTAAGTGGAACTAAGGCTTAAGGGGGTGAGGTAAAATCAGTGGAACTAAGGCTTAAGGGGGTGAGGTAAAATCAGGCAGTTGATCTGCATTTTTGATGCCCGCTTCAAAATGTACATGGCAGTGATTGCAGCATAGTAATTCAATGTAAAATCCCCATTGAGATAGAAAAAAAAAACAGGCATTCAGGATGTGATAGTATTTCCTTGTAAATGTCTGTAAACTGGCTGTCAAGCGCTGTCTGAAAAGTGATTCACCACTGTAAAAGAAGCCCTAAAATTGACCTGACTAATATTCAATGATGTCACTACTGTGTTGCTCATTGTTCTCCTTGCTGGAGAGGAAGCTGTAACTGGGAATTTGCAGTGCAAGGGTCTTCCTATTTCGGCTTTGTTCTTTCTGCGAATCTGTGCTTAACACATTTCCTGCTTATATTTATGTTTTATTGGTATGTCTTGTGATCATTGTGTATTTTCCATTTTTATCTATTGGCCCTGAAGAAGAGGGATTTTTACACCCCCAAAATCTGTTGGCCTCCTACTTCACAATCATATCAAAAACCTTTACATTCTACTGGCTCATTGACACATCCTTTTGATGCACAAGATTTCTCTTCTTTCATGATTGTGTCCTTAGGTTCCTAAGTGATCCAGGGGTATGTATGGATAATTAGCAGCTTTTTTTTTCATCTCTTGATCATGTAATATCGGAATTATTAATGATTCTAAGATCACTGGAGGTCACTCAGTCAGGAAGGCATAAGCTCAAAAAAAACCTGATAAACAATCTAAACCAGAGGCATAACTAGAACCTTCAGGGCCGATGCAAGAAACCATAAAGTGCCTACCTGATTCCCACCCGGGGCCCTTTCCTCCAAGCCCTGTGGAAGAATGCTAGGGCACAGTCACAAGTGTGACCTTTATGACACTAGTAGTTCCGCCACTATATTTTTTTTGTTTTATTTTTTTTTTATTATTTTTTTACAATATTATTTAAAAAAAAAAATAGGAACCCTGTTGGGGGGCTTTGGTGAGATAACAGGGGTCTAAACAGACCTCTGATCTTTCACCATTGAGACAGAGAAAGGATATTGAGGACACATCCCTCAATCTCCTTCTCTACAGCCTCAGCTATACAGAATGAATGGAGCGAAATAGCTGTACAGAGCTTACCGTTTATTCACAAACTGAAACACAGTAAATACAGTTTACTATCAGTTATGAATGGACAGAGTCAGTGATAGGTACGGATCACTGACTCTATTCATTCAGCCAAGGAAGGGGTCGGTAAATCTGTAAATTACACATTTACTGGTCCCTTCCCCACTCTCCATCCTGACAGCATCCCCTGCAGCAACCATGGGATCAGGAGGGGCCGGGGAAGAGCACTGGGGGACCAAGAGAGGGGACAGGGGCCCAGTGGGAGCATTAGTAAGCTGGCACGAGGGGAGGCAGGGTCAGCGGCATATAGAGAAACAGATCCCCTCCCTCCTGCAACTGCTGAATGCCTATGGGAGGGAGAGAAGGAGAAGCAGGCATTCAGCAGCTATAGGAGGAAGGGGATCGGTTCCTTTACACGCCACAGCCCCTTCTATCCATGGGTAAGGGGTGGGCCGCACGGATCCCCTGGAGCATGGGGCCAGGTAGCAATTGTGACCCCTGCGACCCCTGTAGATACGCCCCTGATCTGAACTTTCCCAACTCTGCCAATTTGTTTTTTGTTTCACAGACACTTTACTTTTGAGAGGATCCCATCTGTCTATGTCCTTCTGACTTTAAGTGCTTAATTTACTATCTCTGTTCTTTCTACACAATGGTCAATTGGGTACATAATTGAGCAGTAGCTAGAGCATATAACTATACAGTTAGCTAGTTTATAGATCGCATGGTTCTCCAGCTTGAGCAGGGCAGAATGCTAGCCCTAGGGAGGTGACAAGTATTATTTATTTATTACAGGTATTTTACATGCTTTACATATTTTACATTCATGCACTTAAGGAGCTTACAATCTACGGTCCCAATTTCACTTGCATGCATGTATACACATACTAAGGCTAATTTGGAATGTGGGAAAAAACTGGTGTACCCTAGGAAACCCCATGCAAGCGTAGGGAGAACATGCAGACTCCAGGCAGGTAGTGTACTAATTAGAATTCAGCCTAAGGACTCTGTAAGTTGGGAGTGCTAATCACTAAACCACTGTGCTGTGCCTACCTAGCGCAAAAGAAGGTAGGTGTTCCTGGGCCAGCTTAGTAGATCTTACTGTAATTATTTTTTGTTTACTTTTTACAGATGATACTTGCTCTTTGATATTGATATTTCACCAATCTAATTTAAGTAAAATGAAATCTGATTGGCTTCAATGGATAAATTTAGCATATTCTCCCTGCACTTTCGCAGTGCTTATTAAATAAAACCCACTACTCTCATGTTTGAACAGTCTGCATAAAGTAACATTAAAACTAGCAGGCTCCGTCCTTCATGTGAATATAATACCCTGATTGACACGTGATCCTCTCCATCTCAGGGCAGTGACAGCACCCGCTGGGTGAACTCACAGCCTTGCCTCTTTAAGTGTTTAACAGTAATTGCTTCATGTCTGGGCATTCATTGAAAATCCCAGACACTTCATGTAAAATCTTCTAATGAGGGGATGAATTTTTCATTCACATTAGAAAGCTCCCTCTGACAAACAATTTCTAAATAAAACTTTGGCGACATGACATCTCGGATTGGACTTGACAAAGAGGACAGGTGCATTAGAATAAAACTATGTGGCGATCCTTCAAGCTGTCAACCATGAATATTTCATTTCTTAATGAATCATCTTTGCGAAATGAACTTTCTTGTTGTAGAGTCGATGCCATTTACCACAGAGAGGCTTGTTCTATAACCCTTCAGTAGCCAAGGTCTTCTATGAAAAATGTTCCGTGATGACTCCTGGGATCATGTGTCTCTCCAGGGTTGCCATCTTTCTCTGTAGTATGGCTTGCACTGGCGTCAAGTTACATTTTACTTTTGTGCCAATTAAATACAATTTAGACATCCTGGTTGCCTCCCTTTTCGAGCCTATCCAGACGCTTGACATTGCACACAAAGTTCAGAGCCAAGCCACAGCTAGTAAAGACAGGTCAGAATTTCAAATGAGTTAGTAAAAGTTACATTCCTTAGGAGAAGTCATTTCTGCAAATTTTAGTTGCCTTGCTGTAATACCCTCTGGATTTAAAGCTGAACCTCAGGTGTGACCTGTGCTCCATACATTGGTTCAGCTTACACACAGAGGGACCTTTGAAATAACTTACCAATACTAAGGTAACCCCTGCTAACAATTACTTTATCTACTATATCTACAACTCATGATACATTAGTGTGATGGACAGTGGGAACAATTTGCTCCTTCTTGTGGTTTTTGGGAAGAATTAGCCCCTTACAGATAGCTAAAGATCAATCGTGTCAGAGGGAACTTATTTGAGAGCCAGAAATTGCTCATTGCTCAAGAAATCCCTTGCAACCTCTGGAGGAACCCTAGTTGAGAAACTCTGACTTAGACCAATGTAAGTATTCATATTTCATCAAGGACTTGGAGTTGCCATCTCTTCTCTCGTATATATTTATATTTTATACCTGAGGAGCTGCTGGGAAAGCTGACAATCACTGTAGTAATCAGCCCTACTACAGTGATAGCCACGATCTTCCAGGTCCTGCGCCAAGTGACTTCCCCTATGCACACCGGCCATAAAGGGGTCACTAGATCCACACTGCATGTGGATATGCATATTTATAGTGGTTGTAAAGCCACTTTTCTTCTTTCTATAATTCCCTGTGTTATATTAAAGCGAAGTTCCACTCATTTTTGTGTTTATTAAAAGTTAGCAGCTACAAAAAGTGTAGCTGCTGACTTTTAATAAACACACACTCACCTGTCCCATGGTCCAGCGATGCAGCCGCCTAATGCCTCGCTTCTCTTCCTTGCCTCTCCGCGGCGTCGGCATTGCAAGTGTGGGCACCCGGCTGTGACAGCTTGTGGCTTCACAGCGGGGTGCACACTGCGCATGCCTGAATCACCCAGCGCCTCCCCGTTGGTCGGGCAATCTTCTGGGAGAAGAGAACTTCTGCTGGAGCCACCAAAGTGGGAGCAGGTACCTGTCAAAACTAGGTACCTGTCACCCCCCTTCAAAAAAAAATGACATGCCAAAATGTGGCATATTTGGGGGGAGGAGTGCTTAAAGAGGAACTTCCCCTTTTGGGTGGAGCTCCACTTTAAAGTATGTGCCCCAGTGAATGTCACTTCATAACTAAATTCAGAGTGCCCCTCCACACTCACGTGACAGCGCGCTGCTGTCTTCCCTGATCCGACAGCTACAGTGGGCGGCGCTGAGAATACCCGGCTGACATCAGCCAGGAGGAGGTAAGGAGAGCTGCGGGAGGCCACGTGAGTGCCAAGTGGCATTCTGAAATTAGGTATGAAGCAGCATTTTTTTATATAGATAACAAACACTGGGGCACATACTTTATTATAACAGAGGGAATTATAGGAAGAAAGCTATAATTTTTGCAGCAGGAGGGAAGGGGCGGGCACTGTCACATCTAAAAGGTGGGGGGGACAGACAAGAGCTGCAGATAGCTGCAGATGACTGCAACATGTAAACTGACCACAGTGTCAGGGCTCAGCAGCCATGATAAACCATGGTCAGTTTACAGGGGGGAGGGCAGAACCAGGCAGGATCAACCAGGTATTTCAGGAGATACGAAGAGCCAAATTACACAGCACAAGTTTTCTTTTTATTTTAGGGTAACAAACACTTTAACATTGACCCAAGCTGGATAAAAGTAAGTATGCAATAAAGATGATACCTGGAGTTCAGCTTTAATAGCTGGAATCACTAACCCACAATAAGAATTTTCTTGTTGACTTTCCTGGTGTGCATACATGTTTCAGGTCAGTGACTTTGTGGGAATTGAAGCCAGATTTTATCATGACATCCAGAGAACCAGCATTTTGAGAAGGTCACCTATGGTATCCTTTATTTTTGTCATAGGAAAGGTTTACTTAAAAACTGACTTCTTAGTGCACAAAAGCCATCTATGCTAAAAATACTTCTCAACTGGTTGATGGATCCCTCTGGAATTCCTTTGGAGTAACTGGATTCCATGCCTAGGCTATATACTATGCTTTTACCGCAAGACGTCAATAATATGCCCTGTTCCCTTCTCATGCTAAGTCACACCCCAACCATTTGTTTTTATGCCAGAACCCTTACTTGTCATTCATTTTTTCACACTGGTCTAGCATTGGTTTGGATGGGTTAGGTAGCACTTCACCTTGTGGGGAGGGGTCCACTGTTACTTCTCCACTCATGGAGGGATCCTGGTCTTCTGGCACCTTCAAAGTTTGATGGTTGTCTCAGTAGGCGAGGAGGGTCATAAAGAAAGGTCCCAGAGATCTTCGAAATTATAAAATATCTTTTTTTTAGAAAAGCATGCAAGCAGATGTATGGTCTAAAAACTAATAATAATAGATAATAACACTTTGGAAGTGGTACCTTAGGACCTCACTTTGTGAAAAATAGTTTATAAAAGACAGCATCTGGAGATGGACTGTCAAAATTTACTTTTAGTAGAGCAAACTGAAACCTCATTGGTTACTATGGCCCAGTGCACACTGCATTGTTTCCCTTTACGCTCTCTTCTCCTGTGCTTCAAACAAATCTGAAAACATTCTCTAGTCAACTGTCTGATCTCTCTGGTGGAATAATGGTTAAAACTGGCGGAACCACATAATTAAACCTAAGACATCTGAAAAGAGTAGATGTGACTTGATCATAATCAATAGCAATATGATTACACCCGTGCAGCAATTATAAATTATTTAAAACGGTAGCCCAAGGTTACTGACTGGTTGCCTCTAAATTAAATTCTCTGTCAATAATTGATGCAAAGAATTAATGTGAGAACATCTTCAGTTACATCTTCAGTCACAGAAACTTTTTAAACGTGGCATAAAATATTGAACTGTTGCCTGTTCTTAGCGGTCCTGCTGTCGGTTCTAGGTAGTGTAGGGATCAGTCTAACCATTTTGGAAGGGTCTGCAAGCCTTGAAAGATGGCTAGTGAATATTAATGTAATGTTTGGATGGTTTTTAATTCTAGCAAAACTACAAATACCATGTTTTGAAAGTATAAATATATACTTCATATACTCTCTTTCTAGCTTGTTTCAGGTATTTGATTTTATCTGTCCTACTTGTCACAAATAGCCTAAATATTGGTTGTAAAGTCTTACATATACCCACCAAAGTGACTAGCCTCAGGTAATACACAGAAATTAAACAAATCCTCCTACATAAGTTGTACGTTTTAATCTGCAGCCCTCTCTCTCCTCTACAGCCTCCTAAAATACACATTTTATACAGCATTCCTTAGCTCCAGAAGGCCGGAGGTGGGGATCTGATACCACAACTTGCACATCATAGGGCAGGAAGTTTAGTGTAATCTGAGACCTGAGTTGAGGAAAAGGACACCCCTCCACACAGTCTCATAGAGAAACATGCTCTCGGGATTGGTTGGTGTCCGCATAGACCAGTAGGTAGGGGTAGGCAACCTTAAAGAGGTGGTGAGCTACCTGAACAACATGGGAGAAGTCAAAGATCACTAGGCACAGTGTTGCCTCCTCACACCTGATTTAAACTTCTTATTGCCATACTACCGTGTCGCAATCACGTGCAACATATTGTCTCTTCACCACCTGTCAAACACACTGGGATCACTTTTCAGAGGAGCAGCAGTACCTGCTGTACTGGTAAATGAGCCTTTAGTTGCAATTTGGCAGCAGCACCCTTAGGGCTCATGCACACATAAAGTTATTTGAGTCGTAAATTGACCCTACGTTTGAGTCGTGCTTTTACCGCCCCCTCCCCTACTCCTTTAGCACTACATAGGAGGCATCGGCTTATGTGGCTTCTGCTCCCTACTATATCTCCAACTTTACAAGTAGTCCCTCTGGATTCCCTACTATAGCTCCAACTTTACAAGTAGTCCCTCTGGATTGCACTCTGGATTGCACTCTGTTTGATGCTCTGAAATGATGGATCAGCAAGCCTACCGGATCTACCAGTCACCTGTCCGCGATCTACTGGTAGATCGCGATCCACAGGTTTCTGAACCCCGGCATAGAATGTAAAAAATGGCTGAACTAATGCAAATGGCAGAGGAATGAGAGCTCAGCCAGATACCACACACTGCCTCTCGGACCTGTGACGTGCCCCAGATGATTGCCAAGAGGGAGGGGGGAGTGGTGATCTCCCTTCTAGTCCCGCGGTGCACCGGGAGAAAGTGGAAGCTGGGATCCTCTAAAAAGAGGGTACCGGCTCCCCCCCCCAAAAAAATGGCATGCCAAATGTGGCATGTAAAGCGGTCACCTTCCTTAAAGCGAAAGTTTCATTTTTGGGTGGAACTCCGCTTTAAGGCAAGTACACACTATAGAAGGATATACTTTGTTCATGTTTCATTACAGAGGTTGACAACCACTTTAAGGGGGATAACTGGTATGAAGAACATTTAAAAAAAAAAAAAAAGCAGATAACTGTCTTGTGTGAAAGAGACATCGGCACTGATTATCAGTGTCCTGATTATCAGTGCAGTCCCAACCGGGCTGTCAATCAGTGTCACCAATCAGTGCCCATTAGTGCTGCCTATCAGTGCTGCTTACCAGTGCCTATCAGTGCTGCCTCATTGGTGCCTCCTCATCAGTGCCACCCCATCAGAGCAGCCCATCAGTGCTGCCTTATCAGCGCACGTCAGTGAAGGAGAAAAAAAACCTGTTTGCAAAATTTTATAACAAACTATGAAAAATGTTTTTTCTTTTCTTCAAAATTTTCAAAACTTTCAAAAAATAAAAAATCCAGTGGTGAATAAATACCACCAAAAAAAAAAGCTCTATTTGTGTGGGAAACAAATGATAAAAATGTCATATGAGTACAGTGTATCATGACCGCACAATTGTCATTCAAAGTCCGACAGCACTAAAAGCTGAAAATTGGCCTGGGCAGGAAGGAAGTAAAAGTGCCCAGTAGGCATGTAGTTAATCAATAAAATAGATATAATTCTATGGATACCATCTGAAAGACTAGAGCTCTGCTTTCCATGTTCAAATAGCTAGAGCAGGGATAATCATTTTTTTTAGTTTGAGAGCGACTTTGTATATTTTACAAATTTTTGTGAGCTATAAAAAACTGGTTTAGAAATGAATGAATCAAATTCAAATAATTAAGTTTTACTTGAATTTTTTTTTTTGTAATCAGCTTGATATGATTTAGAACAACAACAAAAAAACTACAGTAAAACAAAGAAATTCCAAATGACCTTGAGTCCATCATAGTCCCCCTTTACATCAGGGTTACCTCAGAGCCCACTATATAAAAGTCTCCATCAAAGTCTACCTTATGTCAAAGTCCCCTTTACATCAGCACCCCCCATACATCAGCGTTCCCCCTTAAATGAGAGTCCCCAGCAGAGTTCCTCCTTACATCAGAGACCCATCAAAGTCCTCTCTTACGTCTAAGGACCACATACAATCTTGCAGTGGGCTGGATTTGAATACCCTCGAGCTTGAGAATCCAGGATGGACCCACTGGTTACATAGTAGGTGAGGTCAAAAAAAAACACGTCCATCAAGTCCAACCTATGTGTGTGATTATATGTCAGTGTTACATTGTATATCCCTGTATGTTGTGGTAGTTCAGGTGCTTATCTAATCGTTTTTTGAAACTATCGATGCTCTCCGCTGAGACCACCGCCTGTGGAAGGGAATTCCACACGCTTGCCGCTCTTACAGTAAAGAACCCTCTACGTAGTTTAAGGTTAAACCTCTTTTCTTCTAATTTTAATGAGTGGCCACTAGTCTTGTTAAACTCCCTTCTGCGAAAAAGTTTTATCCCTTTTGTGGGGTCACCAGTACGGTATTTGTATATTGAAATCACATCCCCTCTCAAGTGTCTCTTCTCCAGAGAGAATAAGTTCAGTGCTTGCAACCTTTCATCATAACAAATATCGTTCAGACCCTTTTTAGCTTTGTTGCCCTTCTTTGTACTCGCTCCATTTCCAGTACATCCTTCCTGAGGACTGGTGCCCAGAACTGGACAGCATACTCTAGGTGCGGCCGGACCAGAGTCTTGTAGAGCATGAGAATTATTGTTTTATCTCTGGAATGAATCCCCTTTTTAATACATGCCAATATTCTGTTTGCTTTGTTAGCAGCAGCTTGGCATTACATACCATTGCTGAGCCTATCATCTACTAGGACCCCCAGGTCCTTTCCATCCTAGATTCCCCCAGAGGTTCTCCCCCCAGTGTATAGATTGCATTCACTGGTAATTTTACCTCCTTTGTGGCTTGGAAACAGCTTGGAATTCTTAGAATCCGTACATTCAACATGATTAGGATAAGTAAAATGTGAGTAATAATGATGGGTTAACAGAAAAAAAAGTTGACACAAACTTTTGAAGTGTATGGGATTTAAGCAAAAGTACAGTAATTAATGACTGTAAAACATTACCACAAGTTTTGTTCTTATAAGAAATGCAATATGTAATGCTGCCTACGCTATGAAGCTGCAACTGTGACTAAGCGTGGACGATAACACATTCATCATCTAATATGTAAATAGATCACAAATGGATTTCCTTGTCAGTACTGGTTAATACAGAAAATATAAAACAGATTTACTTTTTAAATGCACTTCTTGACTATGGATGCTTTAATTAACATTTCGGTGTCATCTCATGAATTACACATACTTTTGTATAGCACAAAGTCTTAGAGTATAAGATCAGTAGCCTACACACAGCATCTTGCGGTCAAAATACATGCTTCCCGTAAGCATCCAGCCTAGCTTTACAAGAATCAATGAGTCTGTATGTTTGTTTTGCATCTGAATGCCAAAATTAATTCATTCTAATGTAGTCTATTTGATATTGTCTCATATTCTGTGCCTTATGCAAATAGCAAAATAACTTGTATGGTAAAGATGCTTAAAGTATATCTAAAACCAATACCTTTTTTTTTTCATTTTGGATAGCGTAGGAAAGGGTTACAATGCCTGTCATTTTTTTCCCATCTGTGTCCCATTAGGAAGATTTGACTTCCTATTCTGTAGACTCAACAGGTAATAAGAGAATATTTTTCCAATATGAGGAATATCACCTCTTGGATGTAGGCAAAATTTACCCAGCTCCTTCGATTGTGCAGGAGGGTGCCAACAGGGTCATCTATGGTGAGCAGTTTGGACAGTTCATTAGGATCCAGCCAAGATTTGCTCCAGGTATGGCCAGCTTTAACCCCTTTTCACCCGCCCTGGCATCCCTTTAAAAGTTCTGTTTGCCAAGGGACAGGAAAGAGGGACCGATCATGTGGGGCAGGACAGTGGTGTAGTGGTTAGCACTTCTGCCTAGCAGCACTAGGGTCACTGGTTTGAATCCCAACCATGACACTACCTGCCTGGAGTTTGCATGTTCTCCCCATGCCTGTGTGGGTTTTCTCCAGGTGCTCCGGTTTTCTCCCACACTCCAAAGACATGCTGGTAGGTTAATTGGATGGATCCTGTCTAAATTGGCCCTTGTATGTATGAATGTGAGTTAGGGACCTTGGATTGTAAGCTCCTTAAGGGCAGGGGCTGAACTGAATGTACAATATATATGTAAAGTGCTGTATAAGTAAGGTGCTATATGAGTACTTGTAATAAATAAAATAAAATGTGACTTTTGTAATTAGCTGTCACAGTGGTCACATGATTGGGAGCCGGTCTCGCCAGCTACCAACCAGTAGGGAGACCAAGAGCTTTCTTTTACAGCTCAGTCTTTGTACTGGGAGTGCTCTCTCAGCACAGAAACATTGGCTGCCCAGGGACACATATATGCAGCATGTGGGTGTTAAAGACCACCCTTTTGCCACCACACATATGTGTTAAGCGATCATAGAGGGGTTAAATAACCTGTGGTTTGAACAAGAGAAAATCACTTGCTTCCTCCATGCAGGTTCCCTGCAGGGTCTTCCAGGATTCCTCGCAGGGTCCCTGCGGGGTTTTCCAGAGTTCCTTGCAGGATTCTTGCTGGGATTTCCAAGATTTCTTGGACCTCCACTACTTTCAGAGTTCCCAGTAATGATGCTCTGACCAGAATGGTACTTAAGCTTCAGCCTTTGAAATGACTGGTGCTGTGTCCTATTGCCAGCTACCTGAGAGCTAAAAAGCTATAATATTTATTGTACCTGCCGGTTGCCTGTTGCCCACCTGGACTGACCTGACTACTTTCTTGCTTGCCTTCTGCCTTGACCACTGCCTTGACCACTGCCTAGACATGTTTACTCTCACTTGTCAACTGCTATGACCTCTGTCTGGACACAACTACACTTTTGTCTACCGCATCATGAAGATTGTTCTCACCATAGCTCTTCTGTCCCAGGAACCCTTTGGGTGGGGGATCCTGAGAGTGGGGATCTGGTGCCAGTTTGCAGCAAAGAAAACCAGGGACCACTGGGGTTTCTAGCTCATCTGCACCATAATGAACTCTGGTGAAGACCAATAGGTACTTAGACTCTGCACCTTGAGTGAGCCTGCCTCACCTGCAAGGGGGCACAATAGCAAGGTTATAGCACGGGCTGATCTGTGTCAGACATTTGTAAATGCAGCCAAGACCTGCACAGGTACCAGGATTTACATGATTGCATCATTTTTATACCAGGATCTCAGTCCAGGAAGTAGATGCTGACCCTGGATAATAGTTACATAGTTAGTCTGGCTGAAAAAGACACAAGTCTATCTAGTTCAACCAATAAAAGGGGGGGGGGGGGAATACATATTTTACAATCCAATATACACTATCCTATACCCACAGTTGATCCCGAGGAAGGCGAAAAAACCCACCAGAGCATGATCCGATTTGCTCCAGCGGGGGAAAAAATCCATCCTGATCCCCCAAGAGGCAATCAGATATTCCCTGGATCAACTTTACCTATAAATATAAGTATTCAGGCCTTTTTTAAAGCAATCTACTGAGCTGGCCAGAACAGCTCTTGAGGGAGTTTATTCCACATTTTCACAGCTCTTTTTGTGAAGAAGCCTTTCTGTATTTGGAGTTTACATCTCTTTTCCTCCAGATGTAAGGAGTGCCCCCTTGTCCTCTGTGATAACCTTAAAGTGAACTCAACACCAAGTTCACTATATGGACCACTTATGTATTTATACTTGTTTACCATATCCCCCATTAATCTCCTCTTCCCAAGAGAGAATAAATTCAGTTTCTCGAATCTTTCCTCATAGCTGAGCTCCTCCATGCCTCTTATCAGTTTGGTTGCCCTTCTCTGTACTTTCTCCAGTTCCCTGATATCCGAATAATGCCCAAGCAAAGATGGCGCTATCCTTCTGGAAGGAAAAGCCCATAAAAAAGCAGATAAAACATTGAGGATACAACATGACCTATAAAAGAAGGATTAACATCCTGTGTTACATGTACAGATTGCTTAGCATACATGCACTTAGCATGAAAAATATATGTAATGCAAGGGCTACTTTTACAGACGGAAATATTCACTCCTCTGTAAGACAAGATTCCCTAGTGTCTTGCTCTTCGGCTTCTCCAACCTCAACAAAAACATCTTCAGCTGTAAATGTATTGATCCACAGAGATGTAGCAGAAGATAATACTCAACAAGACTCCTAGAACACTCATCCAATGAGTCCTGTGCTAAGGGGTTGAGGAGGAACCACAACATATTAGGTTAGTATGTACTGGAGGATATTTAATAGTGGTCTATGGTTGGATCTGCCCTAATACTGGAATTCTGGGATTATCAGTTCAGTTGTAATTGTCAACCAATAATCATGAACTTGAATTTTATCCCTGACAGAGATACCAAAATAAATAAAATCTTAGCAGGCCAAAAGGTTTGTAGAACCCTGATTATGAATATTTACATGACAAAATCCAGAGCTGTATAATGGGGAATCCCATTTTTTAAATTTCCAATTAATCATTGTAAGACGAGTCCAGCTTTGAACATATCAGCTTCTTGCATTTATTATGCCCATGAGATATACTACCAAGGCAAGTGATCATTATCAGAAGCAGATAATATCTGTAGGTCTGATGGAGTTTTTTTTTTTTCTTCAGTCATCAAAGATCATGGTGCAAAGGGTTCAGAGTGTCTGTTCATCATCAATATCTGACCACAGATTTACTCCTTTAAGGTTACTAACTCCATCACCTACACAATGTGCCTTTTATTGTAATTCAGCAGTAGCCCCACAGAACATCTCAGTTTCTTGATCTTGTACAATCATTACATTTACAAACCAGTCACACATTATCCTGTGACTCACTGCTGACCCGACTCTGGACAAATTTTCTTTTTTTTTTTAGAGTTTTAGGGTGAGAAAGGATTAAGACATTCTCAGTCCAATGGGAAGACAGACCCTTATTTTAGTAGGGTGGTGAAGGATTAGATCATCAGTGATGTTGTTATTGCTGTCTATATCTTTGAGAGACCCATGTTTCCTTCATTTTTGCCTTGATGTTTTTAGGATAAAAGGCTATTAGAAAGTTCTATGATGTAGGCAGAAAACAGCAGCAAAAACAGGACAAGCACTCTAGTCCTACCCCACTCTGTCCAAAACCATAAAGAAGTTTTGGTTGGACTTGGGTGCTGAACTCTAGGATAAGCAAATTTTGCCTAATAGTAATTACAAGAGCCATGTGTATTCTTACTTGAATCTCTGTGTTCTATGTGTATTTCTTGCAGATCTGTGCAGCACTCCAGCACCAGGTGGACCTAGGCAGGGTTACAGTGTACTTTGTCTGGGTTTAGTAAAGCTGGATGCAATCTGACATCATCAGTGTTCAATTTCCTTCTTTCCAGTTGAAACAATTGAGCACTGTCTGTGATACTTTGTTTATTTGCACTAATATACAAGTTTTCAGGACAAGCTTTCGGGGTGTATTCACTTCTTTAAGGTCCAAGCAGTACGTTTTCAGGACAAGCTTTTGGGGTGTACCCCCCCAAGTAGTACTGCTTGAACCTTGAAGAAGGGAGTCGTCCCCCCGAAAGCTTGTCCTGAAATATTGTATGTTAGTGCAAATAAAAAAGTATCATGGACAGTACTCAATTGTTTCTGTCGCAAGTGCACTAATATGGCTACAATAACCTCAAGCAAGATGTTTTACGGTTGAGTTCATAGGGAATGATTAAGGTCTGTTTGGTTGGTACCCAGAGTTCCAGAGGCAAGAGATTTTCATAAAGGGTCAGAGCATTGACATCTCTTTAATTGTCTGCTGACGTGTTTAGGTTATACTTCCTTCAGTAAATGGCTCAAATTGGCACCTGGTTGTGATCCACCCATAGGCATTGATAGTCAGCCATGCAAATAGCTCCTCTGGGTTTTACAGCAGTGTCCCTCACCGCCCACAAATCTACCCATTAATGTCTCACTACATTTACCATAAATCATGGCACCAGCAAATGTGCCGAATGTGAGATCCTTCTCAAGGCATCCAGCCTCACTAAAGATCTTGATTGCCAGCAATAAACATTACAAGCAACAAAAACTAAGAATTCAGAGAATGCATAATATACATTTACATTTTTTATTTTTTTTATGGTGTTTCAAATGTGCATGGGGGATACGGACCTATTACAGATGAAAAGGCTTGATCCTGGACTACAGATTTCATTTCATTTAAGGGATAATTAGGGTTAACTAAGGGGTTCGTTTGAAACAAATTTTTATTTAAAAACTGGTATTATGTTTAATTTAAAGCCAGACTTAGGACCAGTGGCAGCTGGTGCTCAATATTTTTTTTTGGGGGGGGGGCGGCAAACAAATCTGCCCCCTCACTCGCCCAAAAGCAACCCCCCCCCCCCCACGGGAGATGAACGGGGAGGTGGCGATCAGTCCAGCCTTACCTTAGGAGATTGCTCCAGGCTCCCGGCTGAACAGGTGTTGCTTGTCGTCCCGGCCGAACAGAAAGTGGGTCCTGAGACCCAATTGGCCGGGAGGTCTCAGGACCAGCTTCCTGATTGACCAGGAGGAGACGCAGGAAGACATTAGCGAATACCAATTTACTAATGTCACACAACTGGGTGGGCTCAGCCCACCCTTTTTTGAAGCCAATTAGAGCCTCAGACTCTAATCACGTGCTTAAAAAAAACATTGAAATTCATGTGTCCAGCGCCCTGCATGTAGATTAGGTGCCGGGCGCATAGACTAAGGGGGCGGTGCCCCTAATGGAGCGGCCACCACTGCTTCAGGCACAGTATACAAATACCCTTATAATGGAGCTATCTCACATTGCAAAAGTTAAATGCTTGTTAAGTTTAGGGGGTTGCGGAAGAGGCTATATTGTTTACCATGCTGTGTGATTACCATAATGCTGATGACAAGCATACACTACTTTACACTTGCATTTGGGGGGAACTTACACAGTACACTAGAGCAGTGGTCATCATCCCTGTCCTCAGGACCCACTAACAGGCCAGGTTTGCAAGATAGCTGAAATACATCACAGGTAATATAATTTGCTGCTCAGTGATTGCAGTATTCTAGTCTGCATCTCCCCCAAGGTAATACATAAAAAACCTGGCCTGTTAGTGGGCCCTGAGGCCAGGGTGGATGACCATTGCACGAGAGGAGTTGCAGGATTCCATGCCCTTGTCCATTAGATGGTAAATATGAACTTTATGGATTATCAGTCTAACTAGGCTATAACTGACAGTGCACTATTTACAGCGGGAAAAATAAGTATTGAACACCTCACCATTTTTCTAGTTACAGTGCCTAGAAAAAGTATTCATACCCCTTGAAACTTTTCACGTCTTTTTGTCATGTTACAGTTAAAAACGTAAATGTATTTTATTGGGGTTTTATTTGATAGTCCAATGCCAAGTGGCGCATAATTGTGAAGTGGAAGGAAAAAAATGAATGGTTTTCCATTCCAATTTTTTTTTACAAATAAATATGTGAAAAGTGTGGCGTGCATTTGTATTCAGTCAATACTTTGTAGAACAACCTTTCGCTGCGATTATAGCTGCAAGTCGTTTTGGGGATGTCTCTACCAGCTTTGCACATCTAAAGAGTGACATTTTGCCCACTCTTCTTTGCAAAATAGCTCAAGCTCTGTCAGACTGGATGGAGAGCGTTTGTGAACAGCAATTTTCAAGTATTGTCACAGATTCTCAATTTGATTTAGGTTCGGACTTTGACTGGGCCATTCAAACACATGAATATGCATTGATCTAAACCATTCCATTGTAGCTCTGGCTGTATGTTTAGGGTCATTGTCCTGCTGGAAGGTGAACCTCTGCCCCAGTCTCAAGTCTTTTGCAGACTCTAACAGGTTTTCTTCTATGATTGCCCTGTTTTTGGCTCCATCCATCTTCCCATCAACTCTGACCAGCTTCCCTGTCCCTGCTGAAGAAAAACATCCCCACAACATGATGCTGCCATCCCCATGTTTCACGGTGGGGATGGTGTGTTCAGTGTAATGTGCAGTGTTAGTTTTCTGCCACACATAGTGTTTTGCTTTTAGGCCAAAAAGTTTAATTTTGGTCTCATCTAACCAGAGTACCTTCTTCCCCCACATGGCTTCTCGCAAACTGTAAACAGGACTTCTAATGGTTTTCTTTCAACAAGGGCTTTCTTCTTGCCACTCTTCCATAACGACCAGATTTGTGGAATGCACAACTAATAGTTGTCCTGTGGAGAGATTCTCCCACCTGAGCTGTGGGTCTCTGCAGCTCTTCCAGAGTAACCATGGGCTGCTTCTCTTATTAATGTTCTCCTTGTCCAGCCTGTCAGTTTAGGTGGACAGTCGTGTCTTGGTAGGTTTGCAGTTGTGCCATACTTTCCAGATGATGGATTGAACAGTGCTCCATGAGATGTTCAAATCTTGGGATATTTTTTTATAACCTAACCCTGCTTTAAACTTCTCCACAACTGACCTGTCTGGTATGTTCCTTAGCCCTCACGATGCTGTTTGTTTCAGTAAGGTTCTCTAACAAACCTCTGAGGGCTTCACAGAACAGCTGTATTTATACTGAAATTAAATTACACACAGATGGACTCTATTTACTAATTAGGTAACTCCTGAAGGCAATTGGTTCCACTAGATTTTAGTTGGGGGGTATCAGAGTAAAGGGGGCTGAATACAAATGCACGCCACACTTTTCAAATATTTATTTGTAAAAAAAAAAATTAAAAAACATTTATCATATTCCTTCCACTTCACAATTATGTGCCACTTTGTGTTGGTTTATCACATAAAGTCCCATTAAAATATATTTAAGTTTTTGGTTGTAACATGACAAAATGTGGATAGTTTCAAAGGGTATAGACACTTTTTCAAGTTACTGTAAATATATTTCTAAAGATGCTATTGATATGAAATTTTCACCACATATCGGTAACAACCCATGAAATCCATACATACAAATAAACGAAAACAAATAAGTTCATAAATTAAGTTATGTGTAATAAAATGGAATGGCACAGGGAAAAAGTATTGAACACGCTACCTGAAATTTATTTAATACTTCGTACAAAATCCTTTGTTGGTAATGACAGCTTCAAGATGCCTCCTATATGGAGAAACTAGTCGCACGTATTGCTTAGGTGTGGTTTTGGCCCATTCTTCCACCCGGTCTTCAAACCTTGAAGGTTCCGTGGGCCTCTTCTGTGAACTCTGATCTTTAGTTCTTTCCATAGATTTTCTTTTGGATTCAAGTTAGGTGATTGGCTGGACCATCTGTATGGATTGCTTGGGTTATTACAGACATGTGGTGAAAATTTCATGTTAATAGAACCTTTAGAAATATTTTTACCTAGAAAAATAGTGACATGTTCAATTCTTATTTTACCTGCTGTTTATTACATTTCTTAGAACCTACACAGGGCTTTATCACTTAGCTCCAATGGGCCAGCAGAGGAGCCTAGGGAATCTAAGTATCAGTTGCAGTGTCGATAGGCTATTAAGTGAACTTGTTATATTTCTTTGAATGGTACCATTATTTAATTGAAGTATTGTCAGTTATCGCAGCTTCCTTTGTCCCAATTTAACAAAGGCCCTTTTTCCCCCTTGCATCCTTGTTTAACTCCATAGCTTTGTTCTTGTAATACTTTTCAAAGTATCTAGCACAACATTATTCTAATGTTAGACCGTGCTTCATACAAGACTCCCACAGAGCCATGAAAAAACCTTTTATGTTTCCTAATATTTCAAACAGCATGCAGAATACATATATTCCCTTTTAGGTCAGCCGAGTCACTTTGCTATGTTTAATTACGACATAACATATAATGAGATCCCTCATATTCATCACCGTCCGTACATTGGATGACTGCGGTTTTTACAAAATAATTTCGCCTCTTGTGGCGACAGAATGGAAGTCCGACTAATGATCTCAGACCATCCATCTTTTTTATATATTTAGTTTTAATACCAGAACATTGAGCGGATCTATCATATCTCCAAGGACAGGTGCTCACTCTGATATTACAAGTGAGCTGGTAAGTGTTTACTGTATAGGACAGAATAGATTGCTATCATATAGCGCTATGTTCTGTCTCCCATACTCTCCGAGGTGCAGATATTAGCATAAATACAGCCCATTAACACTTGTTCCTCTCTGTCAGGACATAAATTAAGCCTGCAGGTGTTCTGAGAAGCATCACCCTTGGTACTAATTAAGCCTTGATAATTAGGTTTGTTAAATTCAGCCCTTTAAGCTCATATTCCCTCTTTGGGTTGGCAAAACGGAGATTTGAAACATGTAAGGGATCTTTTGGCTGGAGGCTGTTTGATTGTATCCTAATGTCTTAGATACTTTCAGCTTCTCTGGGTGAAATTATGATTTATTATACCAGACATCAAAGATCTTACTTTTTTTTTTTCTTGCTTGCGCAATAGAGTTAATTGTACTTGATTGTTTATCACCCTGTCTTGTGCTCTAAAGTCAAATAGAGTGTCTTTAGTTACGATAGAGACCCAAAAGTATAATAGCCAGAAAAGCAGTAGTTCATACATTCAAAGACTCTACCTGGCAAAATCGATCAGATGTATCACCCAATCTCAGTCACCTTTAAAGGATAAGTCCACTTTAAAATAAATAATTGAATAAATAAATGCAGACATTTATGCAGGATTTTTTTTTTTTTTTTTTTGCATAGGAGCCTGCAAAACATTGCAACCACAATCAGTGGATAATGGGAGCAATGCTAGGCTCCTGCAGACTTTTTCTCAGCTCCCTCAAGGTACACGCTTTCAGTTGGAGAGCTGGAGGAAGTATCAGTGGTCTACGAGTATGTTGATCACTGCACTCATGTTCCATTGAAAAGAACAAGACCATCTGTCATGGTGGATGATGGGACTTGTAGTTCATTCATTCACAGATCTCTGTGAATGAATGACACAGTTGTATGGGTTGAACCCTGCACAGCCACACCATTTGAGTGACAGCAGCTGCAGGGGAGAAGTCCCTCCCCCTCACTGTCACGGGGGGGGGGGGGTTTGAGGGTGGGGGATTCCATTTACACCATGTTACATGTTACACCCTACAAGGCCATTAGTGGTCTTGGTGGTGCCACACCAGACTGAGGTCTAGGACCTCGTTGGCACTCAGAATAGTAGGGCTACCAGAGTAAAGAAACTCATTCAATGAACATTAAAGCATAAGACTGGCGCTCACCATAGCCGATCCTGGTATGGATGCCGATGTGTTCATGTGAAATCCTCAATTGACCAGGATCAGCTATGGTGAGCGGCGGTGTTATGCTTACATGTTACACCCTAAGTATCAATGTAATTTGGTCCAAAAAGTAGTTAGCCTTTAAAGTGAGCCTGCATTCATGTTATTCTTTCTAAAGCAGATATTAAGAGGTGAACATTCCTCATACAGTACATCAGTAGTTTGTGACTATGATGGGCAGCCTTACTGAGCAATAGTGATGTTCAGGAGGGGAACAAGCTTGAGTTAAAGACCACATGTGCAGGTGGATATTTGCATCATAGCATGCAAACTTAGAACAAAATTTGCTTTCATTAATGTTTAATAATGTTTATGGATTGAGTGTCCGTAATTGGTTATGGTGCTGGCTTTATCCCCAGCCCCATTCAGCTTACAGTTGAAAGCTGAATGCAAACAAAGGGCCCAGGGACACTGGCTGACATCTGACATGTCCATATTAGGGAAATCACAGAGGAGACAGAACTGGTGGGCAATTAGTCTCAGAGTTTCTCATCAGGCTCTACCCACCCAACTTCATGGCCACTGTGCCTGTTGGACGAATGCAGCCTAATGGGGTAATAAGAGACTAGTTCCTGATCAGGTCCACCTTTTTTTTGATTGACAAGAAATGGCAGTGGGCGTTGGAATCTGAATACTGCAGTGCTTTGCCAATTAAGGTGGACCTGTTGAGATACTGGTCTCTCTGTTCTCCATCAGGTTCTGCTAATCCAACTACACAACTCCTCAGCCATGTGCCTGTCTATGTGATGGGCTCAGTAGCCATGGAGAGAGCTCAGTAATGTTGAGCTGTACTGAAGACAGAGTGTTCGTTATAGACACTACAGATTCAGTGCCTCCACCTCCTAAGACAGATTCATGTACTTGTATGTTATATTTACAGTATATTAAAATATATGTGCAAGCATAAGTAACAAAAACTTCTCTTTTAAAGTGTATGTACACCTTAACATTGAACTTTGCTTATTTGATCTGTTAAATATACCATTAAAAGTGTTTAGTCATATCCGCATATAAATGCAAAACAATACCTGTTGATTTAGTCAGTGAGTGGATTTCATGTGCTCTCTGCCTCTGCTGCACTGTTATCAGTTAGCATCATTCCCAGTTCTCTCTGTGGACCACAGAACACCTCTTCCTTATATTTGAATGACAACAAACAAGTATAGCACCTCTACTTAGGTAGGTGATAGAGTTAGGATATTTGTGAGTGCAGGTCAATTTAGGCAGGCCTAGCTGGATGCTAGGCTTTTTTTTTTTGATCTGTGTTGGTTGGGAGTGGCTCAGAGTAGGCTGGTGACTCACAGACAGCATCACTTCTCCCTCTGGCTTCTAGGGGATTCTAGAAGAGAGGAGGGGAAGAGAGGTGGAGCTGCCTAGGGGGGATTCTAAGGAGCCTTGGCCAATCTTGACCAAACTGGGAATGGCAGGGGGCAGGCCTCCTTAAATACCTAGAGTCAGCTCAGCTGGGAAGGAGTTGTCGGGTGGAAGAACTTAGGATTGAGTACTAGGCTGTTGGGGCCCTTGAGGGCACTCCCCATTCAAGGGGGGTGACCTTGGGCCTCTGGACTTGGGTGCAGGAAGGATCCCTTCAGGAATGCATGAAGGATCTGGACAGGAGGCACAGAGAGAAGTCGGAGAGGACAGTAGGAGCTAGTAGGGCCGGGCAAGTCTCCAGGAGGGAACCACCGGTGTGTGTGCAGCCAGGAAGGCTGGTGAGTTACATGTGCTATCGGGAGTACTGGAGAGGCATGCCAGAGAGGACTGGGAGGCAACAGTCAGAGCTGGGTGTGGAGCCAGTGAGGATTGCAATGTCACAGGCAGTGAAGTCAGGCAGCTGCAGCCAGGAAGGCTGGCAGGTCCTGAAGAGGGATTGCTGGGAGCAGTAGTCCACCATGGGACAGCTGGCACTAAAGACTTTCTTTTCTATTTTTGCTACACAAATGGCCTGCCTACAAATGGCAATTCCTAGGGCCTAACTGAGTCAGTGTTGGGCCTAGCCATGTGCTAGCTGTGCCTGGAGTTAAATGTTGTGCAGGAGGAAGAGAGAGTGATAGTCTGCAAGCAAATGTTGTGCAGGAGTTTGGTACTCCTGCACAACACAGAGTGCACATAGTGTACATAGTTCTGTCCCAAATTGACTGTTCTAAAATTCTACTGAGCATCCCATAAATTCCCATCCCTATCCAAGTTCAAATCCCTCAATAAAAATACAAAAACAAACCTATGGACTGTTCATTGACTCAAGTTGATTGGCAAGTGAATGCCGGGCTGGTCAGGGTGACAGATGGACCACAACTTTTAGCAGCCTTTATGGGGGTACAGCTACACAAGCATCTCTCCGCACTAGGCAGCTCTGCTCCAAGAAGTTCCTTCCTGTTATCACTCGAACCTTGGGTGGCGAAGGCAAATCTGAGCCGTCTCCACTCATAGACTCAGTGTAGAAGGAAAGGGCCACCACACACTGGATACATCACTAGCATCTATGCTTATTGTAGAAGACATCTACAAGCACAGCAATGGAAGTCTCTGCCCTAGAGCTGCCCCTTCTAATGCGTTTCACCCAATAGTGCTTAGTTGTATGCAGGTGCGTAGGGTGAAACATGTTAGAGGGGCAGTCCTAGGCAGGGGGCTGTCATTGCCATGCTTGTGGATATCTTACACAATAAATGCAGATTTCCTAGGGTGACAACACTGCTTCTCCATATATACAGTACAGTGAATGAGTGTTGTCATTCTAGGCAGCCATCATATCTAAGGTCTGGTAAGCTGATATATACATTGGATCTAATCAGTGAGCCAGAAAACATGGCAATTGTCAGATGCTAGAAACAAATGTCCAGAGATACAGAGGGAAATCCAAGGTCACTGTCTGCTCTCGTCACTTCCCTTGGTGTTTTCCTCTTTATAAGATATATTTTTCCTCAGTCCCATGAACCACTTATTGCTGTCAATGGCAGCAATGTCTGGCCAGTGCTTCATGTTGACCCTTGGTATGTATCAGCTCACTGAAAGCATGTTCCTGCCTCCAGCCTTCTTACAGGCATATGCCAAGCTTGATTATTTAAACAAGAAGTCAATGCTGATTAATTACTTCAAGGACAAAAGGATAAAAACTTTTCTATTTAACGGTTTCAGCACCCTGCAGTTTCATGTCAGGGAGAGAAATTTCAGATATTTATAGTACATCCATGAAGAATAGACTCATCTTAGATAATAGCATTTTTGCAAAATAAGTTCTAGCATGTTGTCTATCATTTTCAATGCAGGCCTCTGGAGTGCGTTCCAGCTAAGTGGTTCTTGCCTTGCAGCACTGGGGTCCTTATACCAGGAACATGATGTATATAGGGTTTATGTGTTCTTTACTTGGAGGGGTGATTCCTACTTGCATGACTCCTTACAAATTGGCATATCTGTATGGAGTGGATTGACTTTTCAAGGAATCACTTTCCCTGATTTGAAAGTTAAGCCCCCCTTTCATAAGCTAAGCCCTGTCCTCCCACTGTTCACTTGTCCTTTAATAGTAAAATAAAACAGAAGTGTAGTGTTACTAAATAAATTTACACCAAGGTGAATATAAAGTCAATTCCTTATCCACATGCAATGGTTCTTAGATGAAATCAAAGTGTGACCCAGCGAGAGATCCGCCACCTCCTAAAATAGCAGACACAGCCTCTTGCCAGATGGAATTGACCTCTATTACAGGTGGTCAAAACACGCAAACAAAAGGCCCCAGGTATGGCTCACAAAGGAAAAAAATCATCAAAAGGGACAGTACTAACAATCAATGCGAAAGGTCCCTTGGGCTGTGGTTAAGCTGAAATCCGAAGTCTTCTGATTCACTCGTACCCCGGCAGTCACAATCTGCAGGTGCCACTGGGGCTTAATACGAGTTGAATGTCCTGTCCAAGTGCGGACTATGATTGTCCTTTCCTCCCACCCACCCCCCCATTCATAGAAGCTGTACTCTAGCTTCTATGAATGAAAAGCGCTGTTTGAATAGAGGACGGGTGGACGAATGACAGGCCTGCCTCCTTTATTCACAGATCATTTTTCATTCACGGAAGCTATAGTACAGCTTTTGTGAATGAATGATGAGGGCCTAAAGGGTAGGCATAGTGGGCACTTCTGACGAGTACATATAACAGGTCCCTTGGCTCGTATTATCCGAACGAAGGGGTCAAAGGACTTCAGATTTTAACTAAAACCACATCCCAAGGGAGAGCTCTGTGGCCAAGCCCCCGAGGGCAGGGCAAAATGTGTCAGATGTGGCCAGAGCAGTGGTGGCTGCGGTCACACAAAGCCATATCTACATTTGAAGCACTGGGTCGGTTTTGAGCAGCGTTTTACCCCGCATATGTCCACACTTGTGACTTAGTGCCTGCTCCCACTTTCTGAATACCTGCAGGGACACCTGTTATCCTCCAGTTTTGAGCGGCGCTTCAAGTCTTTACCTGATCAAAGCCCAAGGGAGACTTCACATTGATTGTAAGTAACATCCCTTCTGCTGATTTATTTATTTACATTTTTTTACTAATCTTAGGCTATAATACAAGGTGAGCGTATATATATATATATATATATATATATATATATATATATATATATATTTTAAAGTCAAGCTCATAAGAGTTTTGTGAGCTGTTTATGAATGACTTAAAAAGATGCCTGTATTCAATGTTTGAGATGTATTATTAATAAAAACTGCATTGCTGTCTCCGCATCCCCAAGAGATCTCATCCGATTCCGTACACGTCTCAATTGTTCCGTTTTCAAAGAGATAGAACATCTTTTGTGTCTGGATAAAGAAATACACAGCCCCCACAAAGCCATTTTAAAAGTGGGTAAGCCAGACAAGAGGCCCATATGTTACTGAAAAAGATTACCTTGATAAAATACTGATCTTGCTCTACACAGCAGCCTCCCGGAATCATGTGCACACTGTTCAGCTGTTAAGATTGTTATTAAACTTTATGGTCCATAAAGCTCAGAGAAACAAGGCAAGTGAACAACTATACCATTACAATAGTGTCAAAACAAGAGACATATTTCATATGCTTTGAACTGCTCCTCGACATTCACAATGTAAGTGCTCTCAGACTGACTCAACCTTTTCCTGTGTTTTTCAACCTTAGACTTTAATGCAACATGGCTAATTTATGAACGTCGGAGTCTACATATGCCTTTTAGTTCAAAGCTTGGCCATAAATCCCCCCCATTCACGCGTTTCGCTGCCCTGTGTTTTAGGCTAGTGCTGCTTCTGCTGAGATGTTTGACACTAGTTTATCAGAGCCTGATCTCTGTTACCCTTTGGTTGCTCTTGGAAGGTATGGCTTTCTAAATGTCTAGGTTTGTTAAACCATTTAATACAAAGTAAATATGTTTTAATAGAGTCCCTATTTAAAGAGTTACTCGAGGGCTTTATAAATCTGAAATCATCTGTGCTAATATGGATTTGTTGTTAAAGAAGAAGTCCAGGTAAGGATGTTTTATACATAGTTACATTGGTCCAGGATGTATATACCATACCTGTGGATCCCTCTAGAATACATATGTCAAACACAAGACCCGTGTGCCAAATCTGGCCCCCCAGGCCTTGTCATGTGACCTTAGCACCCAGTTCTGCAGCCGGAGTTTGTGATTACAATAGACAGCTTTGCTCTCAGCTGCTCCCAGATGTAACAGATCTCTGCACGCACTCATGGTGGGACAGATCTTCAGAGAAAGAGAGAGAGAATGATCTCCCTGCAAGACGAGGCAGAGCCACCTACTTAGGGAGGTACTAAAGCTGGGATAGGAGAGTGTAGAGATGCGAAGAAGCTTTGGGGGGGTTGGTTGGTGTTGCACACTCTGCATAGTGCACCCATAAACCCTGCACTCGGTACGTAATGCACTTCTGAACCCTACAGTCTTTATGTAGCGCATCCTTAACCCCTGCACTCTGTACATAGTACACCCCTAAACCATGCACTCTGTATGTAGCGCACCCCTAACCCCTGCAGTCTGTAGCGCACCCCTAAACCCTAAAATCTGTATGTAGTGCACCCCTGGAACTGCACTCTGTACATAGCGTACTCCTGAACGCTGTGCTCTGTATGTGGCATACTGTGGAACTCTGCACTCTGTGTACTCCTGAACTCTGCATAGGGCACCCCTGACCTCTGCAATTTGTATGTGGCGTACTCCTGGACTCTGCACTTTGTAAGTAGCGTACTCCTGAACTCTGCTTAGGGAACCCCTGAACTCTGCACCTTGTACATGGCGTACTCCTGAACTCTGCAGTCTCTATGTAGCGTACTCCTGAACGCTGCACTCTCTATGTAGCGTACTCCTGAACTCTTTGCTTTACTCTGTAAATAGCACATTTATAAACCCTGCACTCTGTATGTAGCATACTCCTGAACTCTGCTTAGGGAACCCCTGAATTCTGCACTTTGTATGTGGCGTTTTCCTGAACTCTGCACTCTGTATGTAGCATACTCCTGAACTCTGCATAGGGAACCCCTGAACTCTGCACATAGCACACTCCTGAACTCTTTGTTTCACTCTGTACATAGCACATTCCTAAACCCTGCACTTTGTACGTAGTGTAATCCTGAACTCTGCACTCTGTAGGTAGCTCACTTCTGAAGCCTGCACTCTGTAGCGCACTCCAAATACAACTGGCACTTTGAGGGCAACCATACTGTTGATGTGGCCCACAATGAAATTGAGTTTAACACCCCTGCTCTAGAAGCTGGAAATCAATGTATTAGGCGCCGCTACTACAGTGATCTCCACTAGCTTCTGGGTCCCATGCTCTAATGGCATTTTATGTTCTGAGAAAGTAATGTGCTTGACAACCTCAGATATATCAAATCAACAATGATGTCCCTGGAAATGATTGGGAAAGGTTGGTAATTAGGCTGACTGGCAAAAGAAAATTCATGATTACCGGTATATCATATAAAGACCACTTGCAGTTTGTCACAGGGTTCGATCCTCTACCCTTACAGATCCCTATTGCACCTTTCAATGCCTTGATCCTTGTTTCCACACCACTGGGAACTCCTGCACCTGACATAAACCAATTTCACAAAAATAAATACAATTCATAAAGCGTTGTTGCGCTTTAACAAAGAAGATCAGTCACTTCCTGAACACTTCACTTCAGTCATAAAACATAAATATATTAGAGATAAAGCGCCTAATATTTCCAAAACTGCTGTAAATAATAATTCACAGGCACGGCAAAACAGAGTTGCAGTAAATCAAATGGCAATAAACATCCCTGTGTATGTTTCAACTAACCACATTAATCTGTTTCAAGAGAAAGATCAGTGGAGGAAAATTCAAATACTTAGCTTTTAAGTAAACAGTATTTCAAAGTGATCTCACTGCGAGCTGGCGCAGGATCAACATGTCCTGCAGAGTAATATTTGCTCAGACATACGGTACTGTGTTTTACCTCATTTACTCGTGTATGAATGGTAATATAATCAAATACTTTTTACTTATTTCCTTTTTTCTATGTTATCATTTTTTTTTTTCGTGTCTGCCTCTAACGAGCCATATCTTCATTGCTCATAGACAACCAGTGTGGCCAATTATAGTCTGATTAGGGAATGATTGGATATCTATGGTTAGTTTGTGACTGATCTCTTGGGAACAGGGGCTTGACTATTTCTAAGGGCCCTTTCACCCTATACGATAACCCATGTCTGGTAGTGCAACACATTTCTGTTGGGTCTTTTTTTAGACAGGAAGCTCCATTTTAAGATGGATATGTGGTCCATTTCAGGTCAGGCAGATGTAGTAGAATAACCAGGTAGAATTTAAGGGCAGTGCAGGACAAAGGAATCCTAGGGCAGGCCAGGGACAAATTAATAAAGTTACAGAACAATAAGGATAACATTACTTACCGGAAATGACAGACACTCTTTTGCTCAGGCACTGATCTGCTGCACTGAGTTTTTTCCTAGTCACTCTAGTGAAATCTTGGTGCAGTATATGACATTAGCAAGCAGAGGCTACATGCATGCCAATGTGCCTGCTTGAGTTATTATGAAGCCAAGACCTAACGTATTTATGGCTGGGAATGGGCAAACTACGCAGTACTTAAACACCTCTGAACCACAAGGTGGGCCTATATCTAAGCTGGTGACACAAAGCATATGCACCCTTTTGCTGAAGCACCGATTTAGTGCACTGAGCCAACTTTTTACCTAGTCACTCAGCTGGGCTAAACCTTTTTTATGGCTGGCAATGGGAAAACTGGGCAGTATGTACTGTAGACTCCTGTGCACTACAACATACCTAGGTTGTTGACGTAGAGGATAGATCTGCTAGAAGAGAGCACTTGCATACCAGGCCAAACTTCTTTGGGCCTGAGTCATCATGCAACCAAGGTCAAATCTTTTTATGGCTGGCAAGGGGGAAACATATCAGTACTTGGACTCATTCTGCACCACAAGGTGAGCCTTCATCTAAGCTGGTGACTTGAAGGATTAAGCTGCACCCAATATCAGAGATTTGGCAATGAGAAAAAAAAACAACTGAGGGTTCCCCGTTAGGCAGGTGGGACCCTTCATTTTACACATGGGAACTCAGCCAATAGCAAAATTCTAACCATCGCTTTCATCAAAGGAAACTTAAATAGGTGGCGGATAAGAGCGCCTTGTTCTGCTGTTCAGCCCAGAGACATTAATGAACAAACATCCTCCACATGTTAAAACAACAGGCAGACCCCAGCTTCGAATGAAGAATTGCAGCCTGTCTGGTGATTGTTGTTTCATCACATTTACAACAGAGCAGAGTTATCAGTGTGTACCGACACTTTATAATAGTTCTCATCCTAAGCTTCTCACTAGCTGTTTCCTCTGCTAATATAGAGGAGGGAATTCTACAACATTAATTATTCTTGTCTTGTGTCTTATCAGTGTATTCACAACTACGGGCTCATTTCCTAGTGTTAAAGGATTGCGCTCACACACGTCCACAGATGTCGGTCAGAGATTAAAGTCAACACTGCAAAAATACTTGTTGCCTTTTAAACTGAGCATAGCCCAGTGCTAGAAATATAGTCTAGCCACACCTTACCATAATTAGTCCATTCAATAATTATTCACAGTTCCTTATTCATTCCTTGCAAAATTCCCATGTAAATTCTTTGTCAAGGAAACCAGTAAAAATCTATCTATGATATTCACTTAGGACTTAGCATGCCATTTCTCATATGGACTGCTAAGGTTCATTCATACCTGAGAGTTTGCTCACATGTTTCCCTACGTGCAACAAGGCACTAGAAGAAGAATCACATTAGGTCTGATTGGAACCTAATGCCCTGTACACACGACCTGTTTTGCCATCGGAATAAACTCTGAAGGTTTTTACGACGGAGTTCCGACGGAATTCCGCTCAAGCTGTCTGGCATACACACAGTCACACCAAATTCCGACCGTCCAGAACGCACTAGAAAATGGAAGTTCAATAGCCAATTGCTTCCGTCTCGTACTTGCTTCATGCAATGTTTTTGGTCCTTCGGAACAGCATACAGAGGATCGTTTTTTCCAATAGTAATTTGTTCCGTCTGGAAAATATAGAACATGTTTTCTATCTAAGTCCGTCTGAATTTTCAACAGAAAAAGTCCGATGGGGCATGCACAGGAATATACGATGAAAAGCTCCCATCGTACTCTTTCTGTTGGAAATTTCGCTCGTGTGTACGCGGCATAAGTGAGAGGCTCTGCTTTCAATATACCCACCTGAGCAGTCTTAAAGTGATTGTAAGGTTTTTTTTTAAATAACAAACATATCATACTTACCTACACTGTGCAGCTTGTTTTGCACAGAGTGGCCCCGAACATATTCTTCTGGGGTCCCCCGGCGGCTCTCGTGGCTCCTACCCACATCAGATAACCCCTTGGGAGAAGTGCTCTCCAGAGGGGGTTACCTTGCGGGCACGCTCCCGAGTCCACATTCGGCGGCCATAGCTGCCGAATGTATGACTTGCCCCTGCCCCCCCCGGCGCCCGCGTCATTGGATTTGATTAACAGCAGTGGGAGCCAATGGCTGCGCTGCTATCAATCTATCCAATCAAAAGCCGAGAACCCAGGGCAGAGAGACAGTGCGTCCCCGCCAGGTCAAGTTCCAGGGCTCAGGTAAGTAAAACGAGGGGGGCTGGGGGGGCAGTCACTGCCAGGTGTTTTTTTCACCTTAATGAATAGGATGCATTAAGGTGAAAAAACATGAAGGTTTACAACCCCTTTAAGCCTATTACACACAATGAGATAATCGGACCAATGATCGTCCATTTTTTTTTGCATGCTAGTCTTATACCGAAAAGGAAGAGGTTACTAAAGTACGAAAATTCTCGTACGACAGAATAAAATTTTGGAAGTGATGTAATGTGTTGTATTTTCGGATGAAAACTGTACTGATTAATTTAAAATCGTACGATCTGGTATTATATGAGAAAAATTTTCATGTTTGTCCCTTTGGAAAATTTCGGACGAAATCTGTGTACTAACGATCAGATTATCGTATAATCACTTTGAAAGTGGTATTTTATGTAAGATTTTCTGGTTAAAAAATACTAACAGATTCTTTCATTCATCTGCTTTGGTGCTCCCTTAGCCAGGACAATGTATGCTGACAGTGTCACCTGTAGCTGTGAGAATGCATTGATCAGCTTCTGCAGCCAACTGTCTGCAGCTGCTGATCGAGAAAAGGTCTCCAGCATGTCCTTTCAACAGAAGTAAATCAAACGATTAACTGGGAAAGCCACACACTGATTGGACAGGGATTTTGATCTCCATGATCAAACCCCAAGGGCAGGGCGAAATACGTTGGAGTTGTGGTCTGGATGAATCAAGCTGAGGCTCCTTTTACCTGCTAACCATTCGGTCCGTTTGAGTTGTGCAGCGCCCCGGACTATCTCTTCTGAGACTGGGGGTGGGTCCTGTGTAACTTCACCTTACCGATTTTTCTGTAAAGGTGAACTTGCCCTTTAAATATTTTTGCATTTTTAGAAAAACATAACTGGCTAGTGATTTAGATGGAAATGTAATTTTAAATAACATGATATTATAAAATGGCTTTTCGAGCAGATATGTACAGTTTTAGTAAAGGATTTTCATAAAAATCCATAAAAATAAAAAAAAACAGTCAATTACTCCACGCGCTCCACAGACTATCAAGAATACATGCACATTATCAATGATAATGAAAAACGATTAATAAAAAATGGTGCATGTTTCAGGTCAACTGGCTTAAATGGGAGCTTAAATGCCGTACAGCAAGCTCATTGTAAAATAAGAGAAAATATTTTATTACCATATTTATACCTATTGTATTTATTTATTTTTTCTTCTGAATAATTTTTATTTTCTACAATTTCTTTAATTGTTTATTAGGCGGTCACATGACTGCACAACCCACTTTCAATTATTCTTCAGCATTGGCGGTAGAATGTTAATTTAGGAAGCGAGGGGCAGGCAGGTAATGACATCATACACAGATGGAGAAATGCTCCAACGTTTTCTAGATTTCATTACGTTTAGTGGAACTACACACAGTTGTATACAATTTGAAGTTTCTAATACAAATACGTGTCGGTAATGAATCCCAGATTACAACACCAACCTGTTTTGGTCACGAGCTGCTGCAGTCTGACAGTGAGGTTCCTGCTGGGAGCCGCTGTCAATCAGCTAGTCAAGGCTGGGTGAGGGTATGGCGGGTGAATAGCATACAGAAGTTACAGGAACATCATGCTTTGGCATGCCATCCTGTATCTTTAGAAATAATCAACTGAGACACAAACGGACCATACCAGCACGGTTCTGCTTCCATGTTTGGAATGGTCAGATTAGAAAAGAGAAGAAGGGTGTAAGGATCGCCAGATATTTATCAGAAAAATAAGAAATAACAGACTAAATTCTTTACCATTCTTTACCCATGGGCACAGAGACATATAGCAGATTTATACATTTTGGATTAATTTGCGGTCAGCTATGAGTAAGCACTTAGCATAAGTGTGAAACGCGTCAGCTGTTTTCCTGTACTTTCTTGCTGTGGTGTCCTGTGTACTATATGATCCAGTTCCTTTAATAAAGACACATGAAATTTCTCCCGCTGTGCGGCTGTCCAGAACTTTTCATACATTTCCTAAAAATGCTATATAGGCAACAGTGCCCAAAATTCCCAAACTTCCTCTCATGCAAATGTCAGCACACTGCTGTGTTCCAGTGCTTTGTCCCACCTGTCCAACCAATGGGGTGGTGCCCATTTTTTTTTTTTTACATTAGCTTTACAGGAGTTGTTCTTGCATACCTCCCAACTTTCTGAGATGGGGATGAGGGACACCTACTGGCAATAATATATAGGCATAGGATACACAATATGCCACACCCCCCTTAAAGGAGAATTGTACATAAAAAATGATTGCTTGAACCCACAAGTGCTTTTTTTACCACTAGAATCCAATTTAGAAATTGGATAAAAAAAGTTTAGCACTGGGAAACTTTTTTTAAAAGAAAAGCGGTGCATTTTATTTACAACTCTATATATCAGATCAAAATGAGGGACAAATGAGGAAGAAAGGGGGACAGAGGGACAGTCCCTCAAAATCAGGGACAGTTGGGCACTATGGTTCATGGGATCCCATGCATTATTTCTACAGATTGGCAAGATTGAAAAACTAAGGCCTGTGTGTGGCCAGAATGCCATAGCTGTCAGTGGTGGGGGATGAGTGGGCAAATCATGGCTTCCACCGACTCTTAAATTACATAAATCAAGGTCAGCAAAAAAAATTATTAATGGTTTAGGAGTTCGGTCAATTTGCTTTGAATCAGCATGACCAGCTTCAGAAAATCAAGACTGTTACTAGGTTGTACTTATAAATCTGAACGACTCTGACTTTTAAACTGCAGAAATGTTTATGTTTAATCTAGAGTACTCCTTTAAATACATTGTGTATAAAAGACTGTAATGGTTATCACGTTCTGAGTGTTGATTAATACCTCCTGCTGCATGTATTAGCCTGTATACTGCAGATCAGAGTGACTGTGTAATGGGGGGAGGGGGTTCACCTAGAGGTGCCTCATTTTAAGGCTTCCCGTGGGAAAAGTTGAACTTGTGAATTGCTTTTGCATGTAAGCAATCAATCAATGTGTGCTTTTTCGAGACGTGTTTGATATAGAGATATGGTATTTTAGGGGACATGCTAACGAGAATTGCTGCCAACAGACTAACATTATATGCAAGGACTTTGCTGCAGGGCAGGTGAATAAACATCAATCACCTGTGTCTGGATGGACAGTGGTGTACTGAAGTTCTCAGAACAGGGTTCTATGATAATTATGTTAAGCTTTGCATATATATTTTATGAATCTCAAAAATAGACATGGCTATGGAGGTTTAACTACAGTACCTAGGAATCTTGTATATGTCCTTTTTACTCAGGTATTTGTTTTAAATGGTTATTATAATTATACAGGATTTATATAGCACCAACAGTTTGTGCAGCGCTTTACAATATAAAGTGAGACAAGACAGCGGCAATACAATTCAATACAAGAGGGTTAGGAGGGCCCTATTCCTAAGAACTTACACTCTAATGCCCCGTACACATGGTCGGATTTTCCGACGGAAAATGTTCAATGGGAGCCTGTTGTCGGAAATTCCGACCGTGTGTAGGCTCCATTGGACATTTTCCATCGGAATTTCCGACACACAAAATTTGAGATCTGGATCTCAAATTTTCCGACAACAAAATCCGTTGTCGGAAATTCCGATCGTGTGTACACAATTCCGACGCACAAAGTTCCACGCATGCTCGGAATCAAGCAGAAGAGCTGCACTGGCTATTGAACTTCATTTTTCTCGGCTCGTTGTACGTGTTGTACGTCACCGCGTTCTTGGCGATTGGAATTTCTGAGAAGATTTGTGTGACCGTGTGTATGCAAGACAAGTTTGAGCCAACATCCGTCAGAAAAAATCCATGGATTTTGTTGTCGGAATGTCCGAACGTGTGTACAGGGCATAATGGTAAACTGATGTCCATTACTCAGTCCTTGTTTTAAAAAGAAACTTCAGATAGTTATCTGTGGCAGCCTCCTGACATCTTGTATGCCCCTGTGAGCAGCATGTAACATTATCCTGCACACCATCCTGATCTCAAAATCTCATGTGCCATAGCCAGTTAGCTAAGGTTGTGGCTATGATTAGGGTTAGGGCCAGTGTTTTGTCTATGGTGATGACTATGAAGTCTAAGGCTAAGGTGGTGGTTATGACTAAGGTTGTAGCTGTGGTTAGAATAAGGCTAGGGTCGTGGCTATAGCTATGACTCAAGTTGAAGCTATTTTTATGAGTAGGGTTAAAGTTAGGATTTGAATATTATTAATAGTACTAGGATAAAGCCATGTCTGGGTCTGATTAGGGTTGGTGCAGAGCATTAGCTATGAATATGGCTAGGGTTGGGGCTATTGTTATGACTAGTGTTAGGGTTGAGACTAAATATATATAAAACTAAAATTAGGACTAGGGTTGTGGTTGTCATAACTAGGGTTAGTGTTTAGGCTGTGGTTATGACTAGGGTTAGGCTTTTGAATGTAGTTATGACTATGTCCAGGGCTAGTGCTGAAGCTGGTTTTATGGCCAGGATTGTACCTATGGTTAGAGTTAGGGCTAGAGTTGTGGCTATGGTTTTATATAGAGTTGGAGCTATTGTTATGCGTAGGGGTTAAAGCTATGATTTTGGCTATATTCTTAATAGGATTAAGGCAAGGCCATTTCCATGGGTTAGAGCAGGACAGTGGCTATGATTATAGCTAGGGTTGTGCTATAGTAATGTCTAAGGTTAGAGCTAGGGTTATGGCTATGACTAGGGTTAGGGTTGTGGCTATCGTTATGACTAAACTTAGGGCTGGGGTTAGGGATATTGTTATGACTAGGGTTAGGGTTGAGGCTATGACTATGACTAAAGTGTGGACTAGGGTTTGGGTTTTGGTTATGACAAGGGATAGGGTTGAGGCTATGGTTATGACTAAAGTTAGGACTAAGGATGCGGTTATTGTTATGACTAGGGTTAGTGTTGAGGCAATATTCATTATTAGAGTTTGGACTAGGGTTTTCAATGTAGTCATGACTATGGTTAGGGCTTGGGTTGTATCTAGATCAGTTAGAGTTAGGGTTTTGGATATTATTTATAGAATTAGGGCGAGGCCATATCTACAGGTATGTCTAAGGTTAGGGCAAGGCATTGGCTAACATTATAGCTAGTGTTGCACCTAAGGTTGTGACTAAGGTTTAATCCAGGGTTGTGGCTATTGTTAGGAGTAGGGCTATGGTTGAGGCTATTTTTACAACTAATTTGAGGTTCAGGGTTGTGTTTATTATTGGGTTGGGGTTGAGTCAATGGCTATGACTAGAGTAAGGGCTAGGGTTTTGTATGTGGCTATGACTGTTATTATGTTTCAGGGCTAATGCTATGGTTCTGACTGTAGATACGGCTAAGGTTGTGGCTTTGGTTATATGAATAGGGTTAGGGCTCGGTTTCAGCTATAGTAAGACATTGCTCACTCTACGTGTGCTTGAGAAGAGCATCCGGTACTTGTGTTTTCTGCAGTACTCATTGTAATTATAGCACAGCATGCTGGCAATGTCCAGGTTTTGTTGAAGTTTAAATATAGTATCAATAATATAGGGAAGAGCAAGTCTGTAAAATTGGGAAATTATATAATAAATTATTTTAAGGCAAGGACTGCAACAACGGGTCAAATTATTCTCCGAAAATACTATTTTTTTCTGTTGAACTGTTTTAGAGTCAAATATATTGGCTGAAGTACCAAGGCCTGTGCATTGTACCAAGTTTCAGGAATGCACTATATTGCCAAAAGTATTGGGACACCTGCCTTTACACACACATGAACTTTAATGGCATCCCAGCCTTAGTCCGTAGGGTTCAATATTGAGTTGGCCCACCCTTTGCAGTTATAACAGCTTCAACTCTTCTGGGAAGGCTGTTCACAAGGTTTACAAGGGTGTCTATGGTAATGTTTGACCATTCTTCCAGAAGCACATTTGTGAGGTCAGGCACTGATGTTGGACGAGAAGGCCTGGCTCACAGTCTGCACTCTAATTCATTCCAAAGTAAAGATTAGCAATTTTTTGCACATCATATCCAAACACTGTAATGGAGCCCCATATAGTCTGCATATCTATAGCACCACATTCCTCTATGTACAATGTTTTTTTCTGCAACTGACTGCATTTTTTCTCCGCTTCTGTGACACATTTTGTAATAAACATTTACTCTTCGGAAAACAGACAACAGCGAACAGCTGAAAGAGTTTAAACCATTTTCTTTAAATGATAACTGAAGGGGCTTTACATAACATTACATCCAGCCAATATGTTCTAAGAAGCATACTTGGAGGGACTGGTGTGAAATGTGCAGAGAAATTTAGGCAAATAACAGCATATACAACTTGTATATCTAATATTGCTCCCCAAGGAGCGAGCAGAGATTTGCTCTGCAGTTTCAGTTTAATTAAAATGTTGCGCAGAATCTAGCAATGGCTTCCACTTACAGACAGATTGTAAAACACTTTTTTTTGCCATTGTAGACAATAAATTTCTTTAGAGGAACGTGCTTTCAAATTTGGAAGTATTCCCAATACGCTGTGTTTCCTGTGTTTTCGTGTCAGGATACGCTGGGAGGGTAGGGGGGGTGAGAAGTGGATTTAGGTTAGGATTATCGAACTGTCAGGTGGGGGAGATGGTGAAGTTTTTACAGGGGTCAGTACTGTACATGCTAAACTGAAATTTCAGATTTTGGCTGGTGCTAGAGCGTTGAATCGTCTAATGTTTTCTCCCAGGACTCACCCCCCTTAAAGGAAAATTTTGATTTTGTGTGTATGTGATTTTACATTAACACAAAAAAAAAAAAAAAAAAAATATATATATATATATATATATATATATATATATATATATATATATATATATATATATATATATATCATACATAAATATTCTGAGTAATCAAATTAAACTAGTTGTCCAGTATCAGGGGCATTGCTAGGTCTACAAAAGATCTGGGGCTAGAGCCCATAGCAACGTAGTAAAGAAAGTCATATGCTTGGGTGGGCATACACATGTATATAATATACATGTGTGTGTATATATCCCCAGAGTGTCTCCCCCTTGCATCCGGGTCCCCAGAGAGCCCCCCCCCCATTTACATCAGGGTCCCCAGAGAGCCTCCCCTCCCCTTGGGGACCCCTGCAGAGACTTGGGGCTATGGGCCCCAGATTCGGGGCTATAGCCCCAAAAGCCACCCCCTAGCGACGCCCCTGTCCAGTATTAAACGTAGTGGTATTTAATGTTAGTATATTTAATTATAAAATCTCACTGTAGTGTTAGTAAGAGTTGATTGTGAGTGACACCATTTTGCCTTTGTACATACACTATATTGTCAAAAGTATTGTGACACCTGCCTTTACACTCACATGAACTTTAATGGCATCCCAGTCTTATAGGGCGTACACACGGTCGGACTTTGTTCGGACATTCCGACAACAAAATCCTAGGATTTTTTCCGACGGATGTTGGCTCAAACTTGTCTTGCATACACACGGTCACACAAAGTTGTCGGAAAATCCGATCGTTCTGAACGCGGTGACGTAAAACACGTACGTCGGGACTATAAACGGGGCAGTGGCCAATAGCTTTCATCTCTTTATTTATTCTGAGCATGCGTGGCACTTTGTCCGTCGGATTTGTGTACACACGATCGGAATTTCCGACAACGGATTTTGTTGTCGGAAAATTTTATAGCCTGCTCTCAAACTTTGTGTGTCGGAAAACCTGATGGAAAATGTGTGATGGAGCCTACACACGGTCGGAATTTCCGACAACAAGGTCCTATCACACATTTTCCGCCGGAAAATCCGACCGTGTGTACGGGGCATTAGTCTGTAGGGTTCAATATTGAGTTGGCCCACCCTTTGCAGCTATAACAGCTTCAACTCTTCTGGGAAGCCTGTCCACAAGGTTTAGGAGTGTGTCTATGGGAATATATGACCATTCTTCCAGAAGCGCATTTGTGAGGTCAGGCACTGATGTAGACGAGAAGGCCTGGATTGTGGTCTCCGCTCTTAATTCATCCCAAAGGTGTTCTATCGGGTTAAGGTCAGGACTCTGTGTAGGCCAGTCAAGTTCCTCCACCCCAGACTCGCTCCTCCATGTCTTTATGGACCTTGCTGCTGACTTTTAATAAAAAGACACTCGCCTGTCCCATGGTCCAGCAGTGCGGCTGCCCGAAGCCTCGCTCCTCTACCTTGTCATTGCAAGTGTGGGCACCCGGCTGTGACAGCTTGCGGCTTTACAGCCGGGTGCGCATGCGCTCTCTTAGTGGCAAGGCAATGTTATGGGACCTGTGACATGTCCCAGAAGATTGCAGAGAGGTAGGGGGGGAGGAGGAGGCACCTAGGGGGAGAGGTGGCAAGGCAACAAGAACGGGAAGTGGGAGCTGGGCACCTGTCAAAACTAGGTACCGGCCCCCCCCCCCAAAAAAATGACATGCCAAATGTGGCATGTAAGGGGGCGAAGAGTGCTTAAAGCCAAAGTTCCACTTTTGCGTGGAACTCCACTTTAAGGCATCAGCATACCAAGACATTTTGGTCAATTTCATGCTCCCAACTTTGTGGGAACAGTTTGGGGATGGCCCCTTCCTGTTCCAACATGACTGCGCACCAGTGCACAAAGCAAGGTCCATAAAGACATGGATGAGCGAGTTTGGGGTGGAGGAACTTGACTGCGCTTCTGGAAGAATGGTCAAACATTCCCATAGACACACTCCTAAACCTTGTGGACAGCCTTCCCAGAGGAGTTGAAGTTGTTATAACTGCAAAGGATGGGCCAACTCAATATTGAACCCTACGGACTAAGGCTGGGATGCCATTAAAGTTCATGTGTGTGTAAAGGCAGGTGTCCCAATACTTTTGGCAATATAGTGCATTCCTGAAACTTGGTACAATGCACAGGCCTTGGTACTTCAGCCAATATATTTGACTTTAAAACAGTTCCACAGAAAAAAAAATGGTATTTTCGGAGACTAATTTGACCTGTTGTTGCAGTCCTTGCCTTAAAATAATTTACTATATAATTTCCCATTTTTACAGACTTGCTCTTCCCAATATTATTGATACTACATTTAAACTTCAACTCCACCTGGACATTGCCAGCATGCTATGCTATAATTACACTGAATGCAGCAGAAAACACAAGTATCGGATGCTCTTCTCTAACTCACACAGAGTGAGCAATGTCTTACTGTATCTGAAACCGAGCCCTAACCCTATTCATATAACCAAAGCCACAACCTGGGACGCCATTAAAGTTCATGTGCGTGTAAAGGCAGGCGTCCCAATACTTTTGGTAATATAGTGTATTTGTCAATTGGGGTTGTCCAGCCTCAGCAATTACTAAAGCTTCCATGCCATGCAGTTCGTGAATGTGCACACAACTTGGATAATGTGTATTACTTTTTATTTTGCTCTTGAATAAAAGCACAAACTCCGAAATTATTTGATATAAATTATTTATTACAGGTACTTATATAGCGCCGTCAATTTATGCAGCGCTTTACATATTTATTATACATTCACGTCAGTTATATCATTTAAAAACTGCAGATTTTGTTATTGTTATGTGCACTCAGAAGCTGGGAGACAGCCTGTTTTGCTAGCATGAGGCCAGGCAGGGAGGACAGCAAATGGCAGTCATGGGGGACCTTTCACCTTGACACCCAAGCATGAATTAAATCTGTTACATTCTACAAAGTGTGCAAACTAGCAATGCGGATAAATGACAGTTCCATTGTGGTGCCTGAAAGTACCCGAGGAGAACTACAAATATATTCCTGTGTGACTGGGAGGTCCAGCTTCAATGTAACCGCTTGCCAACCGTATAACCTACATATACGGCGGCAGGGCAGCTCGGCTGTGCAAGATCACGTAACTAGTACGTAATCTGACGCTTCCAGCTAGGGGGCGCATGTGCGCACTACCGGCGACCCCGCCATGCTGTGATTAAGCACAGCAGATGTTGATATACGGGTGCTGGCCAATGGATTACCAATGGCACCCAGCAATCGTCATGAATTTAAACAGGATAGGGCTCTGCCTATGTAAACAAAGCAGAGCCCTGTCCAGTCAGTGGGGAAGTAATAGATTTTCTTTCCCCAAAAAGCAGGGAATAAAACTGATTACTTCGCCTAGTAAAACCACAACATAGAGTACCCCAAAACACTGGCAAAGCACACATTTAACCCTTTGATTGCCCCTGATGTTAACCAGTCAGTATCATTAGTACAGTGGCAGTGTATATTTTTTAGCACTGATCACTGTATTAGTGTTAATGGTTCCCAAATAGTGTCAAAAGTGTAATTCCGCGTACACACGATCGGTTTTCTCGTCAGAAAAAGATATGATGGCTTTTCCGATGGGATTCCGCTCAAGTTTGGCTTACATACACATGGTCACGCAAAAGTTTGCTGAAATTAAGACCGTCAAGAACGCGGTGACGTACAACACTACGACGAGCTGAGAAAATGACGTTCAATGCTTCCGAGCATGCGTCAAATTGTTTCCGAGCATGCGTAGGGATTTTGCGCGTCAGAATTGTCACAGACGATTGCATTTTCGGATAGGAACTTTTCCTGACCGAAAAATAGAGAACATGCTCACAATCTTTTGCTGGCTGGAATTCGGCCAGCAAAAGACCGATGGAGCATACGCACGGTCGCATCTTGGGACGAAAAACTCTCATCGGTCTTTTGCGGGCTGAAATTCCGACCGTGTGTACGCGGCATAAGTTAGTATCCGATTCTCCGCTGCAATATCGCAGTCTGGCTATAAGTCACTGATCGCCATTACTAGTAAAAAAATAAATAAATAAAAATTCTAGTATATATCCTTGCACAAACCAATCAATATACACTTATTGGGATTTTTTTACCAAAAATATGTAGCAGAATACATATTAGCCTAAATTAATGAAGAAATTCGATAGAGTCTTCTTTTTGCATAGGGAATGAGCTTCACTTGTTCCACTCTCAGTCCAGGTCTGTTGGTCAGGCTTGACCGGGTTAGAAACAATAGACCAGCCTTTTTCAACCAGGATGTCCAGGTGTTATGGTCTCTTCAGGGGTGCCTTGGCAAAATGCCTAAAAAAATGTATACAAGCCAGAAGGTGGATCAAGCTTGCCTTTTGGTTACACAAAGCCATGGGTTTTCGTTATGTACATTATGACTTTCTAGACACTGGCATCCTAACAACCAATGACATCATCAGCTAATAAAGAGGATGTGTGTTGCCTCCACAGCATCCGTGTTTGACCCTCCTGTGCCCCCACCCTCAGCAATGGGGTTACATTAGCTGACTGATGGACAGAAATTGAGGGAGAAGAGAAACACTGGAATACTAGTCAGTACCAGTGTGCAAAAGTGTATTTGCTGTATTTGCTACGTGTGGATGTTGCTGCATTATGTAAAGCTATTAAAATAGTTTTTTACATTTTAGAATAAGGTGCCTTGACTTTATCTATAATTTTAAAGGGTGCCTCAACTGAAAAAAGGTTGAGAAACACTGCAATAGACTACCAAACAGGTCATAAATTTATTTCAGCAAAGATACTAATCTTAGTGCCTAACAAATAGATGACCACTAGAGGGAGTATTTGGTAATTATTACATGAAACACTATAATAAAACTATGGAGCTGTAAGGTAAAATGCCCTTCCAGCATTGTCTTTTAGGTAAGGACACTGCAAAGCTTTGTACCGCACTGGGCAGCCCCCCGCATACACAAGGTGTTGCTGTGGTGAGCGCTGAAAAAAGTAGTACATGCACTCGTTTTCTGCACCGCAGCATCATACTATGCATTACACCACATTGCAACATGCTGTAGTGCATAAAGGTGAATGAAATGTTATTTTGACACATTGTATATTCATACAAACAAAGGTAAACAGTGTGGTGCATTATAATGAGTGCACTGGCACTGTTTACTGCACCACACACACCTGTGGCTGTATTAGGCAACCTGCCCAGGATTCACCCAGACAGTCCAGGTTTTGAATCAAGGTCTTGGGTGGCCAGGCAGGCAGAAGTCGGTAACGGCCAAGCAGCAGAGGTACAGAATCGGATCCAGAGAAGAGTCAGGGCTCAGCCAGGGCCGGTATCAGGCGAGTCAGAGAAGGCTCCAGAACGGTAGGCAAAAGGCATAATCAGGTCACAAGCCAGGTCAGCAATAAGATATCAGGAACGAGCAAAGTCAAACAAGACGGAAATACACCTGAACAAGCACAGGATCAGGTCACAGACGGGAGAAGTTAACGACCACTCAGCAATCTTCTGGTCTATGGAGCCACTTTAAATAGGCAAGAGGGCGTCAAGTATTCACGCAGATACGTTAGCGAGTCAGGAATGTCTAGCTGTCACTCGCGAATTCTTATGCGCATGCACGCAAGTTATGGAACCTCTAGCTGTCACTCGAGAATTCTTATTAGCTAGTGCACATCTTCGTACACGACTATGCATACGATTTCCCTGACATGTGTCCAGGTTTCAGTCCGCCTGAAACACGGACACATTATTTCGACTGTGGCTCCACACATAACCGAGATAGTCATACACATGTCTGTTTCTGTCCAGGAGCTGCAGGTGGCTGTCTGGGGGCAGGTTTGGCATCACTAAAGGGTGGGGTGATGATGTCAGTGAGAGCAGTTTGGCGACACCCACTGTTTGCCGTGGCGCGCTCTTCGTGCCACATTACTAGTCTTCTTGGGGCACCCAAATGTGTCCCAGGTCTTTTATAATCCCGTAATGTTTACTGCAAAAAAAAAAATTGCCCTGTGGCGCGAAAGTGTTTGGGTTTGGCTTGAAGAAAAGGTGGCAATCCTAGGCTGCATTATAATGCAGCTGCGGTGTAAACTGGTCCTAAATTTTACAATAATATCTTGCAGTGTGTACAGTACTTAATATGAATATAATTTCCTTATTAGTTGAGTTACTGTACATTCCAGCTGAATATCTAGGATCAGGATCCCTGTACATTCACACAACAGGTACACACGACACAGTGCTATTCTCACCGAACATATGGTGAAGCCTGCATTTGCAATGATATATTAATTTAAATAACCTGCGCTCCAAGCTATTCTTTCTCGCAACAGCTGTTTGGTTTCCTATAATATATTGTTTTGCTGATAATGAAAGATAAACAATTGCAAGAAGGTAACAATATCATTTGTAAAAGCCATTTTGAACAATCTGCATCGCGGGAAACAAATCTTGTGTTCCTGCAGCAACAATGACGCAGGAAGCTGGAATCACATGCATAATCTCTAGGATAGAGCTGTGATTATTGGTCATTAGGAACACAGGCTACCCCCGACAGGATCATAATACACATACCCTGTATTGAACCCTTGCCATGCTGGGGGGTAAGAGGGGGGATTGGGGTTATTGGGTATGGTGCTATAAAAATGGCAACCCTAATAGCAGGGCTTTTTTTCAGCAGGAACGTGGGGGAACGCAGTTCCGGCGCCTCCAGCACTGAATGTATGTAATGGCATGGGGTGCTGGAGTCTGCTGGGGGGGCTGTTGTTGCTGGGGAGGGGGGGGGGGCGAGGGGTCTTATGTTGCTGGGTGGTCAATTGTTGCTGGGAGGGATCTATTGTTGAGGGAGGGGTCTATTAATGCTGGCTGCTGGGAGATCTGTTGTTGCTGCTGGAGGTCTATTGTTATTGGGAGGTGGGTAGAGGGTGGAATTATGGAACGGTGCTCGGAGGTGGGTAGGGGGCAGGGAAAATGGGGTGACTCAGAAAAGGGAAGCTCCTGCACCTATTCTCTGAGAAAAAAAGCGCTGCCTAATAGTATGTGGAGAACAAACGGGCATTTGATACAATTCAGAGGCAACAAATGGGCAATCGTTACAATATGCAAGCAATAAATAGGCAATTGGTATAATACGTGGGAAACTTTTGTACAATCATTACAACACATGAGGAATTTGTCCTGTAGTGCAGGGGTGTCAAACTCAATTTCATTGTGGGCCGCATCAGCATTAGGATTGTCCTCAAAAGGGCCAGTTGTATCTGTAAGATTAGATGTCCAGCGCATACTCTCCCCTTACATTAGAAGTCAAGAGCCACCCCATCATCAGAAGTTGCGTCCCCTACTCTCCCTAACATCACAGTGCACCCCCTTTCTATATGCTGCTGCTGGGAAGAAACTGGATGCATTGCTTGAAAGCAGAAAGTAGGGGTTTGGAGGTGGACCAGAGGAGGGCTGGAGCTCTCCTGCAGCTGGAGGAGAGGTGTGAGGGCCACATGAAATGGCCTGGAGGGCCAGGCTCGGCCCACGGGCCTTGTGTTTGGTAGTGGTATACAAGCCAGTGTGGAGAACCACAGTACACAATGCGGGAAGCTGGTATTCAGAACACCTGGAAGTGGGGTACACATGCAGTGGGTGGGAATCAGCCTCCCAGAGGATTCTTAAGACACAGGCCACTGGAAAGATAAGTACACAGCATTTTTGTACAGGATGGCTTAACGCTCATATTTACCCAGTAGTGGCAGGGCTCTCAACTCGGGGATCCTCAAACTCTCTCATCAAGCGGTCATTTCTTGTCCTTCAGACTTTAGAGGGGCCAAACTTTGGCCAGTTAGAGCTGGAACAATGCCCCAGGCTCAGTGGCCAGTAGGAGTGAAAAAAAAAATGCCCCCCACTTGCTGATCCAAGTAAAAAATTACTGAATGCCTATGGCCAGTACATGGAGAAGAAGTGCCCCATCGTTGGTATCATTGGGACAAAAAGTGTTCCATCTTTGGTGTCAGTGAAAGAAATAGAGCCCCATTTGCGGTGTCAGTGGGAGAAAGTATGCCCTATCAGTGCCACCTAACAGTGGGAGGGGGCAGGAGGGGCTGGAGGGGCTCTGGAAATTCGGGGGTTTGCAGAACTTTTTCTCGGCTTGAACTGTTAGCACAACTCTATTAGTTTTCTTTATTACATACCGTTAATGTATAATGCATTATTGTTATATTTTTCTACAATCTTCCTTTTTTTAACTTTATAAAACTTACAAATCCTAAAGTGATTTGTGATCAAGTAAACATTGTGGATTTAAGTTCCTGAAACTCAAGAATACAAGTACATTTTTCTTTAACACTAGAGAAAAAAAAATAACTGTAATTAAAATCTGCAGACCCAAATTCTTTATAAAGAGACTGTGCAGTGCCAGTGGCGACAGTGTAAAGAAATGTCATGAGTACCGGATTGTTAATGTGCTGATTGGTGAGAAAATACATAGAATTATTTAAAAATCAGCTTTGTAGTCACTCAAATGCCATTGACTGTTAGAACAGAGTTTATTGACAGGGAAATGTAATAACTGTAGACTCAACAAATCTTCCAGAGTATTTGCATCTGTAGATTTGCCATTTAAATAAACAATACAAAACAATTTACTACCGTATTAAATTCCAATTCTATCTTTTCACAAAATCTGTGAATATAATATTAGGTGCAGATTGTTTAATTAAGAATCACTGCTGGGTATATTTAAATTACACTGAAATCTCAAACTTTATTTTTTTAGTTTTGGGTAGTGTGGGGAAGGGTTAGACCCTCTGTCATGTTTCTTTTGCTTTATGTGCTTCCTCTGGGTGGATTGGCCCTCTCTATTGGGCCTGATGACCATTGTCACTGGGACAGAAAGTAACTGGAAACTAAAAATTGTTACAGCTGTCCCCAGCAAATGAATAAAGGGTTAATTCTGTAGTGGGGATGCCTGGTCCAGTGAAAACTGGCTAAGAGGGGTTTTCCCTCACTTTAAATTCATTTTCACTCACATCCTGTTGTGCTTCCAGGGCAGGAAGTAAGGCTCGGTTCATACTGGGGCGACTTGGGATCCGACTTGTACGCCCTCAAGTCGCCCCAAGTCGCCCCAGAAATAGTTTCAATGGGAGTGAACGCTAGCGTCTTAATAGACGCTACTGAAGTCGCTCCGACTTCAGAGCGTACTCCCTGTACTACTTTGATCCGACTTGGTAGGCGACCTGTACCATAGAAATCAATGGAAGTCGCCTCCAAGTTGGATCTCTCTGTAAAGTCAAGTGACTTTGCAGGGAAAACCCCTCCCTCCCCCCCTCCCTCCCAGAGAGCTGATTGGCCACAGGCGAAGTCGCCTGTCATGGAGGCGACTTCAAGTCGCCTTGTAATTTGCTGAAGTCGCGCTGAAGTCGCGCTGAAGTCGCGCTGAAGCCGCGTTGAAGTCGCGGTACAAAGTCGCGCCGAAGTCGTGTTGCCCCAGTGTGAACCGACCCTTAGGGAAATTTACTAGATATGCATACATATCGGCCAAAATGGTGTGTTTGACATTCTGCCCATAGAGAAAAAGGTGCTGGTAACGGTGCTAAAAATACATGTGATTTTGCTGTGATTTGGTGTGTTTTTCATAGGTCATGTGACTCAAAAAACACATAAAAAACATAAGACGGGTGCGTTATGATGTGTTCTTGCTGCGTTTTCAATACATTTCAACGGGGAGGTGCGTTTTTGGCACAGTTTTATTAACTCACTAAAAATGCAGGAAGCAAGGTTTTTAACACTGCAAAGGAAGCGCAAGGAACCACTATGAGGACATGCACTATATTGCCAAAAGTATTGGAACGCCTGCCTTTACACACACATGAACTCTAATGGTATCCCAGTCTTGGTAGGGTTCAATATTGAGTTGGCCCTCCCTTTGCAGCTATAACAGCTTCAACTCCTCTGGGAAGGCTGTTCACAAGGTTTAGGAGTGTGTCTATGGGAATGTTTTATTCTTTCAGAATCGCATTTGTGAGGTCAGCCACTGATGTTGGATGAGGAGGCCTGGCTCACAGTTTCTAATATATCCCAAAGGTGTTCTATCTGGTTGAGGTCATGACTCTGTGCAGGTCAGTCAAGTTCCTGCACCCAAAACTCGCTCATCCAAGTCTTTTTGGACCTTGCTTTGTGCACTGGTTCAAATCATTTGGTGGAGGGGGGATTATGGTGTGGGGTTGTTTTTCAGGGGTTGGGCTTGGCCCCTTAGTTCCAGTGAAGGGAACTCTTAAGGCATCAACATGCCAAGACATTTTGGACCATTTTATGCTCCCAACTTTGTGGAAACAGTTTGGGGATGGCCCCTTCCTGTTCCAAAATAACTGCACATCAGTGCACAAAGCAAGGTCCATAAAGACCTGGATGAGTGAGTTTGGGGTGGAGGAACTTGGAAAAATGGTCAAACATTCCCATAGACACACTCCTAAATCTTGTGGACAGCCTTCCCAGAAGACTTGAAGCTGTTATAGCTGCAAAGGGTGGGCCAACTCAATATTGACCCCTACGGACTAAGACTGTGATGCCATTCAAGTTCATGTGCGTGTAAAGACAGGCAATATGGTGTACATAGAATTTAAAGGGTTGCACTTTTCCTGAGCTTTTCTTGCACTAAAGGCGCAGATAATGGGCGACAATAAATTCATGTTCATTTAAATGCATGATATTAATTAAAAAATTTAATATAACACAACTATATATAAAAAATATATACATATATTTTAAAAACTGTCATTTTCGGTTTCAGCCAAGTGCTTCCTGAATGTTCGTTTTTGGTTTCGGGAAACACATTTTTAATTTTACCCAAGATAACAACAAAAGGGTAGAAAAATTAGTAAGTTAAGAGGTTTAAACATCCCTACCTCAATCCAAAACAAAAAAAAACTTGGCTTTAGATACACTAAAGATAACAGGCTAGCCCACCCAAAATCAATATTTCAGCATTGATGAAGGGTGGTGAGATCTAATACCAGGTCCTCCTATGGCTGGTAAAGTGATTAGCTCCTCTTGCTGGAGTATGTTAGTTTTATATTATGGGTAATACAACAGGAGCCATATGAATATGCAAATTGCAAATACCCTAAGGACCATGTCCCTGTAGTGATCCTGTCGATGGTGAACAATCACCAGTAATAGGAATGTTAAACAAGGGTAAATAGAAGAAATAAACCTGTTTCAATGGGTCGCTATCTAGTTGAACAAGATGTCACTGCCTCATTGGTAACTTACATTATGCAGTGTTTTGCTGAGTCTGGAAGTGACCCCACCTTTATCTGGCCAGCGATGGAGCAGTACATGGAAGGATGTGTCTCTGCAGGTTTAAGTGATGCTTTATTTGGTGAGTTCCAACCAGTGACATGATTACTAGTGTTAAATTACAATAATTGTAGTAACATTCAAAGAAATATCCCATATGTGTTGTGATATTTTAAAATCATAATATCACCAGCCAGCTGACTTTGTAAAGGGTCTTTTTATTTTTCAAAACAGAGAAAACAAAAATAGCTTTCTTCAGCAGACAAAAACAAAAGTGGTCCATACACTCTGGAACAACAAAAAAGCTGTGTCTCACCGCCAGTAAGGCCCCTTTTATGCTTGTGCGACTTTTCCTGCGACTTGGGACTGCAAGTCGTACCCAATGATTTCCAATGAGTAACGTTCATATCTGTGCGATTTCAAAATAGTCCCTGCACTACTTTGGTCCGACTTTGATGTGACTTGAGGTCCATAGACCTCAAGATTACACAGGCATTCCTTTAAGTTGCGTCAAAGTCACATGATTTTCAGGTCGCACAAGTGTGAAAGGGGCCTAAAGCTTGACCCTTACCAGGGTTGTAAAGTCCTCGCCTGTCCCAGTGGTCCAATGAAACACACACCACAGCTCAGCTGTGTCTTGGTCATGGACAAAACTCAACTCTTCCTGCAAGCATGTCCTGTTCCACATCACACCTCATTGACACCTGCTAACTGCTTTCTTGCCCTTTTTAGATCTCTCCTGCACATGGGTTAACCCTTTTAGGACCAAGATACCGGTAGTCATCATTGGAGGCCCTTCACCCAAAATCTCTTAGAGCCTCCAACTGATGTGTCCTATTTAAGTACTTGAAGTGATAATAAGGCAATATTTAAAAAAAAAAAATAACACACATGTTATACTTACCTGCTCTGTGCAGTGGTTTTGCATTGAGCATCCACGATCCTCCTCTTCTGGGGTCCCTTGTTAGTGTTCCTGGCCTCTCCCTCCTGCTGAGTGCCCCCAGAGAACCCAGAGCAAGCAGCTTGTGATTGAGGACACCCAAGCAGGCATGCCACAGCTCTGTGTGTCCATTAACAGCCCCGCCATCTTTCTCTCCTCATTGGCCAATGGCTCCTCCTGCCATTCATCCCAGCCAACAAGGAGGAAGAGACCCAGCAAAGCCAAGGCTCCTGTGCACAGCGCTGGAGAAGGATGCATAGAATGTATGAAGGTGAAAAACATTGAGCCTATACAACTACTTTAACAATCCTGCGGAAATTGCAAGTCAGTTTTCCCCTTTTGCTGGCGCACCCAAGAACCCCTCACCCTACACAGGTGAGATACCTTGAGTACTTTTCATTCCCTTAAAGGGACCACAGCCCAAACAAAGGGGGCACATACCTCCCATCCAGGACCCATCACTGGTGTCCGGCACAGTGTATACATTTCAATATGGGCAGCACAGTGGCTTTGTGCCACTTCCACAAGCATTACAACACTGGGATCCCAACCAGGATACTATCTGCATGGAGTTTTTATGTTCTCTCTATGCTTGTAAGGATCTCCTCTTGGTATACTGGTTTCCTCCAACACTTCAAAGACATTCTAGTGGTTAATTGGCTCTTGTCTAAATCACCCCAGGAATAAATATGCATGTGAGTTTAGGGGCCTTAGGTTGTAAGCTCCTTGAGAGCTTAAATGTAGACAAATGTTTTCTTTTGTTACCAGTTTTATATCTAGTATTTTCATTTATTTTATTTTAGTATGTGTATTTGCACATTTAAAGGGTCAGCCTACTCAAAACCAATATCATGGTTCTGGATGATCTCCGATTGTCTAAATCAATCTCTAGATTCTTCTATATCATGAACAGCTAAATCAAGACCTCTGTGTCTGATTTAGCTGCCTGAGCCATAAGAAAATGTAATCTCACAGTGGAATGTATTTTTCTTTAGTGAGACTTCCTCTGCAACAGCAGAAATATGACAAGTGTCATATGGAGGTGTCAAAGCAAGGAACCCTAGTAGTGAGATCTGGCCATAGGATTTGCTGAGGAACATAAGGGGGTTGATTTACAAAAGGCAGATAAACTGTGCATGTTGCAAAATGCAGTTGCACCAATGGTGGCCTGTAATGCAGGGTGCAGGGGCGTTGCCCCCCTATCTATGCATCTGGCCCCAAATCTACATGCGGGGCGCTGGACACATGGATTCCAATGGGTTTTTTTTTTTTTAAGCACATGATAAGAGCCAGAGGCTCTAATAGGATTCAAAAAAGGGTGGGCTTTTTCAATATTGTCACACTGATTCTCCTCCCGGCCAATCAGGAAGTGGGTCCTGAGACCCGTTTCCCGATTAGCCTGAAAGGAGAAGCGATCTTATTGGCCTAGGAGGAGGAGGGAGGAGGAGGGAGGAGATGCAAGCCCGCTGTGATGACCAGAAGGAGACGCAGGGGAAGCCGCCACCTGTCGCCTAGAGAGAAGCGCTGCCCGCGCCATAGATGGGGTAAGTGCGGGGCTGGTAACCGACCGACCACTGAGTTGAACTCTACAAGTGCAGCTGCTCCAGAGCTTAGTAAATAAGGTAAGGCTTCACTTTGCAAAGAGTACCCAAAGGAAAATGTAAAAAAAAAGGCATTTTTGTTTGCACATGATTGAAAGATGGAAGTCAGCAGAGCTTCTGCTCATTTACTAATCACTGGAGCAACTGTACTTGTAGAGTGCAACTGCGTTTTGCAAAGTGCACAGTCTATTTGCCTTTAGTAAATCAACCCCATTGTGAAAACAAGCAGCGGGTGATGCATCCTATCAGCTTCCACTGATAGCTGAAATATCACTTTTGGCTGGCCTGACCCTTTATTAGCATTTTATGTAAACCCATTAAGGTTGATTCTCTGATTTGTTTTGAGTTTTGCACAGAATGAACTATAATTAAAAAATATTATATGTAATATATATGGACCAGTTGCTGCAATTGCACAACATTTTCAGTATATATTTATATCTATCTTCAAGCTCATTTCTGGCTTCTACATTAAGCGACGTAACCTCTTTTAAGGATTGTTTACTGTGATATTTTGATTTATGATTTACCTCTGTGTACCAGTGAAGATGAGGAATAAATATGCAAAGCTCGGAAAGACTTTTATAATGGGGTTACCATCCCAGCTGAGTGTTGCTCCACACAAACTGACCTTGAAATTGCTTTTTCAAGACAAGTCAAAATATGCAGATCTGGAAAGAAAGGCAGGCTTTTGGAAAAGGTACGCCACGTTAGAGTTGTGGGGGAGAGAAATCATTAGAAAATTCAAATTTTGCAGGTGTGCCTAGTGTGTCAAGAATATCTAGCAGGCAAATTTGTGTATTCCTGACCTTAAAGAGACTGAGGTTTTGATCATTTAGGACAAGGGTCTCCTTAAAGCCGGCCATGATCAACTTATATTCACTTGCCCCTCGCTCCCCTGTTGCTTACAAAAGGCCCATGATGCAGTGCCCTGCCTAGCAGGCAATCTGTAGGCTTGAACACTGTCATGTAAGAAGGACTAGAATGTTGTCTGCTGGAGCAATGAAATGGTATTAGGAGGGAGAGTACAGTAAAACCTTGGATTGCGAGCATAATTTGTTACCGAAACATGCTTGCAATCCAAAGAACTCGTGTATATCAAAGCAAAATTCCCCATAAGAAATAATGGAAACTCTGATGATTCATTCCGTAGCCATTTATTCATAAGTCCTTCAGTTTATAGTCGATATAAAAAGATTATAACAATGTGATAGGTTGTGTAACCATAAAATGTCCATCCACAAATGGCAGTCTCCACAAGGGGATTAGAAGCGAAATCCAGCAGGAGCTACAGAGTATAAAAGAGAAGAGAGGCACCACAAGTGTAGCAATAGGGTTACATTTAATGAAGGTACAACATTTAGAAACTCACATGGTCGATGATTAAAACAGGCACATCTAAGTATGCAGGCATCCTTAGATGTCCACATAGACCGTCCTCCGCACCACTTGTTCTCACCGCTGTCAGTCTGTAATCGTGACTGGGAAGACTACCCAACAGTAGAGCAATCTGAAAGCGAGGGATGACATCGATGGTGTTGAGGAGGACGGTCTATGTAGACAGCTTTACCACGGATGCCTGCATATTTAGATGTGCCTGTTTTAATCATCAACCATGTAAGTTGCTGAACTTAGAGGCGCCTCTCTTCTCTTTTATACTCTGTAGCTCCTGCTGGATTTTGCTTCTCTTCTCTTTTATACTCAGTTGTGACATGACACTATTTGTATATCAAGACGTCAGAGGAAAAAAAGGGGGGAGGGGTTCAGCAAGGAGCCCCTGGTCGGACTTTAAAGGCACAGCAAACCAAAGGGATCGTAGTCAAAATAACAATATAATAAACTTTAATAAATATAAATGCATAAATAACAAAAACATCAACAAGAATGATAAAAATCATCTATAAAGAAATATACATGATGTGAGCCCCAGTGCATCTACGTGTCTTGTTAACACTTCTTCAGGACACATTCAGGTTTCAATTAATACAAAGAAAGGCCTCACTTATAAGGAGGCTTCCATAAATTCAAATGATAATAGGGATTTATAGTTCATATTTCCACTGTAGATGCAGAGATTTTGTCAACAGAGTAAGTGACCGTCAGCTGTTGCCGTATATGTCCAGGCTCTGGGTTCATTCCCACCTGAGAAAAACCAGTTTTTTACCAATGAGCCGTGGGGGGTAAATGTACATGCTACAAAGCTCCACCAATCGTCAAAGGGCACAGAGAAGTCTATAAAAAATGTCAGCTTGATAATCCATATGGGAGTGTGTAAATACACTGGGGGAGCTTTCAATCAGCTTGGGTATACATCCCCTGGAGGAAACAGAGACGCTCATATAAAGTTTATTATATTGTTATTTTGACTACAATCCCTTTGGTTTGCTGTGCCTTTAAAGTCCGACCAGGGGCTCCTTGCTGAACCCCTCCCCTCTTTTTTTCCTCTGACAATTTAATTATATGGATGTGGCTATAGGAGTGTTTTTCTTTATATTGTGTTTTGTATATCAAGACATCGCTTGTTTATCAAGTCAGAATTTATAAAACAAATTTGCTTGTCTTGCAGAACACTCTCAAACCAAGTTACTCTCAATCCAAGGTTTCACTGTATACAATAAATGGGTTGGGGTGGGATTTAAAGCCTAATTCCATTTTTTTTTTTAATGTATTTAACTGCATGCCGACCAGCCCCCGCAGTTTTACTGCGGCAGAATGGTAAGGCTGTGCGAAACGACTTTACCTTACGTCGCTTCGCCTTTTGGACACTAGGGGTGTGCACGCCCGCAGCATGTGCCCAGAGCCGATGCGAGTGCCCGGCAGGCGCGGCGACAGCCGGGCACCCGTGATCGCTCATGACAGAGCGAGAACCGGGATCTGTGTGTGTGTAAACACACAAATCCCAGTTCTTTCAGGGGAGTAGAGACAGATCGTGTGTTTATACTAAGTATGAACACCGATCTCTCTCTCCTCCTAGAAAGTCCCATTCCCTCTACAGTTAGAACACACCTAGGGAACACTGTTAACCCTTTGATCGCCCCCCTAATGTTAACCCCTTCCCTGCCAGTGGCATTTATACAGTAATCAGTGCATTTTTATAGCACTGATCGCTGTATAATTTTCAATGGTCCCAAAAATGTGTCAAAAGTGTCCAATTTGTCCGCCGCAATATTGCAGGTCTCGATATAATCGCAGATCGCCGCCATTACTATTAAAAAAAAATAAATAAATAAAAATGCCATCTATCCCCTATTTTGTAGACGCTAAAACTTTTGCACAAACCAATCAATATACGCTTATTCATAAATACACCCCTCCGTCATGCAGGAGTCTGGTCATGTCTATGCCTAAGCTCAGTGCAGTTACAGAATGGCACCCATACATCAGGTCATTCAGATCTGTGAATACTGTTGAAGCCCAACCCATGCTCAACACTGGTGGCAGAGTAAGAGACAATGGTCGTCACATTACTGCAAAAACTGACTTACAGTATAGGGTATGTATACTGCTTTTTATTAAAAACGTCTTTTAGGAATGTGTAGAGGGCATGTAGGGGATAGAACTAGTGGAGTTTTTCTAGTTGCTGGAGTTGGACTTGCTCTGAATGGGAGTATGACTAGTTGGCTTTGATGTTTTCTGAAACACGGGGCCAGAATAAATATCCAGACAGCCAGATGTCCTTATGCGATGAAGCTTGACATGAGTGAAGCCAAGGGTTTTACAACATCCAGATACTTTTCACAAAAAGTTCATATTTGCATATCAGTAGGAGTCTATTCACATTATTGTGGGGCTTTAGCACACATGCATTAACACTGGTTATAATACGCATTAACTGGGATTGCAATTAGGTAGCACGCTTGAAAAGTTGCATGTAGCCTTTCTAGCAGCGCACTTTAATGCATTTTAGTGCATTATCACACAAAGCATTACACTACAGTTCGTGTCCGACAGTAGGATGGATTGGTGTGTTGACTAAGTGAAAGAACAGCATGCACACAAACCACCTCATATTACATCACTCACATTCACTGCACCCCCCCCCCCCCCCATCCTAATAAATAAAAGTTAGGCATACATTGTGTAGCTCCCACTAGTGTGTTCTAGGTGTTAATGTAGGTTTGTTAGTGTAGATCTGTCAGTGTAGGAAAATTTAGTTTAGCTCAGGGCTAAGCCTGAGCTGTGAATCTAGGTCAGGGTTCAGTGAGTCAGGGCTGGATGACTCACCCTGACAACTCCTCTGGTGCCTCCCCCTGGTCTAGTAGGTTGTAGAAACTTCTAGAGCTGGTGAGTGAAAGTTAGGAGGCGCTGTTTGGAATATTTATGAGGGTTTCAGCCAATTCCCAGTAAGGGGCTGGCAGGGGGCAGGCCACCGCATAAATAGGCATGAGTCATGCCAGCAGGGCCAGTTGGGTAAGATGGAGATGCAGTGCTGAAGAGGCTGTCGGTGGCCTTTTGGGGTACCCCCTAGTCTGGGGTAGGTGACCTTGGGCCAGGCCTCAGATGCTGGAAGGATCCTGCCATAACACATGGAGGAAACCCTTCCTGGAGGCACAGGAGCAAGTGAGAGAACAGTGGGAGCAGGTCAGAACTACTGGGGACTTACAAGGGGGGAGACTGCCATATGTAGCCAGTTCTTTCTGAAGACAGTGGTGTTCTTAGGTCTTCATCCCTTCCCTGGGAGATCTCCTGAGAGTCAGCTGGGTGGGCTGGTGAGTGTCAGTCTGGAGGACTGGTGAAAGGGCCAGCTGCAACCAGGTGGGTTGGTGGTGCCTGAAGAGGTGGTGCTGGGATCAGTAGCCCCAGGAGGAAGTGTGCAAGCTGTTTCACTGTATTTTGCTACACCGCAAGGGGCCACGGGTTCCTGCCTGTAATGGGCCATCGCTTAAACATCTGACTGAGAGCTTTGTCAGATAACCAAACAGTGATTCAGCTGGGGGTCTACAAGCAAGTGTGTCCCTGAGGAAGACGTTGGAGCCGTATATAGAGACTGTATATAGGAAGAGTGTCCCTGAAGAAGTTACTGAAGTTTTGCTAAGTCAAGTGGGCATCCCATAGCCTCCCATTCCTATCCAAGTTGTTAACCCTCAATAAATAACAAAAAAAGAGTCACAGACTGTTCTCTGTCTCTGAAGTGCTTGTGAAAATTTGGTGTGCCTGGCTGTGCAGGGTGTGGAAGTCCCAGTTTTTCTGCAGCCCTTAAGGGGGTGCGATACAATTGGCTGGTCCTGTTATCTCTTATTAACATTCACTCACTCACCATTTTGCTGCTGGTCAATTTTACACTTCTGTATCATCTGCAATATTGTAATTCTTGTAATAAAAGTCCAGTTTGTGCTCTTTCTCACTAGTAAATTTGGACCTACCCTTGCTACTTAAAATTGCCCTGCTGCTGGCAAATTTTACACTGCTGAGTCACCTGCTGTCTATTAATTCTTGAAGTAAAACCCCTGCCAATACTCTTTTTCTCTAGTACACTCAGGACAATGAGGCCTCCTATACACTGCTGCTGATAAACGGACGGGGTAGTTGGGTGTTTTTTTTTTCAGCAGCCCCTGAGCTCTCCTCAATGTTATCTTATCTGTACATGTACGCTCAGGTGTTTAGAGGCAGTTGAGCTTAGTGTCATTTTTTTAAAGCAAAAAATCGCATTCATGGTAGTGCTTGTAGATGCTTGTAACAGTGTGTAAACGCGCCTAAAAACGGTAACTCGCGTTTATAAGCATTTCGTTTATAGGCATTTTCCATGGGGGATACATTTCTGACCATTTGCAATGTAAAAACGCTTCTAAATGCAAACGCTCTTAAACACGGTATGTAAACGTGACAAAAACTGATGTTTTTAACTGTTGGTTACTAGCTGTCAAGTTCCAGCGTTCAGGAAAGGTTTCCAAAAGTTTTGTGTACATGAAGCCTTATGCCGCGTACACACGGTCGGACTTTCTATCCTACTTGGTCCGGCACACTTTCCGACGGACTTTGTCCGCCAGGTGCGCCGGACTTTAAAACGGACGGACTTGCCCACACACGCCGGGACTTTCCGGCGGGCTAAGTCCGCCCGTCTTTCCGACGGACTTTCGCCGGAGTTCCGGCGGACTTTCAGAATGAACGGACTTGCCCACACACGGACAAGTCCGTTCATTTTGAACGTGACTCAGGTGCGACGGGACTAGAAAAGGATGTCAATCTTGCCGCTTTTATCGGCGAGATTGACACCTTGCGAGCCCCGTCGCGGGGCATACCAGGCCCTTAGGTCTGGTATTGATTATAAAGGGGAACCCCTACACCGAAAAAACGGCGTGGGGGCCCCCCCCTAAAATCCATACCAGACCCCGATATGAGCACGCAGCCTGGCCGGTCAGGAAAGGGGATGGGGACGAGCGAGCGCCCCCCCCCCTCCTGAACCGTACCAGGCCGCATGCCCTCAACATGGGGGGTGGGTGCTTTGGGGGAGGGGGGCGCCCTGCGCCCCCCCCCCAAAGCACCTTGTCCCCATGTTGATGAGGACAAGGGCCTCTTCCCGACAACCCTGGCCGTTGGTTGTCGGGGTCTGCGGGCGGGGGCTTATCGGAATCTGGGAGCCCCCTTTAATAAGGGGGCCCCCAGATCCCGGCCCCCCACCCTATGTAAATGAGTATGGGGTACATGGTACCCCTACCCATTTACCTAGGAAAAAAGTGTAAGTAATAAAACACACTACACAGGTTTTTAAAATATTTTATTAAACAGCTCCGGGGGGGGGAATCTTCCTCCGGCTTCGGGGGTCCCTCCGCTTCATCTTCTCCCGGCGTCCGGTTGGTTCTTCTCCGCTCTCCGGCCTCTTCTCCCGGTGTCCCAGGTCTTCGGCCGGCCCCTCCGCTGTCTTCATGTAGCTCTATTGCCAGCGGAGGTCCGGACTTCTGGGCTTCTTGGCTTCTTGGCTTCTTGTCTTCTCTTCTCTTCCCCCAGATGTTGACACGACGCTCTCTCCGGCTGGACTGGTCTCTGAGGGCTGCGTTGTGACTTATATAGGCGGAGACCCCGCCCCCATATGATGTCACAGTCCCTGGGCATGCTGGGACTGTGACGTTTTAGGGGGCGTGGTCGACCACGCCCCCTAAAACGTCACAGTCCCAGCATGCCCAGGGACTGTGACATCATATGGGGGCGGGGTCTCCGCCTATATAAGTCACAACGCAGCCCTCAGAGACCAGTCCAGCCGGAGAGAGCGTCGTGTCAACATCTGGGGGAAGAGAAGAGAAGACAAGAAGCCAAGAAGCCCAGAAGTCCGGACCTCCGCTGGCAATAGAGCTACATGAAGACAGCGGAGGGGCCGGCCGAAGACCTGGGACACCGGGAGAAGAGGCCGGAGAGCGGAGAAGAACCAACCGGACGCCGGGAGAAGATGAAGCGGAGGGACCCCCGAAGCCGGAGGAAGATCCCCCCCCCCCGGAGCTGTTTAATAAAATATTTTAAAAACCTGTGTAGTGTGTTTTATTACTTACACTTTTTTCCTAGGTAAATGGGTAGGGGTACCATGTACCCCATACTCATTTACATAGGGTGGGGGGCCGGGATCTGGGGGCCCCCTTATTAAAGGGGGCTCCCAGATTCCGATAAGCCCCCGCCCGCAGACCCCGACAACCAACAGGCAGGGTTGTCGGGAAGAGGCCCTTGTCCTCATCAACATGGGGACAAGGTGCTTTGGGGGGGGGCGCAGGGCGCCCCCTCCCCCAAAGCACCCACCCCCCATGTTGAGGGCATGCGGCCTGGTACGGTTCAGGAGGGGGGGGCGCTCGCTCGTCCCCATCCCCTTTCCTGACCGGCCAGGCTGCGTGCTCGGATCGGGGTCTGGTATGGATTTTAGGGGGGGCCCCACGCCGTTTTTTCGGCGTAGGGGTTCCCCTTTATAATCCATACCAGACCTAAGGGCCTGGTATGCCCCGTGCTCGCCGCAATAGGAAGATTTGTTTTTCCTATTGCAGCGAGCGCGAGATGCAATACCCTGCCCTCGTGTCGTATTTGGTCTGTCGGACCAGCCTACACACGAGCGGGCTTTCCGTCGGACCAGCACACACACGAGCGGACTTTCTGCCCGAAACTGAGTCCGATGGAAAGATTTGAAACTTTCTTCAAATCTAGGTCCGGCGGGCTTTTGGGAAGAAGTCCGCCGGAAAAGTCCGCCGCCGCCCACACACGGGCGGATTGTCCGGCACACTCTGGTCCGCCGGACCAAGTATGCCGGAAAGATCGACCGTGTGTACGCGGCATTAGGTGTACTGCTGCTGGAGAATTTTACACTGCCGTATCACCTGCAGTCACTTAAAGAGGAAGTAAACCCTGATGGGTTATACTTCCTCTTTTATTCTCTGCAAAGGTAAAGCATAATGGGCTACTATGCATCTCATAGTAGCCCATTATGTGTCACTTACCTGACACAGGAGCCTGCGATGTCAACGATGTCCCCTCTGCTATGGAGCGTCCATCTTCTTTCCGGGTACCGTGGCTCCGCATATCGCCGTTAGCAGTGGCATGCTCAGTGCGCCTGCGCACCGCTGTCTACATCGCATGCGCCAAATTTTTATTATTATTATTATTATTATACAGGATTTATATAGCGCCGACAGTTTACGCAGTGCTTTACAACAACATTAGGGCAGACAGTACAAGAACAATACAATTCAATACAGGAGGAATCAGAGGGCCCTGCTCGTTAGAGCTTACAATCTAGGAGGGAGGGTCAAGTTATACAAAAGGGTAATAGCTGTGGGGGATGAGCTAATGGAGAAAATAATGCAGTTGTTAGATGGAGGCAGGATAGGCCTCTCTGAAGAGGAAAGTCTTCAGGGATCGCCTAAAAGTGGATAAATTTGGAGACAGTCTGACAGATTGGGGTAGGGAATTCCAGAGGATGGGCGAGGCTCGGGAGAAGTCCTGGAGGCGGATATGGGAGGAGGTGATGAGGGAGCTAGAGAGCAGGAGATCTTGGGAGGAACGGAGATGGCGTTTAGGTTGGTATTTTGAGACTAGGTTAGTGATGTAGCTGGGGGCACAGTTGTGGATGGCTTTGTAACTTATTGTTAGTATTTTGAATTTAATTCGTTGGGCGAGTGGCAGCCAATGGAGGGATTGGCAGAGAGGGGTAGCAGACACTGAGCGGTTTGTAAGGTGGATGAGTCTGGCAGCAGCATTCATGATGGACTGAAGGGGGGATAGTCTATTTAAAGGTAAGCCAATGAGGAGTGAGTTGCAGTAGTCAAGGCGAGAGATAACCAGGGAATGAATCAGGAGCTTTGTAGTTTCACTGGTTAGAAAGGGACGTAGTTTAGAGATGTTGCGGAGGTTGAGGCGGCAAGCTTTGGAAAGTGATTGGATGTGGGGCTGAAAGGAGAGTTCAGAATCTAGGATAACACCTAGCACCCTGACATGTGTGGACGGGTGGATGGTTTTGCCATTGCTCTTGACAGAGAAGTTGGGGGAAGTGGCACGTGGGGGAGGAAATATTATAAGCTCAGTTTTGGACAAGTTGAGTTTGAGGAAGTGGTGTGACATCCATATAGATATGTCGGTTAGTAAGTTAGTGATGCGTGAAGAGACTGATGGAGTGAGTTGAGGGGTGGAGAGATAGATTTGTGTGTCATCAGCATAGAAATGATATTGAAAGCCATGAGAGGCTATCAGCTGACCCAGGGAAGAGGTGTAGATTGAAAATAAAAGAGGTCCAAGAACAGAACCTTGGGGGACCCCGACAGAGAAGGGAAGAGGAGTGGAGGAAGTAGAATTGTAAGTGACACTGAAGGTGCGTTGGGATAGGTAGGATGAGAGCCACTGAAGAGCACAGTCACGGAGACAGATGGAGTGAAGTTTTTTGAGGAGGAGGGGGTGGTCAACCGTGTCAAAGGCAGCTGAAAGATCCAGAAGTAGGAGTACAGAATAGTGTCCGTTGGTTTTTGCAGTTAGTAGGTCATTTGTGAGTTTTAAAAGAGCAGTTTCTGTGGAGTGTTGAGGGCGAAATCCAGATTGAAGGGGATCAAGAAGGTTGTTTTTAATGAGGTGGTCACTCAGTTGGTTGTAAACCAGGCGTTCAAGGAGTTTAGAGGAAAAGGGGAGCAAGGAGATAGGGCGTAGGTTGTTAAGATTGGTAGGGTCCAAGGATGGTTTTTTGAGTATGGGAGTGACCAGTGCATGTTTTAGAGCATCGGGGAAGACGCCAGAGGTGAGAGAGAGATTGAAGATGTGGGTTAGAGAGTGTAGGATGGGGTCAGAGGGTGACCGTAGCATTTGAGAGGGAACAGGGTCCAGGGGACAGGTAGTTAGGTGGGCGATAGAAAGGAGTTTAGCAACTTCGTCTGGAGTAGTAGATTTGAATAGAGGTAGTGTCAGTTGTATCTGTTGACATGGGGTCTTAGCTGGGGGAGATACCTGTAGAGTGGAGATTTCATCACGGATTGTATCAATCTTGTTTTTAAAGTGATTAGCGATTTCCTGGGCAGTGAGTAGATCAGTGGGGGGAGGCGGTGGAGGACAAAGTAGAGAGTTGAAGGTAGAGAAGAGTTTACGGGGATTGGATGAGAAGGTATTAATAAGAGTTGTAAAATAGGTTTGCTTGGCAGTGTGGAGGAAAGAATAGTATTTTTGGAGGGCAGATTTGTATTGGTTGAAGTCTTTGAGAGACTTAGTCTTGTGCCACAGACGCTCAAGAGCGCGACTACGTTTTTTGAGAATTTTAGTGTCATCTGTTTGCCAGGGTTGTAGGGGTCGAGGCCTGATTCTGCGTGTAGTGAGGGGAGCGAGCTTGTCCAGGGTGGAGGACAGAGATTTATTGTAGATGGATATGGCTTGGTTGGGGCAGGACAGGGGGGAGATTTTGTCATAGAGGTGGTCGGTAGCAGAGTAGAGGAGAGAGGAGTTGAAGTTGCGAAAGTTTCTACGGGTGACGGTTAGGCGATTGGAGGGAAAGGTGGTGGAAGACAGGGGGAGAGAGAAACTAATAAGGTGGTGGTCGGAGAGAGGAAAAGGATTGTTTGAGAAGTTGCATGGAGTGCATAGGTAGGAGAATACAAGGTCAAGGGTGTTGCCATCAGAGTGAGTAGAAGCCTGTACCCATTGCTTCAGGTCAAATGAAGAGGTTAGACTAAGAAGTTTAGAAGTAGCAGGAATGTTTGTATTAGCAGGGATGTTGAAATCACCGAGAAGGATTGTGGGAATTTCCGAAGAGAGAAAGTAGGGTAGCCAGGCAGAAAACTCATCAAGGAAAGTCGATAATGGTCCAGGGGGCCGGTAGATCACAGCAATTCTTAGGGAAGTGGGAGAGAATAGACGTATACAGTGGGCTTCGAATGATGAGAGTGAAAAAGAGGGAGGAGGGTGAATAACCTGGAAGGTGCTCTGGGGGGATAGGAGGAATCCCACTCCACCTCCCTTGCGTCCATTAGGCCTGGGGGAGTGAGTCCAGTGAAGGCCACCCTGGGAGAGGGAAGCAGGAGAAGGGGTGTCATATTCGTGGAGCCAGGTTTCTGTGAGAGCAAGTAGATTAAAGGAATTAGTGACAAAGAGGTCATGAACAGCAGTGAGTTTGTTGCAGACAGAGCGGGCATTCCAGAGGGCGCAGGAGAGAGTGAGGCTGGTGTTGGCAAGAAGAGGAATGGAGACTAGATTGTGTAGATTGCGACTACTGCCAGAGGGTGTAGGGTGATGGTGATGGGTGTGTTGGGCACAGTTAAATAAAGTGGGCCCAGGGTTTGGGGAAATATCTCCAGCGATTAGGAGAAGCAGAAGAGTGAGGGAGGTAATATGAGAATATGATTTGTATGAGGGGACATGCTTCAGTATCCTGGGGGGTATGTTAGCAAGTGGGCTTAGAGTTAGAAAGAGGTGATGATTGCAGTAATAGGGGGAGGGGAGAAGTGAGGGTGATATGTACAGGTTGTGGGGTGGAGCAGAGGGATGTAGAAAAGAGAGTTTGAGGAGAGAGGCAGCAATTGTGAAAAGGAGGAGAGGTAAAGAGTGCATGTTTCAGAGAGGAAGATGAAAAAATTAGGAAATGGGGTCACCTGCAGTCTTTTATAGTTTGCTTTGTGCAAATCGCTGAAGTGCAAGAGCAGAAGTGTCACTTATTTTCAGAACCCCACTTCTTTGGAAGAACCCCCTGTATGTGCAGCCCCCTGTATGTGTTCCCCCGTAAGGAAGGCCTTGTTTTTATACTGTGTGTTGGGTGTGGGTTGAATCTGGCAATTAATCAATTAGGAGGGCATATTAGCAACACAGCTAGCAGGGCATAACTTTCACACCACAATCAAACTGCAAGGGGACTAAAAGGCCAAAATTGTAAAGATAAGGCAACCCATAATTTAGGTAAGACTTAATAGCTAAATAAACATTGAAATAATGTGAGCATGGCTACAGATGGAGTTGAAACAGTGGTGACAAACAGATTTACCCAATAAGCTTTTTTGCAGTCATGCAATGTTCAGTTTTAAGGTATGTGGAGATATAAACGCAGGTTTACCCAATAAGCTTTTTTGCAGTCATGCAATGTTCAGTTTTAAGGTATGTGGAGATATAAACGCAGGTTTACCCAATAATCCTAATAATCCCAATAATCCGTGTAGGTTTAGGAGATATTTCTTGGACCTACAGGTAAGCCTTATTCTAGGCTTACCTGTAGGTCAAAGTGGTCTGTAAGAGTTTGCAACCACTTTAAAGTGTTACTAAACCCACAAAAGTAAAATCAGTCTGCATATGCAGTAAAGCATGCTTGTTATACTCACTGTGGGACCTAAGGGGTTAATCCTCTGCATTGTGTAAAAAGGCTGTTTGATCCTGTCGTCTCTGATCTTCACCTTCTTCCATTGTTTCCAACTCATCTACAGATATTTTAGAGGGAAGGGGACAAGCTGCACATGCTCAGTTTGGTGTGTATTGCTAGAGAGTTTTTTTTTTTTTTCTTGGGAGGGTGCATGTGTTTGTCACAGGACCAATCAACACTGTCTAGACAGAGGGTCAGGGGTCCTGCAGTCTTATAGGACAGTGAAAACAAAATGAAAACTCCTCCTGCAGTTTATATTTACTAAAATAATTGCATTTCCATGTTCTGTGTAGTGTGGGAGGCCAGATATAGTGAATGCAGGGGACTGGGTTTAGTACCATTTTAATTCTAATATTGATAGTAATTTGGCAGTGTTGCCTCAGTGAGACCAGTGAGCTACTGGCCAATTTCTATCTACTGGTGAAAGCCTATTGCTGCTCGATGAAACAGTATGTATTGCTGCTAAAACTTGGGGTGCTGCTGTTAAAACTTAAAATTAAAGCCAAGCGAATCATAAAAGAAAGAAATGAATTACACAACACTTGAAATTCACAGTTAAATTCATCACTAAGTTTGGGTTTGCCCAATTCACGGAACCCTCGTTGTATCTAATCCGGGCAGATTCACCCATCCACAATTGATATGGATCTGACCACTAAAGGATATCACTGCCTGTTGCAGGTCCTGTTTATCACAGTAGCAAGTTGTCACGGTGCCGTGTAAAGAGAAACGATCGAGCAATGACTACAAGATGCAAATTGCCAGTGTAGACATTTCTGGTCTCTTATCAAAACTCCTGGGAGAAAACAGGATTACGGCCGGCCTATAATTAATGCCTCCACCAGTAAAAAGACATTGGGGATGCTACATGTTTTGATTATTCTTTCATTTTGTGTATATAGGTTTCTTCTCTCTCGCAGCTGTCTGGCCATTGCCAACGAAAGCCCTGGAGACAAAGCCTGAGCTGCCTCCGCTCTGTAACTGCATCATTACCCCGCTCCAAACAAAGTCCTTTTTTGTCAATAGAGGATGAAAACATTATTGGATTCAAGAGCTCATAGTAGGTTTGTAATCAGCTGGGGACAAGGAGGATAGATTTATGAAATGAACCATTTCAAATGGCATTATCTTCCCACAGTGAGCTACACCTTTCATAAATCATTGCAGAGGGCTCGGAAAATAGAGCATTTGTTATTCGCGCTTTGTGGACTATTTGCATCCCCCACACCGTCATTTTGCGAATTGTTTTCTCTCTCGTGCAATGCAATCAGAGCACACTCCACAGACTGGAGAACTCTAGAGAGTTGGCACACTGGGTAATGGTTCTTTTGTCTTTCTCTTTTTTTCTTTTTATCGGTACAGTCTATACGGTGCAGTAGCAGGTGGGCTGTTGCGCATTCCGATATGAGAACCAAGTTTAAAAGTCTGCAACTTAAAGGGAACATGTAGTGCAGCTTCAGTGGGTTAATATTTAGAGTTATTAATGGAGTGTTTCGTTGAGGGCTAAGTTCACAAGGGTCACTAGCGGGTGGAAAACAGGCCCCCTCCGAGCACCTACAGTGCAACATGGCTGCCACTCAGGTTTGTTCACTTTGCTTATATATAAAAAAAACAAAATGTGATGCATAATTGACATCACCATCCATTATAAAAAGTGAAAAAACAAGATAACAATTAATAAAAATGAACACAAATAAATAAAAATAGAAAGTGTCCATATGCACCAAGAACAAAAAAAAATCTTCAGCTCCTAGTGAAAATAATGTTCAAGCAAATATCCAACTTCAACCCTGTGCACGCAGGAGGCTCTTACCAGAATGATATGACCATCAGATTATAAATGGTCAAATGCACATGAAGGGTTAATGATCCAGGTCATTGTTACATCTGCCAGCAATTACCACCGAAAAGTGCATTGCCTGTCACCCCCCAAGGGGGGGCGTTGGGGTGCGTGCAGCTATGACCCTGGCTTGGCTCTCCTCTTCCCCTTCTCCTTCCTCTCAGTAAGTAAGGTGACCACAGAGAGGCAAGGGAGAAGTGGTGCTTGAAGAAGGGGAGCAGGCACCCTCCGGTGGTGGGGCGGTGGCGGTGCATGTTTTTCTAGCTCGCTCTGACCCTGCCTACCACCTGACGTGTGGCCAGGCCTCCATCAGGCCATGGACCAGCATCGGTCCATGGCCCAGGGGTTGGGGACTCCTGACATACCAAATGCTTGGCAAGCTGTCACAGCATTGTATTTCAATGTAAAGTCCCCTTTGGGATAAAAAAAAGTATTTGACGGCTTTTCAGAGGGGCAGTAGAGATTGCCATCCATGTGAAATAGGCCTAAAATAGTTCTCAATATGATTTTTACAAATTTGCAAGCTTGCTGTTCCTTGATTTTGTCATGATATTAACTGTAGAGATAAGTAAAATAGCCACTAGAGGGAGCGCCTAGTGGCTTAGTGCAGTTAATTTGTTTCTGTCTTGAGGCCAGTTAATGCAATGTGTTGCATTACCACATGTGCCATCTAATGGGGTGCCCTGCAGTAAAAAAAGGGTCAAGCACATTTGTGTGCAGCCTATTAATTTTAATGGACTTGCAGCACATCTTAACGCCAAATAAAGAAATCTTGCTGCAGCCTCTAATTTTTGTAAAATTTACAGTGTTGCAGTCTAAGCATTGAGGCATGAAACTGACAACATGCCGCCTCCTGTATGCATTAGACCGGTGACATCATCTCAGCCTAGGCAAAATCCCTTTCCTACCCTGTTTCCCCGAAAATAAGACCTAGCGTGATTGTCGGTGATGGCTGCAATATAAGCCCTGCCCCCCAAATAAGCCCTAGTTAAAGTCCTTGTAGGTCTTATTTTCAGTGTAGGGCTTATTTTTAGGGAAACAGGGTAGGGCTTATTTGGGGGGTAGGGCTTATATTGCAGCCATCACCGACAATCACGCTAGGTCTTATTTTCAGGGAAACAGGGTAGAACTCAAGGGCTAGTTTTTAAGGATACTGTGACATGTTAGGAATGTGTTAATTCAGACTTTGGAAGATTTAAAAGGTCCAAGTTATGTGCATTAAACCCCAAATCCAGGCTCTGTCCCCCCCCTCTTTTTCACAGGGGAGCCCCTTTGCTCATGGAGCCCCTTCCTTTTCTGCAGTATGCTTCACCCTTTCTTTTTTCCTTATCGTTTTTTTTGGTCAAAGAGTTTTATTCACAGTTGTGTCCAAACATTAGAACTGTGAATCATTCAGTAGAGGGTGAAACCACGATTAGACAAAGCAGCCCAAAAAGAGTCTACAATGTACCTGCCTATGATTGTAACAAGATGGGCTGTTGTCCAAAATGTTATATCCCACGAAGAAGAACTAAGAGATAGAGAAAAAAGGGTAAAAGGGTGGGCAGGTAAGGGAGAAGAGGGGGCAGTGTGGAGGAGGAGGGATTCCTGGGGGACCTGGGCCCAGGCTGAAGAGCTGCATGGGTTATTGACGAATTTAAGATGCTGCTTACAGTTCAAGCAACTCAAAGCCTGAGGGAAGAAATATGTCTATTCATGACTGTCAGATTTTTGTATATTTGGGGATACGGTCATACAGGGTGGCATCAATTTTTGCACTTGTGACCCAATTTTTACTTACCATTTTTTAATGTCTTTAGGTTGGTCACTTGATGTGCTGGGTCCTTGTCCTCTTTGGTCTTCTCCTGCCTGTAGGTAGTCTTGGATAACTCAGAGAGTGGCATGGACATGATAACATCCGCACATTTTGCATCAAAACACTGTGAGGGCACCTATGCCATGGTGATGTTCCCTCAGGGGGCAGAGCAATGACACCTTTTACTCATCATGTCCCAGTTTTTTGGGTTGAGTGATGTTGGGTGTCATGCAACTTGGAAGACTGAGAACATCTTGTGATGGAAAACAGGTACTGCGGTGGTAGTTCATGACTTAAAGTGAGCATTGCAGGGCTCATATTCGTTTTTTTAACTTTAACTACTTGCCACCTGCCCACAGTAGATTTACTGTGGACAGGCGGCAGAGGCAGGCTGGATAATGTACCTGTATGTTGCTCCCTGTCTTCCAGGTTCAGAGTGAGCATACGCATGCCACCTGATGACCTGTGCTGTAATTGGACACAGCATGAGTTTGGCAGCAGGTTTCAGCCAGTGATTTTGCCTGAAATCAGCTGATTGGCTTTGTCCAATCACGCACAGAGTTCTGTGTGTACAAACATGTATACATGTGCATAGGAACAGCGATCTAGCTGTTTCTTCTCCCTGCAAAGCAGGCAGAAAAACGCAGAGATCAGAAAGTAAAAGCCGCACATATTTTTCACATTACACATTGTTAGGCACACAGTTAACCCCTTGATTGTCCTTAGATGTTAGCCCCTTCCCAGCCAGTGTCATTAGTACAGTAACAGTGTACAGTATTATCACTGATCACTGTATTAGTGTCACTAGCAGGTCAGTGTCTGTTAGTGCCAGATTACCCTATCACAGTCACACTATAAGTCGCTGCTCACCGCCATTACAGTAGAGCGTTTATAGCTGCGTAAATTCTGGTATATCTAACATAGTTCGTAGACGCTATAACATTCGCACAAACCAATCGATATACAATTATTGGGATTTTGTTTTTTTGTTTTTTACCAAAGACATGTAGCAGACTACTACATTTTGGCCTAAATTTATGAAGAACTTGGAATTTAAATTTTTTTTGGATATGTTTTATAACAAAATAGAAAATATCAGAGGGATTTTTTCAAATTTTTTGGTCTTATTTAGTTCATATAATAACAAATAAAAACCCAGTGGTAATCAAATACCGCCAAAAAAACAAAAACTCTATTTAATTTCATTTGCATACAGTGTTGCATGACCACGCATTTGCCAGTTAAAGTAGCGCAGTGCTGAATAGGAAAAAAATGACCATGAAGGAGGTAAAATCTTACAGGGGTCAAAATCTGCATAGGGGCATATAAAAAATAGCCCAGAGTTGGGCTTTTACACTGCCAGGAAATGTCCTATACAGGAAGGTTTAAAAATTTACATCTGGGATTTCTCATAAATTGTATGCATAGTACATGTGTGTTCCAATTCGGCTTTTTATAGTTCGTTGTTTTGGTGGTAATGTTTTCAATGCTGCATAACAGGTTTTGTTTGCAGGAATGCTGTCTACAATTGTTTTCTGGATTTTTCTTTCCAAAGAATATAATTCAACTTTAGTTTGCTGATGTAAAGATAACTCCTAACAGAGCATGTGAACCAGCAGGGAACCCTAAACAAAAAGCCGGTTTCCCATTCAACTAGTTCCACAATGGTCTAGCTTTGCTTCCTCTTGTGAGTCTGCAACTCTGTGCAACAAATGAGATTTAATGTGTAATTCTCCAAAAAGTGCTTATGTACATGGTGATGCACAAAGAAACCCTTTTTTTCAACGCAAACACTAGTCAAGTCTTTTTCAGCAGCTGTCACATTGAAGCTTTCTGTTATATAGTATTTGTCTTAGTTGCCTTAAGTTCTAATGTCAAAACAAAAGAAGCTGTCAACATCTCAATTTGCAACTTTTTTACTTTTCTCCAAATTTTCTGCAAAATAGGGCAGTAAAGTCTGTAACAAGATACATTTACTTGGAGCGATGTACTAAAACAGCCCTTCTTATAGTTCTACTCTTTGACCACCAATGTAAGCCGTATTCTTCTCTTTGACCACCAATGCATGCTTGCCGACTGAGCCATAGACAAAAGATGTCCTCGGTCAGAAGTGGAATACTGGCATTATGGCTGCAGCAATATGCCATGACCCCCGTATTGTTTTTTCAGCCTGCGATTCTCCAACCGATAAAAGTGGTCCAAGTGGCGGATTCACCGCTTGATCCTTGTGATCCTGTGGGTTTTTGGGCTTACCTGGATTATCAGTACCCCCAAAAACTGATCTAACAGTTGTGGCGGCTGGTAACAGAGATGAGCGGAGGAAAGATGGCCTTCGCTTATCTCTATGGTCTAGGACAGTGATGGCGAACCTTGGCACCCCAGATGTTTTGGAACTACATTTCCCTTGATGCTCATGTACTCTGCAGTGTAGTTGAGCATCATGGGAAATGTAGTTCCAAAACATCTGGGGTGCCAAGGTTCGCCATCACTGATCTAGAAGAACTATTTTTTTAAAGCATTAAATCAATGTTTTTTTGGGTTTTTTTTTTTTATCTAATGCTTTAAATTGTAGAGGAGAGATGTGGGGTCTTATTGACTCCACATCTCTCTATATAGAGGACCTGTCATTGCTTATTTCTATAACAAGGGATGTTTACATTTCTTATGATAGGAATAAAAGTGATCAAAACATTTTTTTTTTTTTAAAGGGACCGTGTAAAAATGATAAAATAATAATATTAAAACATTTTTTAAAGCACCCCCATCCCCCGTGCTCGTGCGCAGCGGTTGATGCATACGTAGGTCACGCCCACATATGTAAACAGTGTTCAAAACACACATGTGAGGTATCACCAAGAACGTCAGAGTGAGAGCAATCATTCTAGTACTAGATCTCCTTCACAACTCTAAACTGGTAACCTGTAGACATTTTTAAAGCGTCGCCTATAGAGATTTTTAAGTACTGTAGTTTGCGTCCATTCCATGAGCATGCACAATTTTAAAGCATGTTGGGTATCTATTTACTCGCCATAACATCATCTTTCATATTTTACAAAACAAATGGGTTATATTTTCTGTTTTGTTGTTTTCTAATTCAATAAAGTGTTTCTTTTCCCCAAAAATTGCTTTTATAAAACCGCTGCACTAATACCATGTGACATAAAAAATTGCAATGATCGCCATTTTATTCACTAGGGTCTCTACTAAAAAAAAAAATATGTAATGTTTGGGGGTTATAAGTAATTTTCTAGCAAAAAAACACTGATTTTTACATATGAGAGAAGTGCCAGAATTGGTCCGGTTGGCAAGTGGTTAAATCTCTTTGGCACTGTCCCAAAGCCAGCAGAGTGAAAGCAAATTGCCGTGCTTTATAAATGCTCTGTATCTTTTTTTTTTTTTTACCCAGTGGTATGGAATGGACCCCTAAATGCTATATATGCACATAACTTAATATGCATGTACTTACCATAAACAAATATTTCAGCAGCTAGGTCTGGTTTAAAAGTGGCATTGCTCCAATACCCCATATCTCAGGAGAATGCATTTCAGCACTGTGAAGGGACACATTCTAGTTGAGACATCTTTTACAGAAGGCAACAATAAGAGCTGATGATGTCACCAGCACCTACAGAACATAGACTGAAGCCGTGGTCCGAGGTAAAAAAATTACCCATGCAAGGGGGCCTCCCCACACTACAAGGATTAAATGCTTCCTAAGTCTAGGGGTAGAGTAATGAGCTGTAATATTTCCCTTACTCCTCAGGCTTCCACCACCCTGTGCTTTCTGATGTTATCACCTACAATGCAGGACCAGAAGTCCTGTCCCCATGAACCTGTCCCCATTCCTGAGTACTGGAGAGAAGAGGAGGAATAAGGGAAGTATTACAGCTTAGCATATAATTGTAGACCTATTGAGCATTTGAAGTACGGTATATGTGGACCCTCACCTTGTAAAACAACCCATTCAGTTTAAAATAGAAATGCAAAGAAACTGTTGCCCCAAAGGGCACAATTTTCCGTGTGCTGGTGATATCTATCGGGGTCCTATCTGTGGCACGGCCAAGGGACCTCCACATGCAACTGTATTGACCATCCAGGGACTTCACCCCAGAGGATCTTCTCAGAAAAATCTCGCTAGAAGGCATCTGGGATTTAAGGCTGGTTAGCTGCTCTGTGGCCTTGTGAGTGGATGGCTGTCTACAGATCAGGGTGACATTTGGTGCTATGGGAATTTAAGTGCCTGGGCAGTGCTACATGAGACAGCTTTCATAGCACCCCTGATCTGGCCATTCCCTTCAGTCTTGGGTGGGAAATGCAACACCAAAGAATAGAGAAGATAGTGCCTCCTCACTTTGGTATGACCAGGTATTTTATAGTCAGGAAGCAATACAAAGAGAACAGAATTCTTTTTAACATAGTACAACAGACACAAATCAGGAACATGAAATATTGGGATTACAAACATGTTAACCCTTACAGTGCATGGGCGGCTGACCCATTGCTTTGAGCTTTATTTAAAAGTTACTACCTTGGTTGGCCCTTCCAACAGGAGACCATTCAAAGGCAGATGAAATAGTCTGGAGCCACAAAAGCAATGGATGTACTTCAAGGAAGACATAAGTGAAGATAACCTTAGTAAGATTCTCATTTCATTCTAGGAGTGGCCCTCCCTACATTCATAAACTGTTAACATCAGCTCAAATCACATTATCTTTGGTGGTTGTAAATTAATGCCACCCCATGAAAGAAATATAAACCATTTAATTCTAATGACAATTTAATTCTGTCCACACTTTTTTCACTTTCTTACTGCCCTTCTGATTTTACTTTATTTTTCTCATGTCTAGAATCTTGATTGAAGGCCAGTGTAATCTGTAACTATGTGGTAATATATAATGATTTTGCCATAACTCTCCGAAGAAATATAGATACGCTGTGGTGTTTTAGCTTTCCTTTATATAGATCAGTGTTTGAGATTGCAGCAATTGCTTCTTTATGACATCTCCTTTTAAAGTGGATCTTTGTTATACAAGTGTCATCAACATTTAATGTGATAAGCAATACTTTGTCCCTGACAGACAGGTTTTTCAAGAGCAAGGGCCTAATATATACACACACACACACACACACACACACACACTGCTGTATTTAGGTTTTGTGATGCCCTAGGCCTGACTAAACTCGCTGACCCCCTAATTTAAATATGACCCACCCCTTCCTGTCAAGGCCACACCCCTTCCTTTTTAAGACCTGCCCTGTCATCTTCATGGGAGGAGGACAGAGGGACACCGGGGGAGGAGGACAGAGGGATGCTGTAGGAAGAGGACAGAGAGGGACGTTGTGGCGGTCAATAAGGCCTAGAGGATAGCAGGTTAGGCACTTCCTAATGGCTCAGTCCCTAGAAACAGTAATGGATAATGGCCAACGGGCCCTCTTACCAGATTCAGCGAAACCGCAACAGTGATCTCTCTGGCTGGATGTTCGCTCACTCTGGGTTGCTCGGGGTGACAAATCAGTAGTGTAGCATGTCTGTACCCTGGCAGTGGCTCAGGCTTTCTCCCTCTCTGGTGGTGTGGTTACAGCGTGGCTCCCTCTCTGGTGGTGCGGTTACAGTGTAGCTCCCTCTCTGGTGGTGTGGTTAAAGCGTGGCTTCCTCTCTGGTGGTGTGGTTACAACGTGGCTCCCTCCTTGGTGGTTCAGGTACAACGTGGCTCTGGTGGTGTGGTTACAGCGTGGCTCCCTCTCTGGTGGTGCGGTTACAGCGTGGCTCCCTCTTTGGTGGTGCGGTTACAATGTGGCTCTGGTGGTGCAGTTACAACATGTCTTCCTCTCTGGTGGTTTGGGTACAACGTGGCTCTGGTGGTGCGGTTACAGCGTGGCTCCCTTTTTGGTGGTTGGGGTACAACATGGCTCTGGTGGTACGGATACAGCGTGGCTCCCTCTCTGGTGGTTGGGGTACAACGTGGCTCCCCCTCTGGCCTCCCCATGCACAGTCTTTTCTTTTTCTCTTCTGTAGCACTCTGCTTTTTGCCAGGTCCCAGGTTCCCCCCCCCCGAGTGCATTCATGCTGGGGGACTGTAGCCTGCTGTCTGTTGATACAATGGGGCCACAGAAACACCACCAGTCTTTCGTGACATTGTTTCCCATGATGCCCCACTCCCTCAGTGTGTTATGATTGGCCCTCTGCTGTGGCCTATAGGGAGGGAATCGGAGTGGGCAGGAAGCCGGGCGGCGCTTAGGGGAACCCGATTAGATTCTCTGTCTCTTTTCCTGTTCAGCTTTCCAGGAGAAAGGAGGGGGGCGAGCGGGGGAGATACAGACACTGTGCAGCTCTCTTCTCCCTCTCACAGCGCCACTGCCGAGCTGATCACCGCTTTGCAGATGGAGGGGGGCTGACTGCACCCACTACAACTTCTTCCTGGTGTCACCCCAGTGCGGTCCGCCCCCCCATAGCAATGCCGCTGGACATAGGCGTGCGCAGCCTATTACATTAGGGTGTGCACCCCAAAGCTCAAACACGCGTGTGGGTGTGAGTATATAGTATATCTCTCTCCCCTCCTGCATAGTGAAAGAGAAGAGAGGGAGAGCTTTCCCATCACCCGCCAGCACACAGTGAAAGCTCCCTCCACCTGACAGAGCTAGGGCCTAAGCCTGGCAGGGGCGCAGTGTTCTATGAGGTGGGTGCAGAGTGTATAGTGAAGGGTGCAGGGTTCTGTGGGGTGGATGCAGGGTGCATAGTGAGGGGTGCAGGGTTCTGTGGGGTGGGGGCAGGGTGCATAGTGAGGGGTGCAGGGTGCTGTAGAGTAGGTTAGTATAGGGTGAGGGGTGCAGGGCAGATGGAAGGCACAGGGTCAGGAGAGGAGCAGAGAACAGTGTCAGAGGGGACCCAAGATAGCCTGGCAGGGTTAGAGGGTTAGCTGGTATTCACGATTTGGGCAGCCAGCAGTGTAGCCAATCTCATCCTGCAGCAGCACATCCACTTGAGGGTGGGGGGGATGAGTCGGCATCGCGAGGGAGGGACCAGGGACACACCAGAGGGATTCACGCAGCCAGCCATCCTCTGCACTTGAGCCTGCTGCTCCATCTCAGTCACCGAGAGCCGGGCACAGCATTGATCACTAGGATTCACCATCCCAGACCCACCACTCCCTCCACTGCACTGCGCTGTGCTGGGCACCGGAGTCTGGTGCCAAAGGAGGACTGTTTATCCACGTTCAGGAGCAGGTGGAGTAATCTTCCACAGCCTTTGCTTACAATTAGATTAAAGCCCTAGCAGATTGTTATAGAAGAAGCGGGTAGCCAGGACTTTAATTTAATTGTTGGGAACCACAGTGCAGTAGATCACTCCGCCTGCACCTAAAAGTGGTTAAATAGTCCCCTTTTGGCCCCGCCAGGCAGATAAACAATGGGGCTGTTTTTTCTTTTTAAATAGCTGCAGAGCAGAGGTGCCCAGAGTTTGATAGTTGGGCTCCTTTCTCAGCTGCCGGGAACCCATACAGAATTGCCAGGGCCAGGCAGAGCGATGCACATGGGGGTGATTAGGGTGTGCCCCGGCACACCCGGCACACCCTGTGCGCACGCCTATGCCGCTGGATTTAGATGTAATCCCCTGATGACGGCCCTGCGTGCAGGAGTCGGGAGGAGGACGCGAGTGCTTTTTTTTTGTGCAGTGGGGCCGCCCCCCTGCACAGTGCCGCCCTAGGCCTGGGCCTATATATATATATACAGTATATATATATATATATATATATATATATATACAAGTAGCACCCTGAAGTTTAGGCAGGGTTGGTGGTAGTTGCCTTGGCCAATTGTTAGGAGGTCAATTGATTTCGCCCTAATTCTGCAATTGTTCCACTCTCTCTTCTGTCGCTAGATGTCCAGGTATCTGGTGACATTAGATAAGACTAGGGCGTTGCAAGGACAGATTGGGAATGAATGGAGTGTCTCAGCCAATGGGCAAGGATTTTCTTGGGTCCCTTGGCCTGCTGGAAGAACCTATTTATTTGGGTGGAGTTCAGTGATCGGGGTTCTGTGTCACCTGCACCGCTGTCTGGGTGGACATGTGTCACCTGGCCCCAGGCTGCTAGGCCAGAAACCTAAAGCCTATCCTGGGGACGTCTGGCTGCTAGGCTATCTGAGAGTTTATCCAGAGGTAGTACAGGTTTGGGACTGCAAGCTTGTAGTCCAACCAGAAGAAACGGTTCCGACAGGCCGGGGAACCAGTTGTGGTTGGAGGTAGAAGGAAAACTGTCGCTACCTTGCTACCGGAGACCATTGTGAGTAACCTGAGGCCAATACCAGAGCAGGCTTCTAGCCAGCCGGGGACAGCGAAGAAGTTGGAAAACTTCAGCAAGTGCCAAGTCAGGGACCCAGCGGGACAGCAGAGGTGATGTTTGTGGAGTGCCAAGCCAGGGAACTAACGTGTCAGCAGGGGTGAAGCTTGAAGAGTATCTGTGAGTGCCAAGCCAAGGACCCAGGAGTGAGGCGGGGTGACACTTGAGAAAGATACTGAGTGCTACAGTGAAAAAGCTCAGGGGATCCAGTGGTTAGTGGATCTGAAGTCTAGTTAAAGATACTGGGAGCTCCTTGAGTGAAGACCCACAGGGAGTGAGTGTGGGGTAAAGAGAACTGTTCGTGTTGAATACCTTTACCGTTAGTAACAGCTACAAGATTGTTGCCATAGGAGACGGCGGTCCTACCTATACAGAAGTGGTGTCCAGCTGGAGGCCTTCACCTGTATAGTTGTCTACCTATAGAAGTCTCAGAGTGTCCTGGCCCTAACCCTCTCTCCCACAGGATGTCAGCTGTCCCTAACTCTGGAGGTCACCATCGGGCTTCAGGGGCCCTGGGACTTTGTTACATATGTTTTATATATATATATATTATATATATATATATATATATATATATATATATATATATATATATATATATATATATATATATATATATATTATGGGGGAGATTTTCTAAAGCTTGAGAGTGCAAAATCTTTCAGCCGCTCTGCAAAGGAACCAATCACCTTCCAGGTTTTATTGCTAAAGTTTAATTCAACAAGCTGACTAGCTACCATGCACAGCTGCACCAGATTCTTAGTGCTCCAGTTTTAGTATTTTAGTAAATCTCCCCCTATATGTCCATCACACCTAGATGAACTTGAATGTTGCAGTGTGACTGCAGACATTTGTGTCCAGTCAGCCAAAGGAGCATTAATGGGATTAGGTACTGAAGTTGGACCCTAAAGCTAGAGGTCCAATAGTTTTGATATGAGGGCTGTGTGCGTGCCACCTGGGTTCCTTAACACCAAACATGGCAAATCATGTTTTTTTGGACCTGGCTTTGTGCACAGGGTTACTGTCATTCTGGAATCGAAAAGTGTCTTTCTCATAATGGTTACCATAAGGTACTAAGTGTATAATTGTCTAAAATGTCTTGTATGCTTTATCAATAACAGTGCCTTGTCACTGGAGACACCTGTACTCAATAATTTGGAAGGGTGTCTACAGAATATATTTCCATAGTTTTCAGCTTTGACATGCCAAATTAGAATTTTGGGATGCCTTGGGCTGTTCCCATTTTGTGAAATATATTAAAAATCTAATTGGTACAGGGAGCTTTTATAATGGACAATAAGAAGTGTGCAGAGCCAAGAACTCAAAAAACTGAAATACCGATTAAGCATGGACTGACCCTTGAAATACTTTCCATAGAAAAAGAAAGAACCCGTTAGTATTAAACATCCATTGCGATGTAGCTAAAAACTACATGCAACATAGCTTTGTCATCTAGCAGTGTTTCTCAACCTCTGCCGCGGGGGGCGGAGCCTGGCGGCAAATTCAAAAAAGTGAAAAATCATAATACATACAGTACACTGTAATCTTACAGATTACATTACTGTATGAAATCATTTTACATCCCTTTTGTCCCCAGTGCTTTGTCCAATGCCCTGCATGCAGTTTTATATAATATATACTGTTCGCAGTTTTATATTATATATATATACTGTGCTTTCTGCCTGGAAACTTGAGATTGTCCATAGCAACCAAAAAGTGTCCCTTTACGTCAAAATTGGTTTGTGACCAGCTAGAAAATAAGATTATTATTATATTATTATTTTATATAATTATTTATATTTATTTATTATATTATAATTTATGATTTTGTGTTTCAAACTTCATCATACCCGGGATATCTACTAGACTCTTGGTGGACACATTAACCACTTGACAACTGGGCACTTAAACCCCCTTAATAACCAGACCAATTTTCAGCTTTTGGTGCTCTCACATTTTGAATGACAATTACTCAGCCATGCAACACTGTAATATGAAATTTTTGTCCTTTTTTTCACACAAATGGAGCTTTCTGTTGGTGGTATTTAATCACCGCTGGGTTCTTTATTTTTTGCGCCGTAAAAGAAAAAAGACCGAAAAATCTGTAAAAAAATGCATTTTTCTTCATTTCTGTTATAATATTTTGCAAATTAGTAATTTTTCTTCATATATTTTGGCCAAAATTTATACCGCTACATATCTTTGGTAAAATTAACCCAAATCGGTGGATATTATTTGGTCTTTGTGAAAGTTATAGAGTCCAAAAGCTATGGTGCGAATATCTGAAAATTGATCACACCTGAAGTACTGACGGCCTATCTAATTTCTTGAGACCCTAACATGCCAGAAAAGTACAAATACCCCCCAAATGATACCTTTTTGGAAAGAAGACATTCCAAGGTATTTAGAAAGATGCATGGTGAGATTTTTGAAGTTGTCATTTTTTCCCACAATTCTTTGCAAAATCAAGGTTTTTTTTTTACTTTTTTTTTTTCCCACAAAATTGTCATATTAGCAGGTTATTTCTCACACACCACATATGCATACCACAAATTACACCCCAAAACACATTCTGCTATTACTCCCGAGTACGGCGATACCACATGTGTGAGACTTTTACACAGCGTGGCCACATACGGAGGCCCAACATGCAGGGGAGCACCTTCAGGCGTTCTGGAGCACCCAGGCCAATTCTGACATTTCTCTCCTACATGTAAAAATCATCATTTATTAGCTAGAAAATTACATAGAACCCCAAAACATTATATATGTTTTTTTAGCAAAGACCCTAGAGAATACAATGGCGGTCGTTGCAACTTTTTATCTCGCACGGTATTTGCGCAGCAATTTTTTTAACGCGTTTTTTTTGGGAAAAAAACTGTTTTGTGCTTTACAAAAACCAAAACAGTAAAGTTAGCCTAATGTTTTTGCATAATGTGAAAGATGAAGTTATACTGAGTAAATAGATACCCAACATGTCACCTTTCAAAATTGCACGCGCTTGTGGAATGGCGCCAAACTTTGCTACTCAAAAATCCCCATAGGCGACGCTTTAAAATTTTTTACTGGTTACATGTTTTGAGTTACAGAGGAGGTCTAGGGCCAAAATTATTACTCTCGCTCTACCGATCGCAGCGATACCTCACATGTGTGGTTTGAACACGGTTTTCATATGTGGGCGGGACTTACGTATGCGTTCGCTTCTGCATGCGAGCACGCAGGGACAGGGGCGCTTTAAAATTTTTTTTTTTTTTTTTATTGTTCATTTTACTTTATTTATTTTAGTTTGATGCTTTTTTCCAAAAAAAAAAAATTTTGACCACTTTTATTCCTATTACAAGGAATATAAACATCCTTGTAATAGGAATATGGCATGACAGGTCCTCTTTACAGTGAGATATGGGGTCAATAAGACCCCACATCTCACCTCTAGGCTGGGAAGCCTGAAATAAAAAAAAAAAAAAAAACGATCCTGGCTTCGATCGTAGCGGTGAGTCGGTAGAAGCGCGGGAGGGGGGGACATCCCCTCTCGCCTCCCGTAAGAACGATCAAGCAGTGGAACAGCTGCTATGATCATTCTCATGGTGTAGGGAATCGCCGGCTGAAAAAGTCGATATCTGAATGATGCCTGTAGCTGCAACCATCATTCAGATATCTCCGCACAAAGTCAAGGACGTTGTATGACGGCCGGTGGGCGGGAAGTGGTTAAAACGCTTTTTTTTTTTTAACACAAAGTTGTCCATTTATACAATATTTTTAACACATAACATGTACATGCCAAAAATGACACCCCAAAATAGATTCTCCTACTCCTCCTGAGTACGGCGATACCACATGTGTGAGACTTCCACAGCCTGGCCACATACAGAGGGCGAGTACAGCTGAGCATGGCTCAGCATGGCAGGGCATGGCAGGGTATGGCGGGGTATTGCGGGGTATTGCAGGGTATTGCAGAGTATGGCGGGGTATTGCGGAGTATGGCGGGGTATTGCGGAGTATGGCGGGGTATGGCGGGGCATGGCAGAGTATGGCGGGGGCATGGCAGAGTATGGCGGGGGCATGGCAGGGTATGGCGGGGGCATTGCAGAGTATGGCGGGGGCATTGCAGAGTATTGCACAGCATTGCAGAGTATTGTGGGGGCACTGCAGAGTATGGCGGGGGCATTGCAGAGTATGGCGGGGGCATTGCAGAGTATTGTGGGGGTATTGCAGAGTATTGTGGGGGTATTGCAGAGTACTGCACAGCATTTCAGAGTATTGTGAGGGTATTGCAGAGTATTGTGGGGGTATTGCAGAGTATTGTGGGGGTGTTGCAGAGTATTGCACAGCATTGCAGAGTATTGTGGGGGTATTGCAGAGTATTGCACAGCATTGCAGAGTATTGTGGGGGTATTGCAGAGTATTGTGGGGGTATTGCAGAGTATTGTGGGGGTGTTGCAGAGTATTGCACAGCATTGCAGAGTATTGTGGGGGTATTGCAGAGTATTGCACAGCATTGCAGAGTATTGTGGGGGTATTGCAGAGTATTGCACAGCATTGCAGAGTATTGTGGGGGTATTGCAGAGTATTGTGGGGGTATTGCAGAGTATTGTGGGGGTGTTGCAGAGTATTGTGGGGGTGTTGCAGAGTATTGCACAGCATTGCAGAGTATTGTGGGGGCATTGCAGAGTATTGTGGGGGCATTGCAGAGTATTGTGGGGGTATTGCAGAGTACTGCACAGCATTGCAGAGTATTGTGGGGGTATTGCAGAGTATTGCACAGCATTGCAGAGTATTGTGGGGGTGTTGCAGAGTATTGTGGGGGTGTTGCAGAGTATTGTGGGGGTGTTGCAGAGTATTGTGGGGGTGTTGCAGAGTATTGCACAGCATTGCAGAGTATTGTGGGGGTATTGCAGAGTATTGTGGGGGCATTGCAGAGTATTGTGGGGGTGTTGCAGAGTATTGTGGGGGTATTGCAGAGTATTGTGGGGGCATTGCAGAGTATTGTGGGGGTGTTGCAGAGTATTGCACAGCATTGCAGAGTATTGTGGGGGTATTGCAGAGTATTGCACAGCATTGCAGAGTATTGTGGGGGTATTGCAGAGTATTGTGGGGGTATTGCAGAGTATTGCACAGCATTGCAGAGTATTGTGGGGGTGTTGCAGAGTATTGTGGGGGTGTTGCAGAGTATTGTGGGGGTGTTGCAGAGTATTGCACAGCATTGCAGAGTATTGTGGGGGTATTGCAGAGTATTGCAGAGTATTGTGGGGGTGTTGCAGAGTATTGTGGGGGTGTTGCAGAGTATTGCAGAGTATTGTGGGGGTGTTGCAGAGTATTGTGGGGGTGTTGCAGATTATTGCAGAGTATTGTGGGGGTGTTGCAGAGTATTGCACAGCATTGCAGCGTTAGGGATGGATGGATGCCTGGATGTCTCTGTGCAGCGCTATGGGCACTACACATACAGCCCACAGCGCTGCAGACATCCATCCATCCGCCTCTCCGGTCACTGTGTACCGATCGGTACACAGGCGGGGAGGAGAGGGGGAGGAGAGGAACCGGCGTCATCAGATGACGCCGGTCTGTTTACATGTGATCGCGCCGTCATTTGACGGCGCGATCACATGGTAAACGGCCGCGATCAGCGGATCAGGGATCGGCGATGCGCCGGGTCCTCTGGACCCGGCGGTCACGGATGTGTTCGAGTGCGCGCCCCAGGGGGCGCGCGAGAGGGGAATTCTGGGAGGACGTCATAGTACGCCCTCCCAGAGTTATCCAACCGCCCTGCAGCCGTCATTCGGCTATGGGCCGGTTGGTAAGTGGTTAAAGTGTGTTATTGCTAAGAATTACAGGCCTACAATATTAAACGCCAAATTTCTATGCAAAATAATTGTACCGCTTTGAGACGCAAAAATCTGACATAATCATACCGCCAGGGAGGCTACAACGTATGCACAATTTTCAGGCACCTCTAATGCATTTACACATTGCAGCAGCATCCATACATGTAGGACACCCAACATTAGAGAGGATTTATTCTTGCAAAGCAAATACACTTTTGCACACTGGTGCTGACTATTATTCCAGCATGTGTTCTCTCTCATTTTCTCTTGACCACTCAGCTAACGTGAGCCCAGTGCTGACAGGGAGGGGCAGGGTCAAACAAGGATGCTGTTCAGGTGCCAGACATTCTTCTTATCAACCATTGACATCAGCAGTTGTTAGGACGCTGATGGCTGGCCCACATGGTGCCCAAGGTTGTAATGTTGCACAATGAAAATCTAGGGGCCTGTTTTTTTTTAACAGGCCTGGTTGGACCAAGAGGTAGGCTGGTGTAAACGGGCACAAGTATGTTTACACCCGCCTATCCACAGGAATGCATGGACCTTTTCGATCAGGTCCGCCTGAAAAAACTGACATCACCCGTGTGAAAGAGCCCCTGGGCTTTGTGTAAAAAAAAAGGCAGGCTTGATCCTCCCGATGGCTTGTACCAATTGTTGGCAATTATTATGCATTTTTTCAAGGCACCCCTGAAGAACTCAGGAGGAATCCCCGGAGTGCCTAGGCTGGTACAGTGCAGTGTTTACTAGATTGGCCACACAATAGCTCTCAAAAGAACCAAATGCCTGTAGTGAGGTAAAGGCAGAAAGGTAGGATTTGAAGCAGGTTGACTTTTATTATTATAGCCAATCTACCACTGGTGTCATCTCTTCGTGCCTCCCTTGACATATGCAAAGTAACACACCCAGTAAAAACCCTGCGCCAAACAGTTCAACCACAGTAACAGAGTTTTCTAAATGGCAAAACTACCATGTTGCATTTAGATTTTGGCTGCAGAGTCCAGTAGAGGTTCACTACTAATATTTAAAAAAAAGCAGCATACTGTTAGGGTCTGGATTTGAAGCTGGAACCTCTGCTGTGTCTCTTCCTGCTGAGCCTCTTCCTGCTGAGCCTCTTCCTGCTGAGTTACCTGAAATGTTGGACAGTTTCCTAGACAATTCTTTGAATGATTCTGCCTTGAACCTTGTTTGTCTTAAACCCTGAACTCTTCGCTCCTCCCATAAACTTCCTGATTTAAGCCATGTCGCTGCACCAGGTCTCCAAAAAAGCAGCATAAATCATAGTGGAGGCCTTTTTGTTTTTTCCTATGATTTATGCTGCTTTTTTGAAGACAAAGAGCACCACCTTGCCGGAATCTTCACTGTCACAGCACATCACTGGCCCCCTGGATGTAGATGTTGGTATACATCATCCTTTCTACAGGAGTTCTAGTTGGAGAGTGTGTCCTGGAGGATCGTTTCATGCTTGATTGACCCACCGCCACTAGCGTGTGTGTCCACGATTTGGGGTAAGAGTACCCATCCCCCTTCCCTGGTATTGGATACACATCCTTGTGTGCTGTGTGAAAATTACTCTATATACTACAGTTCTGTCAATTTTTTCATAAGAATAACAACACCTAAATATTACCCCTATGAGATGGAATATTTTACATTGAATGTCTTCATGGATTTATGAGTGTTCACTATAAGTATATTGCTATACGGAAAAGCTTTGGTTAGAAAACGTTCTATGTGGACTATCTGTGTTCCTTCTGTTCTGGGTATTTTGCTGTGTCCACATGAGTTCACCTATTGTTCTTATTTATGCACTGAGCACTTTTGTATACTTTTTTGAATGTGTATTCATTTAATCATTCACTATCTCACTTTTGAATACCTACCCCAGAGGGATCTCCAGGGTTGTTATATTCCCTTAGCGCTGCATTTTTAAAATTTTTATGATACATTTTACATTGCTCGTCTCCAGGACTTTTCCAGAGCCTCTCCAAGCCTATGGAACTCCTTACCCCAATCTGTCCATCTATCTCCTACTCTATTAGCTTTTAGACGATCCCTGAAAACCCTCCTCTTCAGAGAAGCCTACCCTACCCACACCTGACAACTGTATTTTCATTTTCTCCATCAGCTCATCCCCCACAGCTACTACCCTTTGTTCAACTTGACCCTCCCTTCTAGATTGTAAGCTCTAATGAGCAGGGCCCTCTGATCCCTCCAGTATTGAATTGTATTGTAATTGTGCTGTCTTCCCGATGTTGTAAAGCGCTGCGCAAACTGTTGGCGCTATATAAATCCTGTATAATAATAATAATTTTACGTTCATCTGACAGAAACAGAGTAGCTACCTCCATACTTCATCATATAGCGCCCATCCCTTGCTTCCTATTTGCCACGCATGGGCGATTTTTGGAGATCACAGGGCAAGACATACCACCACCGGTTACATGGCTGCTCCTGAATAGAGATGCACCGTGCCCTGATCATGACGGATGAAGGAGAGACGAGCTTAGCGTGTAGAGAATAGAGTTGTCACATGTCTTTGTGCTGTGGCTTTTCGGGGGCTGCTGTTTTGTCTTTGAGAGTGATGAAGTCCAAGTGCGGCACACCTGGAGTGCCTTTCCTTGAGCATAACCGCTGCGATCAGCCGGACAGACACATTACTCATGAACGTTACGCTAGATGCTATCACTGGGAGCCCAAGTCGAGGGATTTTCATTCAGAGTGTGATTTATGCTCTGCAACTAAAAGGACTTGATATTACAGGGAACGTTAAAACCAGACAATAGAGAGGATTTGTAATAATGTTCACTTCCTCACTCCCACTTCACCTGAAAGACTGCTAAGTATTCCAGGACACAGCAGGACACAGCCACATAGTAAAAATGGTCCAAAAAATGTATCTTTGTGTCAGACGTTCTCTCTTTTTTTTTTTTTTCAACCTCACTGCCTGACGCATGATCTAAAAATAACCCTCCTAAACTCCCGTCAACCGCTATCAAGTTACATTTACCATAATTACCTTTAAATAGCAACTTCTGGAGGGTCTGCTGCCAGAAGACATATTGGCGCGTACCTTTCCAGAATTCCGCTAAGTCAAACCGAGTAGTTTGGGTTGCTGGCGGATGCACTGGTGGGAACCAAGGCTGCAGGCTTTTGTAAAACTCTTGACATGAGGAAGATACATTGATGTATGACTTTCTGACATCCATATATCATATATTAGCACGAGTATCTGTTACTTACATTGATGTACTGTTTTAATATCATCATTTTTCAGAAGCAGGCTCCTGTTTTGTTATTGTTAAAGTGGTTGTAAACCCTTCTCTGTGAGTTTTACCTATAGGTAAGCCTAGAATAAGGCTTACCTATAGGTAGTGGAAATATCTCCTAAAATGTGTGCCGTTTAGAAGATATTTCATGTATAGTTTTATGGCATTTTTATTATTATTATTTTATTTTTTTTTTAGTAATGGCGGTGATTTGCGAATTTTATCGTGACTGCGATATTATGGCGGACACACCGGATACTTTTGACACTATTTTGGGACCATTGTCATTTATACAGAGATCGGTGCTATAAAAATGCACTGATTACTGTGTAAATGACACTGGCAGGGAAGGGTTTAAACACTAGGGGGCGATCAAGGGGTTAAGTGTGTCATAGGGAGTGATTCTAACTGGGGGGTGATGGGCTACCTAGGACAGCGATCACTGCTCCCGATCACAGGGAGCAGTGATCTCTGTCATGTCACAAGGCAGAACGGGGAAATGCCTTGTTTTTTCATAGGCATCTCCACGTTCTGCGGCTGTGTGACACGATCGCCGGGACACCGGCGGACATCGAGTCCGCAGGTACATTCACGCTCTACGCGGCGGGAGCACATGCGCGCCTGCTAGCCCCGCCAATTAAAGGGGACGTACAGGTAAGCCTATTTGCCCACCGCTGCCATTGTGCCTACGTATATCGTTGTGCAGCGATCGGCAAGTGGTTAATATACACTTTATTGGGATTTTTTTTTTTTTTACCAAAGACTTATAGCAGAATACATTTTGGCCTAAATTTATGAAGAAATAAATGTTATTTTAATTTTTTTTTAATGGATATGTTTTATATTAGAATGTAGAAAACAATGGTTTTTTTTGTTCAAAATTTTTGGCCTTTTTTTGCTAATATAATAACAAATTAAAAACCCAGTGGTGATCAAATACCATCAAAGAAGCTCTATTTGTGTGAAAAAAAAAAAAAAATATATATATATATATATATATATATATATATATATATATATAAAATGAAGATATAAATTTCATTTATGTATATTGTTGCATGACCAGACAATTGCCAGTTAAAGTAGTGCAGTGCTGAATAGCAAAAAATGGTCATGATGGGGGTGAAACCTTCTGGTGGTCAAATGGTTAAACCAGCCTTTCTTAACACTTTTTAATATGGAGGAACCCTTGAAATAACTTTCAGGTCTCAGGGAACGCCTGCTAATAGTTGCTGTGTCTACAGGTCATCTTACGTTAGCGCAAATAGTGATTTGAGATATAAGAATAAAAAAAATAAAGAATATCTTAGCATGTCTGAAAACCAGTGCTGTTCTGTAAGACAAAAATATTTTCACTAATAACAATAAAATAAAAACAATAATGACCAGAAAATATACTCAGACAGTTACGTTGATCATTGATGATCAATGGCAAAATGACACATTACATTGAGGGTCACTGGAAAAGTGCCCTCCTTTGCTTGGTAGTCATTGAAATGCCTCTTTACATTGGTGGATTGCAGAAAGCCCCCCCTAGCTTGGTGGTCAATGGGAGAAGGACCCTCTTAAATTGGAGGCCCTTGAAGTGATGGCCCCTTTACATTAGTGGTTGGTTCATAGAATGCTTCTTACATTGGTGGTCAGTTTGAGGATTTCTCCTTACAATAGTTGTCAGAAAAAAATACTTCCCTTACAAAAAGATCATTGGTGTCAGTGGCTACTTATCTGAAAGACAGGGATTGCCCATTGCTAAAGGAAACCCTGATAACCTCTGGAGGAACCTCCAAAATGGCCCATTACATTGTCATGGGAAAAGTGCTGCCTTATGTTACTGGTCATTGTAGTGCCTCCTTTTCTTGGTAGTCATTGAAGTGCTTCTTTATATTGGCGGTTATTGCATAAAGTCCCCCCCCCAGCCCCCTCTCCCCTTAGCTTGGTGCTCAGTGGGAGAAGGACCCTCTTAAATTGGAGGCCAATAGAGGAATAGCCTCTTTGGTCAGCTCAAGGAATGCTCCTTACTTTGGTGGTCATTTTGAGGAATTGTGCTTACTTTTGTGGTCAGTGGGAAGAATGCTTCTTACGATGGTGGTCAAAATTGTGAGAATTTATTTTTAAATTATTAGTACATTAAAGCAGAACTTCATTCAAAAGGGGACGTTTCGCTTTTCTGCCTCTTCCCCCCTCCTAACTTTTGAGCACTTTTTTGGGGGAGGGGGGCACTTACCTAGTTTTAATAGGTACCCACTCCTACCCCAATTCCACTTAGATCACCTAGGCAATCTGAGTGGAAGTTCGCCCCTTCCCCCCCTTGCCTGCAGCCTTCTGAGTCACATCACAGGTTCCTGAAGGCTGCAGGACCATTCACTAAGTGTAGCATGGCTCATTCATTCACAGTGGTAAGCCAGCTGTATAGTTGCAAGAAGTCACAGCGGACTTCACTCACTATCCAGCGCTGGATCCCTGGACAGGTAAGTTTCCTTTTATTAAAAGTTAGCAGCTGCAGTATTAGTAGCTGCTTACTTAAAATTTTTTCAGGGGGGACTGAAGTTTCTTTCTAACCTCTTTGCTCTGGTGCCCCCCCCCCCCCCCCCCGGCCCTTTAAAAGGTTTATGACGCCAGGAGCCGGTGCTTAATATCACGTGACCGCCGTCATTGGCTGTCATGGCGATCACGTGGTCATAAAACTTCCGATCATAAGCAGCAATAAGGAGCTTTTGGTTAAGCAGCAATAACTGTGCTGGGAGAACGCAGCGTGCACGCTCTTGGCAGAGCTGTATTGACAGCAATTTATGCAAATATGCGTCCTCTCCGCGCCAAGGACCAGGTGCTGGGAGGCCGCATATTTGCTTACATTTATTTTTTTAAGGGGGACTGAAGATTCTCTTTAACCTCTTAGCGCTGGCACCTCCCGGCCCTTTAAGCGGTTTATGATGCGGGGTGGGGTTTCACGTGACCGCCGGGATTGGCTGTCACGGTGGTCACGTTGTCACAAAACTCCCAGTCGTAAGCAGTGATCGGGAGCTTTCGGTCAAGCAATGGTAACTGTGCCAGGAGGGTGCAGCGAGCATTCTGTTGGCACAGGTGTATTGCAAGCAATTCATGGAAATATGCGGCCCCTCGGTGCTAAGGACCAGGCCGCACCAAGCCGGCACCAAGAGGTTAAAAAATGAAAATGTGTACAAAAAATACACTAATTTTGCTTTAAATGCGCCAGATTAAAAAAGTATACTAACCCAAAATTCTCAGTACACATGTAAACAGTTTGCAAATTTTGCATCAAATTGGTCTACACACATTTCAGGCCCTGTATAGCTATTCTCCTATACTGTTTTCCTATTGCCTGCCTTCCCCCAGCAGGAAAGTCAAATTGCCAATTCAATAACAGATGAAGGATAATCCTATTCACAGATGTGATGTGAAAGAGCGTAACAAGAAATGTATTTGTGTAAGGTAATTTGTCATTTCCCTTTTATACACCTTGCAATAGTTTGAAAAAGGAGCAGAATTCTTATTTTCCAGATGAAAACTGCCTAGTGCGGGAAAACTGCATTTTTTTTTTTGTAAAAACAAATCAGAAACAAAAACAAAAACAGAAAAAAAAGAAGAGCAAAAATGTACCTAAAGTACATATAATCTCAATCACTATGATCTCATTAAGACTTTAGTGTGTTAAAGCAGACCTTTAAAGGGAAGGGGAAAAAAAGCACCAAGCAGGCATTGTGTAGCACAATTTATTAGAAGATAAAAAAATTATATAAACAGCAACAGCACTCACAAGTGGGTGTAGTGGGGGATGATGACAGTTAGCAGTGGATTTGAAGTACAAGTGTGAACCGGAAGCTATGGTCTTTACTAAGGATGAGCCGAACACCCCCCGCTTCTGTTCGCACCAGAACTTGCGAACAGGCAAAAAATTTGGACAAACACACGAACACCGTTAAAGTCTATGGGACACGGACATGAAAAATCAAAAGTGCTCATTTTAAAGGCTTATATGCAAGTTATTGTCATAAAAGGTGTTTGGGGACCCGGGTCCTGCCCCAGGGGAAATGTATCAATGCAAAAAAGTTTTAAAAACGGCAGTTTTTTTGGGAGCAGTGATTTTAATAATGCTTAAAGTGAAACAATAAAAATGAAATATTCCTTTAAATATCGTGCCTGGGGGGTCTCCTTAGTATGCCTGTAAAGTGGCACAGTTTTCCCGTGTTTAGAACAGTACCACAGCAAAATTACATTTCTAAAGGAAAAAAGTTATTTAAAACTGACCGTGGCTGTAATGTATTGTCGGGTCTCTGCAATATAGATAAAACTCATTAAAAAAAATGGCATGGGTTTCCCCCAGTCCATTACCCCCGAACCAAAAATTAAAAAGGAAATTGCATAGGGGTCCCCCCAAAATATTAAGGGGAACAATACGCCAAATAAAAAAAAAATGATGCAGGGGTCCCCCTAAAATTCATACCAGACCCTTATCCGAGCACGTAACCTGGCAGGCCGCAGGAAAAGAGGGGGGATGAGAGAGCGCCCCCCCAATTGAACCGTACCAGGCCACATGCCCTCAACATGAGCAGGATGCTTTGGGGTCCCCAAAGCACCTTGTCCCCATGTTGATGGGGACAAGGGCCTCATCCCCACAACCCTTGCCCAGTGGTTGTGGGGCTCTGCGGGCAGGGGGCTTATCGGAATCTGGAAGCCCCCTTTAACAAGGGGAACCCCAGATCCCGCCCCCCCATGTGAATTGGTAACGGGTACATTGTACCCTTACCATTTAAAAAAAAAGTGTCAAAAATAGTAAAAAAGACAGGAGACACTTTGGGACAAGTCCTTAAAAAATAAAAAAATAAAAATTGTCCCACGATTTATGACATGGGAGGCTCCCGCTGAGTGACGCTTCTTCTCGGTGATAGCTGTTATATAGCTGAGGGCGGGGCCACTCGGTGACGTAAATGGGCGACCCCGCCTTCCTCTGACGTCACGTGGCGTCAGAGGAGGGCGGGGTCACCTGTTTACATCACTGGGGGGCCCCGTCCTCAGCTATATAACAGCTGTCAAAGCTAGAAGCCTACAGTGTTTCTTTTTTGGCTCGACGGGTGACATGAGATGGATTTACATCGTGGGACATTTTTATTTTTTTATTTTTTAATAAAGGACTTGTCCCAAAGTGTCTCCTGTCTTTTTTACTATTTTTGACACTTTTTTTTGTGAAATGGTAGGGGTACAATGTACCCATTACCAGTTCACATGGGGGGGGCGGGATCTGGGGATCCCCTTGTTAAAGGGGCTTCCAAATTCCGATAAGCCCCCTGCCCGCAGAGCCCCACAATCACTGGACAAGAGTTGTGGGGATGAGGCTCTTGTCCCCATCAACATGGGGTAGGGCCTCATCCCCACAAGGTGCTTTGGGGACCCCAAAGCATCCTCCCCATGTTGAGGGCATGTGGCCTGGTACGGTTCAGGAGGCTCAGGTAGGCCATGGCATTTAAACAATGCCCAATTGGTACTAAGGGGCCCAAAGTGTGCCAAGAAAATATCCCCCACACCATTACACCACCACCACCAGCCTGAACCATTGATACAAGGCAGGATGGATCCATGCTTTCATGTTGTTTACACTAAATTCTGACCCTACCATCTGAATGTTGCAGCTGAAATCGAGACTTATCAGACCAGGCAATGTTTTTCCAATCTTCTATTGTCCAATTTTGGTGAGCCTGTGTAAATTGTAGCCTCAGTTTCCTGTTCTTAGGTGACAGGAGTGGCACCCGGTGTGGTCTTCTGCTGCCGTAGCTCATCTGCTTCAAGATTTGATGTGTTCTGCATTCAGATATGGTATTCTGCATACCTTGGTATTAAGGTGGTTGTTTGAGTTACTATTGCCTTTCAATTATCTCAAATCAGTCTGCCCATTCTCCTCTGACATCAACAAGGCATTTCCATCCACACAATTTCCGCTCACTGGATATTTTCTCTTTTTCGGGCCATCCTCTGTAAAGCCTAGAGATGATTTTGTGTGAAAATCCCAGCAGATCAGCAGTTTTTGAATACTAGCTCGTCTGGCACCAACAACCATTCCACGTTCAAAGTCTCGTAAATCCCTTTTCTTCCCAATTCTGATGCTCGGTTTGAACTTCAGCAAGTTGTCTTCACCACATCTAGATGCCGAAGTGCATTGAGTTGCTGCCATGTGATTGGCTTATTAGCAATTTATTTTACTAAGCAATTGAACAGGTGTACCTAATAAAGAAGCCAGAGAGTGTATATCATTTTTTTTTTCATCACTTTATGCCTGGTTCACTGAGAACCACATTTCTGGGTCCAAAATGTTCTTTCCTGTTTAACTATACAATTAAAACTGCCTAGAGTGACCATGCTGCTTTTCTACTAAAGATCCTATAGAATATTGTCATCCAGCATGTATATAACTGCCATCTGTTTGTCGGATTGGTTAATAAAGCAAGGTATAAGTATCTATTAGGAATTGTGAAAGCGGGTCTACATTTTTGTACAAAAAAAAAAACAGTTCTGCATTAACAATGGTAAAAATAAATGGGTGGACAGACTAGGCTGTTATCTACTCCGCAGCATGCATGACAACACAAAAGTTTGGGTGGGCTTCAAGGTTGACCGGATAATCTGTAAATAACAAGCAAAATAGTCAGGGAGTATCCACGATATCAGCAAGCTGTGGTTTGTGGGACCTTATCTGCTGTCAGTGTCAGAATTCAGCTATGCCAAGGCGGGGGAGCGGAATATGACGTTGTGGGTATCAGAGATCAGAGCGGTTCCTAGTATTGGATTGTAGAGGATAAGTCTGAACTAATGGCAGTCATTTTGGTTTAGGTCACCTTTAAAGGGAAACCATAATTTTTTGTTCATTTGATTAACTACCATTTTTTGTCCATTTGACTTTATTTCTAAAGTGCACCTATTCCTAGAAAATGGGCATTAAAATACTTATCGGGGACAACGCGGGCTTCGTTTGCAGGTAAGTGTCACATAATGTGTTAGTATGCGATGCATATTAGCACATTATGCCTTTATTTTGTAGGGAAGAAAGAAAGGAAGAAAAACCCACCAGGGTTTACTTCCTCTTTAACGGTTTCAAAAAACAATTAGATTCCTGAAATGCCGGGATTGCTAACTGTCGCATTTGTTCATGTCCTCAACCAAACTGTCAAACCAACAAATGGCTGGTGTTATAACTGATCACATGTGCAGCACCATGGCGGTTGCAGATCAAACAGAAGCAGCTTCCTTGGCTGTAAAGGATAGGAGGTTTTAATTCCGCTTTAAGGATGTTGGCAGATCGGCCTCTATAAATTTGGCAGTGTCTAAAAATATACAGCAACTAAGCATGTGCAGAGCAGGGTAAGATGTGTATTAATAGATTTTTAATAGTATAGACATTTATTTTTTAATGTTTTACATAGCTATAACTGCAAAAGGGGCCAGCTTGAAGTGATCTAGCAGGACCTAATTTTCTGACTAAAGTTCCACTTTAAGTGCACTTTAAATTAAAGTGTAGTTATTCTTTTAACTCTCTTTTTCTAACCTAACCCACCCTCCCCATCCCCAGATACGTATACACCTCGATCTGACTGCCGTCCACTCACCTCGAGTCTTCAGTGTTCTGCCCCCACCTGCACGTTACAACCCCACAGGCTTCAATGAGGCCATCTCCTGAGGTCAGAGATGTTCACAACATCTCATCATTGAGTTTTATGGGCCTGTAATGCAAAGGTAAGCCATGATGCTGAAAACATGCCATCCTGGATGTAAACAGACGGAGGGGAAGCTCTGCTATATGCCCTCCTCCCCCTCTCCTTATCTGTATTTGGCACTTTTTTGGGGAGTAGGTACCTGGTTATTTCTGTTGTTGGATGTGAACAAACAGTTGAAGCCATGGGCATCATTTTAAAGTACATATGCATCTAGGGATGGGGAGGGTGGGTTAGATTCGATCAGGAAAGGGGAGTTTAAAGGATAAGTGCACTTTGTTTTAAAGTGCACTTGAAGTTTAAAGCTAGCAGAAGCTGTATGCTTTTGGATTATCTTTCTTAAATTGAATTTCTTTAGGATCCAAGCAGAAGATCAGTTAAAATGAGTTTCAGGAACATACCTCAGCATGAGTATCAGTAACATACCTCAGCATGAGTATCAGTAACATACCTCAGAATGAGTGTCAGTAACATACTTCAGAATGAGTGTCAGTAACATACCCCAGCATGTCCCTGACACACATTTGAACCAAGGAAGCCACTTAGATAAGTAGTAAAAAGTATTTAACAAGTCTTCAGCTTCCTAGCTGCACCTGTTCATTACAGGCCCATAAACCTCTATGAGGACATGTCCCCAGCATCTCTGACCTCAGGAGATGGTTTCCTAGAAGTTTGTGGAACTGTAACGTGCAGGTGCGGCCAGAGCACTGAAGCTTTCTTTTGTTGGATGTGAACATATGCATCTGGGAATGGTGAGGGTGTATTAGGTTAGGTCAGGGAAGGGGAGTTTAAAGGATAAGTGCACTTTGTTCTAAAGTGCACCTGAAGTTTAAAGCCAGCAGAAGCTGTTTTCTTTTAGATTATCTTTCTTAATTTGAATATCTTTAGGTTCCGAGCAGAAGATCAGTTGAAATGAGTGTCAGTAACATATCTCAGCATGTTTCTGACACTCATTTGAACTGAGAAAGCCACTTAGATGAGTAGTGAAACGTCTTTAACAAGTCTTCAGTGTCTTGGCTGCACCTGTGAATTACAGACCAATACACCTCTATGAGGAAATGTCCCCAGCATCTCTGACCTCAGGAGATGGTCTCCTAGAAGTTTGTGGGACTGTAACATGCAGGTGCGACCAGATCACTGAAGCTTTCTGTCATTGGATGTGAACAAACAGTGGAGGCCACAGGCGTCCGATTAAAGTACATATGCATCTGGGGATGGGGAGGGTGGGCTAGGTGAGGTCAGGGAAGGGAAGTTTAAAGGATAAGTGCACTTTGTTTTAAAGTGAGCCTGAAGTTTAAAGCTAGCAGAAGCTGTTTGCTTTTAGATTATCTTTCTTAAATTGAATATCTTTAGGATCTGAGCAGAAGATCAGTTAAAATGAGTGTCAAGAACATAACTCAGCATGTTTCTGACACTCATTTGAACTGAGGAAGTCACTTAGATGAGCAGCGAAAAGCCTTCAACATGACAGTACAATTGCTAGCGCTATAACATGACCTGGATAAATGAGAACCTTCACAGACACCTCCAGAGCTACTTCTCTACATTTCGTTGACTGGTACATCATAATATAGAAATCCGTCTCCGGTATGGTTCTCATTATGAACGGCTGACAAGAACGGCAAATGCTGCTACAGCTTTATTTTATCACATACCAGTAAGAGAACAGAAGTGCTTTGTGCACAGTTTTATATATCCTACATTGCATGCAGAGGTTCCTGTCACACCTCTTTATAGATGGGAGAAAAATAGTGCTTGCTGTTTGTACACTTCTGCTACATACCAGAAGGAGATAATCAAACAGGATACATTTGGGATGGGAGCCAGAGGCTACTTCACTTAACACACTGTGTCACTTAGCCCCCTGCTACTTGTAGTTTAAGCACACTCTCTTCCAGAACAGGGAACGTCGCCGAGCCTCATTCCCCGCACATTCCTGCCCGGCTTTACTTCATTACACCCAAGATTCAGTGCAGGGCAGAGGTGTCCCCCTGTTTAATTACTGAAATAAAATGTCCCCCTATTCATCTTCCCTTTCTTTATTTACAGGAACCTCCAAATATGACTTTGTTAGATTTAACCCAAGGTGTTTCGTGTCAATTGCACAGCTTTTAAGCTGATTTTAAAATGACACAAAGCTATAGTAAAATAAAAAATTATATTGAAGTATATATTCTTAAAGTATAACCAAAGGCAAAACTTTTATTTTTGTTTTGGACAGAGTGGAGATTGATTAGAACACCTGTCAGTTTTTATTGCTGTTTGAGTCCCCGTTAGGGAGATTCACCCACTTTATTTGTCCTGTTTACCGTTATCGTTGAAAGTGAAAGTAAAAGAAAATCTCAAATTCTGGGTTTTCTCCAGAAAAGCAAAAGATTGGAAATTTACCAATGGGGACACTAGTTCTGGTGACCTGGAGGTCCTCAGGGAATTCCCTTAATTTGCAGGGATTTCCTCTCACTTCCGGTTTGGCTATGAGACAGGAAGTGAAGTCTCCCGGATGGGGCACAGAAGGCAAAAATAACCTTACTCTGGTTATAACACTCCAAAATGAAAAAAAAAATGTTTTGCCTATAGTTCTACTTTAACTCGAAAAAAGTCCCCTCTATTGCTCTCAGCCTCCTCCAAATCTCCAAATTTGTATTTGGAGATTTGGAGGAGATCTGACTTTCTGTTAGAGGGTGGCTACATTCGTTCTCCATTGTCCCACTGTATGTAGAAATGTATCCACCGTCTTATGCTCTCTCCTGAGACTGAGCATTGACTATGGACAATGGAATTTATAGTGTACATAGAGCAATGCATATTACTGCAACGAACATGCACTGCTAGTTCCAAACAAACAAAAGTGAGATAGAAAAGTAGATATTTGGGAGCTCACAGAAGACATTACAAGGAGGCAGACAAACACAGTTTGAAATAATTTCATGAAAAGTAAATTACAGGGCCATTTAAGCAATTCTCTCCCCTTTTTGAAAAAAATAAATAAAAGTCAGCAGCTATAAATACTGTAGTTGCTGACTTTTAGGACACTTACCTTTCCAGGGATCCAGCTCTGTGCTTACCCATACCGGTTCTTCGTCAGTCGTCGGGGCCAGCATGTTTACTATGAGAAGCGGGCTGTGATTTCTTGCAGCTGGCCACCCTCTGAGCATGCCATTTGTGAATGTCCCACAATTTCTGGGACCCGTGACGTGTCCTAAAAGGTTGCAGGTGGGGGGGAGGGCAGCGAGTACCTGTCAAAACAGTACACGCCCCCCCCCCCCAAAAAAAAGTAACAGAAGGTGCGAGGAGGAGGGTATAAAGGGGAATTTCCCCTTTATGGTGAAGTTATGGTTGAAGTCTATTAATAAGTAATGGATGTGTATGGAATCATTTTGGAGAATAATGATTGTGCTTATGGTGACTATAGATGCTCATTTAAACGTACTTTGAAATGTTGTATACCATGAATGCCCGTTAACCTGCCCCCCCCCCCCCCTTTATACTTAACTGAGCCCCATCTTGATCCAGCAATGTACATGAGAGCAGCAGCTTTCCTGGGTCTCCCTCTCTTCATTTCATACACAGCAGAGGGAGACATTGGCATTTCGCCCAATCCACCGGCATCCTAATGCTAAGCCCCCAGTGGGCGGGGAGAAATACATAAGTGGGCCTGGTTTATTGGCAGAGACATGTAGGTTGAAGCTGCTCCATACTTCTGTGCTACCCTGGCTGGTCATAAAAGGGGCGTCCTTTATTTACTGCATACCTAAAAAAAATGTTAGCTGGAGTTCAGCTCTAATTTGATAGTGAAGTCTAAATCTGATAGGCTAACCCTCCCCCAGATTGACAATGCTGCTGTCCAAGGATATTTCTGTTGCTCCTCCAATGGAGTAGAGACACCATAAGACGAGTAGTGTGTTACTGGCCAGAACACCAGGAAAAATTGAGTAGAAAAGCCTAAGAAAATAAAACAAATGCAGCCACCTCATTTAAGGAATGGCATGCTGCAATACAGCAGGTAAAATAAGTATTGACCATTTTTCTAAGTAAATACATTTCTAAAGGTGCTATTGACATTCAATTTTCACCACATGTCGGTAACAACCCACGCAATCCATACATACAAAGAAACCAAAACAAATAAGTTCAGAAATGTAATTATGTGTAATAAAATGGAATGGCACAGGGAAAAAGTATTGAATACGCTAACTGAAATACTTCGTACAAAATCCTTTGTTGGTAATGAAAGCTTTAAGATGCCTCCTGTATGGAGAAACTAGTCGCATGCATTACTCAGGTGTGATTTTGTCCCATTCTTGCGCACAGTCTTCACATCTTGAAGGTTCAGTAGGCCTCTTCTATGAACTCTGATCTTTAGTTCTTCCCATAGATTTTCTATTGGATTCAAGTCAGGTGATTGGCTGGGCAATTCTAGCAGCTTTATTTTCTTTCTTTGAAAAAAATTGAGAGTTTCCTTGGCTTTGTGTTTGGGATCATTGTCTTGCTGAAATGTCCACCCTCGTTTCATCTTAATCATCCTGGTAGATGGCAGCAGATTTCTTTCAAGAATGTCTTGGTACATTTTTCCATTCATCCTTCCTTCAATAATACAGTTTGCCAGTACCATATGCTGAAAAACAGCCCCACACCATGATGTTCCCACCTCCAAACTTCACTGTTGGTATGGGGTTGTTTTTGGGGTGATGTGCAGTGCCATTTGACCTCCAAACATGGTGTGTATTATGGCATCCAAAGAGTTCAATTTTGGTCTCATCTGAGTAAATTCTCTGAGTATTTCACAGGCTTGTCTAAATGTTGTGCAGCAAACTTTAAACAAGCTTCACCATGCTTTTTTTCAGCAATGGAGTCTTGCATGGTGAGCGTGTATACAGGCCATGGTGGCTGAGTGCATTACTTATTGTTTTCTTTGAAGCAATAATACCTGCTAATTCCAGGTCTTTCTGAAGCTCTCCACAAGTAGTCCTTGGCTCTTGGACAACTGTTCTGATAATTCTTTTCACTCCTCTGCCAGAAATCTTGCGAGGAGCACCTGGTCGTAAACGGTTTATGGTGAAATGATGTTCTTTCTACTTCCGGATTATGGCCCCAACAGTGCTCACTGGAACATTCAGAAGTTTCAAAAATCCTTCTGTAACCAATGCCATCAGTATGTTTTGCAACAATAAGGTTGTGAAGATCTTGAGAGAGATTTTTGCCCATCATGAGATGTTTCTTGTGTGACAACTTGGTAATGGGACACCTTTTTATAGGCCATCAGTTGAGACTGAACCAGCTGATATTAATTTGCAGGATTCAAGGGGCAGGATTGATTTCTAGTTACTGATAGATTTCAGCTGGTGTCTTGGCTTTCCATCCCTTTTTGCACCTTGCTTTCTTCGCATGTCCAAAACTTTTCCCCCTCATCATTCCATTTTATTACACATAATTTCATTTCTGTACTTATTTGTTTTGGTTTCTGTGTATGTATGGATTGCGTGGGTTGTTACAGACACGTGGTGAAAATTTCATGTCAATAGCACCTTTAGAAATATAATTACCTAGAAAAATGGTGACATGTACAATACTTATTTTACCAGCTGTATATAAAATGTTTGTTTTTGGGTTTAATGCCACTTTAATTTTTTTATTCATAATCTGGGCATAGGCACATATATTTCATTTAAACACATTTGTAGATAGAGGGTTCTCGCATGAACAAACTCTTGGGCGCACGTAAAAATGGCGTACATAACGCCTACGCCCCAACGTACATATTTTTATATTTAAAAGGCGTCGGACTTGATTTATGATCCCCTTTATTAATGCACGGCAGATTGGCTAGTCTCTCCTTTGGGATCAAAGACACAGTGCCATTCCTTTTAAATAAATAAAGAAAATCTTGTGTTCGTATTCCCTTCTCCTTTGCAAATGTGAGACCCGAGCAGCCTTTTCCTTCCCGAATGAAAATCCGAGTACAGATAACAGCCCTTATTACAGAAGCAAAGAGCAGAGCTTCTGTTGATGGAAACTCATAATGAGTAATTAAGCTACTTTACAGGAGTCAGGCCTGTCACATTGTGAAATGGATACTCGCTCTCCCTGGTGGATGCAGCTGAGGAATGGCAAGGTGATAAAGGGAGGAATAACACAATTGCTTCACAAAGATCTTTTTCATGTACTGCGGCTTCCAGGCCTCTCCACAGGGCCCAATTTAGAAAGCTTTTTTTTCCCCCTCCTCCTCTCTCTCTTTACCTCTCTTGGTCTCTTTGTAGTGCGTCGTCCAAATACAACGTATTTACTTTGTGCATTAATGTTGATTCAGAGGCACCGATAGAACCCTATTCTAATTACTGTCAATGTGAAACTGACCTCTTGCTGTACTTAAACTGATTGGAGGTGCCTCATAGTGGTTAAAGGGGAACATCAGCCATGATAAAAACCTTTAACCCTGTTGGAAAGTGTGCTCCTTTTTTTAAAGTTAAACTAAACTTAATCAGTCAAGTATGTATTCTTAAAGTGGAATTAAACCTTCCTATCCTTTTTGTAGCAAGGTTTCCGGCTTTGTCCAGTCTAATGAGAACCTCCAAGGCCAAAGATAGCTGACATCCTTCAATATGTAGTAGGTAGTGAGGCATAAGGAGTGCAAAGGTAGTGAAAGTCATTGGGCGCCAGACACTTCTTGGATGTAAAAGAGGTTTTATTTCTTTGACAGTCCTTTTTGTATTTTTGGGGGAAAGAGGGTTAGAGGGTTAGGGCCCGGACACCCTTAAGACTTCTGAGACTTCAATAGGAGGACAGCCATGCAGGGTAAGGCCCCAGCAAGGTGCCACTTCTGCACATGCAGGAATGCTGTCTTCTATGGCAACAGTCCTTTAACAGTTCCTAACTCAAACGTAACAGTTCTTTCAGCTTCACAACTACTGCCTCTTGTAGTTCTTCAACACTGAGCTCCCGGTCTCTCACTAGACCCACTGATTCACTGACTATGAATCCCTTGAGCTCCTCCAAGGTTTTTGGTGGTATCCTCTCAAGCGTCACCCACGCTACCCTGCTGGGTCCCTAGCTTGGCACTCCAGATACTTCTCAAGCTTCACTCCTGCTGACCAGCGAAGTCCCTGGCTTGACTCACAAGGCTGCCCTGCAAGTGTCTCCTCTGCTGGTTGGGTCCCTGACTTGATCACCGCCTGAAGTTTCCAGATTCTTTACCGTGCCCGTTCAGTGAGAATATGGTTCCGGTACTTTCTTCAGTTACTCACTATGGTCCCTGGTAAAGGTGGTTGGTACCTTTGTAGCAACAGCTTCCCTTCTACCTCCGACCACTGACAGGTTCTCAGGCCGAAAGAACCGTCACTTTCGGTTCAACTGCAAGCCGCAGTCCCAACCCTGAGCTGCCCTCTTGCTTCTGGATAGGGCCTCACACAGCCTGACAGCCAAATGCCCCCAGGATAGGCTCAATCTCCAGCCTAGCAGCCCGGGGCGTATGAAACACATCCACCTGGACAGCCATCCAGGTGGCACACAACATAGATCACCTGACTCCACCCAAATATATAGGTGCTCTCAGCAGGCCAAGGGATTCAAGAAAACCCCTGCCCATTGGCTGAGATACCCCATATACCCATAACCTGACCTTGGGTTGCCCTTCTCATATCTAGTACCACCAAGTACCGGGCCACCTAGTGGTAGAAGAGAAAAGTGCAACAAGGCCAAACTTATAGAGAAATCAATAGATCTCTATCAATCAACCAGGATAACTACTTCTGGCAAGTAAATTTGTGAGGAGCTCCCTGCCTAAACTACAGGGTGCTAAATTTGCAAGGAAGCTGCCATCTTTTCCTCTGTTTGATCTGCAGTCGCCATGTTGCTATACATGTGATTAGTTATGATACCAGCCATTTCAATGGCTTGACAGTTTTGTTGGAAGCAGAAGAAACTGTGACAGTTATCATTTGTAGCACCCTTTGGCTTAATGTGCTAGGTGTACATAGTTTTGTAGCATAGGTAAATTTTAGTCTGGTTTACAGCCAGGCTGGGTTGAATCTGGGTCAGGGATGAGTTACTCAGGGAGGCTGGATGACTCATCAAGCAGCACCTCTGGTACCTCTCCCTACTTGCTGGAACCTTGGAGAAGCTTCCAGAAGAATGGGTGGGAGGTTAGGAGGCACTGCTTTGAGTATTAGGTGGGCTCCAGCCAATTCCCAGTAAGTGGGCTGACAGGGGAGTGGGCACCTCTTAAATACTCTGGGTAGTGCCAGCAAGCGGCAGCCAGGTGGAACATGGAGATGGAGTGCTGAGGAGGCTCTCGTGGCCCTAGAGGGTACCCCCTAGTCTGGGGGGAGGGGGTGTGACCTTGGGCCTGGGCCTCGGGTGCTGGGGGGATCCTCTACAGCACACGGGGGAATCCTGTCCTGGATGCACAGGAGCAGGTTTGAGGACAGCAGGAGAGAGTCATCACGTCCAGGAGTTCTCCAGTAGAAGACAGCTGGTGAGTGTGCAGTCTGGGAGGACTGTGGGAAGAGTGTCAGTCGGGGAGGACTGTGGAGAAGTAGCCATGAGGGCTAGTAAAAGGACCACTGCAGCCAGGTGGGCTGGCAGTGCGTGAAGAGGTGGTGCTGGGATCAGTAGCCACAGAGATGTAAGCTGGACACTGTATTCTGCTACACAACCCAAGGGGCCCAGGGGCCCTTCCTGTAAATGGTTTTTCCTCCAAAATCTGACTGTTGCCTTTTTATCAGATTAACTATCAGGGTGCCAGCTAAGATTTCTTCAAACAAGTGTTCTGGAGGAGGAAGTGGAGTGTATATAGACTGTGTATAGGAAAGTTGTCCCTGAAGTTATTCTGAAGTCAAGTGGGCATCCCATAATACCCCTACTCCCCATCCAAGTTTTATCCCCTTAATAAAAACACAAAAACAAGAACTGGGCTGTTTTCTGACTCTGGGAGACTGTGAAAATTCAGGGTGCCTGTCTGTGCAGGGTGGGCAATCCCAGTTCACCAGTGGCACCTATGTGGGGTACACTACACATTCACAGCATGCCTTGAATGTAACGGTCTTAGGAAACCAGTACATTGATTTGTTTAGTTCCGGCATGTGACTGTCACAATGGTGCTCTCAACCAAACTGTCAAACCATCAAATGGCTGATGTCATAACTGATCACATGTGCAGCACCATGGCAGTTGAAGATCAAACAGAGGCTAAGATGACGGCTTACTTGGTTGAAAATAATAGGAGGGTTCGGCTTTACTCAAAAAAGTACCCTCCATGGCTCTCTGCCTTCTCCAAATCTCCAAACTCTTTTTTTTTTCCCCTGCTGCTGTGATCTGACTCCCTGTTAGAGGGTGGCTACGTTCTCTCTCCATGGTCCCACTGTATGTAGGAACGTAGCCACCTTCTTTTGCTTACTCCCAAAATTGACTAGGGACTATGGATTATGGGATTTGTTGTGTCCATAGAGCAGTGCACATGAGCGCAACTAGCGTGCACTGTTTGTTCCAAACAAACAGAAGAGAGGAATAAGAAGAGTTTTGGGAGCTCACTGAGGACTTTACAAGGAGGCAGAAAAACACAGTAAGAAACAATTTAATGAAAAATAGACTAAAGGGACATTAAGTAGTGGATGTGCATGGATTGTTTTTGGTGAATATGGATATTGTTTATGCCCCTTACACACGGTCGGACTTTGTTCGGACATTCCGACAACAAAATCCTAGGATTTTTTCTGACGGATGTTGGCTCAAACTTGTCTTGCATACACACGGTCACACAAAGTTGTCGGAAAATCCGATCATTCTGAACGTGGTGACGTAAAACACGTATGTCGGGACTATAAACGGGGCAGTGGCCAATAGCTTTCGTCTCTTAATTTATTCTGAACATGCGTGGCACTTTGTCCGTCGGATTTGTGTACACGCGATCGGAATTTCCGACAACGGATTTTGCTGTCGGAAAATTTTATCTCCTGCTCTCCAACTTTGTGTGTCGGAAAATCCGATGGAAAATGTCCGATGGAGCCCACACACGGTCGGAATTTCCGACAACACGCTCCGATCGGACATTTAGTGTTTACTTTAGTGTTACTTTAATTCCTCATGCATACTGGGCTAAATGCCCAATGTGCATGAGACTTAAAGTGTGGAACTAAAATGATAAAAAAGCTTGCTGGAGAATACAGTTTTTTTTATAGAAGAGACCTTTTTATGTCTCTACTGGCAAAAACTCCTCTCCCTTCTGCTATTTTTTTTGTGTATACTGCCTGTGGCACATGCAAGGTGCAGTGTAGTACACTCTCGCAGGGCTGTCTTTAATATTGATTGGACCCTGGGCAAAAATTTTCTTGGGCCCCCCCATGCAATTTCACTCTCCACCTGCTCTGAGACATACTATAAATAGCAGCTAGACTTAAATTAAGTTTACTGTATCAGATCAGGCAGCAATTGTGATTGGTTGCCAGCGGTTACAGCATATCATTACTGCTTACTGACTGGTTGCTAGAGGTTACAGCATACATTACGGCTCACTGATTAGTTGCTAGAGGTTACAGCAAATGATTTCTGCTTGTTAATTGGTTGCTAGAGATTACTGTACAGTAATACTGCTCAATGATTGGTTGCTAGAGGTTACAGCACATCATTTTCTCACTGCAGGGGAGCATGATACATACATATACATATGCATATATGAATGCCAAGACACATATACATATGAATGCCACCTTTATTTAAATATCAATTCCACCGGCCTTAGCTATTTACTTATGAATGCCGCCTCTGTTTACATATAAATGCCGGTTTTTTACATGTAAACACAGGGTCTGCAGGTGAGTCATCTGTACACAACAATAGAGCAGAGCTGGTCAGCATTAGTACCTGCACTTCACACTGAGATATCGGGACATAACACGGGACTAAAACTTTAAGGGACAAGGGAATTTAAACTGGGATAGTTGGCAAGTATGAGGCAGCTGCTTTGGGCCCCACAACAATGACAGGGCCCAAGGCAACTGCCCCTTTTGCCCTGCCTTAAAGACAGCCCTGCATTCTCGGCGTGGGTAGGATGATGGGAGTGGAGCCTGGTGCCTGGATGAAGTACCATGTGCACCAGGCATTACGTTATTGGTGGCAGCCCAGAAAAAGGATGCCCAAAGAAGGTGAAGAAGAAAGCAGTGATGGCAGTGGAGAGGCAAGGATGAGCACAGACCTCTCCTTGTGCTGAAGGAGAGCAAGTCTACCATAATGTGCTGTGCAAAATGTTCTTGTGCTCTCCACACAATTTGGTTTTGCATTAGGACTTGTTCACACCACATACACTGTGATGCTCTAGATAAGACAGTCCCAACTCATCAATTCACAGCACACTCAAAAATGCATCACAACGCATATCCTTAGCAAATGTTAACACATATGTGCTTATGCACGTGCTGTGATATGAGTGGGCCTCTAAAATTTGATCTACAGCAGCAGAGATAAAAGTGTCCAATAAACCTGCCACAAACCTGATTACTTCAGACTGGTGGAAAAATACATAAGGAGAGGTTCATGGAGAAACCGCAGAATGACAAATAGATGCAGAGATTGCTAATGCCAACTGAAAATGTGTATAGTCCAGTTTGGCCTGCCCATTTCTCTTCCAAACTCTTCTTATTACTCATTTATTGTGACTTATTGGCAACTAAAAAGTCGAACTCCAGGAAACCTAAAAATCCTTTCTTGCACTGGCACTGCTCCGCGCTGCAAGGGTTACCTGCTCATTTATAACTAGGGCATCAAGTACAGCAGTTTTACTTAGCCATTCCTCCTCTCCTGCAGGCTCATCTCCACTATGTTCTGGCGGTCTAAGTTTGTCTGACATCATCAAGACCTATGCAGGGCCCATAGATGGGGGATGCCAGGGACAAGTCCACTGCTGGAGCATGGGTTTGCTGAGGATCAGATAAGCAAAACTGCCGCTCCGTCCCTGGACAGAAACAAGCAGTTCAACTTTGGATAGCTGCAGGGATAACTCCACTACAAAGGAGGGTTTTATTTTATTACATTATTATTTTATTATTTATTTTATTGGATTTCATCTTTAAAGCTGTCCATCACTGCAAGGGAGGTTTTTTAGGTTTTCTGGAGTTGGGCTTTAAAGCCCATGTCCTGAATCTCACCTGCTCTGTGCAATGGTTTTGCACAGAACAGCCCTGAACCTGCTCTTCTGGGGTCCCATGCCATGGATCTTGACTCCTCTTCTTCAAGTGCCCTCATAGCAAGCCCATTGATATAGGGGAACACTGTGCGTGCTCGCTCCTGAAAGTGTGTCTATGGAGCTGCACTCCACAGACACCCACAGTGGGGCTTAGCCCCACCTCCCACTCCTCACTGCATTAGATTGACAGCAACAGGAGCAAATGGCTCCTGTTGCTGCCCAACTTTCTCTGTGAAGAGGAATAGATGCATTCATGCACAACACTGGATCTCTTCTCCCCCCTCTTTACCTGAACACAGGGAAGGAGATGGACAGAAAGCTTAATGCAGGGAATGCAATAAAGTAAAAAAAGTTTTGGGCTTTAGAATCACTTTATTGATCAGTAGTGAGGCTTGGAAGGTGGTAGAAAGGGAGACAAGTTTGACTGGCTGCAATAGGACGGTCTTATGTTTTGCTTAAGGCTGGGTTCACACTGTGTTCGCATTTGGCTTATGGCAGGGGTCCGGTGCTTCCCTTTTCAGGGACAAATCAGGCCCAAATTTTGGCCTGAATTCGGACCTGAAGCTCAACCAAAGATGCACAGGACCCCTGTGAAATCTGCTCCGTAGCCCCCATGGAGATGTGTGAACCGGCTCCATTGAGAGCCTGTCACAGTCTCCTGTAATGCAAATTGGATGCGGGGAAACCTGTATCCAAGTCACACTAGTGTGAACCTAGCCTAATAGTTTGAAGGTGAAAAGGTGTCTTTCTTTCTCAACTCACAAAGTGAGAAGTCATGCCTGACTAAGGCCAACAAATCACAAAATGTAATAGTTTAATAAAGGTGAGTTAGCGCAAAGTAGGGGCCTGCCTAAAGCCAGCTTTTGTGGGGGGATAAAGATTTTTTTTTTTGATGCAATACATTTGTTCTTCCCATTATAAAGGTGACCTGTTTGGGGGGAGTGGTGGCAGCAATGAGGAGGATCTGGCGACTTATTGCACCACTAGAGACCCTCATAAAAAGTAATGTAATCCATTTTACCAGAATGTTTGTGAAGGTTCTCATTTATAGAGGCCATGGTATATCTAGTGGTAGATTATTGACATGTTTTGAGTGGTTTCTGGTCAGTTATCTAGTAGTAGTTGGTCACATTCGACTGGGCTTGCTCTGTACTGTTAAAGACATTTGGTAGCTTATCCAAACCCCTTCTTCAGTTCTGATGAGTGTCAAGAAAATACCCCCAGCATTAATATCCGCACATTATGTAACTAGGACAAGGTGGTTCCACACTTTGACACCTCCCATTCCTGTTCTTGAACAATATCATCTGCCTTCCAGTGGTATTAAAGTGATATTAAAGGTATTTTTTTTTTAATAACAAACATGTTATACTTACCTGCTCTGTGCAATGGTTTTGCACAGAGCATCCCGGTCCTCCATCAGCGCTCCCGTCTCCTCCTCTTCTCTGAGTGCCCCATAGAAGGTACTTGCTATTTTGGCACTCGTACATGCTCGCTCCCAAGCCCCACTCTATGTGTCCATAAGACACACACAGTATGGGACTGGGCCCTACCCCTCACTCTCTCTTCACTGGCTGTGATTGAGCCAATGAGGAGGCAGAGATCCTGGAGAGCAGCCGCTCTTGTGCACATCGCTGGATCACGATCAGCCTTGGGTAAGTGTTAGGGGGACTGAGGGGGGAGCTGTATACTGAAGGTTTTTTACCTTTATGCATAGAATGAATGAAGGCAAAAAACCTTCAGCCTTTAGAACCACTAAGGTGTCCTGCTACCTGTGTGGATATACAGTAGATCCTGGGGTATTTTCTTGGAAAAGCTACAAAACGTCTTCATCATTACAGTTCAGTTACAAGTCCAGTTGAATGTGACCAAATACTACTAGATAACTAACCAGAAACCACTCAAAATGTGTTAATATACTGTATTGCGCAATATACCAAGAGCTAAAAAATTGAAACGGATGAATTAGAATTAAACACCTTGATAAGAAAGCTTAATCATATGGTTAATATTAGGTACCGTTTGAATGGAGAAAGACTCAATAATTCGGTGTTCCCATAAGTCTCTCAGTCTTTATTTTTTTTAAATCAAGAAAGACTCTTATATTTATAATAAAACAGAGAGTGCTGGTTTCATGACGAAGGCTAATGACTGGAAAGTATAAACCTTGTACTGTAGACGCAGGATTACCCCCATTCACTGCTGGATTACAGAGATACAAAACAGACACCGGCTTTCCTCGTCTGATCTAATGGACCAAACAGGCAGCCCCGGGTCTCTGAGTAGCTGAAGAGAAACAGAGGATAGATGGTACCATTATTCATAATATGAACAGTGAAACAAAGTGTCTTTAATTCATCAAGTCATTGTTTTGTTTATGCATTGAATGACTCAGGTGCCTGGATTCTTACCAACTGCTGGTGTGTCTTACCTTGTAAAGACCAGCCAGACCCAAAAAAAAGACACATTTGTGCATCAGCCTGCCTGTTGCTTGTGCGAAGGAAGTATGGAAGCCACCACTGCTGACCTCCCCTGTTGAAAACACTACCTGCCTGGCTGTCATGATGATCGAGTGGTTTTATTTCTTTTGGAGTCACTGACCCAGAACACGTATGGAGATAAGAAGCTCTAACCTCTCCTAATATGCATGCTTTTGTCAGATCAGTGGCTTAGAAAACATTGGAACCATTGGATCAGAATGACAGTCATTACTGCTTTCAAAGAGGTCATCAGTGGCAGCCTCAATACGTCACTTAGTACATGTTTCCTTTTAAAGCATTTTTTGTCTAAACCCAAGAACAAAAATGCTATATATTGCAGCATACTGGTTCTTAGCTGCATTATTTTTTCAAGATTTTTTTCTTTTCCTGCCAGTAACCTGAGGCCTGCCCTGGGTGAGTTCTTCTGGGCTATGCTAGGCACTTTGTACAGGGTCACTGCCTTACACATGGGATACCTTTACTGTACATCACTACGGTCACTTGTCCATTTAGGAGGGACACGCAGAGCCCTTGCCCTCACCACCTGTCCAGTGTATCACTACTACCTCACTCCCAGTAACGGTATGGAGCCCTACCATGCACCTAGCGCTGACTCCATGTGTGCACTTCACTTAACTCTTCCTGTTCTGTACCTGTGTACAGGTTGGGGACCCTTGCGGTGCTAATCTTCTCCTAGGAGATAGATCGCTGCAGAAAGAGTACGAACAACATCTCCTTTACTGCAAGAGACTATCCCACCTTCCACATGTACATGCTTACAACAGGCTGCTAGAAAAGCCTTTGTTATCCTTGGTAACCACTTGCTTTGTTAACTCTTTATTCCGATGTCTTCATACCGCAATGTGCTTAGTGACCCCAGCTGTAAACTATATGTGACGGTTACTTGCATTACACCCCTTTAGTAGCATCAGACCAGGAAAAGGCAATGTTTCAAAAGCTTTACTGAAGAATAGTTTATCATGATGACATACGCAGATGACAGTCCAACAATAAGTGCAGGCCTTTCCTATGTCCCTAGTCCCTAACTCAAGCTTGTGGCTGCCCCAGCTTACCTGCATGCCACTGGCAGCAGAGTCCACAGTCTCTTAGCAGATGATGGTTCACTCCTTTACTGAGCAGACTTCAATCTTCAGTCTTCTGCTCATTTGAACTGTTTCATGGGATGGTGGTGGTTTTTCACCTTGGCCCAGCAGACCCCTATTTGCAGCCCGCTTCTAATATTTGAACTATCTGAACCTATGGTGGCTATTTGCACCTTATATGTATTTGATTTACAATTATGATATGGTTGTTTCAGCACATTGCACTTTATTATTGGTTTATGCCACTATTAGTCACATAGTGTACAATTTATATACATTCATTTTGCACAATTATTGTTGAAATTGTATATATGCACCACTGTTTATATGTTGGTTTACACCTACAATATGGTTCACTTTTAGTGCTGCACTTTTCTATTGTTATTACTCACACAATTTGTCAGATTGTAGTGCTAGCAACTGTTACTTCATAAATGATAGCGCTGTAATTTCTTTATTTATTCATGTTGTCCTTACACCACTTCTGATTAAATTGTTTGAGATAAGACTGTAGAGTTTGCAGAAGATGTGACAGAAATAGATTCCTGGCAGAATTGACAGCCAAATGCGAGTAAATGAGAGAAGTTCATTGTTAGGGTTTACGTACACTTTAAAACCTAACCTCTTGAGGTAAATCTATACAGCAGCACATGTGGACTGCGTCTTGTGTCTGGGGCCAAATGGAGGTATAAAATTCAGTCCTAAAGATAGCAGAATAGTAGTATTTTGCAGTGCAACTTTGGGTTAGGTTAAGGTTACATTGTGGTTAGGGTTTTTGGATAGGGTCAGGTTAAGTAGTAAGGATTACAGTACAGTTGTCTCACCCATATCCTGAATTACCACTGTCCAAGATCCTCATAGATCTCCTCCGCACAATCTCTTTATGAAAAGTCTCCCAGCCAGGCTACACATGCAAGCAGAATTCCCCTTCATTTTTTTTAAAAAACCTGTAAAATTACAATTATTTTTAAGGATTAGGTATTTAAGGTTAATGTAGTATGTATGTTAAGTTTTAGGGCTTTGTTGAGCAGAGGGTAAGTACTAGGATCAGGTGGCATCCAAACATGTGGATGGGGTTACTTAAAGGGAACTTCACCTGTAGGCAGGTGCAATTTATTTTCTCCACTGCAGGTGGCACTCATCCGCAGCGGCAATGCAGGTGGAGGAGGAAATTGAGAAGAACCTAGTTCCTCTGTGGTTTTCATGGTCACAAGGATGCAGCATCTGATTGAGTGCTGACATCCCATGTGACTTTGGTGGCCGTCTTGTGTCGGGCAGAGTCATTTTAAGACCCTGGCTCCAGGGTTTGGCACACATTTTGCATGTGGCTAGAGTAGGGACAGGTCAACTGTCGGTCTGTGTAAGTGCTTAGCATCAAGGAAAGGTTCCAGACGAGTAAGGAAAGTGCAGGGACACACCATTCAACTAGGAAGCCTCCCCACTTGGGTACAGACTGGCCAGGTCACATTTTGCCCCTCAAGACAGATGCTGTCATCACACTTGAGACCTACTGCTTCTACTCATCACTGATACATCCTGTCAGTGCTTGGGTTGCCTTCCTGCTGGGCTTGTTGTGTATTGCCGAACTTCAATTTCCATTTCCATTTTTTGCACCTTGACCTTGAGTGTTTTCTGCCATCGCACCATGCTGCACCTAAACAACCCACCCCATCTGCATGTTTTCTTTTTTTTATCCTTATCTTCTAATGCTTTTTGCTGGAATTATCCACAATAAACACACTCACATGCCCAGTGAATCCAGCATTGTCCTACTGCAATCAGTTGCTCCGCTGCGGCATGGGTGATCCCGCGCTGCCATCTTTCTTTCTTATGTCATTAGGAGCCAGCTGTCTGGCAACCAGCCTTTCCAAAATGCTCTTAGGTCTGTCCTCCTACAGCTGGAGAATGGAAGTGATGCCCCCTGGGATATGTGATGTGCATATCCCAGAAGGCTTCAGGTGGAGAGAAGTGTCATGCTATCCTAGGCAAGAATGGAGGTGGTGGACAGTTGGGAGGAAAGAAAAGAAAAATAAAAAAAAAAGTAAAAAGGGAAAAATTAAATGTTCTACATTGCGGAACGGAGAGGGTTGCAATGATGTAAAGTACATTTTTTGACTGAAGGTCCACTTTAACTTTGCTACTTCCAGGCAGACACCAAAAACTGGTGACAGGTTCTCAGCAATGAAACCCAGCGGACAATAGTTAACCTACCCAAAAATGGGTATGTTTGGCCTATGGATAAAAATGGAATGCCTGGACAAGACCTGAAAGAGGGAAAGAGCATGCAAAGTCTATGTAGATGGTATTCCATCTGAGAATCCAACCCAGGACCCAGCACTGCCAGGTGCGAGTGCCAGTCACCATGCTATCTTCTGCTGGAAATAGCAATATAAATCCTGCCAACAATCATTAGTGTGAACAGTCCTTAGCCGAGTTATAAAAATCTTAACGCCAACTTTCTCAAATAACAGCAGGCTAACAGTGTTAAATAATAAACGTTTCATTCTTGTAGTGTCATGGATTATATAAGGTATATTTACTCTAATGTCAACACTTTTCAGAACACTGTGCAGATAATTTGTTCGCGCAGTGATAAAAGTAATAACATATGTCACCGTGCAATAGTATCGACATCGCCAAGGGTTTAAACCACTCTGACAAGCTCTGAGGCTCGGCATAGTCACTTTCTGCAAGCTGCATTCACTTGCTGCTTCTTATTTTTCCTCTCATATGCAGATAATTTAAATCTGACTCTGGCATGCAGCAATTAACTTCTGAAGTGAGGTCTGAGCTTTCTAAATAGACCTGTCATAGCAGAGCGAGGCCCTCTCTCTCCGCTGAAATCTGCGTGAGCGCACGTAACACGGCTCAGGCAATTAACCATCAAAACTCTCCGTGAATCAGTCTCTTTTCAGTTCATTTTCATATTGTGTGCCTGCTTCTATGTGTCTTTAGACATGCACTGACAGATCCCCACAGTGAATAGACTGGAGTTATCAATTATATGGTTAGCTGTGCGTTGCATTGTATGCTGAGCGACTCCTGAGAATCTCTGACAGAGGGGAGAGAAAATAGAGATGGGAAGCGAATCATTTTTTTGGGCTATTTTTTTTTTTCTTTTCCTGCTGGCAGATATGGAATTAGTTAAACTAATAAAAAAAAAGTACATCACCGTTGAAAGGGATTTTTTGTGGTAGTTGTCGAGAAGCATTTAGTTTTACACTGGTTTATTTTGTGCTAAATCAAATTATTATCTTTGCTTTGTAAGACTTAAAGTGATACTATAGTTTCTGTTATTTTTAAAGAAAAAAAACAAACATGTTATACTTACCTGCTCTGTTGCACTGCTTTTGCACAGGGCAGCCCAGATCTACCTTTTCTGGGCTCCCTCGCCGGCTCTCTTGGCCCCTCCCTCCTGTCGAGTGCCCCCACAGCAAGCAGCTTGCTATGGGGGCACCCGAGCCGAGCTGCAGCTCTGTGTGTCCTTTCAGACATGGAGCCACAGTTCGGTCCCAACCCCCTTTCAATCCTCATTGGCTCACTGACTTTAATTGACAGCAGTGAGAGGCAATGGCGCCAGGCTGATGTCTTAACCAATGAAGAGGGAGAGTCCCGGGCAGCCGAGACACTGCTGCAGCATCGCTGCACTGAGATGGGCTCAGGTAAGTATTGGGGGAGGGGGGTGGTTGAGGGGGACTGCTGCACACAGAAGGCTTTTCTTCTTAATGCATAGAATGCATTAAGATAAAAAAACCTTCTGACTTTACAACCACTTTAAAGTGAACTTGAGTGGATAGAAATATGAGATCTGTGGTTACTGCTGGTTTTTAAAGTGAACCTGTACTTTGCCCCCTGTTGATAATTACCCTGGCCAAACTGCTCCACTGCATCATTCAATGTCCGAGTCCAAGTGAGATAACCATCATTGCCTATTTTTCTGTGCATGCACAAAAGTAAAGAGGCTGGCTAAAAAAGTTTGCAGCAGTGGCAGTGAGGCTTCCTGCTGGCTGCACAGCATGACTCCGGAAAGGAATCTTTATAGAGAAAGAACCTATATAAGACTATAAGATATAAGGGGGTGGGGGTAAGTTAAAGGACAGCTGTATAAAAAAAGAGAGAAGCATGGATTTAAAAAAAAAAAAAACATTTATATTCACCTAGGTGGATGCAGCATTGATCCGAAGCTGCATCTGTCCCCTGCCGGCTCTGCAGTGAGAACTGAGCAATCAAACACCGCTTACCGCACAGTTCTCCCCTTCCACTCTGAGCAGAGAGCCATGACTGTCATTCAATGGCCCTCTGCTCTGCCCCTCCAGTGCTCACTGGAGCACTGGGCTTTGGTGGGGGCGGGGGCTGGCTCAGGAGAGGCTGAGAGGCAGGCCAGGTGCCGGTTCAGGCATCTGGGTGGATCCTGACCTTGGACCAGCTAAGTGATGTCAGCCAACAGTGGACCTTAAGCTGAAAACAGGTCTGTGAATGCAGAATGAACTGCACTCCTGTGACCTACAGGTGAAGTACAGCCAAAATAGCATTGGCTATACTTTGCCTGTAAGCATTGTTACATGGCGATGGGGTGTGTTTCCTTAGGCCTGTGTAAGCTCTGATCAAGATGACTTGGTCAGAGCTTAAACAGGGCCTTTATGTATATTCAGTGGACATCTCAGTGGCAAGTGATTGTCTAAATCAACCTTTCTCAAACTTTTTTTGCAAGGGGGAACCCTTGAAATACATTTCTGGTCTCAGCGAACCCCTGCTAGTAATCAATCTACAGCTCAAGGTACATTAGTGGTATGGTCACTTGGATGGATGCTCCTTACATTTGAGGTCATTATGACGAATCCCACCCTTACAGACTGCTAAAAAGATCAATGCTGTCAGTGCTTACCCATCTAAGAGACAGAAATTGCTCATTGCTCAAGGAACCCCTAGCAATCTCTGGAGGAACCCTAGGGTTCCACGGAACCCTGGTTGAGAAAGGCTTGTCTAAATACAAGAACTATGTATATTCTTATTTGAAACTTGGCAGTGGGGTGAGAGTCCTTAGCCCTGTGTAAGCTCCGCCCAGGCCAACTTAGAAAAAAAAAAACAGGGCCTTTTTATCCCCAGTGAGTATTTTGGTGGCAAGAGAAAATATGAGAATACAAGAACCTTTTGTCATTTGTGTATTTTTACCATTTCTGTGCACTAATCCAACGTGAAACAACTTCTGTACTTCGCCGCTATTCAGGTGCTTCCTGTAATAAAGACCAGTCACTTCTGCTCTGTCTACTTGTGCAAGGTGACTGGTCTTGTATCCAACTCCCACTTTCTCTTTTAAAAGCAGTGTGGCCATAATAAGGTCATATAGCTGCTTTATAAATGCAAGCTATATTTTGTGGATCCATAGCATAGTACAGTGCAGTAAAGTGATTGGCTTACAAAGCTGCCCTTCCATCTCCCAGTCAGAATGCTGATGTGCAACTGATAAAAGGCAACTAATACAAAGACAAATTGAGGGTCATAGAGAATTCAGAAGATACTAGCAGAGCATGGGCTTAAATTTTGACACCTTTGTGTTTAGGGCCCTATGGCTTTTTTTTGTATCTCACCTAATAATCATAACTGCAGATCGGTCCTGGGGATAATTTCTTACTGGTTGCATATTGCCATGTGCCATATACATTAATGTGTGTATCTATAATAAGAAGCAACTATCGTTTCTCAATCAGATAAGAAACGTTTAGAAAATCCTTTAGCAGCATTTGATTCTTGTTATCGTACAAAGGGAGCCACAGTGTGTAGTTTCATTCAATATTTTTTTAATTAGTTTAGCCATTGTATCAGCCTTTGGATTGAGTTCCACTCTCTTAAGTATTCCAAACACATTATCTCCATCTCAGTCTTTGGGACTCCAAGTCTAGGTGGAAAGCATCCAAGTGTCAAATAAACCTGAAGCCAGAACTCAGTGTGTTCTCTTATCAAAGCAACACGCGCCACAACCTACTGTATGTTTTGAGATCTTCTTTCCCTGATATCAAAGCTGATCTTAGCTTTAGCCACAGGACAGACTCCCCGAGAGTCTGCATTTTTCCTTGCTGTACTCATTGACCCTTTAAGCTTGAAGGATGCACCGTGAGACCATCTGGTTCTGTGATGTAACTGAAATCACTAGCTAGATAATTGCCAGTCACAAACTAACTTCTTAATTGTTATTGTTTGGTTTCTCTGCAACACCGCCCACTTACCTTGACTAAAAGCATACGGCAAAGTCAAGTTTGTGGATAAAGCTAAATGAACTAGAAAACTATATCATTTGCCTTATTGACAAATTTATGGTTCTTTGGATTCTATGTGTCAAGGGTAAAAGGAAAAAAATAGATATCTTAATTGTGCAGTACAGGACACAGGCGGGATATTCATAGACCCTGGATTACAGGCTCATACCTTCAGGTGATTGGACCCTGTCAAAGCTTTTGGACATGCACCCTAGGGCCTAACCCTATAATTCTACCCCACTCAGTGAGACCTCAGTTTTTTGGTAGTATCTTGTAGGTCAAGGACCTCGTCTTCCTTATAGGAAAATTTCTGTAATTGACTTGTTCTTATTTACTATAAATTAATCAAGCAACTTTTCACTGCCTTCTGTTATAGCAATGGACGCAGTGCATCCAAGTAGATGCAACCTCAGTAATACCTTGAGAACTATATCTGGACCCCACGTTGTTGGGGTTGACCCCTAAAGTTTTAGAAATGTGATTAAAACTGTCAAGTTTAAAATAACCAGAATTATTTTACAACACTTTTCCCTTTTTGCCAGCTTATTGAAAAAACAGCTTTGTTTTTATTAAAACAGTGAATCAAATAAAAGTCTTATATTTTGTAAAAAAATATATTTTGTAATTAGAAGGTGGGAGCCATACTAGTTTATGTGGTCTTGAATGCTGGCATCCCCAAATCATATAGTAATAAAGAACCATATAAGACAGGACTTTAAATTCCAACATTCTTTTATTGAATACAAAATAGTAATCCTTAAACTGTAATGTATTGTAACTGTACTGTTGGCCCTAATGTTGTAAATTGAAGCACAAACTGTTGGTGCTGTGTAAACCATAATAATAATAATAATAATAATAATAAAAAAAAGTATCAAAAATTATATTTTAAATTACACATAATACCCTTTATGCACATTTCAAGAGTATACTTACAATATGCACTATTAAATCAAAACCACTTCAAACTGCCGCCTGCTCATTGTGCACAACCCCAAATTACAGAGATGCTTCCTTACAAGGCTTTATCTAGATAAGCTTTGCATCATATGGATCTGAGGAAGGGGCAGGAGAAAAGAAGAGAACCAAAACATAACAACTTCAAAGTGCAGAGAGAGGAAACCCCCTCCCCCCAGGGGAAATATATGGTGTTGCATATGGCCTTTAAACCATAAAATGGCTTCTCAGAGTGGTTAAAGGAGAAGTGTGGGTTTGGCATTTTTTGCTGTTTTATACTTACCTAGGTGAATACAGCATCGGACCGATGCTGCATCTGTCCCCCGCCGCCTCTGCACTGAGAACCGAGCCATCGAACACCACCGGTGCCTGGACTAATCTTGGTGACGTCAGCAGAGAGCGGACTTCAGACTGTTCTCTGATGAAAGTGGGTCACAGGAGTGCAAAACTAATTGCACTCCTGTGACCCATAGGAGAAGCCCAGCCGAATGAGCTCAAACATAGGCTGTATTACAAACATCTCCTTTAAACATTATTTGCATTACACAATATAGTCAACAGGAGTGCAACTTCTCTACCTGCACCCCTTAGTCTTAAACCATCTGCCAGTCCTGAGACTTGAGGACCTGCAGTGGAAGGATCTCCCAGTTTCATCTATTTTGTAGATCTGTGTTTCTTCCGCCTCTCTTACTGCTCCCCAAATATTACCCTTCAATTACCCCTGAATTCAATAAATTACTAGTCAATAGGGTGGGGGTGGGGGGCAGTTCTGACGTGAAGAAGCAAAGCCCTACTCCTCAACCAAGATGACCACCTCCACAAAGGGAAACCCAGTATAGAACAAGACAAGTTAAGTCATTAATGGAGAAAAGATCTGCTACCCTCACCCTACAGTACATGCTGGTAACCAGTTCCATTGCCTTCTGCTTGTCTTATTTTGGGCACAGCTTCTGCAGTTTAGGTCTGCTTTAGGAAGTAACTGAAGGTTAAGACCTCACTGTGGTTGCCTGTAAAAAAACTTTCTTGCATCTAAGGCTGGCCATACACCTATAGATTATCTGCAGATTTTCTATGGTTAGATGAAAAAAGTGAGAGATTCCTCCATCCTCACAGTTTAGCGAACATGGAGAGATCTGTTGCACATTTTCTATCTAACCATAGAAAATCTGCAGATAATCTATAGGTGTATGGCCAGCTTTAGTGAACCTTTGAAAATTTTCTACATGCATGCAACATTTTATTTCACAACTTTGTATTAAATCTTTTCAAAGGCAAGGTTCACCACTATTTTACTTACACACTGACAAAAGTTTGGACTTTTTTAAAAGGTATCCACAAAGATGTATTCACAAATGCATACAGGTTTTCCTTCTGCGCTTTAAAATACAGACTGCTCCTTAGTCTGGTTCTGAAAAAAAAAAAAATATCGTTATTTTCCAGCGAAGTTGGCTGTTTCATCTTTGCACTGTGCAGTTCCCACATGTAATCTTCTTCATATAAATGCATAAGTGGTCCTTATTTTGGTTTGGAAATGTATCTTTTGTGGGAAAAGTGATGTGTTTAAATTACAAAGTTCACATGCCTCGTGTCTGATAATTGCACCAAGATATTGGAGCCGCAGCCAGGATTTCTGCGAACAAAGAGAAAATGAAGTCAAGGCTACTGGCGGTAACACCGAATGGATAACAGGACCGAAATCCTCCTTGCTTTTTTTTTTTTTTTTCCCTGTCAGGAGTGGTAACGAAGGAGGAGGACGGAGATTTCCGAAAAAAAAAAACATTCTTCCTTTTTTTTTATTTTTTAATTAAAAAGGGAATCTCAGATGTCTTGTATCTTGAATATTTACAATAAAACCTTCAAATGCTTGTCAGGTGGGGGGGATGTGTCATTAGCCGGAGCCTTTGCCTGGGCTTGAGCCTCTTCTCCCGGACATGACAGTGCACCCGGATAACGGAAGAGTAATTATAGTTTAGCAGGGCTGCCAGGTGTGATAAATGAGTAATCAGCACACAGGAGCCTCAGTCCTCAAAGGAGGACTATTACAGTGTTATCAGCTGCAGGCCTTGCTGTACTGCTGCCTTGCACAGAGACAGGCCGGGCCCCAGGGTTGCTAGATACAGTGTAGGAGCCTGTAAGATTTCTGCTGCCTTTCGTTGTGTCGTTGGCTTCTTTGTGTCTTTGCCACATTGCAGAATTTTTTTCTATATTTCTGGTACTTACTTTGCCCTGTTTTCCTTAATAAAATAAGTTGAAGTAATTGCTTTAAGGGGTTATCTAGGCCAAATGTGACATTCTCTGATTTGCTTGGGGCAGTAAGTTGTTGTACTTTCTGGAGCTTAGTTTTTGTACTGGACTTAAGTTATATTCATTGCTGTTGGAGATGATACATTGTAACAATCACAGGGAGTCATGCCGTGGCTAGCCAATTGCGTGTGGAGTTGGGCCAGATCACATACACCTTGTTTCTCCTAGCCACTTCAGGTCCACCCCATAGCAGTTTTACTGCTACAGGGTGGCACCTGTGCACCAGATCATGCATATATACGTGATCAGGCTCTTCCAGGTAGGGGGTGGAAAAGCCGGTGGCTTGCTCTCGCTGTGATCTCATACAGCGGTAACCCAGCACCAGCCAGTGGTGTATTTAGGTTTTGTGCTGCCCTAGGCCTGGGCCTTGTTGGCCTAGGCCAAGATACAGCGTTGGCACCAGCACCAATTATTTATTTTTATTTTTCATTAGATTGTTTTTTATTTTTTTATTTCCTCTTGTTTCTGTTTTTCTTTTTTTTCTTTTTTCTTTATACTTTTTTCTTTTTTTTTTTCTGTTATATTTGTGACCCTCAGTCATCAGCATTTTTCTTCTTTTTTTCACACTTCGCATTCGTTTTAACTAGGGGTCGACCAATCTTGTTTTTTCAGGGGCGATACGATATCAGATTTTTCGGCACCTTTCAGGCCGATATCAGGTGCCAATATTTTCTACATTTAAAGTTTTTATTTTTAAACTGTCCTTTTTAATTTTTTTTTATAATAACTTTTATTGCTGTCACAAGGAATTTAACATCTTTGCGACAGTACTAGGTGTAGACAGGTACTCTTTATGGAGGGACCCAGGGTCTATAAGACCCCAAATCCCTCCTCTGCACTTGAAAGTATTCAAAACAACAATTTGAAGCAACATCGGTAATATCTGTACGTTTCTTAACGATACTTTGAAAAATGTGAACATCGACCCCTGTTAATTGGCCACTCCGATAATCAGTTGACTCCTACTTTTAACACTCTTGGCACGTTAATACAGATGACATACACGTTCTCACCCTCTTTTTACGCCCAATGGTGCTGATAAAAATCTCTGTCCTGCTCGTGCCTCCCACTTCTATGATTAAGCCCCGGGGGGGGGGGGGGGGGGCAGGGTACATTGCGTGGGGAGGAGGGCATGACTAGAGCAGCACTGGCTGAGGTCACACATTTCGACATATTTTAATAGCATCAGGTTGGGTCTGAGCCGTATCCTACACTATACAGTTTGATACTTCAGAATGAACGCATTTGATGCCTGTCCCATCTCCTGAATACCAGTAGGGAGACATTTCAGCCTCTGCTTGAAGGGGCACTTGAAGTTTCTTCAGTATCACAGGATTTTTGCTGGCACACAATTGGTTAATTGGACACAACGTCATCATATTTACTAAGCTGAACATTCACTATTGAGCTGCCCATCGATTGATTGTTTTTTTCGTTCAGCCAGCGAGAAACATGAAAAAAGTAAACAGATTTCCCATCCACACAAGAAAAGCAGATGGAGGATCATCCCCGCAATGCCATTGTATTTTAACTCCTTTGCTGTCAGAATACACTGATCAGCGACTGCAGCCACTGAATGCAACATTTTTACATTTCTGTTCCAAAGAAGTCGATCAGAAATTGCCATAGAGGGATTGAAATTCTATCTGTTTCTGACAATCTGCCAGAATGTTGATCCATCTATGGCCAGCTTTTTCATAGTAAATCAACCCTGTTGCGTTCCCAACATGATATTTTATTTAGTTTGATACTAGTTGTGGTACAACCAGATTTTGAAGAATTTGCGGACTTATGAAATTAGGGATATCAATGGGAATCTGAACCAGGCTCCAAAAAAGTGTATATTACAGAGCAGCAGCTGGGTCATTATTGTGCAAAAATAGTTTGTGAAGCTCCTGGCCACCTTGCCCGATGATATGTATTGGTCCAAAATTAGTCTTTACAAATTCTATCAGGGATAATACTAAGATAGAAGGTTGGGATATTATTGCGCTGGCAGTCAAGCTAATGCCACGTACACATGGTCGGACTTTCCGTCAGGATCTTTTCAGCGGACATTCCGATCGTATGTGGGCCTCATCTGACTTTTTTTTTTTTTTAAATTCTGACGAACCTAGAAATAGAACATGTTTCAAATCTTTCCGACGGAATCAGTTCCTATCGGGAAAACCGCTCGTCTGTATGCTGTTCCGACAGACCAAAAACGATGCGTACTCTGAAGCAAGTACGAGACGGCAGCTATTTGCTACTCGCTATTGAACTACCCTTTTCTAGTCCCGTCGCACGCGTTCTACGTCACCGCGTTCTAGACGGTCGGACTTTGGTGGGATCGTGTGTACGCAAGACAATTTCGTCGGAACTCCATCAAAAAAACCTTCAGAGTTCATTCCGACGGAAAAAACGGTCATTTGTACGCAGCATAAGGGTTCACAGGCAACAGCAGATGCAGATATAAGACAGAAACTGCCTTTGGAGGAACATTTAGACCCTTTCTCCCAAAAGCCTTTTTGGAACCTGAACTGCCAAAGATTACAATAAAATTTGAGGTTGGCTTGGGACATCCAAATTCATGAATATCAGTCCAAATCCAGCGTCTATAGTACAAATATTTATACAAAATCTTTCCACTGATCGCTGTTTACTCTGGGTAACTTTAAACCATTGTAAATTGTGTTTTGTTATTCAGTTAGACTAAAGTATATTATTATTTTACAATATATTATGTCAATTGTAGACATCTGGGGAAAATTCACTTAAAGTAGAACTGTGGCCTCCCATTAGAAAATATGTACTGCAGTACTTAAATCGTCACTAAAGGCAAAATGGTGCTTGTTTTTTTTTTCTTTTTTTTTTTTTAGTTTTGGATAGACTGGAGAAGGATTAGAATACCTGTCAGGTTTTATTGCTGTTTTTGCCCCTGCAAAATTAGCATTAACATTAGAACAAGAATAAAGGAGAAATCTTCTGATGGGGACACTAGTTCTGGTGACAACCAGGGATTGCCTCACTTAGGAGGGATTTCTTCTCACTTCCTGTTGTAGCTATTGGACAGGAAGTGAGGGGAAATCTCCCCTAAGGAACAAGTATGGACAAAAAAAAAGGCAGGGTTTATAACCTTTTCTTAGGCTGGGTTCATATACAGTATATGCAAAATGGATGCGTTTTTAACCGCATCTAATTTGCATAACGTGTATGTGACCGACTTTCAATGGAGCCGGTTCACACATGTGCAGGGCGGCCACGGTGCGGTTTTGAAAAGGGTCCTGTGCGTTTTTGGGTCCGGTTCAGGTGCAAATTCAGGAAAAAATTCACACCTGAACCAGTGAACAGAAACGCACATGTACAGCCTCTGTGGACACCAACAGCCCCGCCGCTCGCAATACAGAGCCCGCATGCTTTCCAAAGGACCGGAAGTAAACCGGAAATTACGTCAGGTGTCCATCAGAAATGACGATGTCATTAACAGCAGCGCAGCTGCAATGCATTTCGCACTACATGCGTCTTTGGGAAGCCTCCGAGCGGCGAGGCTGTTAGTTTCCACAGATGCTGTACACACTGGTGCTTCTAAAAGCACCTTATAAATGGGAGTAAGTTTTAATCAACTGATCCTGAATAAAATGACTGCACTATGAGAATATTATTTTACTCTGCTTGTGGCTTCTTTTGGCTATGAGAGGACATCAGGGCTGGAGTTCCTGGTCACGGTGGATTTATTCCACTTTTGTATCTACACTAATTTGAGAAGCGAGTTAGGTCCTGAGGGGCCATATATGGTTGGTGAGTGTGCATTTCTTCCGCACGTGGTGGAGCACTTTTATAAGAATTCATTGCACAAGATTATTTAAAGGCACAGTGTCTGAAAATATTGATATGAACTAGGGATGAACTAGAAGATTATGTATTATTTTGCTTGTTTGGATGATTTATCCCCTTGGCGTCGCCTCCCGCTGGCCCTTTAGGGGGTTTGGCATTCTGGGAGTCAGGTGGGGCATGAAACCATGTGACCGCTGTGATTGGCTGTCACGTCAGTCATATAATCGAAAGACTCCCGATCATAAAAAGTGATTGGGAGCTTTTTGTGAGCCACTGGTCACTGTGCCGGGAGCGCGCTCTCTGCACAGCTCTATCGGCACGAATGCATGCAAATATTCAGGCCCTCTGGACTAAGGCCTGGCCACCAAGAGGCCACATATTTGCGTGCCTTCCTCAGATCCCCCTGAGGAAGACACATGATTAGCCATGTGTCGTCACGCATAGGGGAGGGGCCAGGATGGTGGAGGAAACAGTCTCATGCTCGTTTGAGCAAACTACTGGCACACACAAGACTTGAAGCCACTTGGGAGAGAATTTTGTATTTGATATTTTTAATGTTTTTTTATAGTTTGGTGTGCTGGAAGCACCAATGTAATGTTATTTTCTCTAAATTTACAAACAAAACGATAATGCACTATCCAGTCTCTTTCCTATTTTTAACATTGAGGATATCTTCTCTGGATTTTACCGTGGGATCCTGCTGAAGATATCTGTACTCAGAGCCCAGGAGTGGCTCAAAAGTTTATGTCGACCAAACTTAGTTGTGTGGTCACACAGCTTGAGGGGAGCGCAATTACACAGGGGGGAAGCACGTGTGTAAAGTCACCCTCGTATCAACCAGGATTTTTTCATCACAAGAGTCACTTTATGGAATATTTTTGCACATATGCACTTTAATATGTGTGGATTTGAAGATTTTTGAGGACAAAGTTTTTTGGACACTTGCTACCCATGCAAAGATTTTTTTCACTGTGAACTTACTTGTTACAAAAATATTTTTTTTTATATTGTACTTTATTTATATATCACGTATTATTGATGTTATTGTACTAGTGTCCTTATATGATTAAGGATATTATCGCACAGCGCTGCATATACTTTGTTATTTTTATAAGTTTAAATTTGCTGTCCCCTCAAATACCTCAATACACAGCCATTAATGTCTAAACCGCTGGCAACAAAAGTGATTAAACCCCTAAGTGAAAATGTCCAAATTGGGTCCAATTAGCCATTTTCCCTCCCCAGTATCATGTGACTCGTTAGTGTTTCAAGGTCTCAGGTGTGAATGGGAAGCAGGTGTGTTAAATTTGGTGTTATCGCTCTCACTCTCTCATATTGGTCACTGAAAGTTCAACATGGAATCTCATGGCAAAGAACCCTCTGAGGATCTGAAAAAAAAATGTGTTGCTCTACATAAAGATGGCCTAGGCTATAAGAAGTTTGCCAAAACCAGATACTGAGCTGCAGCATGGTGGCCAAGACCATACAACCGTGGCCAAGACAGGTTCCACTCATAACAGGCCTCGCCATGGTTGACCAAAGAAGTTGAGTGCACATGCTCAGCGCCATATCCAGAGGTTGTCTTTGGGGAATAGACATATAAGTGCTGCCAGCATTGCTGCAGAGGTTGAAGGGGTGGGGGGTCAGCCTGTCAGTGTAAGACCATATGCCGCACACTGCATCAAATTGGTCTGCATGGTTGTTGTCCCAGAAGGAATCATCTTCTAAAGACGATGCACAAGAAAGCCCGCAGTTTGCTGAAGACAAGCAGACTAAGGACATGGATTACTGGAACCATGTCCTTGTGGTCTGATGAGACCAAGATAAACTTATTTGGTTCAGTTGGTGTCAAGTGTGTTTGGTGGCAACCAGGTGAGTACAAAGACAAGTGTGTCTTGCCTACAGTCAAGCATGGTGGTGGGATTGTCATGGTCTGGGGCTGCATGAGTGCTGCTGGCACTGGGGAGCTACAGTTCATTGAGGGAACCATGAAAGCCAACATGTACTGTGACATACTGAAGCAGAGCATGATCCCCTCCCTTATAGACTGGGCCGCAGGGCAGTATTCCAACATGATAACAACCCCAAACACACCTCCAAGACGACCACTGCCTTGCTAAAGAGGCCGAGGGTAAAGGTGGTGGACTGGCTAAGCATGTCTCCAGACCTAAACACTATTGAGCATCTGTGGGGCATCCTCAAATGGAAGGTGGAGGAGCGCAAGGTTTCTAACATCCACCAGCTCGGTAATGTCGCCATGGAGGAATGGAAGAGGACTCCAGTGGCAACCTGTGAAGCTCTGGTGAACTCCATCACCAAGAGGGTTAAGGCAATGCTGGAAAATAATGGTGGCCACACAAAATATTGACACTTTGGGCCCAATTTGGACATTTTCACTTAGCGGTGTACTCACTTTTGTTATCAACGGTTTAGACATTAATGGCTGTGTGTTGAGTTACTTGAGGGGACAGTAAATTTACACTGTTATACAAGCTGTACACTCACTACTTTACATTGTAGCAAAGTGTAATTTCTTCAGTGTTGTCACAGGAAAAGATATAATAAAATATTTACAAAAATGCGAGGGGTGTACTCACTTTTGTGAGATACTGTAAGTATTCACAGCCTTTGCTCAATACTTTGTTGAAGCACCTTTGGCACCAATTACAGCCTCAAGTCTTTTTGAGTATGATGCTACAAGCTTGACACACCTATTTTTGGGCAATTTCTCCCATTCTTTGCAGAACCTCCCAAGCTCCATCAGGTTGGATGGGGAGCGTCGGGGCACAGACATTTTCAGATCTCTTCAGAGATGTTCAATCGGGTACAAGTCTGGGCTTTGGCTGGGCTACTCAAGGACTTTCACAGCCACTCCTTTGTTATTTTGGCTACGGTGCTTAGGGTCGTTGTCCTGTTGGAAGATGAACCTCTACCCCAGTCTGATGTCCAAAGCACTCTGGAGCAGGTTTTCATCAAGGATGTCTCTGTACATTGCTGCATTCATATTTTCCACAATCCTGACTAGTACCCCAGTTCCTGCCACTGAAAAACATCCCCACAGCATGATGCTGCCACCACCATGTTTCACTGTAGGGATGGTATTGGCCAGGTGATGAGCGGTGTCTGGTTTCCTACATGGTGCTTGTCATTTAGGCCAGTGGTCATCAACCCTGTCCTCAGGGCCCACTAACAGGCCAGGTTTGCAAGATAATTGAAATACATCACAGGTGCTGCTCAGTGATTGCAGTATTCTAGTCTGCATCTCCCCAAGGTAATACATAAAACCTGGCCTGTTAGTGGGCCCTGAGGTCAGGGTTGATGGCCACTGATTTAGGCCAAAGAGTTCAATCTCTGTTTCATCGTACCAGAGAATTTTGTTTCTCATGATCTAAGAGTTCTTCAGGTTTCTTTTAGATAAAACCAGGCGGCTGTCATGTGCCTTTTACTGAGGGGTGGCTTCCGTCTGGCCACTCTACCGTACAGGCCTGATTGGTGGAGTTCTGCAGAGCTGGTTGTTCTTCTGGAAGGTTCTCCTCTCTCCACAGAGAAACCCAGGAGGGACCATCAGGTTCTTGGTAACCTCCCTGACTAAGGCCCTTCTCTTTGCTCAGTTTAGCCGCATAGCCCGCTGTAGGAAGTCCTGGTGATTCCATTTCCATGGTTCCATGGTTCCAACTTCTTACAAATAATGGAGGCCACTTTTCTCATTGGGACCTGCAATGCTGCAGACATTTTTCTGTACCCTTCCCAGATCTGTGCCTCAATGCAATCCTGTCTCGGAGGTCTACAGACAATTCCTTGGGCTTGGTTTGTGCTCTGATATGCACTGTTAACTGTGGGACCTTATATAGAAAGGTGTGTGCCTTTCCAAATCACTGAATTTACCACAGGTGGACCCCAATCAAGTTGTAGAAACATCTCAAGAATGATCAGTGGGAACAAGATGAGGAGGGTGCGGATCAGCTGGGAGTAAGAGACTTGGTTCAACAGCTCTCATGATTGGCTGGCAACCATTAAAGGGTATACCCCTTATCGCAGGGATAGAGAGGGTAAAAAAGGGGGAGGGATATGCCTATATATCAAGAGTAATGTACAAGTGAATGTGAGAAATGACATCACTAATGCCGTGTACACACGAGCGGACTTTCGACGAACTGAACTCCGAAGGACTTTTTGATGGACTTTTCACAGAGCTCCGACACAACGGACTTGCCTACACACGATCACACCAAAGTCCGACTGATTTGAACGTGATGATGTTTGACCGGACTAAAATAAGGAAGTTCATAGGCAGTAGCCAATAGCTGCCCTTGCGTCGTCGTTCATCTGTCGGGCTAGCATACAGACGAACGGATTTTTCGACCGGACTCGAGTCCATCGGAAAGATTTGAAACATGTTCTATTTCTAAGTCTGTCTGATTTTTTGACAGCAAAGGTCCGATGAAGCCCACACACGATCGAATTGTCTGGCGCATTCCGTTGGACCTTTGCTGTCGAAAAGTCCGCTTGTGTGTACATGGCATAAGGGAGCTAGGGAGGAGGTGGAATCCTTATGGGTAGAGCTCCAAAAGAATGAAGCTAAGAGGAAAATAATACTGGGAGTATGCTATAGGCCCCCTAACCTGAGGGATGAGGGGGAGAAACGGATCTCCTATCACAAGATGGATTAGCAGCAAGGATGGGAAGTGTTATCATAATAGGGGATTTTAATTATCACATAGACTGGGCAGAGGGAACCATGCATTCGTCTAAGGCTCGCCAGTTCCTAAATGTCTTGCAGGACAATTTCATGTTTCAGATGGTAGACGCACCAACTAGAAATAAAGACTTACTGGATCTACTGATCACCAACAACGCAGACCTGATCATGGATTTAGGAAACAGCGACCACAGGTCAATTGGCTTCAGTATAAATCACACAAATAGGAAACATAATGGGAATACAAAAACACTGAATTTCAAAAGAGCCAACGTCCCTAAACTATGAACCTTGCTAGAAGGCATGAATCGGGATAAAATCTTAGGAACAAAGAACACGGAGGAGAGATGGGTTTGCTTTACAAGCATATTAAACAAGGGCATTAGCCAATGCATCCCATTGGGTAATAAATTTAAAAGAGCGAACAAAAGTCCTGGATGGCTTAACTCCAATGTAAAAATGCATAAAAAAGCAAAGGAGAAGTATGCAAACTCTTGGAGGGGATGATAAGGGACTATATACAAGATTTTAGTAATGAGAATGGTATTATTAGCAGTATTCAGCATGGATTCATGAAGAATAGTTCTTGCCAAACCAATCTATTAACCTTCTATGCGGAGGTGAGTTGCCATTTAGATAAAGGAAGGCCCGTAGACGTGGTGTATCTGGATTTTGCAAAAGCATTTGACACAGTTCCCGATAAACGTTTACTGTACAAAATAAGGTCCTTTGGCATGGACCATAGGGTAAGTACATGGATTGAAAACTGGCTACAAGGGCGAGTTCAGAGGGTGGTGATAAATGGAGAGTACTCGGAATGGTCAGGGGTGGGTAGTGGGGTCCCCCAGTGTTCTGTGCTGGGACCAATCCTGTTTAATTTGTTCATAAACAACCTGGAGGATGGTGTAAACAGTTCAATCTCTGTATTTGCGGACGATACTAAGCTAAGCAGGGCAATAACTTCTCTGCAGGATGTGGAAACCTTGCAAAAAGATCTGAACAAATTAATGGGGTGGGCAACTACATGGCAAATGAGGTTTAATGTAGAAAAATGTAAATTATTGCATTTGGGTGGCAAAAATATGAATGCAATCTATACACTAGGGGGAGAACCTTTGGGGGAATCTAGGATGGAAAAGGACCTGGGGGTCCTAGTAGATGATAGGCTCAGCAATGGCATGCATTGCCAATCTGCTGCTAAAAAAGCAAACAGAATATTGGCATGCATTAAAAAGGGGATCAACTCCAGAGATAAAACGATAATTCTCCCGCTCTACAAGGCTCTGGTCCGGCCGCACCTAGTGTATGCTGTCCAGTTCTGGGCACCAGTCCTCAGGAGGGACGTACTGGAAATGGAGCGAGTACAAAGAAGGGCAACAAAGCTAATAAAGGGTCTGGATGATATTAGTTATGAGAAAAGTTTGCGGGCAACTTGTTCTCTCTGGAGAAGAGACGCTTGAGAGGGGATATCATTTCAATTTAGAAAAAACGTTCTGGTGACCCCACAATAGGGATAAAACTTTTTCGCAGAAGGGAGTTTAACAAGACACATGGCCACTCATTAAAATTAGAAAAAAAGAGGTTTAACCTTAAACTACTAGAGGGTTCTTTACTGTAGGAGCGGCGAGGATGTGGAATTCCCTTCCACAGGTGGTGGTCTCAGCGGGGAGCATCGATAGTTTAAAAAAAAACTATAAGATAAGCACCTGAACAACCACAACATACAGGGATATACAATGTAATACTGACATATAATCACACACATAGATTGGACTTGATGGACTTGTCTTTTTTTCAACCTTACCTACTATCTAACTATGAAACTATGAGTGTCATGGCAAAGGCTGTAAATACTTATGTACATGGATTTTTTATTTTTTTATTTTTAATAATTTTGCAAAGATTTCAAACAATGTTTCTTTCATGTTGTCATTATGGGGTATTGTTTGTAGAATTTTGAGGAAAATAATTAATTTAATCCATTTTGGAAAAAGGGTTGTAACAACAAAATGTGAAAAAAGTGAAGCGCTGTGAATACTTACCAGATGCACTGTATTATTGATAGGTAGATCCTAGGAAAGGAGTAGTGCCTATAATTACACTGTTTAAAAAGTGGTTGTAAAGGCTCAAGGCATTTTACCATGTGTGCAGCAGCCCCCATAATACTTACCTGAGCCCCATCTGGATCCAGTGGTGTCTATGAAAGCAGCGGCTCACCGTGGTCTGTGTCACCTCATTGGCTGTGACATTGGTTCTGCTACTGTCAATTTCAGCCAGTAAGCCAATGAGGAGAGAGCAGGGGCGGGGCCAAGCCATGCTCTATGTCTGAATGGACTGAGCAAGCCTGCTCATGTGCACTCGGCAGGAGGGAGGGGCCAGGAGTGCTGGCGGGGGAATCTAAAAAGAGGAGGATTGGGGCTGCTCTGTGCAAATCCACTTCACAGAGCAGATAAGTGTAACAAAGGATTGAGAGACTCAAAAAAATAAGTGGACTTTGTGGGCACACATGAGAGTAGAATTTATTAAAAAGTATAATTTTATTACAACATGATTAAAAAACATGAAAAAAACATACATTTAACACCCCAATTGGACACATGTTACAAGTTACCCAAATATGCAGTTATGAAGGTTGGATATAAGTATAAAGATATCTCATATTGTATTAAAGTAGAAGAATTTGATCCAATAACTCCTTCACACGTGCTTGTCTACGCATTTCACTAGATATTAGCTTCCTCAGGACAGGTACTGGCTAGGTGCTGGTATATTTAAAAACAGAGACAGAAAATTGTGTATAAGTATTACATATGGTATATATTTGTATAGGCACAACAGTAATTATTTCATTACGTATCCAAGAGAGACAGACACCAACACACAAAACACATACACGGACACGCTTGCCTGGTAGGTCTGTGCTCAAGAATATGGGAGACTCCACAAAACTGAACAAACATTCAAAGATCTATAGTTTTGAGTATAATTAAACAAGGTCAATGCATGAAAGGTTGTTTATAATGAACACAAAAGATAAAGTGCAAAAAGGCTATACTGTACTCCCCTATAGAACCAGGTTCAGAAATGTATATCTGTAAAAAAAAAAACAAAAAAAACACAGAGATTGATATAGATGAAATTTCCTAAATATTGGAAATAGTAATACAAACATATAGGGTCCCTTAAGATCAGAACAATGCTAAAAATAGTTCTCACCTACTGAATAGCAGTGACTAGACCAACCACATATCGGAGAGCAGAGTTCAAGCCCGTGATAAAACTATATTTTTCGGTACACTGTGGCATAGGACATCAGCCAAGAAAAATATCTAGAAGATATAGACAGGGTAAAGGGGTAGCCATATAGGTGATCACATCAAGCATGACCGAAAATATGTAAGTAGCACTTACCAGGTACATATAGGCTTGATCCTAAAGTGCTGTGACTAGATTTCAGAATTTCAGAAAGGAGCGTTTCTCCCAACTGAGAGGAAAAGGATCACATCTGAGAGGGAATCATTATAAGAAACTACTAAGTACCGGTATGAGCCAAAGATCGCATTGGTAGGTCAGTTAGCACATACCAACCTAAAATGTCTCAATATAGCAGATATCCCTATTAGGGAGACCTATTGTCGAGGCCCTGGCAAAAAATACCCAGTAGGTGATGGAGAGTCTATAATTAAAAGATAAAAAGTTTCAAGACAAAGTTCACATCTAATCATCAACAAGTAATCAGATAGAGTCTCAAAGAATTAGCTCACTCTCAGATAACAGCCAGCATCAAGAATGGATGCCAACTCCAAACCAATATCAGACCAAAATAAACTAAAAAGGGGAATGGAATCGGACTGTAAACTGTTCCACAAAAAAGCAGTAACAATCAACTTAAACTAATCAAATATATAAGCTGTTGGTCAAAAACTCCCATATCCAGGGACAATAGACAAACCCAGCAGACAATCACAAATAAACATAAAAACACTGAAAAAAAAAAATCACAGGTGAAACAAAGCATAAAATGGCCAAAGGCATATAAATTGGACAGACCTAAATCAATTGTAAGAAAACGTGAATCAAAGAGGTCAAACCACATACATCTGTACAGGCGGGCAGTTAATTAAAGAAGGGAGAAATGGGTCTACTAATCACAGGAAAGGTTTATAGCTCATAGCATCATTGAGACCCGGAAAAACAGTAGCAGATAAAGAGCGAATCCAACGCATTTCCCTCTGTAACATTTTTTTATCTTGATCACCACCTCGCAAGTTCATTGGAATGTGCTCTAGTGCTGCAAATTTCACAACGCTATTGTCACCAGCATGCATTTGATTTACATGATATCCTATCGGTGTCAGCAGCTGATTGCTGCTGATATAGTATATATGATCTTTAATTCGAAGCCAGAAGGCACGTTTAGTTTTGCCCATGTAAAAACTGCCACACTTGCAAAACATGATGTACACCGCACCCTCCGTTTGACAGTTGACGTGGTGTACACCAGAATGCAAATTCCCATTGGGCAGATACATTGTATGATTCTCATATATCCATGGGCAAAAAGTACAAGAGCTACATTGCCAAGTCCCTCTCAAGGTGGTGTCCTCACTTACTATGTCTGAAAAATGACTGTGTGTCAATCTATCCTTCAGTGATCTCGCCTCTCTGAACATAATATAAGGTTTAACCCCAGTATTTTTGCAAAGAATAGAGTCATTGGTGAGAAGATACCAATGTTTGTTAAGTATTTCCCTTACACATGAGTGTTGGCGGTTATAGGTGATAATAACCCGGGTGGTGTCTTCCTTATTGCTGCGTGCTCTTTTGCAAAAAGCTTCCTGTCTGGTCTGTTTTTTGGCTCTCTTGAAAGCTTTCTTAGGGGAGGTTTTTGAGTATCCCCTAGCAATTAGGCGCTCATATAGTGCATCTGCTTCCTGCTGGAATGGGGTATCACTGGAGCAGATTCTCCGCAATCTGAGGTACTGGTTGTACGGGATACTGTTAATGAGAGGAGTAGGATCGAAACTACTAGCATGTAGAAAAGTGTTGCCGGCTGTCTCCTTTCAATATAAAGTAGTATTGTTGTTACCATCCTCCTCAATCATAACAGTAATATCCAGAAAAGGGATGTATTGCCTACTCTGATGCATAGTGAAATAAATGCATTCTGGCCAAGATCCGACATAAAATTGGCCAGTTCAGTAGCAGAACCAGTACAAAGCATCAGGGCGTCATCTATATATCGGTTCCACATTAAAATGTGGTTCCAATAGCTAGCATATTTTTCCTCAGAAAACAGCATGCGTTCCCACCCTCCCAGGTACTGGTTGCCATACGGTAGGGCATAGGAGGTCCCCATCGCTACCCCCTGCAGCTGGAGGTAGTGGAAATCATTGAAGGTAAAAACATTACATGTCAGAATGTGCTCCAGTATAGTGAGGATAAACTTACTGAAGGACCATGAGTCCTGTGTCCTTTCACTAAGGAAATCTTGTATCCCAGAGAGACCTGAGGAGTGTGGAATACTACTGTATAGAGCCTCAATGTCAATAGCCACCAAAATGGTGTCAGGAGGTACTTGGATGTTTTCTAGACGTCACAAAGGATCCGGTGTGTCCTGGACATAGGAGGGAAGAGCCATACCGTGAGGGCGGAGATATTGGTCAATGAGTTGACTGGCTTGTTCTGTATAAGCCCCGTTCCCAGATATTATAGGCCTTCCCAGAGGACACACCAGATCCTTATGCTTCTTAGGTAAGGAATAGAAGGTTGGTGTGACAGGATGCTTAACAAGGAGAGCCTCATATAGGTCTTTAGTAATAACTCCTTGATGAAAAGAGTCCAAAAGAAGTAAGTAAAACTCATCCTTTGCTGCCATATTCTGCAGGGATCCTTTTATACCAATCCTCAATATCTAGAACTTTGTTACACATAGCAATGTACTGGACCTTGTCCATAAGGCCAATTTGCCCCTCTTATCCGAAGGTTTAATAACGATTCCGTCTTGTGAACAGAGTTTTTTTTTGTAACGCCTGTTTCTGTATAGTGGATAATATGCCCACATTATGGGGATAGATTTGCAACTTTTCAATTTCTTTTGTAACTTGTGTATATATATATTTTTAAAAAATCAGCCTTTAATATCACTTTAACCTGACAAATCTGCTCTCTAGGTATGTACTACATATAGTAGACTGTGAAATAGCAGTAGTTACTTAATTACATTGTTAGCCTATGCAGCTGTTATACCAGTGGCCTTAAGACCACCAAGGCATACTCAGCTCATAGAAATGTCTGGTGCCTCTATCATGCAGATTTTAGATGAGTCGCATGGATAGCATATTTCTGACTGTCATGAAGGAGGTCCATTGCCATGTTAGGTCCATTTTAAGCCCAATTACAGCCAATCGTTATTTATTTTTCCATGCGAAGGGTTAGGACTGCTTTGTTTTTTTTGTTTTTTTATTGCTGTCCTTTTTGCTCGTAGGACTACACAGGAAGAGAGAGATAATCTTCTCAATGTGTACATACACAGCCACAAAAACATGCCGGCTTTTACGTTTCGTAATGTTTCTTAGATAGGAGCACAAGACATCTGAAACAGAAAAGTTGTTTGTTTCTAAGTGCCGAATGCAAGATGCTTGCTGGGTTCTTGACTCATTAGTGAACCTGCTGGCTAGGGAAGTAAAACTAAGTGAACCACGGAGAGCAATCCATACACCTAGATAGAGCAAATGTTGAGCACAGATCCTCCTATGTCATTCTACTGAATACTTCATGTGTTAGCAACGGAGGGAAACAATATTGCACCATAACTATTCTGACTAAAAAGCAGATCTGATTGGATAAAAAAAACAAAAAAAAAACTTAAATTCTCTTCAAAGGATAATTTATATATGCTTGTTGGATATAAACATTCTTTGAGTTACCCCCAAAATAATCCTGTGCTATGTACACTGGGCAAAGTAACCCAGCCAAATCTGCCTTCCTAATTCTCTGATATGTGGGATACTCAAGTCAGAAGACTCCTGGCAAGATTACCGAATCACAACCATCACTGATCACCAATGCTGTAAGAACCTGCATTTGTGCTGTCTAGTAGGGTTGAGCCGAACATCCCCCCGATTCGGTTCGCATCAGAACATGCGAACAGACAAAAAATTTGCTCGCTCATGCGAACGCTGTTAAACACGAACGTGAAAAATCAAAAGTGTTAATTTTAAAGGCTTATATGCAGGTTATCGCCATAAAATGTGTTTGGGGACCCAGGTACTGCCCCAGGGGACATGTATCAATGCAAAAAAAAGTTTTTAAAACAGACGTTTTTTTAGGAGCAGTGATTTTAATAATGCTTAAAGTGAAACAATAAAAATGAAATATTCCTTTAAATATCGTGCCTTAGGTTTTCCCTTAGTCTGTCTGTAAAGTAGTGCATTTTTCCCATGTTTATAACAGTACTGCAGCAAAATCACATTTCTAAAGGAAAATATGTCATTTAAAATTGCTTGCGACTGTAATGTATTGCCGGATCCTGGCAATATACATAAAAAATCATTGAAAAAATGGTGTGGGTTCCCCCCCGCAAGGCCATTACCAGGCCTTTCAGGTCTGGTATGAATATTAAGGGGACCTCTATGCCAAGATTTAAAAAAAAAAGACGTGGGGGCCCCACAAAAGGGTCTGGTATGGATATTAGGGGTAACCCCGCGCCAAAAAAAAAATGGCTTGGGGGTCCCCGCCGCAGACCCCCACAACCACCGGGCAAGGGTTGTGGGGATGAGGCCCTTGTCCCCATCAACATGGGGACAAGGTGTTTTGGGGGGTGCATGCTTCGGCCAATCATCATACAGCAGTGCACTGCGATCTGGCAATGCATTATGGGACGTTCTGCGGCGCTCGAATTTCCCACGAACGCCCCATATGTTTGGTTTGTTTTAGAAGAAATGAACACCCGATGTTCGAGTCAAACTTGTGTTCGACTCAAACCGTGGGCTCATCCCTACTGTCTAACAGCTGTCCAAGTTCTGAGGGATATGGAGGAGGGGAGTGGGACAAGCCTCTAGCAGTAGTAGATCTGATTGATCTCTGCTGCTTTTAAGCTTTTAAAGAGGAAATGCAGTCTGCTCACGTCATTTTTAATAAAAACATCTTTAACATTCTGAAGCTTCCCTCCAACCACTTTCCATATTATTTTATATATACTGTGATTCTGTACTTGCCAAATATGCTGCAGAAATCTCTCTCTACTGAGTCTGTATCCATTTTAACTGTGGGCAGCTGAAGCTGCTGCCTGTTCACTTCCTGGATTTACACAGACGCACACCTCCAGCTCTGCAGCTCTTATTGGCCCTCTTATGACTCATCCCCCCTCCCATACTGGCAAACTCTCATGAGAAAGAGATAGCTGTGCATGATGTCATAAGCCTAAGCTTTTTGCCAGATAAAAAACAGGAAGTGGGCTGTATAAGGTATTTACTGGCAGAAAAAAAAATGTTTTACTATCCAAAGTTAACACAACAAGGGCAGGAGATTTAATAGATGTAAAGATGAAAAAATGACTGACGTTCTGCTTTAAGTAGCACTTGCAGTTCTCCTCTCCATCCTCATCCTTTTGATTGGGCAGCAATAAGAGATGCAGCACACTAATGATCTCATCTCTCTGTCATTTTTTGTTCTATTCCTATTAGTGTGCTGCTTGAACTGCAGTGCAATTTATTGGCTCTTTGTGCTGCTTCTTCCCCTCTCAGTCTATACTCTCGTGTACAGGGTCTTCTAAGAGACTGATTTCAAGCCAAATTAAGGTAGTTACAATGCTTCTGTTTAAAAAAAATACATTAAATGATGTATTAAGAAATACATGCTGCATTAGTTTGTGTCTATTAGATGTGCCTCTAGCTCACCTTTAATCATTTTTGTATATTTAAAAATGGTTAAGTGGTGGACAGTTATTTACCCAATGCTGTTTATGAATGGCACTGGATAAAGCACCATTGGGTAATCGTGCTGTCCCTTAATGCTGGTGAACCGAGGCATTCTCAGATGGCTTTGTTCACGGGCACTGTGTACAGAGCTTATCCAAGTGGCTCTGTACCTTCAGATTGCCATGATTGGTCATGAAGAGACTACTCATAGCAATCACATGATGTACATTAATCCCTTCTTCTCTATTCACTAACTGTGACTTGTACATGCAACTTTTCATCTCTTCCTCCCTTTGTGTTTGACCTATATGCATTGTATCTACATAGTTACATAGCAGGTAAGGCTGAATAAAAACATTAGTCCACCCAGTTCAACCTGTGTAGGTGTACGTGTGTCAGTGTCGGTAATTTCTTCCCATACCTCTGTATGTTGTGTTCTTTAAGATGCACATCTTAGGGTCCTTTAAAAATATCAATACTCCCCGCTGACACCGCCAATTGTGGAAGAGAATTCCACATCCTTATTGCCCTGACGGTGGTTAAACCACTTCTCCTCCAATCTCATTGTGTGGCCCCGTGTCCTCGTACACTCCCTGAGACTGAATCGTTTTTTTCCTACTCAGGGATCACCATGTAGATATTTGTAAAGCGCTATCATGTTGTCCCCTCTCAAGCGTCTCTATTCTCCAGCGAGAATAAATGTAGCGTTTGCAGTCGTAATTGAGGTCCTCCAGTCCACTAATTCATTATCCTGTTCCTGCGCTGTATCCTGCTGTCTTGTACATGCCCTCCCGCCCTTGTTCCTGATTCCAGTTTTGTTTCCCCCTTCCCATCTTCTCCCTGCACCTCCAGATTCCATTTGTATGGGACCTCGTAATTGAGGTCCTCCAGTCCCCTTATTCATTTTCATGCTCTTCTTTGGACTCTCTACAGCTCCAGCACTTCCCTTCTGAGGACTGGTGACCAGAACTGGACGGAATACTCCAGATGTGGCCTGACCAGACTTTTATAAAGTGGCAGAATTATCGTTTTATCTCTGGAGTAAATTCTTATTTTTATGTATGCTAATAGTCTGCCGGCTTTGCTAGCTGCAGCTTGACATTGCATGCTTTGGCCAGTATAGGGCAAATTAGTTCTGGTTGAATAATTTTTTTTCTTGTTTTATTAGTAATAATTTTATCAAAATAATATAGGTGATGAGTAACACAAATCTCTTTTACCAGTCTTAAATACCCAATTTGATGGCGCTAATGAACAGCAGCGCAGGGAACTCACCCTCCTCACTGATAACCTTGCAGCCATGAACTTGCCGTAGTAATTCTAAGGACATCTTTATGAAATAATCAGAGTTTAAGCACAATCAGGTCATCCGGCTATATACAGTTAGCAAGGGGGAGGACTGAAATCCAAAGAGGGAAAAAAAACTAATTTCATCGCAGTTAATGGCAAGGAAATGAAAAGATCATAAGAGAAGGGCTTTTTTTTTTTTTTTTTTTTTTAAGCGAGCCGACTTGACAGAGCAAAAGCGCTCTCAACGTTCTGCACCATTTGCTGTTGCACAAACGTTCTGTGTAAGAGCTGTGAAGCTATTATTGTAATGGAAGGAGAAAAGGCAGATAAAACTCTCCCTCCTGGTCATCACAAGGGTAAACTAGGTGCATAATTTTGTCTAGCTAACACCGAAAGGTCATCAAGGTTTTACCGATTCCCACTGGAAAGGGACCTCAGGGAAATGAAGGAGACAAACTCACGGGCGGCTCTTCCCAGTTCTCTGGTCGTGTACTTTTTGACTTTGATACTCAGGGACGAGGTTACAATGCTGTGGAACAGAGCGCTCAAGAAATCCAATGCATTCTCCTAGTTCAGAATTCTCTTTAGTCCCATTGCCCTGTGATCCGTGTCGAGTCTTTCAAGATGTAGGGAAGTTAAAGGCAATGAGTTGTGAAGAAACCAGTTAAACTTAAATAAATGTATGATTTTTTTTTTTTTTAGGTCCTATATATAAACTCATATCACGGGTCTTATGTAGACAATGCCCTTGACTGTGATGTGGCTAAAATAGAGCTTGGTTCAATGACGGCTTTATAAAGAAAGTCATCAATGCTTGTCGCTTGGCTGTCTTTGACTTAACAAAGAATACTTGATCAGAAATCTCTCACGTGCTATCTTTATGCACACTAATAGAAGGATTCAATCAAAATTCCCCAAGCGTTGACTTTAAGCCAAAGTCAAGAAAGATGAAAAAAAAAAAAAGTGAATGCTGATGTGTATTTTTAATAAATTAAATATGTAGTTATAAAAAATGAATTAACTTTAAATGTAAACAGTATAAATACTGCAATGTGATGTGATATTAGGCCCCTTTCACACGATCGGACCGTTCAGGTCCGCCTGTCAGTTTTGACGGCGGACCTGAACGGGCGATCCATGTTAGCCTATGGAGCGTCGGATGTCAGCGGAGACATGTCCGCTGACATCCGACCCCGTCCGATCCGCTAAAAGCAGACGTATGGCTCTACGTCCAGGTCCGTCGCTGGCGGATCGGATCGGGTGAGATCTGACGAAAACGGACACGCTGTCCGTTTTCGTCCAATCCCTCCATAGGCGGCAGCGGCGCCTGACAAGCCCCTCCCCGCTCAGTGAGCAGAGAGGGACCTGTCATCCGCCGGCTCAGCGGAGATCAACAGACAGATCTCCCGCTGAGCCGGCGGACCGAGGCGGGCTCCGTAGAAATGGAGCCCGCCTTGTGTGAAAGGGGCCTTAAGCTTTTGTAGTCCCTTGTAAATATGCATCAGGGCTGGGAGAGGGTGCAGCAGTACTTGGGCCCAATCAGGTGTACTGCATTAAGATGTGTGTCAGGAATCGGCAGCAGAGATGGCCAGATCTGCGTGGCTACACTCAGGAAACTGGGACCAGACTGAATATGCTTTAACCGCTTGCCGACCAGCCGCCGTCATTATACGGCGGCAGGTCGGCACGTTCCCGCGCGCTGTCGTAGCTATACGTCGGCTCCTTTAAGTGGGACAGCAGGTACGCGCCCGCTACACTGCGGGGATGCCGATGCTCATGGCCGACGGTCGCGATGACCACCGGCCATGAGCGATCGCGGGCACGAGAGCCAGAACAGGGACGTGTGTGTGTGTAAACACACAAATCACTGTTCTGTTCTGTGAGGAGAGAGAGAGATTGTGAGTTCCTAATAGCTAGGAACCACGATCTGCCATCCCCTCTATTCAGTCCCCTCCCCCTATAGCTAGAACACACAGTCAGGGAACACAGTTAACACTAGGGGGCGATTAAGGGGTTAACTGTGTTCCCTGACTGTGTGTTCTAGCTGTAGGGGGAGGGGACTAACTAGAGGGGATGACAGATCGTGGTTCAGAGTAATTTTCTAGCAAAAAAAAATCTAGTTGTGGTGGACCTCCACTTCAAGTAGTCCACGTGTTAATTTTCTATTCAAGCTCAGTTAACACCTTAATCGCCCCCTAGTGTTAACCCCTTCCCTGCCAGTGACATTTGTAGAGTTATCAGTGCATTTTTATAGCACTGATCGCTGTATAATTGTCAATCGTTCCAAAAATGTGTCAAAAGTATCCGATGTGTCCACCATAATGTCGCAGTTATGATAAAAATCGCTGATCACCGCCATTACTTGTAAAAAAAAATAATAATAATAAAAATGCCATAAATCTATCCCCTATTTTGTAGATGCTATAACTTTTGCGCAAGCCAATCTATATATACGCTTACTGCAATTTTTATTACCAAAAATATGTAGAAGAAAACATATCAGCCTAAACTGAGAAAAAAATTGCTTTTTTAAAAAAATTTGGCGATATTAATTATAGCAAAAAGTACAAAGTATTGTGCTTTTTTTTTCAAAATTGTTGCTCTTTTTTTGTTTATAGTGCAAAAAATACAAACCGCAGAGATGATCAAATACCACCAAAAGAGAGCTCTATTTGTGAGAAAAAAAGGACGTCAATTTTGTTTGGGTACAGCGTTGCACGACCGCGCAATTGTCGGTTAAAGCGACGCAGTGCCGTATCGCAAAAAATGCTATGGTCATTGAGCAGCCAAATCTTCTGGGGCTGAAGTGGTTAAGTGAGATTTATTTACAGTGAAACAAAATCCTTCCAAACACCAGCACACAGCTGATTGGAGGAAAGGCACACCCCCCCTCCACATAGGCAGAGGAACAAAGATACCCACAGAGCTGTGCTGTGAATAGATCAGCTCTCTGCTAATCTATTTATTACAACCTCCCAGACACAAATTTTCAGCTGCTTTTATCTCCTGTGTCAGAGAACTTGTCAGAAGTTATCATGCTGATAACAGAGGAGCGAAGCAGCAGAAAGACATGGGACTCAGGGCTTTGGAAAGAGATAAGTAAACACTACAGATATATGTGCCCAGGTCAAATTTTGTGAATCGGTTGACATCCACTTTAAGCCCTTTGTCAAGATTATATTGCTGTTTATGTCCCCCACTGGTGGGCTTCATCACTGTTTTTCTTAGTGACCATTGCTGAAGAAGAAGGTGAGTGGAAATAAATAAAAACAATTATTTATCTGAGTTATCTGACCAGTACATGAGTGAAAATCTCCCTGTAGGACACCTGTTCTTGTTACAAACCTTCTCAGATGTTAATTCAGTTCACTCTGTAGAGATTTCTTCTTATTTCCTTTTGTATTTCCAGTACAGGAAGTGACAGGAAATCTCCCAAGCTAGACAGACAAAAATAATTTACATAGTTAGTCTGGTTGAAAAAAGACACAAGTCCACCCAGTTCTACCAATAAAAGGGCAACAAAAAAAAATATCATACAATCCTATATACAGAATCCTATACCCACTGTTGATCCAAAAGAAGGCAAAAAAACCCCAGCAAAGCATAAACCAATTTGCCCCAGCAGGGAAAAAAATTCCTTCCCGATCCCCCGAGAGGCAATCGGATATTTTTTGGATTAACTTTACCTATAAATGTTGTTATCCAGTTATATTATGTACATTTAGGAAAGTATCCAGGCCTTTTTTAACCCCCCTGGCGGTATTCCCGAGTCTGGCTCGGGGTGGATTTTTCATACCAAAAGCGGTAACCCCGAGCCAGACTCGGGATCGCATCACAGGATCCAGGAAGAGTTTACTTACCTTGTCTCCTGGATCCTGCGATGTCTCCCCGCTGTGATCGGCGAGCCGCTGTGTCTCGCTCGATTCACAGTGCCGAGCTCCGTTCCCTGCGAGCGTTGCGACGCACGGGGACGGAGTTCGGCGGCAAATTCAAAAAGTGAAACACATAGTACAGATACAGTATACTGTAATCTTACAGATTACAGTACTGTATCAAATAATGACACATCCCCTTTGTCCCTAGTGGTCTGCCCAGTGTCCTGCATGCAGTTTTATATATATAAAAACTGTTCTTTCTGCCTGGAAACTGGAGATTGTCCATAGCAACCAAAGCTGTCTCTTTACATCAAAAGTGGCTTTAGACCAGCTAGAAAACAGCGATAATAAAATAGAATCACTCGCAGAATTGAGCGATAGTGATTTGTGGGGAGATCCGTCATCAAACACTAAAAGTAACGAAAGCGACAATTCTGCAACTGAGCAAATTTCAGTGTTTTTGATTTGATTACATTATTGAATAATTTTTATTATTATTATATTATTATTTGTTATAATTATTTATAGTTATTTATTATATTATAATTTTTCATTTCGTTTTTCAAACTTTATTATACCCGGGATGTCTACTAGACTCTTGTCTGGACAGATTTAGGTAAACTATTCCTAAGAATTACAGGCCTACAATATAAAACGCCAAATTTCTGTGCAAAATAATGGTACCGCTTTCAGCACCTAAAATCTGAAATAATCATACCGCCAGGGAGGTTAAAGCAATCTACTGAGCTGTCCGGAACTACCTCTTGAGGGAGTCTATTCCACATTTTCACAGCTCTTATGCCCCGTACACACGGTCGGATTTTCCGACGGAAAATGTTTGATGGGAGCTTGTTGTTGGAAATTCCGACCATGTGTAGGCTCCAGCGGACATTTTCCATCGGAATTTCCGTCACACAAAATTTGAGATCTGGATCTCAAATTTTCCGACAACAAAATCCGTTGTCGTAAATTCCGATTGTGTGTACACAATTGTAATGCACAAAGTACCACGCATGCTCGGAATCAAGCAGAAGAGCCGCACTGGCTGTTGAACGTAATTTTTCTCAGATCGTCGTACGTGTTGTACGTCACCACGTTTTTGACGTTCGGAATGTCCGACAAGATTTGTGTGACCGTGTGTATGCAAGACAAGTTTGAGCCAACATCCATCGGAAAAAAATCCATGGATTTTGTTGTCGGATTGTCCGATCGTGTGTACGCGGCATTACTGTGAAAAAACCTTTCTGTATTTGGAGATTAAATATCTTTTCATCCAGACCTAAAGAGTGCCCCCTTGTCCTCTGTGATGACCTTAAAGTGAATAATTCTATACCAAGTTCACTATAAGGACCCCTTATGTATATATACTTGTTGATCATATCCCCCCTTAATCACCTCTTCTCAAGAGAGAATAAATTCAGTTCCTCTAATCTTTCCTCATAGCTGAGCTCCTCCATGCCTCTTATCAGTTTGGTTGCCCTTCTGTGCACTTTCTCCAGTTCTAGTATAATTTTTAATCCATGCCTTCTCTATCTTAACCTCCCTGGCGGTATGATTATTTCGGATTTTAGGTGCTGAAAGCGGTACCATTATTTTGCATGGAAATTTGGCGTTTTATATTGTAGGTCTGTAATTCTTAACAATAACATACTTAAATCTGTCCAAACAAGAGTCTAGTAGATATCCCAGGTATGATAAAGTTTGAAACACAAAAACATAAATTATAATATAATAAATAAAAATAAATAATTAAAAAAAATAAAAATAAATAGTAATAAAATAAATTTCCCCACGATTCACTATCGCTCAATTCTGCAAGTGTTCTAATTTACTATCGCTGTTTTCTAGCTGGTCTAAAGCCAGGGACACTTTTTGGTTGCTATGGACAATCTCCAGTTTCCAGGCAGAAAGAACAGTATATATCACATAAAACTGCATGCAGGGCATTGGCCAAAGCACTGGGGACAAAAGGGATGTGAAATCATTTCATACAGTACTGTAATCTGTAAGATTACAGTACTGTATGTGTTATGATTTTGACATTTTTTTGAATTTGCCACCAGGCTCCGCCCCGTGCGTTGCGACGCTCCCAGGGAACGGAGCCTGGCACAGAGAGGCTTCGGGCAGAGGACACAGCCCGCGGACACTGCGGGGGACATCGCAGGATCCCGGGGACAAGGTAAGTAATGCCACACCAGGATCCTGCGATGTAATCCCGAGTGTGGCTCGGGGTTACCGCTAATGGTCCTGATTTTTAACCCCGAGCCACACTCGGGAAAACCGCCAGGGAGGTTAAACAAAAAAAGGTTTGCATACACATTAACCAGTTGTGGCCCATAATGCAGGGCGCCCCCCTAATCAATGCGTCCGGCCCCCTAATCTACATGCGGGGGGCGTTGGACGCATGGATTCCATAGGCTTTTTTTTTTTTTTTTAGTTATTTTTTAGAAGCACGTGATTAGAGCCAGACAAGAAAAAGGAAGTGGACTGTATAAGGTATTTACTGGCAGGAAAAAATGTTTTACTAGCCAAAGTTAAAACAACAAGGGCAGAGAATTTAATAGATGAAAAGATGAAAAAATGTCTGAAGTTCCGCTTTAAACATAGATACATAAAACACAGTTGGAGCCATTGTGTCACAAGATGGATATCTGCACTGTAATGTGATGCCAATAGGAAGTGTTTGGTAAAATTGAGTATAACGGAGGCGACCTTTCACCCTCCATCTCTCAGAACAAGAACAAGGGGACTCCAGCCTCTTTGGCAGTTGAGACACTAAAAAATCTAATTGAAGATGTGACATTGTTGGGAGTTTTATGGAGAAAGCGAGATTACCCTGTCCACCCTCCAGCAGCTTTCTCCAAAGGTGTGAAAAAAAAGAAAAAGAGACGTGGTAGCTTTCAATAAATCACAGTCAAATGTTTATTAACCCGGCAATTTTCTATCTTTTACATTCTCAAGCAAGAAAGTCTTTCTATGGCCATGCAGAAAACTATGTGAGCCTCGGGGAATTAGAAAGAAAAAAAAAACATCTCTGCGATTGTGTGATCCTAAATACAAGTATTTCAACATTATTCCGTATTTAGGCTTCTGTGAGAGCGGAGTTGATTTATTAAAGACAAGTCTGTGAACTCGGGTAAGAGATGTGAAAGCAGAAAAGGCTCCAGAGAAAATACTTCTAGGTAACTTTTTCTTTCATTATTTTGAGAAATCATGAACTAAAGGTTTCACCAAGGTGAACACTATGAGAATACAAATCAATGTTTTGCTTGATGTTGAACTCAGGATTAAAGCCAAACAGATACTGTTGGTTGTTTGTTACGTGTAGCTAAGATTTGAGCCATTCTAGCTATCAGGCTTGAGCTGTATCCTTCAAATATTACAAGGGTTGTACCAAAAGTATTGCAAAAGTGGGCATAACTTTTTTAATAACTTAAATAGTTTGTTCCAATCTCACATGTTGGTGACATAATCCCCTCCCCCACTCACACCAATGAAGGGACACAATTCCTCCCAATTATCCCAAAGATGAGGCACTATTCCCCCCAATGATAAGAAAGATGGGGCACAATTTCCCCCAACAAAACCAATAATGGGGCCCAATGAAACCAATGATGGGGCACAATTTCCCCAATGACACCAACAATGTAGCAAAATTTTTCCCAATGACACCAATAATGGGGCCCAATGACACCAATGATGGGGCACAATTCCTCCCAATGATGGGGAACAATTTCTTCCAATGACACCAATAATGGGGTCCAATAACACCAATGATAGGGGACAATTCCTCCAAGTGATTCCAACAATGGGGCACAATTCCTCCCACTGACGCTAATGATGGGGCTCAATTTCTCCCAATGACACCAAAGATGGGGCACAATTTCTCTCAGTGACACAAATGATGGGGCACTATTCCTCCCAGTGACACAATTACTCCCACTGAGACAAACAATGGGGTACTATTTTTCTCTCAATGGTGTCATTACCTTTTCTACTCCCAGTGGCCACAGTCCGGCCCCCCAAAAATCTGAAAGACAGTAAACCGGCCCTTTGTTTAGAAAGTTTGGAGACCCTTGCTCTATAGCAGTGGTTCTCAACTCCAGTCCTCAGGACCCACCAACAGGCCAGGTTTGCAAGATAGCTGAAATACATCACAGGTGATATCACTTGCTGCTCAGTGATTGCAGGATTCTAGTCTGCAACTCCCCAAGGTTATACTTAAAATCTGGCCTGTTGGTGGGTCCCGAGGACTGGAGTTGAGAACCACTGCTCTATAGTAACTCTTCTTCTCTTTCATTGCAGGTAAATATAGATTCCAAGCAGAAGCAGTGTGCGTTCATTGAGTTCTTGATGAAGGTGGGGTGCAGGCTGTCTGACATTGATGGCCTCTCACTACATGGCTTGATTCCAGTGCTGGTTTCCCTTTCCTTAAACATCTTTTTTCATTTATACATGGTGCTATTGTTAATATTTAATCTCTGTGAATATTCTGTAGCCTTCTGTGGATATCAGACAGCCTGCACCCCTCCTTTGTCAAGAACTCAATGATGGCACCTTGCTTCTGTTTGGAATCCATTATTTACCTGCAATGAAATAGTAACTTGTCTTCTTCTATTTCATTGCAGGTAAATAATGGATTCCAAGCAGAAGCAAGGTGCCATCATTGAGTTCTTGACAAAGGAGGGGTGCAGGCTGACCGACATCCGCAGAAAGCTACAGAATGTCCACAGAGATGACACTTCGACAATAGCAACATGTACAAATGGAAGAAGAGGTTTAAGGAAGGGGAAACCAGCACTAAAGTCAAACCACGCAGTAGGAGACCATCAATGTCTGACAGCCTGCACCCCACCTTCATCAAGAACTCAATGACGGCACGCTGCTTCTGCTTGGAATCTATTATTTACCTTCAATGAAAAAGAACAAGAGTTACTGTAGAGGAAGAGTTACTCTACCAACATGTGAAATTTGAACTACCTACTGTATGCAAGTTAAAAGGGAAGTATAGGGTTAACAAAAAAAACCCTTTATACTGACCTAGGTGGATGCTGCGTCTGTCCCTGGCCATATCTTCACTGAGAACTGAGTGGTTAAACCCCACTAACTGCTCAGTTGTCCCCTCTGCTCTGAGCAGAGCCATGAATGTCAGTCACCGGCTCTCTGCTCTGCCCCTCCAGCGCTCACTGGAACGCTGGGCTGGGGAGGGAAAAGGGAGACTGGTTTAGCTGATAGGCTGAGCCAGCTGCCGGTCTAGGCATTTCCCCAGCCTGGACCGGCTGAGTGATATCAGCTGACAGTGGGTTTTATGAATGAACTGCACTCCTGTGATCCATAGGAAACGTTGGGGCAAAAAAGCTTTGGCCATACTTCTCCTTTATTTAAAAATATTATGCCCACTTTTGCATTACTTTCAGTACCACACTTGTACTTACTGCTAAAGACCAAGGGACCACCACAATCAGTTTTAGCCTAGGTTCACACTGATGCTGTGCGGGATTCGCAGCGATTCTTTGGGTTTCCCACACTGCATCACAATCACACTCCGTTAATGCGAACCACTGCATGTGTCAATGTTAAGGCAATGACACTCCAAAAACGGTTTGCAGAACGCAGTGCAATTGGCAGAATTGGATCACATGGGTGTGAACACCAATGCGATCCGATTCCAGTACGGCAAAAAAATGGTGCGTGCGCCTTTTTCGTGTGGGCGTGGTTCTATTTGAGTCATGCAAAATGAATGGGCTCAACTTGCACTGCAAAGAATCACATGGGATTTGAGCAGGAATGCAGTGCAATTTCTGTCCGAATCACAAGCGATTCCCTGTACCACACTAGTGTGAGCCAAGGCTGAAGGTTAAATTATACGTAACTGCACTTTCAATGGAGATCCACAATTTGCACTTGTACCTGAAACCTGTCAAAGAAAATTGAATGAGGCATCTCTTTGCTCCCTTTGGAATCTGCAGCCTCCCAGTATTGTAGGCACTGTTCCTAGCCAACACTAGATAGCACTAGTAAAAATCTCAGAGCTGGACAGACAGAAATACAAAGTGACAACACCTCTCTCATATGTTCTTCATCTGTATATTTCAATGTTCAGCTTTTAACTAGGAAACTTTTGTCATTTCTGTGAGATTTATGCCCCACAGACAGTTAATGTGTCCAAGCCCACCAAATAATGCTTCACTTGTAAGTTTATATTTAGCTTAGAATTTAGTTATTTAAACTAGAAGAAAAATATAGCCCTTAATCTTTACTTAATGAGCGACCTTGTTATCATCCCCCCCCCCCTTTTTTTTTTCTATAAAAAGCGCATTGAAGGGTTTCCAGTACCTCCAGGGACATTCAGCAATATTTTTATTCTATCTCTTCTACACCTGGGCCAGAGAGGATGTGCAAAGCTAATTTGGCTGATTCTTTGCATTGAGCCTTGCACAGGTCAATAGAACATCTGCTGGCCTCCATATGACTGCTCACAGAACATCTTGTGCTTCTTTTCAAGGAGTCCTTTCAGCTCGGTGTCTCTCTGATGTTGCCACTGGAATTTCCATTTTGCCAACCTACAAAATGTTGTTTTGCATTTGCAGTGTCTCAACTCATCTAAGCATTGTTGGAGAGGTATAGAAAAGCTAGAGAAGATACATTTTAACCTTTAACGAGGTAAAGGATCACTTAAAGGGACTCTCAGCATGCGCCATGTTGCTTTTAAACAATCTAGACGGGCTCTCAGCTGGCACGATAATGTTTTCAAACAATTTAAAACAGACTTTAATTTAATATTGTAAAAAAACTGATAGGAATAAGGCTATGCTAGGTCTCGTCTGCAGTAGCTGTCGAATCGCAAGCCTGTTTAAAATTCGCAGTACCCCTTGCACATGTGTGGGAGCTGGGTCATCCCATTCCGGCCAATCAAGATGGCCAAAGATGCCGCACATGTAAGAAACCAGGGAGAATATGTTAGCACCAGTGCGGGAGCTTGTAGACTTTGCATCTGTATAGTGAAGGTGAGTATTTGTGTACTACCGCTTCATAGAGGCTCTCAGCTCAAAAAGTGCAAGACCTATAAATTAGACTTCATGTAGGGAGATAAATAACGGGAGATAAATAAAGAATACTTTAGTTATTTTATTGGCAAAACCCAAGGAAGTAAAAATAAATCTGGCCATACCCCTAAATACTTAGACCATCACTTCCCAACCCTAAATACTTTAAAGCGGTAGTAATCCGCAGTTGATGGAAGAAAAATCCCCTGCAGGGCAGTGTGCTAGTATGCATCACTTATTAGCATATTATGTGAGACTTACCTTAGAACGAAGCCCTGCAGCGCTGTCACCGCTGAGAGGGCTGACATCTTCCAGGTTTTGGTCCTCCGGCTACATGTGCACGGGAGCCCCTCTTTGCGGCACAGGCTCTGAAGGTCCGACACGTATGCCGGACTTTCAGAGCGCATGTGCCGGTAACATCACAGGCTGCATGCACTCTGAATATCTCCTAAACTGTGCAAGTTTTGAAGATATTCACAGTACCTACAGGTAAGGCTGGCCATACATGGTCGAAATTTCGAAAGAATTTTCTTTTAAAAATCAGAAAATGTGTGCGTTTTGTGATCCGATGATGCCACGATTGAATTCGACCAACCAAGCCTTCAGTTTCACATCATGTTGCTACAGAAAAGAATTTTCGTGGCAGGGAATCTTCTTTTCTTTCCGGGAATTTTCTTTTCTTGCACATGCGCATTTTTTTTTATTACATTTCTCAAACGATTCTCCCATCATTGATTAGAAAATCTTTTGTTTTTCAAAAACTTTCCAACATGTCCGATTACTCAAATTCGATGGCCGCACGAAAATCAACTGTTGCTGCAGCCCACTAATGGTGCGAAATATGAACGAAAATTCTTAGATAAGATTTTCAAAAGAAAATTCTTTCGAAATTTGACCGTTGTATGGCCTGCCTTAGTCTTACTATAGGCTTGTCTGTAGGTACAAGTGGTAGAACAGAGTTTACTACCACTTTAAAGCGTAACTCCACTTTTGTTGAGAAAAAGACATTCCCCTCTGGTTGATCTATGTGCATTGCAAGGATTATAACAACCTTTTTTGCAGATTCCTACATTTTGTTATTCTGAAGTAATCCCTCTGTTTGTCTGTGCCTCTGTGCTCAGTGGGTCGAAAGGGAGTGGTTTCATAATTAACTGTCAGGTGTGCAGTTGCAGAGCACTAATGAGAAAATCTGCTGGGCCCGCATCCGTTTAGACGTGCTCCTACTGAACGTATGTCTCCAAAAATGACATTTTGTTGCAGGGGATGCCTGAAATCTGACTAGTATCTTAGGCAGACTTCTGGGAAAATTGGTGAGCCAATCACACAAGCAGGAAATTATGTTTCTGGGGAGTGGTCAATACACACTCTGTGTACAGAACAACTCCATGTAGCCATTATGCAATGCATTCTCAGAAATGACAGTGGCTACAGATTGAAACGAAAAGGCAATTTTTAATAACATTAAATTACAATATGATTAGTGTCGCAATTATATATGCTATATTATTTTTTCCTTTTTTTAGCCCACAAATGTGAAGTTACCCTTTAAAGATGTAATTTTTTTTTAATTAAAAATATACACTATTCACCTTTGATAAGGATGTAACCTCATTGCTGGGAAAGAGACCGGAGGCAGTACCATGGAACTGTCCACATCACTTCCCTTCATGGTGCAGGCTAGTAGCCTCCCTGACGGTATTCCCGAGTGTGGCTCGGGGTTAAATTTCAGCACCATTAGCGGTAACCTCGAGCCACACTCAGGATTGCATTGCAGGATCCTGGTGCGGTATACTTACCTTGACCCCAGGATCCTGCGATGTCCCCCCGCGGTGTCTGTGGGCTCTGTCCTCCGCCCGAAGCCTCTCTGTGCCAGGCTCCGTTCCCTGCGAGCGTCGCAACGCATGGGGGCGGAGCCTGGCAGCAAATTCAAAAAATGAAAAAATCATAACACATACAGTACTGTAATCTTACAGATTACAGTACTGTATGAAATCATTTCACATCCCTTTTGTCCCAAGTGCTTTGTCCAATACCCTGCATGCAGTTTTATATTATATATGTGGTTCCTTCTGCCTGGAAACTTGAGATTGTCCATAGCAACCAAAAAGTGTCCCTTTATGTCAAAAGTAGCTTTAGACCAGCTAGAAAACAGCGATAGTAAATTAGAACACTTGCAGAATTGAGTGATAGTGAATCGTGGGGAAATTTATTTTATTATTATTATATTTTTATTTATTTTTTTAATATTTATTTATGATATTATAATTTATGATTTTGTGTTTCAAACTTCATCATACCCGGGATATCTACTAGACTCTTGTTTGGACAGATCTTAGTGTGTTATTGTTAAGAATTACAGGCCTACAATATAAAACGCCAAATTTCCATGCAAAATAATTGTACCGCTTTCAGCACCTAAAATTCGAAATAATCATACCGCCAGGGAGGTTAAACTTCATTTTTTTTTTTTTTTAGTTATTTTTTTTTTTTACTTGCATACAGGAAATATGTTGATTAAGTGAATATAATATTAAAAGTACACCAAGTGATAAGATAAATCAAGGCATTGTCATTACTGACCTCCTCCTGAAAATACTAGTGGCCTGGCTTCATTCATTCTAAGCCATCGGGTATAAGAAATAAAAGTCGAAGACAAGTTAGAACTCCTTATCTGCATACTGCCCATGGGACAACAAGTTTAAAGTTAAAACGTTAGCATGGCAGCCAGGTAACCAGCTTTTTCAGGAGGATAGGTCCGCAAAGGCAGACTTTGTATTTCTCTAAAGATGTTTCCTTAAAAACGATTGTGAAATCAGATGTTAGGTCAAGTAGAACATTTAAAAAAAAGTGTGTGGTAAACAAAAAAAACAAAAAATACAAAAAAATGACTAGATTTGATTCAGTAGGGAAACAACCTATTTTCAGCCTATTTACATTAAACAATTGTCCCCCTGTATATAATATACAGTACCATTTTAATTCTTATATTTTTTTTCTGCTGTCTATATTTTGGCAATAGTAGGAATTATATTACTTTTATGGTTAGCTCAGGGCTATTACACATTTACACGCAGTGCCCAGTAGTTGTGGTGTCCATACAGAATGTTATGCCATTAGATATTTAAATGACCTGGTAATGAGATAGTTGATATTTAGAAGCTGTCAACTTAGAGCTGTTCGCACTTAGACTGGCTTATTTTAGCCCTGGGACAAACTCTATCTGGAGACTGGAATTACATGTTGTTCTGGTCCTTGTAATTCTGTTATGTACATGAAATCTTGCTAGCTTATCCAGTGTTCACTTTCCAGCTTCCTGTCTTATCACTTTTCACCTTAAAAAGTAAAAAGTGTGAAATGGGCATGGGAAAAGTAGTGCAATTGGCATTTGATAAAGCGGTAATTGGATGTGGGTTATCAATAATAATAAATAGTAGGGAACCCCATGGTCATAGGTGTTTATATGCTAGCAGTCTCGATGCCAATCATATGTCTCCTAAATGGATAATAATGGTGTTAGAGATTCAGATTGTTCATCAACCACCAAGCATGTATTGCATACTTTATCACAATGAATAATAATAATTTAATTAAAAAAATATTTATAAATATTTTAAATATGAAATATTAGGTTAAAGTGGAACTGAACTCTCTCAATCAATTTTAATTATTTGTAATCGTTACTCCACTAGCTTTAGTAAATAAATAAAAAGGTATATCATTTTTTTTGTTTTAAACTTTTTTTACATTTCTTCAGGTGCTTCGTGGTTTCTTAGGCCAAAATGAAGTTATGTGTCCCAGGAATCTTCATGGGCATTTTTTGCTTTCATCTGGGGGAGGGCCTTTTATATGCTAAGCACACCCTCCTGTCTGAATGCCTAAACTAAGGGCAGATCGATTTCAGGGAGTAAATACTACATGAATCATCTGCCCTTACTCAAGATGGCCTTAGCTAGAAATGTTAGGGGGGCATGCAGACATGGATGGATAAGTTTACTTTGCATATCAGAAATTAATCAAGTAGCGTTTTCAGTTTGTGGTGCTCAAATATAGTTACGTTTCAATTTAACATCAGTAAAAATAAAAAATAAAGCAATACTCGGGGTGATTCTATCGGAAGGGTGTGGATTTGGGCACCAACAGTTGTGTGCCTATAAGCACCAGGGATAGAAATCTATTTTTGTTTGAACATCCTAGTAGCCCTGAAAGTTAGACCAAGTTTCATCTTCATTACAGCGGATCTTCACCTTTCTTCACCTTTCTTCCCTTTTTTTCATTTTAACCCCTGCTTATCTGGTTGCAGGTTCTGAAACCAGGTCCTCACCCACATAGCAAGTCCAGTATTGTCTTGCTGAGATCAGCTTCTTTTCTGCCCGCTTTGGTCCTCACCTGCACAGCGGATCCAGTATTGTCAGGCTGAGATCCGCTTCTTTTCTGCCCGCTTTGGTCCTCACCTGCACAGCGGATCCAGTATTGTCAGGCTGAGATCTGCTTCTTTTCTGCCTGCATGGTCCCGCACCTAGAGGAATAATGTGCACAGATGGGGAGGCAGAAAATATTCATTAAAAGAAAAAATTTAACCAAAAAAAAGAATGCCCAATTTGCACAGCGCAGGGGTGGATAGAAGGCAACATCCTGTTGCGGGTGGAGATCTGCTTTAAAAAATGTGAAGTTCTAGCTCATTGCTTCTCATCTTTCAAACCTTACTATTGGTCCCTAAGAGTGATGGACAGTCTTCCTAGATAACTGTCAGGTACAGGAAGGAATAGGCCAGTGTTTGGCTTTCTCTAAGAAAGGTGGTATTTGCAAAACTGAGCATCCTTAGTTTTGGGGTTTGTGCAGAAAATGCTATTAACTGATTTGTAGGAAATGTTGAAATGTTGTTTTTGCAGGATAAGTAAGACAGAGCAGAGGCCTGCAGAAAAATAAAAACAAGAGCAAGCAGACAGGAGATCCTGAATGGTGTAACAATTTGCCGAAAAAAATTAGAAAATGAATGTAGGAGTGAACTCACCTGAGGTTGTGGATGACCACATGTGTGCACAATCTAGGTTAATTTGTTTGTGGAGAAGACTCCTGTCTCCATGCAGATCTTCGGAGGTCACTTTCGATGCTCTGAGAAGGCCCACATACTGTACTGCTGGTGGAACTTTGAAATGGTCAAAATGGTGAGATGAGAGATGACATCCCTCATCTTATTGATTTATTTGTGTAAGCCTTTCTTCAATCCATAAGCTTAATATGTTTACAGTATATTTAAAGTAAAAACTTGGAACTTTGGGGTAGTGTGTTAAAAACTCTGCTTGATTTTTATTGCATCTTGCTTCTGGGGTGATTTAGTCTCACCGTTGTTACCAGGACGGAAACTGATATGAATTCCAAAATTTGCTGTTGTCACTGGAACATATCTTACAATACAACCACTTGTTCTGGTGACAACTACCGGTAATTAGAGATCTCCGCTCACTTTGGTGAGATTTACTCTTATGTCTCTGAGACGGGAAAAGATGGGACAAAATAAGCTTAAAGGAATTTTCTTTCTTTTCAAACATATTTATTATTTGTAAGAGAAAGTATACAATTGTAGGGTTGGCATATTAGAACAATCTTTTCCCCTTGCGCATAAAAAAAATGATGCATTATATAAAAAGAGGATTAGAGAAGTTTAAGACACTTTCCCCATCTTACTGTTATGTACAGTAACATATAAGTCAGCTTAGGTAACATCAAATATTAAAACAGATACATTCAAAATCAGCATGAAAACAAAGGTACTGCGAATAGATGGGACCTTTCTGTCCCCTATCAATAGGTTTACTACCGCTTAAAGCATATCATGTTAATTTTCCGCTATCTCAAGCATTGCAAAGCTTGGAACTGGTTGCAGAATCCTTCCTACCTTCTTTGTTTCCGTAAAATACCTACTTTTTTTTCGCACTTACATCATCAGTGCATGCGCACTTGTTACGATTTTTCTGGCACGCTCTTCATGCCGTAAGTCCTATGCTGACATGCCTGGACTACATCTTTTCCCTTGCCCAGCGTCAGCTCTGAGGTATCGCGAGACTCAATTTCCATTCACAAACTGAGCCGTAACTTCATGTGACTCGCTACCCCGTTACAGGGGTTGTATAGCTGGCAAGCACAGCACAGACTGAGCAACTAATACGAGGCTTGGCTTAATAATTACTGCGCTTGAGCAAAGTTATGGACATGGATAAGGAGAAAGAGTAGAAGTTCTTCTCGCATTGGATGCAGGAGACAATACTTAATATGGCGGCGGCTGCATCCGGAAAAGAGCATAGGCATAAAGTAGGAAAATAAAAGTAAGAAACATCCAATGTGGCTTCTATTTGCGGTGCAATGTTTTAAAATGATTTAAGACAATTCCTTCTTTGACATTTAGGTGAGGAGGGTCTGAGTTTACTACCTGTTCTGGAAATTTTATAGATAGTCAACTCCTATCTTCATATTAATTAGTGGTTCCAAATTAATAAAAACTACTGCAGTAATAAACAGACACAAAAAGATACTCTCAGCATCTTTCCAAAATAACTTCTGTTTTATTTGACGCAATTGAAGGTTTTTATACACATGATTACGTAGGTATCACATTAATATTGCAATTTTACTTTTATGGTAACAAGGGGCGTAACATAGGCAGGCTAATTCTAATCAGGACTCGAAAGAATGCAAACATGTAATGAAAACATTATTAGTGCTGTGTGCACAATGAGTGCAGTGTGCAATACATGGTCAAACATACAAAATAGAATACCATTTTATACAGAACTTACAAATTTCTTTTACACTATCGCTTTAAAAGATTATTCTCATTTCAATGTGTCAGTCTGAAATAAATCAAACATGCCCATATTGGACAAACTGGAAAGGCATCCCATGGGGGGCTCCTCTCCACTCCAAAAACTGGGCACTATCTTTCGTGGGACACCACACTGGATCAGAAGACAACTTTCCCGGAAGGGAGAAGAAAAGGAAGAAAGAAAATGGTAAAGAATGGAAGGAGAGTGAAAAGTAAGGACAAATGACCATCCGTTCCCTGATGTAAGTGGCGATTGCATTAGGCATTTCCCGAAAGACAGGAAATCAATAGATCCCAAATCTTTTCACACAGTTTTATTTTGTTGCTTAGGGCAGTGTTTCTCAACCTTTTTTCAATCAAGGCACCCTTTAAAATAATAGACAATCTCAAAGCACCCTTTAAAATTATGGATAGTCTCGAGGCACCCCATTCTAAAATGTAAAAAACTATTCTAAAAATTTTACATAATGCAGCAACATCCACATGTAGGACACCCAACGTTAGGGGTGATTTTCTTCTTCCAAAGCAAATACACCTTTGCACTCTGAATGAATGAATGAATGAATGAATGAATGAATGAATGAATGAATGAATGAATGAATGATTTGTAAAGCGCTGCAATTGCGAACTGAATCGCCTCAAGGCGCTAGATGGATTCTCTGTAGCCAGCTTCTAGAAAAGGAAGGTCTTTAGTTTTTTCCTGAAGGCCTGGTGGTTTTCTTCCATGCGGAGGTTGGTTGGGAGAGCATTCCATAGTCGAGGTCCTTGGACTGCAAATCTACGTTCTCCCTTTGCTTTGTAGCGGTATTTGGGAATGAGGAGGAGGTTTTGGTTAGCTGATCTGGTACTGACTAGTATTCCAATGTTTCTCTTCTCCCTCAATTTCTCTCCATCAGTGTGACACCAGTGCTGAGGGAGAGTGGCAGGGGAGGGTTAAACAAGGATACTGTGGCGGTGACAGACATCCTCCTTATCAATTGATGATATCATTGGTTGTTAGGATGCCAGTGTCTAAAAAGTCATAATGGTGCATAATTAAAAACCTGTGGCTTTGTGTAACTAAAAGGCAGGCTTGATCCACCTGCTGGCTTGTATACAATTTTTTGATCAATGTTTAGGCATTTTGCCAAGGCACCCCTGAGGAAGCCTCAAGCCACCCTGGTTGAAAAAGGCTGGTTTATGGGTTTTAATTAATCCATACTTTATCAAAAAACTTAAAAGAAAAAAAATTGCTTTCGATTAAAAAAAACGACAAGTTTATTTAATATTTTAAAATGAATGTCTTATCTGTGTGTCAGGTTGGTATGTAAACCGTGCGGAAGTTTTTTTGTATTCCTAGCTAATTTCCTCTGTTATCCATTTCTATGCCAAGCAGCGAAAGCTTTTATACCAGGATTGGCCTCGGCTCTCCAAGGAGGCAAGAGGAGTGTATCAAGCTCCGCTGACTAATCTGCAAACGTCTCCTAAAACATATCTGCAAAACATGTGGGAGTTATCCGCAGCAAAGCAATTGTGAGTTCATTTGTTATTTCCAGGAGCGGATTCTTTATGATTCAAAGCGTGGCGGATAAGAGATGTGAATCTGTTTCTAGCCTGTTTGCAGTCATATATTTTTCATTTGGTTTAACTTGGAATTCTAAAACCGAGCATCTCCGTAGAGAAATGACGACGTTGTACAATCTCTGACTTGCTTACTCCTTTTGTCAGGTGGTATGTGATATGCTTGTCAGACAGTAATTTAGATGCTGTCAGTTTTTCAGTAGCCACCAGAGAGCATAACGATCGCCAGTTCCCTTCCTGCTCCGTCCATATTTGTACGGGAAGAAAGATCGAGGGTTGGTGAGGTGTTGTCTTGTCAGGCAGTAGAGTTCCTTTTTTTCTTTTTCTTTTTTTTTACCCTCTGATTACAGTGAGCCTTCCTGGAGAGAGTCCCAGAACGAGAGGTTGTATATGGTTTAGTAAATGTCATAACACAAATTTGTCTTTGTAGAAAGCTACTCTGCAGGGTAAGCACATAATAACTCAGCACAAATAGGACAAACTGCTAAATTATAGTGCCATGGCTTATTCAAGAGCACTGTTATCTGTGACATGTATTTTCCTTTTATGAAGACAGAAGGATGCAGAATGGGATAATACATGTGAGAAATCCTCCTATGGGAGAAGATGGGATCTTCCGCTGGATGTAGAATAAAAACAGGAGTGTTACTTTCTTTGAAGGCCTTCTTTTCCAATAAAAGAGAACTTTAGGCAAATACAGGTTAAATGCATACATTGAAATGCTTTACCTACAAAAGAACTTGTAAGTCTGTTCTACAAGTATTGTGATACAGGCAATCCTGCCAATAGGCACAGCCAACTCAGAGATGTCCCAGCAGACTACATTGTAGTAAAAGCTGATCTCTGAGTAAAAAAAAAATCTTACTACCATTTCACACCCACATCCCTTTAGCTAATCACTAGGCTAAAAAAATAAAAAATAAAAGCCCTGATTTCTTACCTAAAATTGTGGTCCGGTAGGGACCTGCATCTTCTTTCTTCTGCACAGCAGAGTGGTAGGCTTCTTCTTCCAGTGCCCAGTCATTATGTAGTAGACACAAAAGTATATGTCGCCACGCCAGCATGCTATACCGTTTAATTGAAGCAATCACATTATATCAAGGTTAGTTAATATGATTTGGAGTTGTGTAGGTCCTCACAAGCATGATGAAGGGGCCCTAAGCAACACCAAAAGTTTCACCTAAATGTAATTGAATGTGGTCATGTTAATACAACTTTGGACTGTTTAACGGATCCATGCTGACGACATATAGTATACTTCCTTGTACATTTATCATCCAATTGTTGCTGCAGAACTCCAGGTTAAGGAGTGAAATGGGAACCTCCTGGTGGACACTTCCCATTGACTTTTGGAAGAGTCTATTACAGGGTCCGGCATCACAATATCACCGTGTGAGGAGAACTCCAGGTTAAGGAGTGAAATGGGAAGCTCCTGGTGGACACTTCCCATTGACTTTTGGAAGAGTCTATTACAGGGTCCGGCATCACAACATCACCGTGTGAGGAGAGGCAACAAGACCGGCCCTTGGGCTTGGGTTGCAGCTTTTTATCTCAGCTTAATATAAGTGGTAGTGGGGATCATTCTGTGACAGTGAATTCAGGTAATAAAATTTGGGTCTTACTTTTTTTTTTTTCAACATTGAATAGCTAAGAGCAGGTGGGTAGGAAGTGATTTTCATTTTCTTGGAGATGGGCTTAAAGCAGTCATTTTAAACATATAGAGTAAAAACATCACCTATCAAAAATGTTTTTACAATAAAGTTGTATTCGGCATGAAAGCACCATTATACAATAGGTAAAAATTTTCAAGTATGTCATATCATGTCAAGCATAATACAGCAAAGCCACACTTTTAATTCCAGTCTATATCCAAAAAGAATATATGCATGTATTTAATTTAATTTGATTTCCTTTACAACGGCAGCTTTCAGTAACAATGCAAAATACAGGCCATGGCTGGCTGTTGATATGCATAAAAACAGATGGCAGCACTCTACTTTCTTTGCATAAAAAAGTGTTTATACACCTGAAGTAGAAGCCTGGTCAACAGCTAACTAAACTTAAACCTACTCCGACCCCCATTCTATGCCCTGTGCTAACTATCCTGTAAAGGAAAGAAATTTGCCTAATCTAAAGGTTATCAGAACTTAGGGCTGGCTTCAGTGTATAGGTAAACTCTAAGGAGCAGGGCCCTCTGATTCCTACTGTATTAACCACTTCAGCCCTGGAAGAATTTACCCCCTTCCTAACCAGAGCACTTTTTGCGATTCGGCACTGCGTCGCTTTAACTAACAATTGCGCAGTCATGCAATTGACGTCCTTTTTTTCCCAAAAATAGAGCTTTCTTTTGGTGGTATTTGAACGCCTCTATGGTTTTTATTTTTTGCACTATTAACAAAAAAAGGGAGACAATTTTGAAAAAAAACGCAATATTTTAATAAATATCCCCCAAAAATATATAAAAAAAACAATTTTTTTCCTCAGTTTAAGCCGATATGTATTCTTCTACATAATTTTGGTAAAAAAATCACAATAAGCGTATATTCATTGGTTTGCGCAAAAGTTATAGTGTCTACAAAATAGGGGATACATCTATAGCATCATTTTTATTATTATTTTTTTTTTTACTAGTAATGGCGGCGATCTGTGATTTTTATCGTGACTGCGACATTATGGCGGACACATCGGACAATTTTGACACATTTTTGGGACCATTTTCATTTATACAGCAATCAATGCTATAAAATTGCAATGATTACTGTAAAAACGTCACTGGCAGTGAAAGGGTTAACACTAGGGGGCACTCGAGGGGTTAACTGTGTTCTCTGGGTGGTGATTCTAACTGAAGGGGGGAGGGAACTGACTGGAGGAAGTGACAGATCGTGGTTCCTAGCTAATAGGAACACAAGATCTGTCACTCCTGTCAGAACAGAACAGGGAAGTGTGTGTTTACACACACTCATCCCTGTTCTGTCTCTCCTGCTCATGATTGCTCCTGGCTGGCAGTCATCACGACCACCGGCCACAAGCACCGGCACCCCCGCTGTGCAGCGGCACGCGCGCCTGCTATCCCGACCCCGCGAGCCGACGTATAGCTACAACAGCTCGTGCATGGGAGCCAACCTGCTGCAGTATAACTGTGGCAGTTGGTCGGGAAGTGGTTAAAGTGTATTGTATTTGTACTGTCTATCCTCAAGTTGTAAAGCGCTACGTAAACTGTTGGCGCTATATAAATCCTGTATAATAATATAGTAATAATAGGTGGGACAGCAGACAACAGATGGCTCATAGTAAGCCTATGAGTGTCGTCTCTACCCAGGCTCTGCAAGTGATGTTGCTGCTGCTCTCTCTTCTACCCTGAGGCCAGCCGCTGGGGAGATCACATGACTGGATTGGAGCACCCTTAGATTAGGTTAGTATAAGTGTAGTTAGCATAGGGCTTAGAATGGGGGAGGAGGGAACACCGAAAATGGCTGGTACCCTATGGGGATGCCAAAGCTCCGGAAATTCACAGCTGTTGTCGAGCACAAAGGGGAGATGGGGCTGTAGGATCACCTGACCAAACAGGAGCAGATTAAAATGGGTAAAGAGTAGGGGGTTGGAAAATGTTTAAGAATTGTTATAGGTATGCTTTTTTCCACTTTAAAGCTGAACTCCAGACACATATAAAATACATAAAATAATATACCTTTATAATCATTAATACATCCTTGAATGTATTTTTTAAATGTAAGTGGTGCAAATACCTGAATGTGACCTGGCATCAGCCTTCTGCAGTCCCTGTACAGCTGGAGTGTGAGAGGAAGGGGTGGTACAAGAAACATGCTGATGGGAGGAAAAAGCAGAGTGACAGAGAGAGAGTTATCAACTGGGATGGGTCTACGAGGATCTGGGCTCAGAGGAAGAAGGTTGGATGATATTGTCTATCAATCTAAGAACATCTAGTGGCAGAAAAAAAGTACTGCAGTGGAAATCTCTTGAATGAATATTGCAGCAAAAGTTTCATTTTGTTATTGTATCTTTAATAGTTGCTTTTATCTTTTCATTTTTGTCTTGAGTTCTGCTTCAATCGTAGTATCTACCATTAAGCTTGTGAGAAGGAGAGCTCAGCATTGGCAGCCACAATGTTTCTCTTATGACAGATTTGTTTTTATGTAACCCAGTTTATATCCCAATTATGTACATGTGCTGCTAGTTTGAGACCCACACAGGCAAACAGAGTCCCTAGGTTATAGTATATGATCTCCCAGTCCTCTTTGAAAATGGAGCCATAAGAACGTTACATTCGAATATTATAATTAATGTAATTGTACCTATAGAGCTGGATGTTTACATCAGAGGCCAACTGTTCATTATCTATAGAGAAGTTTAAATAATAAGTGGTCCTCCGTAGTTCCTGCACTTTTCAGAACAATGTTACAGTAGTTTCATAATGAGCTCGGTCTCCAGGGTCTCCGACTCCTACCAGCTCCTCGAGATGTGAATTGATGTGTATGTTTTGCAAATTAACAAGATTTATGATACTTTTGGGAAATACATCATAACGGAAAATCTGCCTTTCTGTTTATAATTTGAGATATATTAACAGGAAGACCTTTTGATCACTTGTGTAGTATTTTTTGAGGTGGATCCTTCAAGAGGCACCTTCTCTGTTGTATTTTTGTGTTTAGTTTTCTTTTAAGTGCATGTTTTTGTTTTTCTGCTTTGTATTGAAGCCACTTCAAGGATGATCTTTAGCACTGCAAACATGCTTTGATATTCCTTAAGTGTACTTCATGTGAAGTAAGGTAGATACGCTTAAAAATGTGTGCTATGTTTATAAGGCAAGGTTCACATCTATTCACATCCACTTTTGTCCTTTAATGCATTTTCCAAATTTTATTGGGAATCGCAACACATGAAAATGCACAAAAAAATCGAACGTCTCATTTTTACCAACATAGCGCAACACAGCATACAAATGTGAATTAACTTGATATATATGCCCAATATTTGTTGTTACAGAAAACATTAGTAGCAAATATCCCATGGAAATTAGCGGTAATCCCATCTAAAATCTCCGCAACACAACTACGTCCGTAACATTTAACAGCAGCAATACACTTGATTATGCAAGTGAATTGCCACCAAAAAAATGGCTGCTTACATGAATGTCCAAAAAATAGAGCATTACCCTCACCAAAATGGAGGAGATTAAACTTTCCTAGACTAAAGAAAAATGGCCGCCGAGCGAAACCAACACAAACCACAAGTAAAATGGCGGTTTCGGAATTTCCGGTTTCATAACATATAAACCTACACAGAACAGCCAATCTGGTTCCCCAGATGAAGACACGTGACGGTGTCGTAACGCGTAGGGATTGGCTGGAGCGGTACACACTATCTGAAGCACAAGTGAGAGGGCGCTGGGAACGCCAGACCGTTTTTACATTTACTCTGCCTGTTTTTATCATTAGAAATGTAAGAGCACTACCTAAATAAACATTCTCCCTTTGATCTTAAAACTTTAATGCACTAGTGGAGCCTCTTTTCTCCCCCCTCCCTCTTTATTTATCTCCCCCATTGCTGAGTTTACCAGAGCGGAGCTACATAGAGGGAATGATGGAGAAAAAATAACAAAGAAAGAAAAGGCTTCCAGAGACCACTCCCACACCTTAAAGACATACTACTGAATGCCTGAATACTACAAACTGAAGGTGAGGGTTCTGTGAGACCACACTAGGAGACACCACCAGCAGAAGGATACATACTCTTTACATCATATAAACCAAGATTAAATAGAAGAATTACTTACAGACTATTTATATGCCATTACCCACCTACCTCCTTTAAAGCACCTTATCATCTGATCACCTGCACTTTATTATAGCACCGAAGTGGACTATTATTACACATTTTTATGATCACCATTTTTATGTGTATTTCTCTATGATATTATTTATGATTGATTGCACATTTTGATTAATGATTTTAGAAGATTTCACTGTTTTTTATTCACAAGGAGCTGATATTTATTCACGGTAATTTACTTTTATATTCACGTCATTCATTCACGTTTATTACAGGGCGGTATTTTAATATTATTTTAGTATTCAATTGTAATTACCCACGGTTATTTGAAAATCATCACTATATTGGCAAATAGCAGCGATCATTACAAATGCAAAATAGAGATCATTGATCCTAGCATTAATACCAGCAGCAACTATTACCTGTGTCCCCCCCACACTCGCATCGTAGTACGCATCTTGTACATTCACTCACACGTCTTATCATTTTTAAAATTGCGCGGAATTGATTTAAATATTGAGCATACAAATGTGAATTGCCTCCTTGGATTTAATAGGGTTGATTTACTAAAATAGGAGAGTGCAAAATATGGTATAGCCGTGCACGGTATCAGCTTCTAACTTCAGCTTGTTTGATTAAGCTTTGACAAAAAAAAACTGGAAGCTGACTGGTTTCTGTGAAGAGCTATACCTGATATTTCACCTCCCAGTTTTAGTAAATCAACCCCTATGTATTTTTATGACACTAAAGCCACGTACACATGAGCGGAATGTCCGACGGAAAAAGTCAGACGGAAGCTTTTGATCCTCTATTCCGATCGTGTGGAGGCCTCATCGGACTTCATCTTTCAAAAATTCTGACGGACCTAGAAATGGAACATGTTCTAAATATTTCCGATGGAACCAATTCCTATCGGGAAAACCGCTCGTCTGTATGCTGTTCCGACGGACCAAAAACGACGCTTGCTGTGAAGCAAGTACGAGACGGAAGCTATTTGCTACTGGCTATTGAACTTCCTTTTTCTAGTCCTGTCGTAAGTGTTGTACATCACCGAGTTCTGGGTGGTCGGACTTTGGTTGGACTTTGGGTTGACTGTGTGTAGGCAAGACTGCTTGAATGGAATTCCGTCAGAGTTCTGTCGGAGAAACCATCTGAGTTTATTCTGATGGCAAAACCGGTCATGTGTACGCGGCATTACATTTTTGTGTATTCAAAAATGCACATAAAAATGCAAATGTGTGAATCAGGCCCTAATGTTGATCCTGATGTTTGTCTTGCTAATGTTAACCAACCAGAATCTTGTTATTTTCGAATGCAACAGAAAATAAAGCCTAATACTGGTTTGTATGGGTAGCTCAGATAATCTGCTTCGGTTTTTGGGAGAAAGAAATGAGCCCACAGTATTTCTGCCAAATGTAGTCATCTGCCTTTCTTCACTTGCAACTATCCCATGATGGCCAGGAACCTTTAAGCTAATCCAGATTTCTTAGGTAGTATTGGTTTTCACATGCTCTTCTAGGTGCCTTTGAAGATCTGTGGCCTTTTTAAGGACACCTTCGCCGGGTGGCTGAAGGCCAACACAAGAATGGGCTATCCATAGGAATGAATGCGGCCATGGTGAGTATGAACACTAGAAAGAAGACCCAGCCAAAAAAATGTGCTTCCAAAGCTGTGCAGACCCAGGACAAGGGGCACCATGAAGAATTTGGAGAATTTTTTTTTCCATGTAGGCTTCTCTAAGGGGTGTAGGGGAAGGAGTGGGAGTAACTTAATAAGGAACTGCAGTCCGCTCACATATCGTAATTTGTAATAAAAACATCTTTGCCTTTCTGAAGCTTCCCTCCAACCACTTTGCATATTATTTTTTATATACTGTGATTCTGTACTTGCCAAATATGTTGCAGAAATCTCCCTCCACTGAGTCTGGCTGCATCCATTTTAACTGTGGGCAGCTGAAGCTGCTGCCTGTTCACTTCCTGGATTTACACAGACACACAGAGGCACTCCTCCAGCTCTGCAGCTCTCATTATCCCTCCTATGACTCATCCCCCCGCCCTTCCTGGCAAACTCTCACGAGAGTGAGAGAGAGAGCTGTGCATGATGTCATAAGCCTAGGCTTTTTTACAAGAAACAGGAAGTGGGCTGTATAAGGTATTTACTGGCAGAAAAAAAAAAATGTTTTACTATCCAAAGGTAAAACAACAAGGGCAGAAGATTTAATAGATGGAAAGTTAAAAAAAAATTTCTGAAGTTCCACTTTAAAGCTCACCTTCATTGAAAGTGAAGTTCTCCATTAAAGTAAATTTATTGGAACCTAATCACTAAAATCTAATACAATCTTTAACTATTTATTGTAATTTCAAAAGTCACTTTTTAAATCTGCATCCTTCAAATACTTATTTTTGCTGCCTAAAGATTTTTGTTCAGGCACTTTCTTTATTGTGTGACAATGCTCCGTCTCTTTCTCCCAATTGCTTTCCCGTGTTGTCATTCTGTTTAATGTATGTATCAAGAAGCCTGCCTTGAGCAATGGCCAAAAATGGACAAGAAGTGGCTGTAAAAAGTCTGCAGGAGATAATTAGCGCTAAGATGCAAAAAAGGATTTACAAAAAGGGTGAAAATCATATCTAAAGGAAAACAAAGCAACTGTTTATGATGCATAGTGTTCTAGCAAACTCAACACCATCCACTTAGTGCCTACACCTCCCCCTTAATTTTATTTTAAACCCCCGCTTTCCTTGTTGCCAGTCATGCACAGTTAAGGCATTCACCCGCCCAGCGGATCCAGCGTTGTCCTGCTGAGTTCCACTTCTGCCTCCATTCAGTTCCGTGCCGCCATCATCTTCAGTAACATCATCGGGAAGCTGCCGGGTTTGAACGGCGGCTCTCTGGAAGATGCGCCACTAGACTCGTCCTCTCCTCCTTTCTCAATGAAGGACTACGCCTCCTGCAATATGTGACAAGCATGTCCTAGGAGGCAGAGCGGGCAAAGTGCACCTAATTCGACTGGTGATTGATGTGCCATGGGGGGAGCTAATTTTTTTTTTACATAGTCAATATATGCTGAGATTGCTGTAGCACTAATGCATCAGTTATTACATGCGTACCATCATAGGAATACTTACATTATTATGTTTTTTAGGCAGAAGTGGGCCTGGGAACATAATGGCTCAAGAACTCCGATAGCACAAGACACCAAAACACCACAAAGAAAACCCAGGAAGAAGACACAAAGATGATGATGACTTATTAAGTCTTTGGAGATGTGTTGTAATACATACAAACACATATCAGTTTTTGCTCAATGGAATCTCTTTGGGATTGTGCATCCCAAGTCCCACTTTATGATCCATCAGGTGAATTTTATTCTTTGGTATACTAGGATTGTGTATTCTCAGCTGTCATTTTTACTTGCTATTTTTTATAAAGGCTGTCTTTATGGCTTTTCCTCACCTCACTGGTCTCCATTATAATGCTTGTCAACCCTTACAGGTTGCAATTCAACCTTTATCCACAGAGACCTCACATTTTCCCGAGCTTTAACCTGAGCCATTTCACCTTTTGCTGTAACCACTCTCCAGCTGACTTTCCTCCATCTTGGCACATGACCTTGCCACACGAACCTCTGTTTAACCTGGCCCTCTTCAATTGTAATAACATTTTACCCTTTCTTACTTCATCTATGGTTGATGGAAGAGGAAGTACTGTATATACACTAGAACATTTGCATTGTTATGTTGATTTTTAGCACTCGGTACAGTAGTTCTTGGTGCCAGGGTTTCAGTGTCGAAAACAACCCATAAATATTAATAAGACCACATTCATGCTTGGGTGTGAGCATTTTCAGGTGATTCTGAAGCTTTTTTGTGTGTTTTTGTGGATTATTTCACATTTGGCCAATGAAAATATCTTCAAAGACTTAATATGTCATCATCATCCTTTTATCTTCTTCCTGGGTATTCTGTGGTGTTGTCGGAGTTCTTGAGCCATATCCATTATGTTCCCAGGCCCACTTCTGCCTGCCATGGTTCTTGTAATGGGCATCACTGGAGTTGTAGAGGTTCTTGTGAGCCCTCACCAGGTGGAGGCAGAAGGAAAGGTGGAAATTGTTAACATTTAGCATTGACACTAATGAATCCTCCATTTTGTTTACAGGCCTGCTAGGAGGAGAAGACTGGTGGTGAAAAATGTGCAAAAAAAAATGCTAAAATGCTTGTGTTGCACGTTTTAGGTGCTCCAGTTGAAGTCTATATAGCCAAAAATGTAAGATGCTGCCCGAATAGTGTATCTAACCTCAAACGTATCCTTAAAACAAAGCATTATGTCCTGTACACACGGTCGGATTTTCCGACAGAGAATGTGTGATAGGACCTTGTTGTCGGAAATTCCGACCGTGTGTGGGCTCCATCACACATTTTCCATCGGAATTTCCGACACACAAAGTTTGAGAGCTTGCTATAAAATTTTCCGACAACAAAATCCGTTGTCGGAACTTGCGATCGTGTGTACACAAATCTGACGCACATAGTGCCACGCATGCTCAGAATAAATTAAGAGACGAAAGCTATTGGCTACTGTCCCGTTTATAGTCCCGACGTACGTGTTTCACGTCACCGCATTCAGAACGATCGGATTTTCTAACAACTTTGTGCGACTGTGTGTATGCAAGACAAGTTTGAGCCAAAATCCGTCTGAAAAAATCCTAGGATTTTGTTGTCGGAATGTCCGATCAATGTCCGACCGTGTGTACAGGGCATAAATTTTGCATTAAACATAACAGTAGGCTTATAACTCCTGTTATGTTCCGACTATGTTGAAAACGAAAACAATTAAAGTGACACCTAACATGTCAATTTCATTGTTTTCCACTTTGATTTAGCCATTTAAATTGACACTAAACTCTGGTTCTAAAATCCTATTCAAGTATGTCTTCTTAACTCAAAAAGTCCCTTCTATTGCTCTCAGCTTCCTCCAAATCTCAATTTTTTAATTTATTTTTTGCTGCTGTGATCTGACTTCCTGTTAGAGGGGTGTCTGCATTCATTCTCCATGGTCCCACTGTATGTAGGAACATAGCCACCCTATCTTGGTCACTTCCGAGATGGACTAGGTACTATGGACTATGGTGGGATTTGTAGTGTTCATAGAACAGTGCACATGACTGCAACTAACGTGTACTGTTCGTTCCAAACAAATGGAAGTGATGAGGAAAAGGAGAGATTTGGGAACTCACAGAGGACTTTACAAGGAGGCAGAAACAATTTATTGAAAAATAGATTACAAGGCCATGTAAAGGGGGGGGGAGGGTTTCAGGGATTATAGCGGTGCCAAAAATACACAAACTAACTTAGATAAAAAACATAAACATTTTATTAAGGAAATTCATAAAAAGACAAAAAGGTGTGCATATATGAATTCAGACAGTTAAAAACAGTTGTAGCGACATGTTACGGGAATCAGCCAGAAGAGTGTAGCGGCCAGTTCCGTAGACATATATAATGAGAGTCCTACATGTTTCACCGGATACGGCTTCTTCAGGGACAGATGTTTATGTCTGAAAGCGCTACTATATAATCTATGAAACAAAATATTCACAATCAATACCAAATATATGATTGTGAATATTTTGTTTCATAGATTATATAGTAGCGCTTTCAGACATAAACATCTGTCCCTGAAGAAGCCGTATCCGGCGAAACATGTAGGACTCTCATTATATATGTCTACGGAACTGGCCGCTACACTCTTCTGGCTGATTCCCGTAACATGTCGCTACAACTGTTTTTAACTGTCTGAATTCATATATGCACACCTTTTTGTCTTTTTATGAATTTCCTTAATAAAATGTTTATGTTTTTTATCTAAGTTAGTTTGTGTATTTTTGGCACCGCTATAATCCCTGAAACCCTCCCCCCCCCTTTACATGCATTCTTTCATTAGTGGGATGAGGTGCTGTATTACACTGAGGACTACCCAACCACCTCTAGATTACAAGGCCAGTAAGTAGGGAATGTGTATGAATAAGGATGTAATTTATTGTCACATATAGCAGACATTTCATGAATGGCCACAAACACATTTTTTTGTTTGATTATAGAGTATATGATTTCTGAAATTGTATTTATTTAAATTTTTTCACATTATGCTCTCCTTCATTTTTTGGTTATAATAATATTTAAAAAAATTTATTTTAAAGGATAACCACTCTGTTTTTTTTTTAATTTTTAATAAACGAACCCCTACAATAGCATACTTACCTTCTACTGTACTGAACCAGCATCTTTATTAAATCTGTAAGCACTGAAAAATAATGATCTTCATGTGTAGAAAGTTTTTGCTTTGTATTTTTTAAAGCAATGATATATTGTCATTGTTGCTTTCTAACCATGAAGCCATTTAAATAATTTTGATTGCATTGGCATGAGTTATAACATAATAAGACAATGAGCGAAAAATGTGAGACTCTGGAAAATTAGGGACCTGATAGAATATGGCATTATGGATTATATAAAAAAAAATCTAATGATATACTCAGTGCATAAATCATGCAAATATTCTTCTACATTCTGCTCCACAAATGATAGAAAGTTATCTTTCTTTTTTTTTATCACTGGTGACTGAAGTTCTGGTCTGTGAGAGCCCTATAATGAGAGCCTTCTGTGATATGTCACAAGGTTTGCAGATGTACCGCGACCTCAGAGTGTGACAGAGTTCCAGCACAAAGCAAATCCCGCTGGATGGAACAATGTCACAGGCTTCATGTCTGCGGCATTTCTACTTTTCTTGTCGGAGGATCATTTGCTTTGTTTGACACATGAATAAAAAATAATACAGAAGACAGAAAACAACCGTGAAGGATATTGTACACTATATATGGTCAACAGTGTGTGGACACTTGACCACCACAACTATACGAGCTTGTTAAACATCCCGTTTCAAAATCATGGGCATTTCTATGGAGCTGTACCTCCCTCCCTCCATTTGCTACTATGGCAGCCTCCAGTCTCCTAAGTAGACTTTCCACAAGATTTCAGTGTGCCTGTGGAAATTTGTGTCCATTCAGCCGAAAAAGCATTTGTGAGGTCAGTTACTGATGTTGGACAAAGTAAGAAGTGCAAAACAAAAGTAGGGCACTTCACATCTAACAAACAATTGTGCACTATATATTTAAATAGTCCATGTATATATCGAGATCATAATTATCATCCTAAAGCCGCGTACACACGAGCGGAATGTCCGACAGAAAAAGTCCGACGGAAGCTTTTCATCGTCTATTCCGATCGTGTGTAGGCCTCATCGGACTTCTTCTTTCAAAAATTCTGACGGGCCTATAAATGGAACATGTTCTAAATATTTCTGAACCAATTCCTATCGGGAAAACCGATCGTCTGTATGCTGTTCCGACGGACCAAAAATGACACATGCTCTGAAGCAAGTACGAGACGGAAGCTATTGGCTACTGGCTATTGAACTTTCTTTTTCTAGTCCCGTTGTACGATTTGTACGTCACCGTGTTCTTGACGGTCGGACTTTGGTCAGACTTTGGTTTGACCGTGTGTAGCAAGACCGCTTGAATGGAATTCCTTCTGAGTTCCGTCAGAGAAACCTTCGGAGTTTATTACGATGGCAAAACTGGTTGTGTGTACGTGGCATAAGTGTCCCCACACCACCAAGAATAATTCTCCAAAACGTAGCAATCTTCTTCATTCCTCCTCACCAAGAGTTATCGCCATCTGAAGGCTCTTTCTGAGGCTTCAGTGAGGGACAGTGTGTCTCAAAGAAAGGGACTTGTGCTGTACTTGTCTCTTTAGCTGATCCATTGCTCTTAAAGCCCAATTTCAGCTTTATAAAAAAAAGGTAAATATTTAATGCCCAGCAGTTGTTAAAATAAGCTCACACTGCAATTTTCACCTGCTCTTACCACTCTAATATCCAGTGCTGTATGATTGTCAACATCATTCCTGCGAGTCCAGGCCATCATTGACCCACCTCCGGCTCCTAGGTGGTCTTATAGAGGCCCTGGACTCACAGAAAAATATTTTGCCCACTGCCAGAGCAAAAATGGATAGAAGAGGGTCATTGACATCACAAAACCCGATCAAGGGTCACTTAAATAAAGGATGTTTAAAAATGTATTTAAAAAATGCAGTGGTGGGTGATTCAAGGGGGATGGGGCTGGACATGGGGGCACCCTGGAGTTTGAATGTTGAATTGGTACAAAAAAAACCCCATATATTTATATACACTATATTGTCATAAGAAATCTGCATTTTCCATCTCCCTCACTCTATTAAAGAGAAATCTACTATCTATCTATCTATCTATCTATCTATCTATCTGTCCGTCCGTCCGTCCGTCCGTCTGTTTGTCTATCTACACTATATTGTCAAAAGTATTGGGACAACTACCTTTCCACGCACATGAACTTTAATGGCATCCCAGTCTTATGCCCTGTACACACGATCGGACTTTCCGACGGAATATGTGCGATCGGAGCTTGTTGTCGGAAATTCCGACCGTGTGTAGGCTCCATCGGACTTTTTCCATCGGAATTTCCGACACACAAAATTTGAGAGCAGGCTATAACATTTTCCTACAACAAAATCCGTTCGCGGAAATTCCGACCGTGTGTGGACAATTCCAACGCACAAAGTGCCACGCATGCTCAGAATAAATTAAGAGATGAAAGCTATTGGCTACTGCCCCGTTTATAGTCCCGACATACGTGTTTTACGTCACCGCGTTCAGAATGATCGGATTTTCCAACAACTTTGTGTGACCGTGTGTATGCAAAACAAATTTGAGCCAACATCAGTCTGAAAAAATCCATGGATTTTGTTGTCGGAATGTCCGATCGATGTCCGATCGTGTGTACAGGGCATTAGTCTGTAGGGTTCAATATTGAGTTGGTCCACCCTCTGCAGCTATAATAGCTTCAACTCTTCTGGGAAGGCTGTCCACAAGGTTTAGGAGTGTGTCTTTGGGAATGTTTGACCATTCTTCCAGAAGCGCATTTGTGAGGTCAGGTACTGATGTTGGACGAGAAGGCCTGGCTCGCAGTCTCCACTCGAATTCATCCCAAAGGTGTTCTATCAGGTTGAGGTCAGGACTCAAGTTCCTCCACTCAAAACTCGATTGCTGAGGGCCAATGCAAATTGACAGGAGATTTATCCAAGCAATATTCACTCTAAACCAAAGCCTGCTTGGAGTTAGTTAAACCGCTAAATTGAAGATTTAACTCAATTCTGCTTAATAAGGTTGAAAAACGGTGCAAATTTGAACATTGACCATGAAAAAAAAATATTTAAAATGTTTTTGTTTCGTACTTATAATTAAAATCTGTATATGAAATCTAACTGGTTGCTATGGATTGCTGTACATGATGGCTCCATGTAATGTCTTATTAAACACAGCTGTGCATATATGTTTTTAAACGTAGCTATGTCACCTTCCAGCCTTTGGTCTACTACTCACTCTCAGGCTCCAACATGCTCCTTAGGATGTAATATATGAGCGCAGTGTATTTTACAAACACAAACAGCCTTTGATATATTGCTAAATTCACTCTCCTAGTTGCTTGCCATTCATAAACAGTTGAAGCCTTTATACACCAGAGTCCCTCAAGTGAATTACAAGCCCCTATTCACTCTTGGCCATCCATTACTTGATAAATGAAGGCTTTTCCCTCTTTAGAAAGCTGCCGTTTTTGCAAATGATATTCGTCAAGCTTTCACACCAACCAGTTTTAGGCAATCTGCATTTTCCATCTCCCTCGCTCTATTAAAGAGAAATCTACTATGTCTATACTGTAGTCTATTCCCTTACAGTGATAGTAAGATGCTGCTTAATAAATGTGTACCTATATTTACACATCCATCCAATCTACATTATTCTATCTATCTACACTATATTATCAAAAATATTGGGACACCTGCCTTTGCATGCACATGAACTTTAATGGCATCCCAGTCTTAGTCCGTAGGGTTCAATATTGAGTTGGTCCTCCCTTTGCAGCAATAACAGCTTCAACTCTTCTGAGAAGGCTGTCCACAAGGTTTAGGAGTGTGCCTATGGAAATGTTTGAACATTCTTCCAGAAGCACATTTGTGAGGTCAGGCACTGATGTGGATGAGAAGGCCTGGCTCACATTCTCCACTCTAATTCATTCCAAAGGTGTCAGGACTCTGTGCAGGCCAATCAAGTTCCTCCACCCCAAACTCACTCATCCATAACTGTTCCCACGAAGTTGGGAGCATGAAATTATCCAAAATGTCTTGGTATACTGATGCCTTAAGAGTTCCCTTCACTGGAACTAAGGGGCCAAGCCCAAGCCCTGAGAACAACCACACACCATAATCCCCCCACCTCCAAATGATTTGGACCAGTGCACAAAGCAAGGTTCATAAAGACATAGATGAGCGAGTTTGGGGTGGAAGAACTTGACTGGCCTGCCCAGAGTCCTGACCTCAACCCGATAGAACACCTTTGGGGTGAATTAGAGTGGAGACTGTGAGACAGGCCTTCTCGTCTATCAGTGCCTTCTATCACAAATTCACTACTTTACATTGTAGCAAAGTATCATTTCTTCAGTGTTGTCACATGAAAAGATATAATAAAATATTTACAAAAATGTGAGGGGTGTACCCACTTTTGTGAGATACTGTAAGTATTTAATATTTTCCTCTTGCATTAACTGCTCTTTATTGCTATGCTGTGAATAGCCAATCTGTTTTTTTTTAACACTATTAATAACACACATGTAAAGAACACAACCTTCCTACCTACTAGCTTATACAGTAAAGACCCATATAGATGCTGATTCGGACAGTTAATTTACTAAAACTGGAGAGTGCAGAATCTGGTGCAGCTGTGCATGGTAGCCAATCAGCTTCTAACTTCAGCTTGTTCTGTTAAGTTGTGACAATAAAACCTGGAAGCTGATTGGTTTCTATGCAGAGCTGCACATTTTAGAGTGGCCCTTTATTGTGGCCAGCCTAAGGCACACCTGTGCAATAATCATGCTGTCTAATCAGCATCTTGATATGCCACACCTGTGAGGTGGATGGATTATCTCGGCAAAGGAGAAGTGCTCACTAACACAGATTTGTGAACAATATTTGAGAGGAATAGGCCTTTTATGTACATAGAAAAAGTTGTAGATCTTTAAGTTCAGCTCATGATAAATCTGGGCAAACACAAGTGTTGCATTTATAATTTTACTTAGTGTATGTAAATTATTTTCTTTTAGTAAATCAACCTTAGTATGTTATTTTTCTCATAGCATGGCCTGCGGTCTCCTGGCTATGTACTTACACCTTGATTAGTTGTGAGCTGCTCCTGGGGGACAAGCCTGCAGCCAAATGCAGAGCAGGGATCCTTCCTTCAAACACCGCCATCTAGTGGAGCTTAGGAGCAAGTTTTTGCACACCAAACACAACTATGGGAGGCTGCAGGCCATGCTGGTTGAAACAACTTTCCATACAGATGACCCATCACAATGTCATTTTATAGAGACTGCAGTAACAAGTCATAGTGAAAATGCACTTTAAGGCTTCTACCACAAGATAGATCGAATTGGGTTTATTGCAGAAGTCTGTATTTACCCATAAATATTTCAAATGCTGCCCAATCATTTTATCTTTACCAGATGTACATGAGCTTCTTTTGATATCTACCTTTATGATCATTACAGATGCAATTTATTCCAGTAAGAAATGTCACGCATTTTATGTTTATATTAATATAATGCAGACATGGGCTGCATGGCATGCCTTTCCCATAGAGTATGATGACAAGAAATGGATAAAAGGCATATTTTGTCTGAGAATATAGAAACCTCTGTGTATTTACTGTATCCCTCTCCTGATCTCTGCTTATAATTGGAAAGACCGGGCTATAAAATGTGATAGATTACAGAAATGCTTCACTTGCCCTTTTTTGCATGCTGTAAAACCTCAGACCTTTGACCCCCTTTTATTAAGTTTAAGTTGTTCCCAAGTGGTTATGAATTAGTTTATGTGTGTACCATCTGCACAGAAAGGCAATTCCCTGACTCAACTACTTTTATAACAACCCAGCTTGATGCAAAGAACAAGTAGAATGTACAAAATGCAGTAACCCATAGTAACAAATATGAATTCAGTTTACTGTAGTGTGATTCACAGTGATAGAGTGAATAATCCCAGTGTTCCAAAATATTTTTTTGCACTACCTAGGGCAGGGGTCTCCAAACTTTCTAAACAGAGGGCCAGTTTACTGTCTTTTAGACTTAAGGTGGGCCAGACCATGGCCAGTGGGATTAGTAAATGTCCTGGCATCAGTGGAGGTAAACAATGTCCTGTCTTTGGTATTAGGGTAATTATTAGTACCCCATTGTTTGGTGTCAGTGGGAGGAATAGTGCCCCATTGTTTGGTGTCAGTGGGGAGGAATAGTGTCCCATTGTTTGGTGCCAGTGGGGAGGAATAGTGCCCCATTGTTTGGTGCCAGTGGGGAGGAATAGTGCCCCATTGTTTGGTGCCAGTGGGGAGGAATAGTGCCCCATTGTTTGGTGCCAGTGGGGAGGAATAGTGCCCCATTGTTTGGTGCCAGTGGGGAGGAATAGTGCCCCATTGTTTGGTGCCAGTGGGGAGGAATAGTGCCCCATCATTGGTGTCAGTGGGAAGAATAGTGCCCCATCACAGCGGGAGTCGGCGGACGAGGGGTGTGCGCGCATGCCCTGTACCCGGGAGAGGCCAGCAACGTATAGGTACGCCACTACATTGCAGGCGGGCATTCCTTAAGTGGTTAAAGGGATTTTCTGCTTTGATTTATCCAATTACCTTTTCAACTTCCTGTTAGTTAAAATACATGGGCACTGATTTCTTCAGGATTGAAATGCTTATGCAAAATTTGCCCCTGTTTCTTTGCATATATTTCCCTGCTGGTGGGTGACTACAAGTCAAGTATTATGGATGTTCAGAGACCTGGATGGCCTTGGTTTTTAAGGAGTTGGATAGCTGCTAGGTAGCATAGACACACATGTTCCATTGTAGCATAAATTATTATTAGTATACAGGATTTATATAGCGCCAACAGTTTGCACAAAGCTTTACAACATGAGAGCAGACAATACAGTTTCAATACAATTTATTACATGAGGAATCGGAGGGCCCTGCTCATTAGAGCTTACCATCTAGGAGATCTCTCAGATCAGTAATTACTCAATATAATGTCTAGGAGAGGTTTACATTTTTTATGCTGCCTTAAAGTGATTGTAAGGGTTCATTAAAAAATAAATAAATAAATAACAAACATATCATACTTACCTCCACTGTGCAGCTCGTTTTGCACAGAGTGGCCCCGAACCTAGTCTTCTGGGGTCCCTCGGCGGCTTTCGCGGCTCCTCCCCACATCAGATAACCCCCTGGGAGAAGCGCTCTCCTGGAGGGGTTACCTTGTGGCCGCGCTCCCGAGTCCAGCATTCGGCGTCCATAGAGGTCGAATGCAGGACTCGGCCCCACCCCCCGGCGCTCGCGTCATTGGATTCGAATGACAGCAGCGGGAGCCAATGGCTAAGCTGCTTTCAATATATCCAATCAAGAGCCGAGAACCCCAGGCAGAGAGAGAGCTGGTCCCCGTGGGTCAAGTTTCAGGGCTCAGGTAAGTAAAACGGGGGGGGCTGGGGGGCCAGTCACTGCCAGGAGTTTTTTCAGCTTAATGCATAGGATGCATTAAGCTGAAAAAACACAAACCTTTACAACCTCTTTAAGCTGGATACACACTATATAACTCTTGTCGTTCGATTTCCTTTGAGTTTACCTTTAACTATGTAGTGCAAGGGCCTGCCTGATTGCATTTAATTGAAAGTGTTTAGGTTTGATCTCATATTATATGGTTTTGGTAAGTCTAAAGGAAAAAAAATCTAAAGAAAATTGTATAGTGTGTATCCAGCTTTATGGAGGAAACCTTCCAATGCACAGCTGACCAGTCTTGAAGTGACTTAAAAAAAAAAGAAGGCCACTAGCAGGTATAAACTGTGGGCACCTGAACCTGTCCGCACATAACTGCAGCAGATTTCATTGTCCTCTTCACGCTAAAATGCCGGTCTGTTGTGATTGGACACTTCGCGGAAATTTCTGAGCTTGTCTCCCGCCTTTCATTCCTATTGGCCCATCAATATGATTGACTGCTGCACTGACCGTTTTTAACTTTATATCAAGTGACTGATTCACTTTAATCAGGGTCAGCTTTAAATCCGACAGTACCCAGTGATAGTGGGTCTTGGTGAATTCCTGTTTTATAGCTTTGCATTTTAGTTTAGTTTATCAAGGCATACAGTACATTAAAATACAATATATTAGCTTAACAGCTGTGCATTGTTTCAGAACATGGTGAAAAGTGGAATTCCCCTTTAGGTCCTTTGTGTTGTTGGAAGACACAGATGTTCAGCATATGTGGAGCTGTGTTTGGTTCCGGGTTGTAAGTCCGTACTCCTTGGGGTGTAATGTTATTGTAGCTCCATGCTGGGAGGGTAGTCGATGCAATGGTCTTGTTTCGCTTCTCTTCTCAGCTGGCTGAGCTGCCAGATCATTTAGTGAATTGCAGCATTTTCTGTTTCTTAAATGGCAATCAGACACAAAGCGACCTGGGAAATACAAAACACGTTACATTTAGGTTATTTACAAACAACAGCGTAAGACTGCGCATATTTAATTACTATGGCTAGTAATGTTATTACAGTCACAAGTTCTAGATCAAAGTGGAATGCAAATAAGTAGTATTTTCAACTGAACTTGCCATGCAATTCTAATGTCTTTTCGGAAGATCAACACTCACTTATGTTTCTGAATTCCCATACATCCAAGGTACTTGTGAAATAACTCAAAAAATGACAGTTGGGGGTTTATTCAGTCTTCCTCCTTAGCATGCTATAACTAAACCGTTCTAAAACTAACCCGGGACATTGGGCCGAGCTGTGCTGTCAGCAGGGCCGGCCCTACCATGGGTCCCACTGACATAGCTCCCAACTGTCCCTGATTTGGGCAATGCCCCCCTGTCCCTTTTTCCTCCTCATTTGTCCCTCATTTTGGTCTGATCTATATAGTTAAGTATAGTATAAAATGCACTTTTTATCTTTCAAAAAGTGTTTCTCAGTGCTAAACCTTCCAATTTCAAAATTGCTGCATTTGTAAATTCCAAAAGCAAATATAAAGGAATAGTAGTGGTAAAAAGATAGAATCGTAATATTTTACCCAATAGATATACCGTATTTATCAGCGTATAACACGCACTTTTTTCCCCTTAAAATCAGGGGAAAGTCGCAGGTGCGTGTTATACGCCGATCCCCGCCGATCCCGATCTGTCTAAATGTCAAAATCGCGGTCCGCGATTTGAAAATGGCGCCGCCGGAGCCGAAGTACACAGAGCCGGTCCTCGGCTCTTTCCGGCGGCTCTCGTTTACTTTCGGCTCCACTCGTAGTCCCGAGCGGAGCTATCCGAACCTACTCGGATAGCTCCGCTCCGGACTACGAGTGGAACCGAAAGTAAACGAGAGCCGCCGGAAAGAGCCGAGGACCGGCTCTGTGTACTTCGGCGCCGGCGGCGCCATTTTCAAATCGCGGACCGCGATTTTGAAGCCCTGGAAGCAGGGACAGGGGATACCAGGCTGCACTGGGGCAAGGCTGCACTGGGGAAGGCTGCACTGGGGAAGGCTGCACTGACAAGGCTGCACTGACAAGGCTGCACTGGGGAAGGCTGCACTGACAAGGCTGCACTGGGGAAGGCTGCACTGACAAGGCTGCACTGGGGAAGGCTGCACTGACAAGGCTGCACTGACATGGCTGCACTGACAAGGCTGCACTGGGGAAGGCTGCACTGACAAGGCTGCACTGGGGAAGGCTGCACTGACAAGGCTGCACTGGGGAAGGCTGCACTGACAAGGCTGCACTGACATGGCTGCACTGACAAGGCTGCAATGAAGGGCATTTAAATGTAAGTTTTTTTCCCTTCAACTTCCCTCCTAAAAGTTTTTTTTCCTTAAAATTCCCTCCTAAATTGGGGTGCGTGTTATACGCCGGTGCGTGTTATACGCCGATAAATACGGTACTTCCTTTTGCATACAAAAAACAGAAATTTACATTGCTTCAATCATTTCAGTACTGAATATCTGTCAAATCTTGAAAATACAATGCCTTCAGTTGCGTATTGATTAATTTGCATACATTATACTTAAAAGGATATATGCAATAAACTACAAAAAATGATATGTATAAAATTTTATAGGTAATGATTTCCATTACTGGCACGCTTGCTTTCTGATGTCAGTTCCAGCAAAAGAAGTTCATGCAGCCTTTCTGACCCCGTTAGTGTCTGCTCCTGTATGGCCACCAATGACTGATATTTGGGTGGAGCAGACATTGTTCAGGTACCTGGGTCAGGGAGGTCGGGTCACCTTCTCCTCTTAGAACTGATGACAACAGATTTGCATATTATTATTTTCAACATAGAAATAAAGTGTTTTTTTTTTTAGAAGCATTTAGAAGTATTTTATTTTATTAGTATACATGCCATGCATGAAATTTAACCACTTAGCGACCATCCCACGTACATATACTTCGTCAGGGCGGCCATTCTGTGCCAGATCTATCTAGTACGTGATCTGACGCTTCCGGTTCTGGGGCGCGCGCCACCGGCGACCCATTCCCGATGTGATTATACACAGCGGGAGCCCAGCGGCAGGTACCGCGGACTCCATGTCTGCTGGCGCCCGCCGATTGGACAGTACACAAGCAGAACGACAATCTGCCTATGTATGGCAGATTGTCGTTCTGTCAGCGGGGAAGGTACTGATCCTGTGTTTCTGCTATGCATGAATCTATCCATTAACCATATATAGGGGCTGGTGTGGACAGAGGGGGCGGCGTCCATGCGCCCTTAATGGACGAGACACCCCTCCTCGATTGCTGTGCAGGTGAGTATGTGATTTGAAGAGCACTACAACACCACAGAGAAGTGGGGAAAAAAACATAAGGGGGAGGGGGGTAGGGGAAGTTTAGTACCCCTTTAAAGCTGAACACCAAGCAAAATAAAAAGATTTTCAAAAAAAAAAAAAAAAAGCTGAATGCCAAGCAAGCAGTTAAATAAACAGTTTCAATAAATTTGTATTTCTGTTCAGCCAGCCAGTATTATAATCCAGGAACCACCGCTAGACAACACAATGATATCCTTATCCTCCGCTGCAGTAGAAGCACAGCTTTGTCTGGAACACTAGTCAAAGCACAAGTCAGGCCTAATGACCAGTCATTGAGGGAGCAACAACAATCTGAAGAGGTCATCATGCTGTTATCTCCATTTACTGTCAGCTCCTTAGGCCACGGGTCGCAGGAAAGAAATTCGCACAATTCCCCCATCAACACAGTCAGCACTGACAGGGGAATCCCTCCTGCCGAGACATTGTATTCTCCCAGCAGGAGGAGCAGGGGAAGCCATCCCCAGCGAGAGGGATGGCAGCCGTTAGCGATAATCGTAAGTAAAATCTGGCAGGCTAGTTATACCCAAGTTCAACTTTGTACTTTCAGCCTGCCTATACATGGTTCTGTAAAGGAAATGTGTAAGTTCTGTATATAATTGTATTCTATTTTGTATGTATTGCACACTTCCCTCACTGTGCGCACGACACTAATAATGTTTTCATTACATATTTACATTCTTTCGAGTTCTGATTAGAATTAGCCTGCCTATGTTACGCCCCTTGTTACCATACAAGTACAACTGTAATATTAATGTGATACCTACGTAATCATGTGTATAAAAACCTTCAATTGCGTCATAATAAGGCAGAACAGTTATTTGGAAAGATGCGGATTGTATCTTTTGTGTCTGTTCCCTACTGCAGTTGTTATTATTTATTTGGAACCACTAATCAATATGAGGATAGGAGTTCCCTATCTATAAAATGGCCAGGTCAGTTTGAATCTCAAATCTCGGCTGGTTCCTGCTGAACCAGCCAAGATTGGAACCATCTATGGCCGGGCCTTATGCTGCACATTCTTCTCCCAGTCCAGAGTTCTTCTGTACAGTGGATTACAGGAGCCTGATATAAAGAACAATTCTGCTACTTTATTGCATTTTTTTAACATATAACAGCATTCACTGTTGTGTGGATTACTGTTTGAAGTTCATGTTTTACATTTCATCCTTTTCCGGTGTGGTGAGGTTGAATAACATTTACTTCTCACAAGCTCCCTGCATTCTGATGTGTAATATACCAAATATTGATTGTGATATCATTTGTGTTTTATTTTGCTATTCATAGCCCATAAATTCATTTCAGTTATACACGATTTTACATATTTAATGCTTCCCAGAATTGCAATTAATATTCCTCCGGGAGCAGACATGTTGGAAGATCAGAGAAGTGTTTTGTCTGTAGCCAGTTGCAGTTTCATGTCTCCTTATACTGCAAAGATGATATTCCTGCAATAGCTTGAGAGTCGTCTTTGGAATATCTGATCTAAAAAGATCTTAATGATTTTTAGCTTGGGAAACTGGACATATGTGGTGCTAAACCTATATTCTGTTTTATTAAGCTTTATACAGTTTTATACAGTTTTAAATAGTAAAGGAAATTAAAGTGGATGTAAACCTCAGACATGAAATATGAACAAAGCATATCCCTTTATAGTATGTACTTGTCTCAATTAATAGCACTAAGGGTTATTTCTGCTTCCTCTGCTATCAGCATGAGTCACTTCTGACAAGTTTTCCTGACACCAGGAGAAAAATGGTGACAGGGGAGGGACCTCCAGCTGATTGACAGGTCAGCTCTGTTACTGTGTGCTGTGTGAAGAGGGGTGTGTCTCTTCCCGCCAATCAGCTCTCAGAGCTCTCCTCACTGAGCTCTGCAGAGTAAAAATTCAGCTCTCCTCCCCCCTTTTTCTGAAAGCTCAGACAAGCTTAATAATTCTTATATAGGATGGTTTGTTAATTCTCTGTGTATCGCCTGGGCCAAGTCACTTTGCTGGGTATATGTGAGGGTTTACAACCTCTTTAAATCAGGCAAAGTTTTGTGGGTTTAGCTACAAATGAGGAGGCATGGTTTTGTGGGTGGGGCTACAAATGATGGTAGTCAGCAGGGTGTCCCCTGATTTCATTTTGAAAATCGGGTTACCTTAGCTTAAGAAGGCCCAGAACTTTTATACAGTTCAATACCTTAATCAATTGTCAGTGTTAAAGTGGTTGTGTATATACTCGCATACATACATACATACTGTCACGTACCTTGTGGACGAGCCCGACTTGCAGGGGATGGCCTCTCTTGCGGCTCTGACTCGAGGGCCCTGGTAGGGTATACAGGAAGCACAAGAGTCAGGAGTGGCACGAGTGCCTGGCAGGATCAACAGCAGAAGGTAGGTCTGGAACTCTGGAAACACTGTGCAGTGGAGATTAAGCTGATCTGGTAGGTAGACTGGAACACTGGTGCAGCAGACTGGAACTGGATAGCAGGCTGGAACACACAGGACAGCAGACTGGAACACTGGTGCAGCAGACTGGAACCACACAGCAGACTGGAACTGGATAGCAGGCTGGAACACACAGGACAGCAGACTGGAACACTGGTGCAGCAGACTGGAACCACACAGCAAACTGGAACTGGATAGCAGGCTGGAACACACAGGACAGCAGACTGGAACACTGGTGCAGCAGACTGGAACCACACAGCAGACTGGAAATGGATAGCAGGCTGGAACACACAGGACAGCAGACTGGAAGGTCAGACAAGCCGGATCGATAGCCAGGCGGACTGTAGATGAGCCAAAGGGTCAGGCAGAAGAGTGGTCAGACAAGCCGGGGTCGGATGCAGGCAGAAAGCAGGGATGGTCGGAGACAAGCCGGGATCAGATGCAGGCAGACAGCTAGGATAATCAGGAACAAGCCGGGTCTAGCACAGGAAACAGGAAGTGTTCTCAGGAAGTGCACACGTAACGCTGTAGAGCAGACAGCAAGATTCTCATGAGACAGATCAGTTTAAATAGCCCGCCTGGTGCGCGTGCGCATGCGTGCGACTGCCCGCACAGGGCGTCTGATACTGACAGGACTTTCCTGACATTGCCCCCCCCCAAGGGGCAGCCTCCGGATGCCCAACCGGGCCCATTTCTCAGGATGGGTTCTCTTAAAGGATTGAACTAAGCTTTTAGCATGGATGTTCTCCTCAGGCTCCCACGAGTTCTCTTCCGGGCCATACCCTTTCCACTTGATCAGGAATTGGGCTTGATTGTTCCTTTTCCTGCAGTCAAGGATGGCTTCAATTTCAAATTCTTCCTCACCGTCCACTATTACAGGATCTGGAGGATTCAGATGATTTCGTTCAGGAAAAGGATTGGAGACAAAAGGTTTCAACAGGGAAACGTGAAAAACAGGGTGAATTCTGAGTGAGTCCGGGAGTTCCAATTCAAAAGCTACTTCATTTATTTTCCTTTTTACAGGAAAAGGACCCAGGAATTTAGGACCCAACTTCTTGGAGGGACAAGTCAGTTTCAGGTTTACAGTGGATAACCATACAAGATCACCTGGTTCGAGTAGCAATTCCCCACGTCTTTTCCTGTCGAAAGTTACCTTGTTACGTTCTTGGGACTTCGTCATGGTTTCCTGTAATATTTGGTTATTGACAGAGAAAAAATTTATTGTTTCCTGGACTGCTGGTACGGAACTTTCAGGAATGGAGCTGGGCAAAAAGGTAGGGTGAAACCCGTAATTGGCAAAAAACGGACTTTGCTTTGTGGCAGAATGGACAGCATTATTATAGGCGAATTCAGCCAAGGGGAGCAACGAGAACCAATCATCTTGAGAAAAGGAAGAGAAACAACGAAGATATTGCTCGAGAGTCTGGTTGGTCCTCTCCGTTTGGCCATTCGTCTGGGGGTGATAGGCGGTGGAAAATGATAGCTCAATTCCTAGGGCTTTACACAAGGCTCTCCAGAATCGGGAAGTGAATTGTACTCCTCGGTCAGAAATGATATTAGCCGGAATTCCATGGAGTTTAATCACTTCTCTAATGAACGTTTGTGCAGTTTCAGGAGCAGAGGGGGTACCCTTCATTGGAATGAAATGAGCCATTTTAGATAACCGATCTACCACCACAAAGATGGCAGTGTGCCCTTCAGCCGGAGGCAACTCGACAATGAAGTCAATAGACAGCATCTTCCATGGCCTGTCTGGGACAGGTAGAGGTTTCAGTAATCCCCAGGCCCTGGTTCTACTGACTTTATTCCGAGCACAGATGGCACAGGATTCCACATACTTCTTACAGTCCTTAGGCACTTGGGGCCACCAAAAGGTGCGCAGGACAAGATCAGCCGTCTTGGTAACACCAAAATGCCCTGCTAGTGCGTGATCATGACAAAGTTCTAAAATTGTGACCCGTAGGCCTTCAGGTACAAAGATCTTACTCCCAAACCAAAGCAGACCATCCTTTTCTTGTAGTTTTGTTCTCATAGCAGGTACCAACCCTACTGAAGCTTGCTTAATCCGGGAAAGTAGGTCTTCTTGCAACAGGAAAAAATTTCCAGGAGAAAGGATCGTATCTGGAGGTGAGGTTTCTTGAGGCTTGTGGAACATCCTAGACAAAGCGTCAGGTTTTATATTCTTGGAGCCTGGCCGATAGGTCACGTGGAAGGAGAACCTGGAAAAGAACAAGGCCCACCTGGCTTGTCGCGGTCTCAACCTCTTTGCGGATTTAAGATATTCCAGGTTTTTGTGATCTGTGTAGATCAGAATAGGATGAGCAGCTCCTTCCAAAAGATACCGCCACTCTTCCAGAGCGGATTTTATGGCCAGTAGTTCCCGATCTCCTACATCATAATTCCTTTCTGCGGATGATAGTTTGCGAGAAAAGAAGGCTACAGGGTATAACAGAGCTTTGGTCCCTTGTCGCTGAGAAAGAATCGCACCAACAGCACTCTCAGAAGCGTCCACTTCCAGGACAAATGGTAAAGAGGAATCGGGATGTTTCAAAACAGCAGCAGAGGTGAACAGTCTTTTGAGAGATTCAAAGGCGGATTGAGCTTCGGGCGACCAATGAAAACGCACCCCTTGTTTGGTCAATTGAGTGATGGGCTCAATGATGGCTGAGAACCCCTTAATGAATTTTCTATAGAAGTTGGCAAAGCCAATGAAACGTTGGACTCCTTTCTTGTCAGTAGGGGCTGGCCAGTCAAGAATTGCAGCAACCTTATGGGGATCCATCTTGATCCCTTCCACGGAGATGATTAGCCCCAAGAATGGAATACTCTCTTGCTCGAACTCGCACTTTTCAGCCTTAGCGTACAAGCCATGTAGCCGGAGTCGAGCTAAAACACATTTAACATGTCTGCGATGGGATTCCAGGGAAGAAGAAAAGATGAGAATGTCATCTAAGTAGACTATGACAAATAGATCCAAATAGTCCCGGAAAACATCATTTATGAAGTACTGAAAAGTTGCAGGGGCGTTACATAGTCCAAAGGGCATCACCATGTATTCAAAGTGCCCGAAGCGAGTACGGAAAGCTGTCTTCCACTCATCCCCTTTTCTGATGCGAACTAGGTTGTAAGCCCCTCGGAGATCTAATTTGGTGAAAATAGTAGCAGTCCCCAGTCTCTGGAATAATTCTGGTACCAAGGGGAGAGGGTACCGATTTTTAACAGTTATTTTATTGAGTTCGCGGTAATCTATACAAGGACGAAGAGAGTGATCCTTTTTTTCAACAAAAAAAATGCCTGCACCTGCTGGGGATGTAGAGGGCCGGATGAAACCCTTTTCTAGGTTCTCGTCGATGTATGCTTTTAGTGCTCCTTGCTCCAGCTCGGTCAAAGGAAAAATCCTGCCAAAGGGAACTTCGGCTCCGGGAAGGAGCTCGATGGGGCAATCGTAAGCCCGATGAGGAGGAAGGGTTTCAGCCCCTTTTTTACTAAAGACATCTAAAAAGTCATGATAGACCTTGGGGACCGCCTGGAATAACTCAGAATCAGTGTTGAGACATAACAGAGCAGGGGATTCATCAGAGTCCTTCAAAGTGCAGAACTGTTGACAGTACTGAGAGGAAAACGTAATTTCTCCTGTGACCCAGTTGATAGTAGGGTTATGGGCTTGTAGCCATGGCATGCCAAGAATAATAGGGAATAAAGGAGAAGTGATGATGTCCAGGCGAAGCAGTTCTTGGTGCAAATTGAAGATGGTGACTGGAAGGGGAGCGGATTCTTGTATAACTGGCCCAGATTTTATTGCAGACCCGTCGGCCAGATGAATAGAGAGTCCATGGGCCTTGTAACGCAGTGGGATCTGGTGTTTAGCTGCAAAGGATGAGTCCAAGAAGCAGCTGCAAGCCCCGGAATCAATGATAGCGGGAACCTGTAAAGTCTTTCCTGGGAGCTGCAAAGATATAGAAAGAGTCAAGTGAGCGGAAGTCTTAGGCCAAGCAGTCACATCACCAGAGGAGACAGACAGGCACTTACGGAGTTTGTTAGGACAGTTCCTGACATAGTGTCCGGGTTCCCCGCAGTACAGGCACAGGTTGTTAGCCCGGCGACGTTGGCGTTCCTCCGTCGTGAGAGATGGGCGGAAGACTCCAAGTTGCATGGGCTCAGAGGTATCAGGTGAAACAGCAGGACTAGAGGTGGGTGCAGGATGGGTATAGCTGGGGACCCTAGGCAACATCCAGGTTGGGCAGGTAGGCCCAGCACCTCTTTCTGCTCTTCGCTCCCTCAACCGTCGGTCGATCTGTATGGCAAGGTTAATCAAGGCATCCAGAGTCAGAGGAATTCCCACTCGGGCCAGTTCATCTTTTAAAGGGTCGGAATGTCCCATACGGAACTGGTAGCGGAGGGCAGCGTCATTCCAGTCCGTGTCTGCACTCCACCGGCGGAATTCCGCAACGTAGTCCTCTACTGCCCTACGCCCTTGTTGAAGGGTGTGCAGGGCGGCTTCTGCGGTTGCAGAAAGCTGTGAGTCCTCATATAGCTGGGCCATTGCATCAAAGAAGGTGGTTAAATTGGTCAACACCTCGGCTTTCAGTTCCAGAAGGCGGTGAGCCCATGTTTGGGGGTCACCCAGGAGCAGTGAGATCACAAAACCTACTTTGGTGGCTTCGAGCGAGAAGGTGCGAGGTTGAAGGGCGAAGTACAGTTCACATGCATTCCGGAATGCCCTGAATTTACTTCGTTCTCCAGAAAACTTTTCAGGAGTGGGAACCCTTGGTTCAGGGGGCAGCATCACTACTGTAGGGGAAGTAGTACTGCTAGCAGAGGTAGATGGCAGAGAAGATCCCTGGGTCTCAGTGGGACCAGACAGTACTTGGACCCGTTCTTCCAGACGTGTATATCCTTCCTGGAGACTCTTAACAGCCTGTGTAAGGCCGGCCAGGTGCATACAAAGTTCTTCCATAGGAGAGGCTCCCTGCTCGGGCTCGGTCATGGCTGTCTGCTACTGTCACGTACCTTGTGGACGAGCCCGACTTGCAGGGGATGGCCTCTCTTGCGGCTCTGACTCGAGGGCCCTGGTAGGGTATACAGGAAGCACAAGAGTCAGGAGTGGCACGAGTGCCTGGCAGGATCAACAGCAGAAGGTAGGTCTGGAACTCTGGAAACACTGTGCAGTGGAGATTAAGCTGATCTGGTAGGTAGACTGGAACACTGGTGCAGCAGACTGGAACTGGATAGCAGGCTGGAACACACAGGACAGCAGACTGGAACACTGGTGCAGCAGACTGGAACCACACAGCAGACTGGAACTGGATAGCAGGCTGGAACACACAGGACAGCAGACTGGAACACTGGTGCAGCAGACTGGAACCACACAGCAAACTGGAACTGGATAGCAGGCTGGAACACACAGGACAGCAGACTGGAACACTGGTGCAGCAGACTGGAACCACACAGCAGACTGGAAATGGATAGCAGGCTGGAACACACAGGACAGCAGACTGGAAGGTCAGACAAGCCGGATCGATAGCCAGGCGGACTGTAGATGAGCCAAAGGGTCAGGCAGAAGAGTGGTCAGACAAGCCGGGGTCGGATGCAGGCAGAAAGCAGGGATGGTCGGAGACAAGCCGGGATCAGATGCAGGCAGACAGCTAGGATAATCAGGAACAAGCCGGGTCTAGCACAGGAAACAGGAAGTGTTCTCAGGAAGTGCACACGTAACGCTGTAGAGCAGACAGCAAGATTCTCATGAGACAGATCAGTTTAAATAGCCCGCCTGGTGCGCGTGCGCATGCGTGCGACTGCCCGCACAGGGCGTCTGATACTGACAGAACTTTCCTGACACATACACTCACATACATGATTGCATGACTATTCTCAGGATGGGTTTCCTGATGGTGACAACAGTGGACCATAAATGCTTCAAGCAGAATTCTCTGATATCCCAAACTAATCTTTAAAATGCTCCCTTCCCATGCCTAACACATAATATGACTAGCCTGTGTAAGAAAGATTGGTATTTTTACCTATTTTCAGGTAGCTCTGGTCCAATCACGTGACCTCCCCTGTGTCAGACAGGACCAGCTGCAGGGGAGAGGAGAGAATGCTTGACAACGGTTGACAATACCTGGGAGTGGTGTTGTCAACTAGCACCTGTACTAGATTGTTGCCCTGTGCCCCTGGACTTATCCCTTGATATGCCCTAATACCACCCAGTTATATTTTTGCTTGTCTCTCAAGGTGTTGTTATTATTGCCCTGTGGCCTTCCCTTATCTGACTCCCTGTTTTTTAACCCCCCCAAAATAAAGAACCCCTTGGTCAGGGGCCCTAAAACCCCTCTTGCTCTCCGTGTGTGTTCTCTTCCACCCACACCTCTGTCACAGTTGCCACCCTATAAAAGGAAGTGACCTTCATGACAGGATCCTCACAAATAATTTTAAAAAAATCTGCAGATTTATATGATAATTCCACCTTTGGGAGCATGTGTCATGTTACACCCATATTTAGGGTGTAACGTGTAACATGGTTACTGAAATAAATATTGAACTAAATATTAAGTGGTTATGAATTCCCTCTATTTATTCCATATACGTATCAACTTGTCTATTCCTATAGTTAGCTAGTCTATTAAAACTCTGATAATGTTACTGTTGATAGTACAATGATATAAGGTTAGCTATGCAAACAAACACACTGCTTAGTAAAACAAGGTCTTATTTATTTCCCAAGAAAATAGGAAATGCTAACATAAAAACACTAAAGGAAAATATTACAGAGCATATAAGATACAAAAAAATCAAAGATACGTGGCGTAAGATCGTCCTCTAGATATTGTCTCGTCAGCTGGGCTCAAAATGGAAAAAGAGAGAGCTTTTCCTCTCGGTCAACACTTTTTAAACCCCATTCGTACACCGCCCAGACACCATCCCATTGCCAGCTCATATAGTATTCTATTCAATCCAACAGTTAATAGGCAGTCCTTTTTAATATATTATGTTTCTGTCCATCCTGCTGTTTTCTGTCCGCCCTGCTGTAGTTGCCTTAAGGGGCAGTATTCGTCCATGGATCATCGCTATGTGACCAGGGTCATCTTCAGTGATAGCTAGCCCTTTGATCTTCTGTAGCCCAACTTCATCAATCATCTTGGCAGCAATGACTCTCTTTAAAGCTTGCTTGCAGAGTGTTAATCAAGGATTTCAATCACCAGTTGTTCTAGAGCCAAGCTTTTGTTCCCATACTCCTCCTGCCAGGGGCATGAATCGACACCCTGCTGGGTCAACTTTCAACTTCCAACCTAAGTCCCCTGGTTGCATCAACCAGAAAGTAAACTCCAGAAATATGATTAAACCATGTTGCCTTCCAACAGTTACATTCCCTAGCCCCCACCCACAGTTACTTGAATCACAGGGTGCTTTTCCCCACAGGTTTCTGTTTAGTTTTGAATTCAGCACGGCTGTGGATAGCTCTGCCCACACACCCTCATCATCCATTAATAGGGTATGTGAATGGGGAGACTACAAGTACCATCTTCCACAGCATCAGAAGGATTCTTGGTTTTTAATAGTGGACAAGTGACATAACTTCACCACACTTGTAGTACATTGTTTACTTCCGCTGACTGCATAATTGAAGGTCTCCGAACATACCTGTGCATGGAGGAAGAGCCTGCAGGAGCCTGTGCACTTCACCCACAATTCATCACAGTTGCAATGCTTTGCAGGCTCCAATACAAACATTTAAATGCACATTTTATTTATGTGGGTACTTTTATTATTTTTTGCAAAATGTGTAATTTGCTTAAAGTGCTACTAACTCCAGGACCCTGCATTCACTATATCTGGTCTTCCACAGTACATAGAACATGGAAATGCAATTATTTTAGTAAATATAAACTGCTAAATACCTTTTCTCATCAGCAGTTAGCAGTTTCTATCAGTGTCTGGTTAAAGCTTGTAGGAGAAGATTTCATTCTCCCCTGATTGTCATATAAAGCTGCAGGATCCCTGACCCTCTGTCTGGACAGTGCTGAATGGACCTGTACTGATTACATGCACTCTCCCAAGAAAAAAAAAAGAACTCTCTAGCAATACACACCAAACTGAGCATGTGCAGCTTGTCTCCAAGGCTCTGCTTTATCAGGAGATACATTGGGGACAGTGGAACTAGCGGGGGGAATTAGAGAAGACGGGATCAAACAGCCTTTTTACAGAATGCAGAGGATTAACCCCTTAGGTTTTACAGTGAGTATAACAAGCATGCTTTACTGCATATACAGACTGATTTTACTGTAGTGAGTTTAGTAAAACTTTAAATAGGATTGAAAATGACTTTTGAAATTGCATTAACATTTTAAAGCTTATATTAGATTTTATTGATTGGGTTTACATCATTTAACTTGGCTTTTCAGTGGGCATAGGAGGGCCAGGAGTCAGCTAACTACTCATCCAGCCCAATACTGACCCTGTACATGGCCATGTTTAATAAAATACGGTTGTGACCATAAGTACCATGGTCAGTTCTTCAATCCCTATCCTCTTGCAAACTGCTAGGATAGGACAGGTTCCCTTTAGAGGTGCGGTGTCAAAGGAGAATGATGTTATTAGGAAAAACTTTTTTGTTGCCAGCCTGATAGCATTGCGATGAATATTGCAGTTTTTATTCTTCTCCCATGGCCAAGTTTTCCATTGTACATTAACCAGGCCTTATTAATTACTCATGAGACCTAATTTCTGTTCTTGCTTGTTTTGTTTAAAAATGCATATCCTGACAAGCCGTATAATGCTTTTACAACACACTCTCTTGTTTATAAACAATAGGAAAGACGCATAAAGATCGCATTACAGCAGTGCTGTCCAGGTTGTTGTTACAGTACATGTTCCAACCATTCTCAACACATAAATATGTAATATTAAAGTGAGTTGTTTTAATGGTAACACAATGTGTTAGTGATGTTAATGAGATAATATGGTGTATATGTTATGCTATGAGATGAGTATTGTCAGAATATGTTAGATGTTAAGGAAATTTTCCAGGCTATAATACAAAGTAAAAAAATCCATTAGTCCCCACTCTTCCACTTAGCCCCTATAAATGTAGCGCTCTTCCTCATTAGCTCAACGCAGCAAAACACCTGATAACGATCCATTGGAAGAGAGCACAGCCGAGGTGACTGGATTGAGAAAGTGACTAAGATAATGGAGGGCGAGGAGTGGATCGCAACATGCAAGGGCACATGTGACTGCTTCACTATAACATGGGATACTTGGAGGCGCTATACATCTGGGCCCAATTATGTCTCCCTTAGTTTGGTTGTTTCCCTGCTTGCTTTGGTGGACCCCAAAATTGGACAATCCACTCGGGCGCCCTGGTGACCCTACCTTCTCTTCCCCCTTCCTTATTTTATATATATAACTCTACACTCACATATCTGTGAAGTAGTTGTGGTGCAAACAAATTTTGTTGCTGGCCAGTACATCAGAGAGATTATGGGAAATGGAGATTTTTAATTGCCTAACAATACATCCAATAACAAAGTAAATAATACTAATAAAAGAATAATGATTATTATATACAGTATAAAATGTTATTTAAAAAAACATATAATCAGAGACTGTAAGCACATAATAGGAACATCAATATGCCAGACAACGACTAAGGATAATTGGATCAACGCGTTTCCCCCAAAGCGAGCTTCCTCAGTATCCACTTTGTGGAAGTAGGGGAAAAGAGGGGAGGGGGGAAGGAAAGAGGGGGAGGGCCGAAAGACCTAATTGAACTGACTCTTGTAGAAGGGCTCAGGATCAACATATTCGGGGGACAAATGGAGCAACATCCCACATTGAATACTCACCCAAAAGAGGGAAAAACATACAACTAAACAATGGTTTTCTGTTTTTTTTTAAATGTTTTTGTTTTTTTTTTGTTTTTTTGAAATATGAAGTCTTACAAAAGAAATGTAAAACAGAAGTCAGTAGGTCCCTCAATGAAACCTTGTTACCATTCCCCCTGGTTTTGTGGCCTTATCGCAAAACCTGTTCCTGACACCTAACGGCATAAAGAAGTGCCATGGCGCAATGGATAGGGAGTTGTTTTACTGTGTGCCTGGTCAGGGATTTATCCCTGACCATTCCCACCTTTGTTTATTTATTCAGTAAATATAGTCAAACATGCTTGGGTCAAACATAAATCAATACTTAGACGAAAAATGTTAACAAAAAAAACAACCCCCCCAAAAAATAAAAAAATTAAAAAAAGGTGGGGGTGAACAGACTCGATGGAACACTTAAAGTGGATGTAAACCAGATTCATGAAATTTGACCTGGGCACCTATATCTGAAGTGTTTTCTTATCTCTCTCCAAAGTACTACATCCTGTGGCTGTCTCCTGCTCCGTTCTTCTGTTATCAGCTTAATAACTTCTGACAGGTTCTCTGTTAACTGAGATAAAACCAGCCTAAGTTTTGTATTGGGGAGGATGGTATAAAAATGATTAGCAGCCTGCTGAACGATTCAACAAACAGTTCTGAAAGTCTCTACCTATGAGGAAAGGGGGTGTGTGCCTTTCCTCCAATCCCTTGTCTTGACTGTATGCCCAGTCTTCACTGTAGTGCTGAACAGGAAGAGAAGATCTCCAAACAGGATCTGAACTTTCTAAAGAATATATTAAGCTGAAGACAGCAGATTTACATGTAAAACTTATGTAGGGAGATTTGTTTTATCTCTGTGTATCATCTGAGGCTGTTCACTTCACTGGGTAAATGTGAGGGTTTACATCCACTTTAAGGCTCGGTTCACACCTAATGCCAATGCGGCTCCCAGCAGGGGTCCTGTGCCTCCTGGTTCACTGTTTCAGGTCCGATTTTAGCCCGAATTTTGGGGTGAATTTGGACCTGAAAGGGACCAAAAGACAAACAGGGCTTCTGTGCAAATTCGTACCGGAGGCGCATCGGAAATATGTGAACTGGCTCCATAGAGAGCCAGTCACAATCTCTTGCTATTGCGAATTGGATGCGGAGATCCTACATCCAATTCCCAATAGTGTGAACCCAGCCTGAGGCTCGTACACATGATCAGAAAATTGTACGAGAAATACAGATTTCGAAGCGATCGTTCAATAATGTGATTGCTAGTACTGATCAGGACAGATCATGCAAAACTGTCCGATGGAATAAGCACAAAACTTTTTCTTGTACGATACCAGATCGTACGATTTGCATCTTATCAGTTTTCTTCCGAAAATACAATGCAAATACAATACAACACATTACATCTCTCCAAATTATTATTCTGTCGTATGAGAATTTTCGTAACTTTAGTAACCTCTTTATTTTTGATATGGAGACTAGCATGCAAAAAAAAAAAAAAAAAAATTGTGTGTACTAGGCATTAGTCTTTTTAGTGGTTTATGTTTACTCTCTGAGCCTATTAAAATAGGGGGAAACTCTTTTTCTCTAGTTATATAGGGATGTGGCCACATATAGCAGATATAAACCTCTAATTTATGGTACAAGTCTTTTTAGTGGTGTCGCTATTCTATGTAAATAAAGTAAAAATATGAAGACGGATGCCTTTTAAGCATTTGCATGTGATTTGTCGTTTTCTACGAGGGGAATTCACGTTCAGAACTGAATATCATTCAGTAATTAGTTAACCGTCTTCTGCCATTGGTTAAAACTGTGCATTGACAGGCACTCAGTAGGAATTGTGACATTGATTTCCTCCCCTTCCCCGCTCCACTAGGAACAGCTGGGTCTGAGAGCTAATTACAGGGAATCCTCCAGAGTTTACCTCAAGTCCCACAAAACAGGTTACAAACTGAAAATCAATTACATTTACAGCATTTACGTAATCATAGCAACAGCTCTTTCTATCAATGCTGCAGCTCCCATTCCTGGCAAACTGGAAGGTCCCATAATTAAAGCGCTATTAAACCCAAAAGAAAACATTTATTGTATTAAAGTTCTCCAGTTCTTAGATGTGATGGCTGCATTTGTTTTCTCTCTTTCTTTTATTTTCCCCTGGTGATCCTGCCAGTGAACCTGTTATTTTTCAACAGAACAAGCTCTCCTGCAGATGTAGCGATTGGGTTGTAACAAATTGTTTAACACTGGCCGGGTTGCTTACAATGGTCAGCTTTTATTAGCCTCTTCCCAACCGCACTATAGCCGAATGATGGCTACAGCATGGTAGCACATTTCCAGGAGGGAGTCTATTGAAGTCTTCCCATGGTCACGCTTCCCGCTCGCCCCTCGCATTGGCAACGGACACAACTGATCACAGATCGGGGTAAAGAGCCAATCATAGCGGCTCTTTACCATGTGACCAGCTGTGCCCAATCAAAGCTGATCACAGTGTAAACAGGATTTGCCGGTTATCGGCAGTCCTCTCCTCACACTGAGAGCCAGTAAGCAGCAATTCACACAGGGGAATTCTACACTAATAATCAGGGCACTGATCATCAGTATACTGATAATCAGTGCAGCCCCAACAGTGCCCATCAGTGCTGCCAGACAGTGCCCAATCAGTGCTTCCAATCAGTGCTCATCAGTGCTGCCAAACAGTCTCCATCAGTGCTACTTGTCAGTGCCCATCAGTGCTGCTTATCAGTGCGAATCAGTGATGCCTATCAGTGCCGCCTCTTCAATGCCCATCAGTGCAGCCTATCAGTGCTGCCAATCAGTGCCCATCAGTGCTGCCAAACAGGTGTCCATCAGTGCTGCCAGTGTCCATCAGTGCTGCCAATCAGTCCCGCCTCATCAATGCCAATCAGTGCAGCCTATCAGTGCCTGTCAGTGCAACCTATCAGTGCCCATCAGTGAAGGAGAAAAATTACCTATTTACAAAATTTTATAACAGACATTAAGAAAAAATAATGTTTTTTTTCAAACTTTTTGGTCTTTTTTTTTGTTTATTTAGCAAAAAATAACAAACCCAGTGTTGATTAAATACCATCAAAAGAAAGCTCTATCTGTCTCAAAAAAATGATAAAAATGTCATATGAGTACAGTGTTGCATGACCGCACAATTGTCTTTCAAAATGCAACAGCGCTGAAAGCTAAAAATTGGCCTGAGCAGAAAGGGGGGTATAAGTGCCCCACATGTAAGTGGTTAATTTATGTAAAACTTTCATACCAAAAGGAAAAATAAACTGTTGCTGTAACTGCTTATAAAGTATTAAAGCGGAGTTCCACCTAAAAGTGGAAGCGCCGCTTATGTGCTTTCTCCCCATCCCCTCCAGTGCAACATTTGGCACCTTTCGGGGGTGAGTGGCTACCTGTCAAAAACAGGTATCCACTCCCACTTTCGTGTAAGGGCGACGCGGTGACCTACGTCATTTGCGGCCCCCCCTCCTTCCCCCCCGCTGCCTTCTGGGAGACACACACAGGTCCCAGAAGACAGCGGGACCATTCAGAAAGCGCAGTGCGACTCGAGCATGCTCAGTAGGAAACAGGCTGTGAAGCAACAAGGCCAAAGGGTGGTCACACAAAATATTGATTTGGATTTTTCTTTTGTTCATTTACTTTCCATTTTATTAATTGGTAAAAAAAAAAAATAAACATATAAAAATTTAAATAAATAAAAATATTAACACTTCTGTTTCTGAAAGCATTCTTCATTTTCAGCATTTTTTCACACCTACCTAAAACTTTTGCACGGTACTGTATATATATATAGATATATAGATATATCTATATATCTATATATAGATATATCTATCTATCTATCTATATATAGATATATAGATGTATCTATATATATCTATATATATATATATATATATATATATATATATATATATATATACATATAGATATATCTATATATCTATATATATAGATATATATAGATATATCTATATATATATATCTATATATAGATATATATATATATACCACTATATTCTGTAGTGCTTTATAGTATTCATAAAGTAGGCAGTAAACACACATACATTGGGGTTTGATTTACTAAAGGCACATAGGCTGTTTACTTTGCAAAGGAAGTTGTACTTTCCATGGGAATTTCCTCCAGAGCTTAGTGAACGCGGTAAAATTTTACTTCACCATGAATACCCAATCACGTGATTGCATGATGGAAGCCAGCAGAGCGTCACCTCATTCACTAAGCTCTGGGGACAGTTCATTTGCAAAGTGCAACTTCCCCTGCAAAATGAACAGTCTATTTGCCTTTAGTAAATTAACCCTACGGTTTCCAACAAAGTCTACTGGGTGGGAAAAAGACACTTATATTTCCTAAGGTGTTGCCATGATGCCAAATACATATAGCAAAAACAGAGTATTGTAGTAAGGGACTTTAAATGAAAGCACCCCTGAATAAGCCACATTCAGAATGACAGCAGTTGAATAAGTTATTAGTACAAAAAAAATAAAAATTACACACATATCCACATGCTTGGCGCATTAAACCTTGGTGCTTACCAATGTGTTTTTTTAGTGCCTTTAGCAGAAACGCACTACAGTCCATTTAAAATGGTTTCCTATGGATCTAGTTCACATCTGTGCATTTTGAGCTGGTGCATTTTTTGGAAAGGATCAGAGACTTTTTCTTCCTGCAGCAGATTGCGTTTTGTGTGTAACCGGACCAAATGGACCTGCACAAAAAAAATGCAAGTTTTGCATTTTTTTATGCATTTTTTTGTGCATTTTCCCTTTTTTGGCTAATAGGAAAGTATGACAGCCCTGTTCATGGAGTGCAATTTTTTTATTAATATCATTTATTTTGGTCATAGAACATTACTGTATAGTAACCTGTATAATACAATGGTATCAAAGCCTGATTTTTAAAGTAAAAAAAAAAAATGTATTTTCTGTTGATAAATACATTAATTGTAGCATAGCATGTAAGGGCTGTTTCCAATTTTTGCCGTCACATTGGCCTTTCAATAGAAATCAGGTGACATTCGTTTTCTTATAGTTATTCCAAATTATTTCAATTAAAAAGTAGATTTATCCAAGTGGTGACTTATCTGTGTAGATCTTGGATTTGTGTTAGCGATTAATTGACGTAAGTTCTAATGGAATATCTTGCAATTCTGTTCGGAAAGTGAAAATTTTAGGAGATGAAATATATGTATATATATTTTTTTATCTCTACACTGTAGCTCATCTTTCTCTGCAAATATATATATCAGCACTGCTATCTTCAACAAGGGTATTTTAATTACCAATTTAGGCACTATATATAATTAACTGCCAGAACGTATTTAAGTCAAAATTCTGTGCATTACTGAAAATCAAGTTCATTTTTATTCCATTTTTCAGTCTAAAAGTACTCTGTTGCTTGCCTTAAGATTATTTAGTAGCATTTAAAATTATATTGGTGCTATTACATTCCTGGATCAAGGCCTTTAATATATTTGCATTCATGAGCCAAAGCTGGAGTCCATTATCATTTCAAGAATTACTGACCGAATCGAAGCAAATTTAAGCAGGACACTTTCATTCTGATAAAGAGAGACTAATTTCCTGGCATTCTGCTATTTTGAAGTCATGGCCAATACAGGTCATTGTATTTTGTGAAGAAACAAAAATGCTTTATCCCCCCAATCAGAAACAGGTCAGGGGTCTTTGGGAAGCCTGTTTTTGACATTGCTTTGCAAGTTCATACACTGTCTTCTGTACACCATTTTCAGACATATTTTTTAATGCTTTGATCTAAAAGCTGACCTGTATTCAAATGTAATACTATATTAAAACTATTGCAAGACTGGGTAAATAACAAGTAAAAGAAGGTCTAAAATACACACCTTTCCTGGAGAAAATGTTGTCCCAGGCTCACTCTTATGTTGTTCCAATACTAAAACCCTGGGCATTTATCCATTTCATCCAAAGATTAAGTGACCAAATGCCTAGCCTTTTCATGAATACATCTATTGTAGCATAATACGTAAAGGCTGTTTCCATTTTTAAGCCACCACTTTAAACTTAGCCTTTCAATAGAAATCAGGCGACATTCTTTTTCTTATACAGTAGGTATTTCAAATTAATAAGATAAAAAGAAAAAAAAAAGTTCCAATGGAATATCTTGCAATTTTGTTCAGAAAGTGAAAATTTCAGGGGTTGAAATATATGTATAGTATATACTATATATTTCAAGACAACATTTTTTTTTTCAGCTTTGATTAGAGCAGTGGTCTCCAAATTGCGGCCCTGGGGCCAGATGCAGCTCTTTGCTTGCTTATATCTGGTCCTTAGGGCAAATATTCCTCCACTGTCAAAAACAGTTCTTGCCTCTGACACTGACAATGGGGAACTATTCCTACCACTAACACCAACAATGGGCCGCTATTCCTCCCACTGACACCAACAACGGGGCACTATTCCTACCACTAACACCAACAATGGGCTGCTATTACTCCCATTCACACCAACGATGGGGCACTATTCCTACCACTAACACCAACAATGGGCTGCTATTACTCCCATTCACACCAACGATGGGGCACTATTCCTCCCACGAATACCAACGATGGGAAAATATACCACCCACTGACACCAATGATGGAGCACTATTCCTCCCACTGACACCAATGTGGCACTGTTTACTGCAACTGGAACCAACACATTTTGTACTCCCTCTGGCCACAGTCTGGCCCCCCAAAAGTTTGAAGGACAGTAAACTGGCCCTTTTTTTAGAAAGTTTGGAGACCCCTGGGATGGAGTTAGGAAGGATTTTACTTTTTTTGTGGGGGAGGGTTCTTTTATCTGGAGCTCCGTTAGAGGGATTTTCCATTGGCCCATTAAAACCTATAACCTGTCTGAAGATGGAGAACAATGCAACCTGATCTGCAGTCTGCATTTTGGAGGTAGTCACTAAAGAATTATACAGAATTTCACTTACGGTTTTGGGCTTTTAGGCCCGTTTCACTGGCTGGCCTACATAGGTTCCTCTGTCCTATTTACTTGATATTTCTCATTTAAAAGCCACCCATAGCTGCTTCTTGTTGTTGTTCTATGTTGGGGTGGACACGAGAAACTACAAACACCTAGGCCTGGCTATTCATCCTCTTGTAAATGTCAACTGTTGCTAAGCTAATGTTTCAAATAGCTATAAATTTATTGGCTTGAGGATTTTATCTCTTACATGCTCTTACAGAGTCTCTAGTTTAAATAATCCACGTTCATTTAGCATATATGCCATGTATTGTAAGAACAGGTATATTGTTCCTTTTCTTTCTCTGAACAATTCGACCGTGTGTGGGCTTCATCGGACCTGCAGCGGACTTTTTCGGTCGAAAATCTAACGGACTTTAGGTTTGGAACATGTTTCAAATCTTTACGTCGGAACTCCGCCGGACCCAGTTCCTATCGAAAAGTCCGCTCGTCTGTATTCTAGTCCGATGGACGAAAACTGACACTAAGGCATCTATTGGCTACTGGCTATCAACTTCCTTATTTTAGTCTGGTCGTACGTCATCACGTACGAACCCGTCGGACTTTGGTGTGATCGTGTGTAGGCAAGTCCGTTCGTTGGGAAAGTCCGTTGGAAGTCTGCCGAAAATCCGTTGGATAGTCCGTCGGACCAGTCCGGTTGAAAAGTCCGCTGGTGTGTACGCGGCATTAGGGAAATTCTAAAAGCCTTGAGGAAGATATATTCTAGGAGTGATCCATTCTTTTGTTTTTTGAATGTTTTGTATATTTGTTTTTGAATGTTTTGGTAATAAAGTTTTTGAATGTTTTGGTAATAAAGTTTTTGAATGTATTTAGGATTTTATGTTTATAAAATTATTAAAAATAATTGAAATTAGAACAGGTATATTGATATTAAATGAGTATTAAGCAATGGACTGAAGTTGTACATCGGGAAAATGGTTTAACCATTTCGTTGTCAGAGCCTTTTTTTTTTTTTGCACACATGTTTAAAAAATAATTTTAGGCCTGAATATTGGATAACCCCCCAAAACATTAAATATTTTCTGAAAGCAGACACCCCAGAGAATAAAATATTGGCAGTTCCAATTTTTTTATGTTACATGATATTACTGTAAGACCCCATAGACACAATACAACTTGTAATGTCTGATTTCTTTTAGATTTACCAAAACCATGTAGTGCAAGGGCCTACCTGATTGCATAGAAATTGAAACTCTTAAGGTTTGACCTCCTATTATATGGTTTTGGTAAATCTGAAGGAAAAAATCAACATAAAATTGTATAGTGTGTATCCAGCTTTAAGGTCTAGGAAACACACTATTTATAAATAAATACACTAAAGTTTTTCAGATCTCCCAATGCTCCACTTGGCTGCCCCCAAGGATGAGAAATTCTGATACTTCCAGATACTGGGGAGCATGTGACTCCCTACCTTTCCTCTTATAGGTCCCTCAGCAGCCAATTGTTAGGCCCAAGGGGTGGTTTTTAGAGCCATGATGACTTGAACCTTACACGGGGCTTCTCTTCATGTCAACAGATTAAAATGGTAGTAAAAGGCATAAAAAGAAATAAACAGGCACCGAGCAGTCATAATGTGCTAGTATGCTTACAGACTTACCTATAAACTAAGCCCTCCAGCGGCGCACTGTCACCGCTGAAGGCGCTTCCACCACCACCCATTCTTCCTTCCAGGTTTGCGAGCTTTGGTGATATGAATGTGCGAGCTGGCGATGATGTCACTCATGTGGGCGGGGCTCACTGTTTACAGCACAGCTCTGAAGGAACGGCACAGGTATGCCGTTCCTTCAGAGCGCATCACCGTGACATCACTGGCTGCATCTACAGTAAATATCTCCTAAATGGTGCATGTTTAGGAGATATTTATTGTACCTATAGGTAAGCCTTTTTATAAGCTTGCCTATAGGTAAAAATCATACAAAGGAGTTTATTCCCACTTTAAAAGGGTGGTAAGAGAGTAAAGGAAAGGTAAGTGTATGTAACATGTACGGGTTGGCTTTCAGGTGAACCTTATTGCTATTTAGCCATGGAAGTAAACTTGAGAGATCTCATAGTGCTCTGTGCCCATAGGCCCCTTTCACACTGGGGAGCTTTGCAGGTGCTACAGCGCTAAAAATAGCACCTGCAAAGCGCCCTGAAACAGCCGCTGCTGTGTCTCCAGTGTGAAGCCCGAGGGCTTTCACACTGGAGCGGTGTACTTCCAGGATGGGAAAAAAAACTTCTGCAAGCAGCATCTTTGGAGCGGTGAAGGAGCGGTGTATTCACCACTCCTTCACCGCTCCTGCCCATTGAAATCAATGGGGCAACGCGGCTATACCGCCGGCAAAGCACCGCTGCAGTGGCACTTTGCCGGTGGTTTTAACCCTTTTTCAGGGGTTAAAGCCGCCCTCAGCAGCCAATTGTTAGGCCCAAGGGGTGGTCTTTAGAGCCGTGATGACTTGAACCTTACACAGGGCTTCTCTTCATGTCAACAGATTAAAATGGTAGTAAACGTCATAAAAAGAAAAAAATAGGCGCCCTGCTAGTGGCCGTTAAAACCGGAGGAGAACGTTAAAAAGAACTTCATGAATAAAAATTGTAAAAAAATATTTAAAATGGAATTAACATGGCAAGTAGTTCAAGCAATATTAGTAACATACTGTTAGTAACATGTATAACCTTCCCTTCATTAATTTAAGAAACATGGTGTAATGGTTGTTTGTGTTTACATAGAAGAGCTGGCTGGGATTTCACATGGCGCATGAGACATGTATGCTCTGGGACAACCGCCCTTTTGCCCTTCACCGTGGACATTTATCGATTATAATTCCAAGCAATAATTACTTCAAAGGACAATCTACACCAATCAATCCATATCATTTTGCAAAGAAAAAGGGCTGAGCTGCCTTGATTGATTTTAGCTATTCATCCCTTTTCCGTCTCAGCTTTAAATGGTCAGGCAAACTGCCTTTTCTCATACAGGGGGAAAAAAATCTTAAATTGCACACTCAATAAATTGTGGCTTTGTCTATTTTTAGTGATCATTAGGGCTATATCATAGCAGAGAAATCTGGAGCAGATTAACTGTATATGCAAGCTGTTTCAGGCATCTGCTGTTAATCATAAGACAAGTCAAGCAGGTAGGCTATTTTTTTGCCAGAAAAATTGCACTTAGAATTATAACAATAGCATTTTGCTTAAAAAAGGCAGCAATTAGATGCATTTTAATGTCACTAGACTGTTAAATTTTTTCATTTAATCAGATTAATTATATGAAGCAGCAGTGCAAAAGAATACAATATTTAGTTGGAATCTTGTATCAAATTTGATATTTAGATTTTTTTTATACTTCAGAACTTTTTAGTCATGATATTTGTTATTATTATTATTACCATTAATATTTACTTCACTATTTACTTTACTAGTAATATGTTACTTCTCTTCAAATTATAATTATTTGGTTGTATATTGGCGCTGTTTAATAAAATAAAATATTTTTCACAGTTATAATGAATAATAATATATAATATAAGAATAACAATATAATATATTTTTTATGTTTTTTTTGTGCTGCTTCATAAAATAAATCATTGCTTGCAGTTACAGTGAAGAAGAAGAAGACTGTTATTTTATTATTTTTGTTGTAATCATTTTTTTATTATTATTTATATCACTATTGACGTTTTTGGTGGTCATAACTAACAGAATATCCAATACTGTTCTAGTGCATTACATAATTACCATTCTTTTCTACCCTTATAGCAAGTGGATGCCCAATAATGCATTGTTGTTAATATATTTTTTAGCATTTTTTTGTATCATTTTATCTGTACATTGTCTTTTTTGCCTTTTTATTGTTACTGGTTACAAAAGGCAGCAGATGATTTTTTTTCCAAACATAAAAATCAATTCTTACATTTTAGTAATTGTACATTTATTGACCAATCTGGTATTGGTGTCCATTTCTGGTAATAATAGTTTACTACAGAGTGGAAGCAGTAACCCACAGTTGACCTATATAAAGTACAGGGTCAGTAATCACATTAATTACCGGTGACCCATATTAACTCAATTTGTGATAAGTAATCATTAGCAGGAGAGTTCATCTAGTACAGACTTGTTAAGACCTTAGTTGGGTAATTTTAATTAAAAAAAAAAAAAAAAAAGCAAACACAAATTTATTCACATTTTTAGGATGCATGCTATTGTCTTTTGTTCATTGTTAGTATTCTACTACAGAAGGGTTGGCACGATTTGCTTTTTCTGGACACTTTTGGTGAGCCGCTTCATGTTGCCATGTATGTTCTTCCATTGTGTCCTGTTCTTGACCACTCTTTCCCACCAATAACGAAGAATCATGTATTTAGCCACAACGTGACAAAAGCTGTGCATAAGTACAACTTTGACTGTTTTCTATTACTAGACTCTTCCGCTCGTTTCTTTTCTATAGAATTTTAAATCACAGTCTCAGTGCACTGGGGACTGCTGTGCATTCACTCAGTGCCAACAGCATTATCAATATAATTCATTCATCATCTCTCAGAGGCAATGCATTTGCTGATTGCCAATGTTCACTACTAGTTTGTCGATAATTTAAACTTCTTCACACAAAGGCAAGCAGCTCAGGGACTGGTCAGTTCTAAGGCTTTGTTAATGAATGACGGTTAGGGAGAAAAGATAGAAGGGAATAGTTAGATCGGGGTTTCTCAACACCAGTCCTCAAGGCGCCCCAACAGGTCATGTTTTCAGGCTTTCCATTATCTTGCACAGGTAATTTGATCAGTTTCACTGACTTATGCCCCGTACACAGGATCGGAAATTCCGCCAGCAAAAGTCCGATGTGAGCTTTTGGTCGTAAATTCCGACCGTGTGTATACTCCATCGGACTTTTGCTGGCGGAATTTCCGCCAGCAAAAGATTGAGAGCAGGTTCTCTATTTTTCCGACGGAAAAAGTTCCTATCGGAAATTCCAATCGTCTGTACCAATTCCGACGCGCAAAATTCCTACGCATGCTCGGAAACAATTGAACATTGAACTTCATTTTCTTGGCTCATCGTAGTGTTGTACGTCACCACGTTTTTGACGGTCGAAAGTTCAGAGAACTTTTGTGTGACCCTGTGTATGCAAGGCAAGCTTCAGCGGAATTCCGTCGGAAAAACCATCCAAGGTTTTTCAGACGGAAATTTCGATTGTGTGTACGGGGCATTAGTAATCCCACAGCCGTTTCATCTGAGGGAAATCCTGAAAGCATGACCTGTTGGGGTGCCTTGAGGACTGGAGTTAAGAAACACTGAGTTACATGATTTGGCGGCTAGTTTGCTGAATGCAGTGTAGGTGTGTCAGAAACCATGAAATCAGGCCGAGACAGAAGTACAGTTAAATCACACTTGTTTAATAATAAAAGTAAAAAGAACAAACATAGTCAAAACACAGCCAAAGTTCAGTAACCGGAACAGATAGTCAGCCAAGTGAGAAGTCAGGGATCAATGTAGTGGAACAGTAAGCAGGATCTGGAGCCAGAAGGGATGTCAGCAAAGCAAGTCTTGAACAGGATAACAGGAGATAGTTTCTGTGATGTTGACTAAGGCGAAGGCAGAGATTCTCTGGACTAGATGGCTTAAGGAGCAGGACTGATGAGCAGGATATCATCAACAGCTGAGTAACTGTGGAGAGATAGGAGCTGGCAATTAACCAACAGCTGAGCAGCCAGCTAAGAGAAGGAAGGGCTGAGCCCAGCCCTGACAAGGTGGTACAAAAACCTTGTGCAGATGATTTTAACACCCATAGCAGCCTTTCTCAACCTTTTTTTAGCCCAGGGGAACACTTAATATAAGTTTTGTGTCTTGAGAAACCCCAGCTAAAAATACAGAGGGGCCCAAAACAATTTATACACACTTCAACAGTTGTTATCTATGCCCTTATTTAAAACCCAGATTGAATGATGGAAGCAATGTGTAGTATTATGATTCCCTTAAAGATGTCAGTAGTTGACGTCATTATGTTACCGACCATTCATGTGGTTTATACGGATGAGCAATTTTACTTCCAGGAACATGGCGTACCACTTCACTACCACCGAGACGTGGGAGCCTATCTCAATGGCATTCGAATGTAGAGGTGCTGTTGAATTCCCTCCATGTTCCCTGGACTTAACACCCCTCAATTTATATCTGTGGGGAACACTAAAGGATGTGGTGTACTGAGGAAAACTACCTACACTGACTGCACTATGGGAAGAAATGAAAAACATCACGCAGAGCAATTACTGTGGAGTTAAAGCGGAGTAGCCTCTTCCATTCAAATATGTACAGTATCCTTCAACTCTGAGGCCGCAGTGAAAAAAATATTTTTTTTGGTAGTGTCAGTAAAGCAATGACAAGCTATAATGTCTTAGCTTACTTGTCTGACTTTAAGTAACCCACCAATGAGATTGTTTAGGGGGGCTAGTGATGTCCTCACCACAAAATGTACAACATTTCAATTTTAGCAATCTTTAAATTATTACATATTCATGCAACCGAATAGCAATCTAAGGCAACAACTCTCCTAGGAACCAAACTATCTCAGCATGGCAATTTTTTACATAAGGTCTCACATATTAAATAACCCTTGGCTTCCCAGTGTAAGTTGTTGAGCTAAGGGCTTTAATCTCTAAACAGCTTCTTATTCCCGTCCTGCATAAATGAAAAGAAATTAACTCTTTCTTGGAATTTATTGTTGAACAAATGCTTTTCAGCCAATGTAACATTTCTAGAAGTTAGGATGTTGTGTTTAGTAATGCAGCTGCATTCTTTCACCAAAGCGGTAGACACAGGAAATGAACAGAAGGTTGATACCACGCATGTTGCTGTGAACGTATCACATCTGCCTTTGTTTACTCTGTATGATTAAAAAAAAGTGACAAAATGACTATCAATGTTGAAATAAATATTGTAGTTCAAGTCCAGAAGTTAATGGAAAGTAATGATGCCAACCAAACCCCTAAACATTCTTGTGTGTCAGTTAGGGTTACCTGCAACTCATACAAATATATATAAATCTAAATCTAAATAAATAAATATATATATATTATATATATATATATATATATATATATATATATATATATATATATATATATATATATATAGATATAGATATATAGATATAGATATATATATAGATATATAACTATATATATATATATATAGATATATATCTATATATATATATCTATATATATATAGATACATATCTATATATATATATAGATATATATCTATATTTATATATAGATATATATCTATATATATTCATTTTAAAAGCAAAAATAATTTATTTCCTGTCTAAACAGGTTACTTAACCACCTGCCAACTGCCTCACATATGAGTACAATGGCAAAGTGGCTCTCCTGTGCCCGATCACGTACTTAGTATGTGATCCAGCACTTCTGGGTAGGGAGCAAAACGGCTGTGCTGTGATTAGTCGCAGCACAAGCCAATCAGCGGGTGCCGGCCAATAGATGACCGCCGCCACCCGCTGATCTGCAAGGAGGAATACAGGACAGAGTTCTGTGTATGTAAACAATCCAGAGCTCTGTCCTGTCAGCAGAGAAGCACTGCTGTTTGTTTCCCTGCAAAGCAGGGAATAAAAACCAACACATCCCTTAGTAAGAGCACCTCACAGTACACACACCAAGCATTGTTAGGCTTACATTTAACCCTTTGATCGCCCTACATGTTAACCCCTTCCCAGCCAATGTAATTAGTACAGTGAGAATGTATATTTGATCACTATATTAGTGTCACTGGGTCCCACAAAGTGTCAGATTGCCCGCATTACTATTACAGTCCCGCTATAAGTCGCTGATCGCCATTATTACTACTATACATTTTTTTTTAACTCTACTATATATATATATAGTTTGTAGATGTTATAATGGTCACGTAAACCAATCAGGATATGCTTATTGGGATTTTTATACCAAAAATTTGTAGCAGAATACATATTGGCCTAAATTTGTGAAAAAATGTGTTTTTTGTAATTTTTTTTTGATTGGTTATGTTTTATAGCCGAAAGTAAAAAATATTGGTTTTTTTCCAAAATTTGGCGGTCTTTTTTCGTTTTTTTTTTCGATCAAATACAACCAGAAGAAATCTCTATTTGTGTGAAAAAAATGATATAAATTTCATTTGGGTACAGCTTTGCATGACAGTGCAATTGTCAGTTAAAGTAACGCAGTGCCGTATCGCAAAAAATGGCCTGGTCATGCAGGGGGATAAATCTTCCGGAGGGCAAGTGGTCAAAGCCAAGATAAAATTGGGGGGGGGAGCATAGGGTACTGCAGAGTCCATTTGCACATTATGGCAGACTTGCCTCTGCCCTCCTATTTTGTCCTCCTCCAACATTGACAGCTCTGTGCTATATCATTGCTGCTACCATATTCTTCACTAATTCTCCTACCTCCATGTCCCCCTATTTCAGCCATTGGGATGTAACTCGCACGCAAATCCACTAACGTTGCATTGTCCCATCACCTGGCTTCTGCTCTTGTCATCTTACGGATGCCAAGAGTATACACTGCACTACTGCACCGCACATGCACAGCAGGCAGTGTACACATGAACAGAAAATAAATCGTAGTGGAAAGGGAAAGAGTTTTTTTTTTTTTTTTGGCAGAAGGGAAATAAAAAATCTTGTGCCAAAAGAACTTTACAACTTGCATTTTCATTTTTTTTTTTTTTTTTTAATTTTGGGTTTGCTTTATTCGTTTTCCTACATATAAACTTAAACATACAAATACCTAATACTGCTACAGAGCTCTCCAATAACGACAAAGAGATTGTTTTACAGTTTTATGTATCTTTTTTACATTTTACATTTTTTTACCTGTTTAATTACTAATCTTAAAAATTAAATAGGATTGTGGGAGCACAAATTTACTCTTAAACGATGCAGTCAATTAAACTGACTTATTTGACATCTTCCAGAATTTTTAAACCTTGCACAGTCTATTGATTCCATAAACAACGAATAATTCTATAAACATACTTGTACACTTGTATTCTTTCAATACCTATTATCAATATGGCTGCATAAACTGCATCTTATTTTTGTTTTACAGTAGCCCCTCTTTTACTTGCCTTTATATCTTTCCTGACAACAAAATTGGATATCACTTACTGTTCAGTGATAGGCTGTAATTCTAGAGATTTATTTCTTAAATAGCATATTGTAAAAAAAAAAAAAAATTAAAACATCCTTCTGTATTTATTTATTTTTTCTTTTTAATATGGTAATTGTAGTCATAAATAAAAGACTCAGACTTATAGAAGAACTATAGGCAAAACTCTTTTTTATATTTTGGATAGAGTAAGGAAGAGTTATAACTCTTTTTCGCCATCTGTGTCCCATTGCAGAGATCTCCCTTCACTTCCTGTCCCATAGCCAAACAGGAAGTAAAAGAAAATCCCTGCAAACTAAGGGAATTCCCTGGGGACCTCCAGGTCACCAGAACTAGTGTTCCCATTAGAATATTTTCCCTCTATTACTTTTCTGGGGACTACCCAAAATTTGGGATTGAAATATTGCTGATATATTTACATTTTGCTTTTTTACTGTTGGAAACATTTCCTTTATGACCCATGCACACTAGGCACCTAAAAAAATGCCAGAATCTCTGGCAGAACAAAGCGGCAGAAAAAAACACTTATAATGGCTCTTATTGCATATGCACTTATGAGCGTTTACATGCATTTGCCTTTATAAGCATTTTTTTCCAAGACATCCCCCTCTGCTCATTTTTTACTATATTCAGTTTACACTTGAAAATTATGAACATGCTTAAATGCTGTGTTTATACACATCAAGTGTCTTTTCTGCCCCAAAGCCCCTCTCAAATATGCACTGGTAATGGGTTTTTTTTGCATATGCATATAAACGCCCAAATGTGCATGGGCACATAGGGGTTGATTTACTAAAACTGGAATGTGCAAAATCTGGTGCAGCTCTGCAAAGAAACCAATCAGCTTACTTTTTTTTTTTTTTTTTTGACACTTAAAGGACAAGTTCACCTTTTCTAAAATGTTACTTATTATAACATTATATTCAGGGTGTAACATGTAACATGTTACGAACGGCCCCTACACCTCCTTGATCCCTGATCTGACAGCCAGCAGGGAATTTGCCCCCCCCTCTGAGCTAGCTGTCACAATTTTTAAAAAAGTAGCCCGCCTACCCGGCCACGTCACTCGTCCACAGTGTCCTCCAGGGGCTCCAAGGGCGGACCATCCATTAGGGAGGCACAGGCCCCCCCCCCTATCCATGCGTCTGGCCCCTTGCAGGACGCCGGATGCATGGATTCCAGTGGGGGGGGATTTTGAAGCACCTTATTACAGTCAGAGGCTCTAATAGACTTCAAATTAGGATGGGCTCGAGGCGGAGAGGAGCCCACCCAGGTGTGTTACAACAGCAAATGAATACACGACCAGCTCTCCCCACCTGAACAACGCACTATACATTAATATATTGTACACTACAATACAGAATTAAATTTTCATTTGTGTTCTGTACTTATGCAAATGAAAACAATGTTATTGAGCTGGAGTTTTGTGTTTAGACCTTTCACAATACAGTACAGTACAGTAGTTAAGAATGCTTAAAATATCGATTACTTGTGGCTCCTCGTTTAACGACCAATTTGTTTAACCACCTGGTCATTGGAACGAAACCTGGTTGTTAAGTGAGGAGAGCCTGTATTTGCTATTGTAACACTGATCCTCTTCCAGGCCAATCAGGAGGCGGGTTTTGAGACCCGTCACCCGATTGGCTGAAAGGACAGGCGATCTTATTGGACACCCAGGAGGAGGGGAGGAGCCGCACGCTGGAAGCCGGCGATGAAGGAGAGGATATGGAGCTTCTGCACGCTGCCTGCCACCTGCCGCTACCTGCCTAGATGGTGTAAGTGCCGGACCGACCAACAAACAGTGGGGGGAAGGGGAGGTGCCATCTGTTCCTTGGGGGGGTGTTGTTTGCTACCCCCCCAAAAAACCACCAGCTGCCACTGGTGTCCTGTGAATGGAGAACTACAAGGTCCGGCAACCTTTTTGGCTGTCGGCTTGTAGTTTTCAATGAACTACCACGTCACTGCAGAGCGCCATGGTAGTTCATTTTCTGTTCTTGTTAGATTGTATCTGCTTGCCCATATGGGATGTACAGGCACACAGATACACTGGTAGATCTGCTGAAGACCTGCATGGCACCAGTGATCTAGTGATGACTGGTGCAATGCTTTCCAGGCTCAAAAAATAAAAAATAAATGCACATTTTTTTACCTGCAAAAAAATGTACCTCTATTATTTTTTTCTAAAAAGTGAACTTATCCATCAACTGAAGAAGCTGAAGTTCAAAGCTGATTGGTTTCTATGCACAGCTGCACCAGATTTTGCACTCTCCAGTTTTAGTAAATCAATCCTTTAGACTAACATAGAGTTGCTTCTACAGACTGAAAGAAAAAAACACCAAACGCCTGTAAAAGCAGCATTTTTTTTATGCTCAGTGTGCAGGAGGCTCTAAAATGCACTTCCTATTATGCCATCCCAGGGTCGGTACTTAGAGAAAACACACCATCCATTGTTAGATCATTTAGCCAAGAAAGATGTTTATAAACTAGTGAAGAAACGACAGGCAGCAGGGACTCTTTATGATATCTTTTGATTATTGCTGAGAGTAGAAACTTTTTTTTTTTTTTCCCTCTCTGAGTTTGTTGCTGCTAATTTAAAACACAGATGCACGCTCCGTGCCGTGATCCCTCACCCTGCAAGCACATCGCACACCGAGTCATGGGTGCACCTGGATTTCAGCCATACCTGTTTACAAATGACCCTAATTTTCTGCTTGATTCAGCAGCAACTGCATAGACTCCCCCGTGATGTAATTAGTCCTTCAGAGTTCATGTGTGCCCATTATACCCTCTCCTGTGTTTTCTCTCTGTATCTTTTCTGTAGCTGTAATCATATATATATATTAAAATTTTCTACCAATTGTTTGGCTAAATTATGCACAGAGGGCCGCGCTGGCCCTAAATTAACATAAAGTATGCTAAACAAGGTGTTTTTTCCCTGATAATTATACTCTAAAGCTTCAAGAGCTTATTTTAGTAAATGCACCTTGCTAGCACTTGCCTTGCTTTCATTTGTATATCTTCCAGCGTGCAGACTTGCCTGCGCTCTGTGCTGTTTACGCCCGTCGCTTTTTTTTTGTGAACTTTTCATTTCTTTTTGTTTGAATCCTCCAATTTCATGGCCGATTAAGGAGCGCTGTTTTTTTTTCTTTTTTTCATTCTATAAAGGAAGGTAGAAAAATGTATGTCTTTAAAGTATGCATACTCAGCGTCTTTAACTTAACTCTCACGTTGACCAAGGAGCCAAGGAAAATGAGGCTTCAGTCTCTTCCACCTGGCAGTTTTAAAAAAAGCTTGATGTTTTGGTATAAAGCATATGTCCAGATTGTTATACCACTAATAATAAATTCCACTAATGTTAGACCTGTAGACTTGGTGTCAAGAGCGCTTGTAGACAAGTGAAAGACAACTTGTCACACACCTGGTTATTTCAAACTGACCTGATGATTAGCAGAACGCAAAAGCAAGGGTTACCTTCATAGAAGATCCAGAGATATAGGCATGCAAATTTATATGCAAAGCTTGACTTTTTACTATTAAAGTCTAATTTGGCCATGCCACCTCCCACTTCTCGGTGGTCATTGAGACTGCTTATCACACAAAATATTCTGGCACTTTCCCATTGAGGGCAAAAGGTTAAGGCCTGTGTAAGGCCTGCCTCTGATCACTTTGTACTTAGCTCTTTAGCCTTTGCCCCACCTCCTTTCTCAGTCCCTGAATAGGCAAACCGACAGTGTCTCTTTTCAGAAGCAAAAAAGGAAGGTGTGCAAAGGGTTCATTTACACTTGCTTCAGCTTTAACACACATTAACGGCTAGTTTACACTTGCTTTAAAGCAAGGCTTCGAACAGGCTTTGTTAAAGCTCTCTAAACGCTGTCACAAAATAAAATGGTTAGCTTACAGTCCTGTTTACACCTTGCTTTTGCTTTGCTTCGGCTTTACTTCAAAAATGATACCCCATGTAGTGTTAGTGATGCTTTCAATGCTTTCAAGCATCTTCAAAGCCTCCATAGAAGTCTATGGCAAAGCTTGCTTGAAGCCCCACTGAAGCCCCACCCAAGCCCCACCCAAGCCTTATCGAAGCCCCACCGAAGCCCAACCAAAGCCTTATCGAAGCCTCACCAAAACTTTAGCGAAGCCTCATCGAAGCACCGAGCAAAAGCATGGTGTAAACAGGACTGTAAGCTGACCATTTTATTTAGTAAAAGGGGCTTTGACTGGCGTTCAGAGAGCTTTAACAAAGCGTGTCCAAAGCCATTGTTTTGAAGAAAGTGTAAACTAGCCCTTACTCTTTGATGTGTTTTAAAGTCATATTGGTCCTAAATTACCTTGCTCACCAATGACCAACCAATGAGATGGCAAGGATGATAATGTCCAAGTGAACCGTAAATGTACCTGTGGAATTGGGTTTCCTTTTTTTATTTTGGGTTAACCTTTATCATGGCTCCTTTATTCTTAGCATTAACCACTTGCCGACCGCCTAACGCAGATATACTGCGGCAGAGCGGCACGGGCAGGCAAAATCACGTACCCATACGTGATCTGCCTCCCGCGGGCGGGGGGTCCGATCGGACCCCCCCCCGGTGCCATCGGCGGTCGGCATCTGACTGGGAGCGTCGGGAGGCGAGGGGGAGACCATCCGATCGTGGCCCCCCCCTCGCGATCGCTCCCAGCCAATGGGAATGCTCCTCTGCCTGTGTGTCGTTTCACACAGGCAGAGGATGTGATGTCATCTCTCCTCGGTCTGGCAGTTTCCGTTCCAGCGCCGAGGGGAGATGACAAGTGAGTGCACAACACACACACACACACAGTAGAACATGCCAGGCATACTTTACACCCCCGATCCCCCCCCGATCGCCCCCCGATCCCCCCCCAATCACCCCCCCCCCCCCTGTCACAAACTGACATTAGCAGTATTTTTTTTTTTTTTTTTTTCTGATTACTGCATAGTGTCAGTTTGTGACAGTTAGTGTTAGGGCAGTGAGTATTACCCCCCTTTAGGTCTAGGATACCCCCCTAACCCCCCCTAATAAAGTTTTAACCCCTTGATCACCCCCTGTCACCAGTGTCGCTAAGCGATCATTTTTCTGATCGCTGTATTAGTGTCGCTGGTGACGCTAGTTAGGAACGTAAATATTTAGGTTCGCCGTCAGTGTTTTATAGCGTCAGGGACCCCCCTATACTACCTAATAAATGTTTTAACCCCTTGATTGCCCCCTAGTTAACCCTTTCACCACTGATCACTGTATAACTGTTACGGGTGACGCTGGTTAGTTCGTTTATTTTTTATAGTGTCAGGACACCCGCCGTTTATTACCGAATAAAGGTTTAGCCCCCTGATCGCCCGGCGGTGATATGCGTCGCCCCAGGAAGCGTCAGATTAGCGCCAGTACCGCGAACACCCACGCACGCAGCATATGCCTCCCTTAGTGGTATAGTATCTGATCGGATCAATATCTGATCCGATCAAATCTATACTAGCGTCCCCAGCAGTTTAGGGTTCCCGAAAACGCAGTGTTAGCAGGATCAGCCCAGATACCCGCTAGCACCTGCGTTTTGCCCCTCCGCCCAGCCCAGCCCACCCAAGTGCAGTATCGATCGATCACTGTCACTTACAAAACACTAAACGCATAACTGCAGCGTTTGCAGAGTCAGGCCTGATCCCTGCGATCGCTAACAGTTTTTTTGGTAGCGTTTTGGTGAACTGGCAAGCACCAGCCCCAGGCAGCGTCAGGTTAGCGCCAGTACCGCTAACACCCACGCACGCACCGTATACCTCCCTTAGTGGTATAGTATCTGATCGGATCAATATCTGATCCGATCAAATCTATACTAGCGTCCCCAGCAGTTTAGGGTTCCCAAAAACGCAGTGTTAGCGGGATCAGCCCAGATACCTGCTAGCACCTGCGTTTTGCCCCTCCGCCCGGCCCAGCCCAGCCCACCCAAGTGCAGTATCGATCGATCACTGTCACTTACAAAACACTAAACGCATAACTGCAGCGTTCGCAGAGTCAGGCCTGATCCCTGCGATCGCTAACAGTTTTTTTGGTAGCGTTTTGGTGAACTGGCAAGCACCAGCCCCAGGCAGCGTCAGATTAGCGCCAGTACCGCTAACACCCACGCACGCAGCATACGCCTCCCTTAGTGGTATAGTATCTGATCGGATCAATATCTGATCCGATCAAATCTATACTAGCGTCCCCAGCAGTTTAGGGTTCCCAAAAACGCAGTGTTAGCGGGATCAGCCCAGATACCTGCTAGCACCTGCGTTTTGCCCCTCCGCCCGGCCCAGCCCAGCCCACCCAAGTGCAGTATCGATCGATCACTGTCACTTACAAAACACTAAACGCATAACTGCAGCGTTCGCAGAGTCAGGCCTGATCCCTGCGATCGCTAACAGTTTTTTTGGTAGCGTTTTGGTGAACTGGCAAGCACCAGCCCCAGGCAGCGTCAGATTAGCGCCAGTACCGCTAACACCCACGCACGCAGCATACGCCTCCCTTAGTGGTATAGTATCTGATCGGATCAATATCTGATCCGATCAAATCTATACTAGCGTCCCCAGCAGTTTAGGGTTCCCAAAAACGCAGTGTTAGCGGGATCAGCCCAGATACCTGCTAGCACCTGCGTTTTGCCCCTCCGCCCGGCCCGGCCCAGCCCACCCAAGTGCAGTATCGATCGATCACTGTCACTTACAAAAGACTAAACGCATAACTGCAGCGTTCGCAGAGTCAGGCCTGATCCCTGCAATCGCTAACAGTTTTTTGGTAGCGTTTTGGTGAACTGGCAAGCGCCAGCGGCCTAGTACCCCCCGGTCGTAGTCAAACCAGCACTGCAGTAACACTTGGTGACGTGGCGAGTCCCATAAGTGCAGTTCAAGCTGGTGAGGTGGCAAGCACAAGTAGTGTCCCGCTGCCACCAAAAAGACAAACACAGGCCCGTCGTGCCCATAATGCCCTTCCTGCTGCATTCGCCAATCCTAATTGGGAACCCACCGCTTCTGCAGCGCCCGTACTTCCCCCATTCACATCCCCAACCAAATGCAGTCGGCTGCATGAGAGGCATTTTTATGTCCTCCCGAGTACCCCTACCCAACGAACCCCCCAAAAAAAGATGACGTGTCTGCAGAAAGCGCGGATATAGGCGTGACACCCGCTATTATTGTCCCTTCTGTCCTGACAATCCTGGTCTTTGCATTGGTGAATGTTTTGAACGCTACCATACACTAGTTGAGTATTAGCGTAGGGTACAGCATTGCACATACTAGGCACACTTTCACAGGGTCTCCCAAGATGCCATCGCATTTTGAGAGACCCGAACCTGGAACCGGTTACAGTTATAAAAGTTAGTTACAAAAAAAAGTGTAAAAAAAAAAAAAAAAAAAAAAAACACAAACAAAAATATAAAATAAAAATAGTTGTCGTTTTATTGTTCTCTCTCTCTCTATTCTCTCTCTATTGTTCTGCTCTTTTTTACTGTATTCTATTCTGCAATGTTTTATTGTTATTATGTTTTATCACGTTTGCTTTTCAGGTATGTAATTATTTATACTTTACCGTTTACTGTGCTTTATTGTTAACCATTTTTTTGTCTTCAGGTATGCCATTCACGACTTTGAGTGGTTATACCAGAATGATGCCTGCAGGTTTAGGTATCATCTTGGTATCATTCTTTTCAGCCAGCGGTCGGCTTTCATGTAAAAGCAATCCTAGTGGCTAATTAGCCTCTAGACTGCTTTTACAAGCAGTGGGAGGGAATGCCCCCCCCCCCAACATCTTCCGTGTTTTTCTCTGGCTCTCCTGTCTCAACAGGGAACCTGAAAATGCAGCCGGTGATTCAGCCAGCTGACCATAGAGCTGATCAGAGACCAGAGTGGCTCCAAACATCTCTATGACCTAAGAAACCGGAAGCTACGAGCATTTTATGACGTAGATTTCGCCGGATGTAAACAGCGCCATTGGGAAATTGGGAAAGCATTTTATCACACCGATCTTGGTGTGATCAGATGCTTTGAGGGCAGAGGAGAAATCTAGGGTCTAATAGACCCCAATTTTTGCAAAAAAGAGTACCTGTCACTACCTATTGCTATCATAGGGGATATTTACATTCCCTGAGATAACAATAAAAATGATTTAAAAAAAAAAAATGAAAGGAACAGTTTAAAAATAAGATAAAAAAATAATAATAATAAAGAGAAAAAAAAAAAAAAAAAAAAAAAGCACCCCTGTCCCCCCTGCTCTCGCGCTAAGGTGAACGCAAGCGTTGGTCTGGCGTCAAATGTAAACAGCAATTGCACCATGCATGTGAGGTATCGCCGCGAAGGTCAGATCGAGGGCAGTAAGTTTAGCAGTAGACCTCCTCTGTAAATCTAAAGTGGTAACCTGTAAAGGCTTTTAAAGGCTTTTAAAAATGTATTTAGTTTGTCGCCACTGCACGTTTGTGCGCAATTTTAAAGCATGTCATGTTTGGTATCCATGTACTCGGCCTAAGATCATCTTTTTTATTTCATCAAACATTTGGGCAATATAGTGTGTTTTAGTGCATTAAAATGTAAAAAAGTGTGTTTTTCCCCCAAAAAATGCGTTTGAAAAATCGCTGCGCAAATACTGTGTGAAAAAAAAAAATGAAACACCCACCATTTTAATCTGTAGGGCATTTGCTTTAAAAAAAATATATAATGTTTGGGGGTTCAAAGTAATTTTCTTGCAAAAAAAAATTATTTTTTTATGTAAACAATAAGTGTCAGAAAGGGCTATGTCTTCAAGTGCTTAGAAGAGTGGGTGATGTGTGACATAAGCTTCTAGATGTTGTGCATAAAATGCCAGGACAGTTCAAAACCCCCCCAAATGACCCCATTTTGGAAAGTAGACACCCCAAGCTATTTGCTGAGAGTCATGTTGAGTCCATGGAATAATTTATATTGTGACACAAGTTGCGGGAAAGAGACAATTTTTTATTTTTTTTATTTTTTTTTGCGCAAAGTTGTCACTAAATGATATATTGCTCAAACATGCCATGGGAATATGTGAAATTACACCCCAAAATACATTCTGTTGCTTCTCCTGAGTACGGGGATACCACATGTGTGGGACTTTTTGGGAGCCTAGCCGCGTACGGGACCCCGAAAACCAAGCACCGCCTTCAGGCTTTCTAAGGCCGTAAATTTTTGATTTCACTCTTCACTGCCTATGACAGTTTCGGAGGCCATGGAATGCCCAGGTGGCACAAAACCCCCCCAAATGACCCCATTTTGGAAAGTAGACACCCCAAGCTATTTGATGAGAGGTATAGTGAGTATTTTGCAGACCTCACTTTTTGTCACAAAGTTTTGAAAATTGAAAAAAGAAAAAAAAAAATTTTTTTTCTCGTCTTTCTTTATTTTCAAAAACAAATGAGAGCTGCAAAATACTCACCATGCCTCTCAGCAAATAGCTTGGGGTGTCTACTTTCCAAAATGGGGTCATTTGGGGGGGGTTTGTGCCACCTGGGCATTCCATGGCCTCCGAAACTGTGATAGGCAGTGAGGAGTAAAATCAAAAATGTACGCCCTTAGAAATCCTGAAGGCGGTGCTTGGTTTTCGGGGTCCCGTACGCGGCTAGGCTCCTAAAAAGTCCCACACATGTGGTATCCCCGTACTCAGGAGAAGCAGCTAAATGTATTTTGGGGTGCAATTCCACATATGCCCATGGCCTGTGTGAGCAATATATCATTTAGTGACAACTTTGTGCAAAAAAAAAAAAAAAAAAAAAAAATTTGTCACTTTCCCGCAACTTGTGTCAAAATATAAAACATTCCATGGACTCAACATGCCTCAAAGGAAATAGCTTGGGGTGTCTACTTTCCAAAATGGGGTCATTTGGGGGGGTTTTATGTCATCTGGGCATTTTATGGCCTTCAAAACTGTGATAGGTAGTGAGGAGTAAAATCAAAAATGTACGCCCTTAGAAATCCTGAAGGCGTTGCTTGGTTTTCGGGGCCCCGTACGCGGCTAGGCTCCCAAAAAGTCCCACACATGTGGTATCCCCGTACTCAGGAGAAGCAGCTAAATGTATTTTGGGGTGCAATTCCACATATGCCCATGGCCTGTGTGAGCAATATATCATTTAGTGACAACTTTTTGTAATTTTTTTTTTTTTTTTTTTTTTTTGTCATTATTCAATCACTTGGGACAAAAAAAATGAATATTCAATGGGCTCAACATGCCTCTCAGCAAATTCCTTGGGGTGTCTACTTTCCAAAATGGGGTCATTTGGGGGGGTTTTGTACTGCCCTGCCATTTTAGCACCTCAAGAAACGACATAGGCAGTCATAAATTAAAGGCTGTGTAAATTCCAGAAAATGTACCCTAGTTTGTAGACGCTATAACTTTTGCGCAAACCAATAAATATACACTTATTGACATTTTTTTTTACCAAAGACATGTGGCCGAATACATTTTGGCCTAAATGTATGACTAAAATTGAGTTTATTGGATTTTTTTTAGAACAAAAAGTAGAAAATATCATTTTTTTTCAAAATTTTCGGTCTTTTTCCGTGTATAGCGCAAAAAATAAAAACGGCAGAGGTGATCAAATACCATCAAAAGAAAGCTCTATTTGTGGGAAGAAAAGGACGCAAATTTCGTTTGGGTACAGCATTGCATGACCGCGCAATTAGCAGTTAAAGCGACGCAGTGCCGAATTGTAAAAAGTGCTCTGGTCAGGAAGGGGGTAAAACCTTCCGGGGCTGAAGTGGTTAAGTATGAGACCTGTCTTATCACTAAAGGCCATCTAACAGAACTGTGTCGAAGGTGGTGCGTGCTCAGCTTGAGGCAACTGTTGCATCATGAAAGGTAAGGCTGTTTCAATGGTTCGTCATAAGGTGTCAGCATTTTTGAGGGCCAGTTCAACTTCAGGAAATATCATTGCCATCTGTCACAGTTTTTCCTGCCTGTGTATTCTTACTTCCATGCTGCAGTGGTTATGCTAGACCTCTGATTCTTTTTTACATGTGTTGTTTGGCTTCTGTGCTCACCTATGGGCTTCACTTGCTATACTGTGGGGCTTTTTCCCTTTCCTTTCTATCACTTCCTAGCCTGCCTCCTGGTTTGCTTTCCTATATAAGACATGCTCAAGTCTGCATTGTCTGAGGAACTTCCTAGTTCTCTGAGCTTCTGTTTGCTTAGTATTTTGTGTATTCAGTGTTTGATGTGCTGTATACCAACCCCTGCTTGTCTTCTGTTTGTGCTTGTCTGCCACCTGCCCTGACCTCTGCTTGTTTCTCAGATCCTCTTTTGTCTTCTGCCATCTGTACTCTGCATGCACGAGTAGTCTCTGTATCTTCAGCTAGGCACACCAGCTTGCTGAAAGTCCATCCCCACCATCCGAGGACCTGGTGAAGAAGAAGGCTGGGGCTTAGACTCCACGTCCTGGGGAACCCTGGGTTGGCGTTCTACCAAAGCGACCTGATACCATTAAAGGCCTGCTGAGATATAGGGGTTGATTTTCACTTTGCAAGGATAGTTGCACTTTGCAAAGGAAATTTGCCTCATAGCTCAGTGAATAGGCAGATGTTCCTTGCAGATGATTGGTTATTCTTTGCAAAGTGAAACTTTAACAACATTGACCTAGATCTGTGACAAAATTCCCTTGCAAAGTGCAACTTCCCTTCAAAAGTGAACAGCTTGTTTGCCTTTAGTAAATCAACCCCATAAAGTATACTTTTGGAGGCAAATACAGCATTTAGGTGCAGACATCCTTTGCCAAATAACAATAAATAAAACATTTTATTCAAAGCTCAACTCCAGCCAAGGCTTTCTTTTAGTTTTGCGCCAACCCTCGTCTGAGTTTGAGTTATGCTCACTGTTGAACCAGTCTGTGCAGCATTCAGGTCCCACCCACTGCCAGAGAAGGAGGAAGAAGAGGAGGATGACACTTGACGTCACATGACAAGACCACAGACCCATGGAAAAAGTTATGTATAGAAAAATATTAAAAAAATTAAAGGGTGCAGGAAGTGCTGCAAAACCAGGATAGGGAGAAGGTGGGACCTGAAATTAGGCTCACAGGTATTCATCTTCACAATGCAAGGTTTTATTTAAAAATATTTTTTTATGTTCAGACATGCATCCTAAAAAATGTGTAAGTTTCACAAAATGTTCAATGCTGTCTGTGTCCCTACTGGGCAATCTTGCCTTCTTTATTTGTCCTGATTAGTATTATCACCAGCATAGAAAGTGATGGGAAATACAAAATGTTACAGCTGTCACTGAAATAGAAGTGGAGGGAAAAGGTTCCAATAGGGACACCTGTGACAAATGTCTAAGAAGGGATTTGCTCTCTCTTTGGAAAGATTTCCTCTTACTTTGGAGAGTTCTCCTCTTACTTTGGAGGGATTTCCTCATACTTCTGAGAGATTTCTGTGTACTTCAGAGAGATATCCTCTTACTTCGGAGAGATTTCTTCGTACTTTGCAGAGATTTCCTCTTACTTTGAAGAGATTTCCTCTTACTTTGAAGAGATTTCCTCTTACTTTGGAGAGTTCTCATCTTACTTTGGAGAAATCCCCTCTTTGGAGAGATTTCCTCTTACTTCTGAGTAGGGATGAGCTTCGTGTTCGAGTCGAACCCATGTTCGACTCGAACATCGGCTGTTCGACCGTCCGTCGAATTGCGAACGATATGGGCCGTTCGCGCCAAATTCGTGTGGCGCGTCACGGCCCATAATTCACTGCGGCATCGCAGTGCATTGCTGGCTGATGATTGGCCAAGCATGCACTATGACCCGCATGCTTGGCCAATCACAGCGCCGTCAGTAGAGAGAGCTGTAATTGGCCAAAGCCAGGGTGGCTTTGGCCAATTATGGCTCAGGGGATTTAGTACACACCCCACACTATATAAGGCCGCCTGCACGGCGGCCCTGTGTAGTGTGTGTTCCGGTGTGCTGAGAGATAGAGAGAGAGAGAGACAGTGTCATTTGATTTGAGTTAGATAGATTAGGCAGAACAGTCAGTCAGTTAGCTGCACTTACAGTGTATTGTGTATATATATGCATCCCAGGTGTTGCATATATATATATACACTGTATTCAGTTTAGCTAGATCCGTTCCTGTTATCTTCTATCTAGACTATTTACATTTAGTGCAGTGTGTCCTGCTCACAGTGTTCAGCTAGATCCGTTCCTGCTATTTACATTCAGTGCAGTGCGTCCTGCTCACAGTGTTCAGCTAGATCCGTTCCTGCTATTTACATTCAGTGCAGTGCGTCCTGCTCACAGTGTTCAGCTAGATCCGTTCCTGCTATTTACATTCAGTGCAGTGCGTCCTGCTCACAGTGTTCAGCTAGATCCGTTCCTGCTATTTACATTCAGTGCAGTGCGTCCTGCTCACAGTGTTCAGCTAGATCCGTTCCTGCTATTTACATTCAGTGCAGTGCGTGCTGCTCACAGTGTTCAGCTAGATCCGTTCCTGCTATTTACATTCAGTGCAGTGCGTCCTGCTCACAGTGTTCAGCTAGATCCGTTCCTGCTATATACATTCAGTGCAGTGCGTCCTGCTCACAGTGTTCAGCTAGATCCGTTCCTGCTATTTACATTCAGTGCAGTGCGTCCTGCTCACAGTGTTCAGCTAGATCCGTTCCTGGTATTTACATTTAGTGCAGTGCGTCCTGCTCACGGTGTTCAGCTACATCCGTTCCTGCTATTTACATTCAGTGCAGTGCGTCCTGCTCACAGTGTTCAGCTAGATCCGTTCCTGCTATTTACATTCAGTGCAGTGCGTCCTGCTCACAGTGTTTAGCTACATCCGTTCCTGCTGTTTACATTCAGTGCAGTGCGTCCTGCTCACAGTGTTCAGCTAGATCCGTTCCTGCTATTTACATTCAGTGCAGTGCGTCCTGCTCACAGTGTTCAGCTAGATCCGTTCCTGCTATTTACATTCAGTGCAGTGCGTCCTGCTCACAGTGTTCAGCTAGATCCGTTCCTGCTATTTACATTCAGTGCAGTGCGTCCTGCTCACAGTGTTCAGCTAGATCCGTTCCTGCTATTTACATTCAGTGCAGTGCGTCCTGCTCACAGTGTTCAGCTAGATCCGTTCCTGCTATATACATTTAGTGCAGTACGTCCTGCTCACAGTGTTCAGCTAGATCCGTTCCTGTTATCTTCCTACTGACAGGCAGGCTTGTCTGGTTACAGTATATAAAGCTACCTGAAGAAAATTACAGGTGTTCTTTTTGATCCTATTAGTACCACGGTCAGGCAGCTAGACTATTTACATTTAGTACAGTGTGTCCTGCTCACAGTGTTCAGCTAGATCCGTTCCTGTTATCTTCCTACTGACAGGCAGGCTTGTCTGGTTACAGTATATAAAGCTACCTTAAGAAAATTACAGGTGTTCTTTTTGATCCTATTAGTACCACGGTCAGGCAGCTAGACTATTTACATTTAGTACAGTGTGTCCTGCTCACAGTGTTCAGCTAGATCCGTTCCTGTTATCTTCCTACTGACAGGCAGGCTTGTCTGGTTACAGTATATAAAGCTACCTTAAGAAAATTACAGGTGTTCTTTTTGATCCTATTAGTACCACGGTCAGGCAGCTAGACTATTTACATTTAGTACAGTGTGTCCTGCTCACAGTGTTCAGCTAGATCCGTTCCTGTTATCTTCCTACTGACAGGCAGGCTTGTCTGGTTACAGTATATAAAGCTACCTGAAGAAAATTACAGGTGTTCTTTTTGATCCTATTAGTACCACGGTCAGGCAGCTAGACTATTTACATTTAGTACAGTGTGTCCTGCTCACAGTGTTCAGCTAGATCCGTTCCTGTTATCTTCCTACTGACAGGCAGGCTTGTCTGGTTACAGTATATAAAGCTACCTTAAGAAAATTACAGGTGTTCTTTTTGATCCTATTAGTACCACGGTCAGGCAGCTAGACTATTTACATTTAGTGCAGTGTGTCCTGCTCACAGTGTTCAGCTAGATCCGTTCCTGCTATTTACATTCAGTGCAGTGCGTCCTGCTCACAGTGTTCAGCTAGATCCGTTCCTGGTATTTACATTTAGTGCAGTGCGTCCTGCTCACAGTGTTCAGCTACATCCATTCCTGCTATTTACATTCAGTGCAGTGCGTCCTGCTCACAGTGTTCAGCTAGATCCGTTCCTGCTATTTACATTCAGTGCAGTGCGTCCTGCTCACAGTGTTTAGCTACATCCGTTCCTGCTGTTTACATTCAGTGCAGTGCGTCCTGCTCACAGTGTTCAGCTAGATCCGTTCCTGCTATTTACATTCAGTGCAGTGCGTCCTGCTCACAGTGTTCAGCTAGATCCGTTCCTGCTATTTACATTCAGTGCAGTGCGTCCTGCTCACAGTGTTCAGCTAGATCCGTTCCTGCTATATACATTTAGTGCAGTACGTCCTGCTCACAGTGTTCAGCTAGATCCGTTCCTGTTATCTTCCTACTGACAGGCAGGCTTGTCTGGTTACAGTATATAAAGCTACCTGAAGAAAATTACAGGTGTTCTTTTTGATCCTATTAGTACCACGGTCAGGCAGCTAGACTATTTACATTTAGTACAGTGTGTCCTGCTCACAGTGTTCAGCTAGATCCGTTCCTGTTATCTTCCTACTGACAGGCAGGCTTGTCTGGTTATAGTATATAAAGCTACCTTAAGAAAATTACAGGTGTTCTTTTTGATCCTATTAGTACCACGGTCAGGCAGCTAGACTATTTACATTCAGTGCAGTGCGTCCTGCTCACAGTGTTCAGCTAGATCCGTTCTTGCTATTTACATTCAGTGCAGTGCGTCCTGCTCACAGTGTTCAGCTAGATCCGTTCCTGGTATTTACATTCAGTGCAGTGCGTCCTGCTCACAGTGTTCAGCTAGATCCGTTCCTGCTATATACATTTAGTGCAGTACGTCCTGCTCACAGTGTTCAGCTAGATCCGTTCCTGTTATCTTCCTACTGACAGGCAGGCTTGTCTGGTTACAGTATATAAAGCTACCTGAAGAAAATTACAGGTGTTCTATCCCAGCTTAGTGCAGCTACAGGCCATTAGTATGTCTGGAAGGCCAAGAAGGAGAGGCAGACAGTCACAAGCCAATAAGAGAGGGCAAGCAGGCTCTGTGTCTAGTGCTGGTCGTGGAGACGGTGCATCCTCATCAGCACGTGGCCATGGGACACGCTTGGCCTTTTTTTCGGCAGCTGGCCGTGTTGAGCCGCAACATGCGGAAGACTTGGTCGAGTGGATGACCAAGCCGTCCTCATCCTCCTCATCCTCTCTCACCCATGCCCAGGGTGCTTTGTCTGGCAAAGCAGCGGCCTCTTCCCTCAGCTCAATGTCATCAGTGACTCCTTCCCTAGCTCCACCATGTCCTCATGAGGATTCCCTCGAACTGTTTGACCACAGTGTTGGGTACATGCTCCAGGAGGATGCCCAGCGTTTGGAAGGCTCTGATGATGATACTGAGCTCAATGAAGGCAGTAACATGAGCACGGACAGAGGGGGTGCCCAAGAAGGACAGCAATCTGGCAGTCATGCTCCCCCTGCTGCAGCATACTGCCAGGTTTGCTCCAGTGATGAGGAGGGAGGGGATGATGAGGTCACTGACTCAACGTGGGTGCCTGATAGGAGAGAGGAGGAGGAGGAGGAGGAGGAGGAGGAGGTGGCACATCACCAACTAGGCAGGATGCCCTCCAGGGGCCAGCCTAAGGGCAGCACATTGACTGCATCACACCCCAAAGCTCCACATGTGCAGGGCGCTGCAGTCTCTGCGCGTTATTCAAAAAGTTCTTTGGTGTGGGCCTTTTTTGAGACGAGTGCATCAGATCGCACCGCTGCTATTTGCAATATATGTCTCAAGCGTATCTCGCGTGGCCAAAACATCTCCCGCTTGGGTACCACATGCTTGACCAGACATATGTTGACCTGCCATGCAGTTCGTTGGCAAGCGTATCTAAAAGACCCACACCAAAGAACAAAGACGATCTCTCCTTGCTCCTCATCAGCTGAGATTTCCAACCCCACTAGACCTTCAGTCCTCTCTGCGACCTGCAGTGAGAGGAATGAAGGTGTAGAATTAGGTGTGTCACAGCCAAGTACTTATGGGCAATCTGCTTTTGGTACACCGACGTCAGATTGTACCAGGCAAATTTCCCTGCCCCAGCTGCTGCACCGCCGAAAGAAGTTTGCTCCCAGCCATCCACATGCCCAGCGGTTGAATGCTAGCTTGGCAAAATTGCTAGCACTTCAACTGCTGCCTTTTCAGTTGGTAGACTCTGCCCCCTTCCGTGAGTTTGTGGAATGTGCGGTTCCTCAGTGGCAGGTACCCAAACGCCACTTTTTCTCACGGAAGGCGATTCCGGCTCTCTACCGGCATGTGGAAGGCAATGTCCATGCCTCGCTGGACAGGGCGGTCAGCGGTAAGGTGCATATTACCGCTGACTCATGGTCCAGCAGGCATGGACAGGGACGTTACTTAAGTTTCACGGCGCATTGGGTGACTCTGCTGGCAGCTGGGAAGGATGCAGGACAAGGTGCAGTAGTGTTGGAGGTTGTTCCGCCACCACGCCTCCAAAATGCTGATTGTGACACACCTCTCTCCTCCACCCCCTCCTCTTCTTCTTCCTCCATGGCCTCTTCCTCGGAACCAGCGGTGCTCCGTAGGCGTTCAAGGGGCTACGCAAGTACGCAGGCCAAAAGATGCCATGCGGTGCTTGAGCTGGTGTGCTTGGGGGACAGGAGCCACACTGGGGCAGAGGTTCTGTCAGCTCTGCAGGGGCAGGTTCAGAGGTGGTTGACGCCACGCCAACTTAAGGCAGGAATGGTGGTTTGCGACAATGGCACCAACCTCCTCTCTGCCCTCCGACAGGGACAACTGACCCATGTGCCCTGTTTGGCTCACGTCCTTAACTTGGTGGTGCAGCGGTTCTTGGGCAGGTACCCGGGCTTACAGGATGTCCTGAGGCAGGCCAGGAAAGTCTGTGTGCATTTCCGCCGGTCATATAATGCCAGTGCTCGGCTGACGGACCTCCAAAAGGAGTTTAACCTGCCCAAGAACCGCCTAATCTGTGACATGCCCACCAGGTGGAACTCGACGTTGGCCATGCTGCAGCGGCTGCACACGCAGCAGAGGGCCATCAATGAGTACCTGTGCGACTATGGCACCAGGACAGGGTCAGGGGACCTTGGTTTTTTTTCCCCACGCCAGTGGGCCATGATCAGGGATGCATGCACTGTCCTGTCACCATTCGAGGAGGCCACGAGGATGGTGAGCACTGACAGTGCATGCATCAGTGACACTGTCCCCCTTGTCCACCTGTTGGAGCACACGCTGCGTGGAATAATGGACAGGGCACTTGAGGCAGAACAGAGGCAGGAAGAGGAGGACTTCCTTAGCTCTCAAGGCCCCCTTTATCCAGACAGTGTTCCTGCGTGCCCGCCGATCACACAGGAAGAGGACGAGGAGGAGGAGGAGGAGGAGGAGGAGGAGGAAGATTGTGTCAGTATGGAGGTGGAGCCTGGCACTCAGCATCAGCAGTCTTTAAGGGATCAGTCCCAAGGAACACATGGACTTGTACGTGGCTGGGAGGAGGTGGCTGCGGACGTTGTTGTCCTTAGTGACCCAGAGGACTCCGGACCGAATGCCTCAGCAAACCTACGCTGCATGGCCTCCCTGATCCTGCAAAGCCTGCGTAAGGATCCTCGTATTCGTGGTATCAAGGAGAAGGACCAATACTGGCTGGCAACCCTCCTTGATCCACGTTACAAGGGTAAGGTTGCGGACCTTATCTTGCCATCGCAGAGGGAGCAGAGGATGAAACATCTTCGGGAGGCCTTGCAGAAAGGTCTGTGCAACGCGTTCCCAGAGACTGGGAGGTTACAAACTCCTGTTTCTGGACAACGTGTTGCTGAGGCTTCGGTCAGTCAAAGAAGGAGCGGTGGAGAAGGTGGCCGTCTGACCGATGCGTTCAGACAATTTTTTGGTCCGCAGCCCCAAGGTATGATCGGTTCCAGCAACCATCGCCAGCGTCTGTTTTACATGGTGCAGGAATACCTAGGGGCAAGATCAGACTTGGACACCTTTCCCACCGAAAATCCTCTGGGTTACTGGGTCTTGAGGATGGATCACTGGCCAGAGCTTGCACAGTATGCAATTGAGCTACTGGCCTGTCCTGCATCCAGCGTTCTTTCGGAACGCACATTCAGTGCTGCTGGAGGCGTGGTAACCGATCACAGGGTGCGTCTGTCCACCGACTCGGTCGATCGGCTGACCTTCATAAAAATGAATCAGTCTTGGATCACCACCAGCTACCAAGCACCTGATGCAGATGTAACCGAATAATTTTTTTTGAAATCTCAGATCCCTTCAAAGACTGCCTATGCTGATGCTGAGTGACTATCCCTGAGTAATTATCCTCTTCCTCCTCAATCATCACGCTGATAGCTTGTAAGAACATTTTTGGTTCTGGGCGCCACCACCAGTGCCTAAGGCACAATTTTTCAGCCCCTGTTTAACAGGGGCGTGTAATTACAATTTTTGATGTAATACTTTGCAGCAGGGCTCGTTCCTGCATTCCAACTAGAGTGTCTGTGAGGGGTTGCAGTGTTGTGGCACCAGCACCAGTGCCTAAGACCCAATTTTTCAGCCCCTGTCTAACAGGGGCGTGTAATTACAATTTTTGATGCAATACTTTGCAGCAGGGCTTGTTCCTGCGTTTCAACTAGAGTGTCTGTGAGGGGTTGCAGTGTTGTGGCACCAGCACCAGTGCCTAAGACCCAATTTTTCTGCCCCTGTCTAACAGGGGCGTGTAATTACAATTTTTGATGCAATACTTTGCAGCAGGGCTCGTTCCTGCGTTCCAACTAGAGTGTCTGTGAGGGGTTGCAGTGTTGTGGCACCAGCACCAGTGCCTAAGGCCTAATTTTTCAGCTCCTGTTCAACAGGGGCATGTAATTACAATTCTTGATCTAATATTTCACAGCAGGGCCCTGTGAGGGCTTACAGTGTTTTGGCCACAGCAACACCTAAGGCCCAAATTTCTGCTGAGTATATAGGGCAGGACCCTACTTTCAAACATCTAACTTACAAACGACTCCTACTTGCAAACGGAAGGAGACAACAGGAAGTGAGATGAAATCTACCCCTAAGGAAGGGAAATTCTCTCCTGTAAGAGTTAATATGGGAAAACAATTTCTCCTTTCCACTGATGCTTTCCAATCCTTGTTCCACAAAAAAACCCAAATTTTCCAAAAACATTTTTCATTGGGACAAAAAAGTGAGGTGAAATCTTCTGAAGAGGAGGAAAGACGCAAAACAAATGTCACAGGGGTGATAACCCTTCCCTATGTTTTCCAAAAAGCTTAGAAAAGATTTTTTGGCTGGAGCTAAACACATTAAAAATGTTCAAAATTACAAACAGATTCTACTTAACAACAAACCTACAGTCCCTGTCTTGTTTGCACCGCCTGAATACTGCTGTTCAGAGTATATAGGGACCTTTCCTTATTTTAATTTGGGTGCGGGGTTCCCCTTAATATCCATACAAGACCCAAAGGGCCTGGTAATGGACTGGGGGGTACCCATGCCGTTTGTCTCACTGATTTTCATCCATATTGCCATGACCCGACATGACATTAAACCCGCAAGCAGTTTTAAATGAGATTTTTTCCTTTAAAAATGACATTTGGTGCAGGGACTGTTCTAAACATGGGAAACACGCGTCACTTTACAGGCATACTATAGACACCCCCCAGGTACGATATTTAAAGGAATATTTCACTTTTTTTTTTTTACTTTAAGCATCATTAAAATCACTGCTCCCGAAAAAACGGCCGTTTTTAAAAGTTTTTTTTGCATTGATACATGTCCCCTGGGGTAGGACCCGGGTCCCCAAACCCTTTTTAGGACAATACCATGCAAATTAGCCTTTAAAATGAGCACTTTTGATTTCGAACGTTCGAGTCCCATAGACGTCAATGGGGTTCTAACGTTCGTGCGAACTTGCGGTCCGTTCGCGGGTTCTGGTGCGAACCGAACCGGGGGGTGTTCGGCTCATCCCTACTTCTGAGAGATTTCTTTGTACTTCAGAGAAATTTCCTCTTGCTTTGGTGAGATTTCCTCGTACTTTGGAGAGATTTCTTCGTACTTTGGAGAGATTTCCTCGTACTTCAGAGAGATTTCCTCCTACTTTGGAGAGATTTCCCCTTACTTTGGAGAGATTTCCCCTTACTTTGAAGAGATTTCCTCTTACTTTGAAGGGATTTCCTCGTACTTCAAAGAGATTTCTTCGTACTTTGCAGAGATTTCCTCTTACTTTGAAGAGATTTCCTCTTACTTTGAAGAGATTTCCTCTTACTTTGGAGAGTTCTCATCTTACTTTGGAGAGTTCTCCTCTTACTTTGGAGAAATCCCCTCTTTGGAGAGATTTCCTCCTACTTCTGAGAGATTTCCTTGTACTTCAGAGAGATTTCCTCGTACTTTGGAGAGATTTCCTCGTACTTCAGAGAGATTTCCTCCTACTTCTGAGAGATTTCCTTGTACTTCAGAGAGATTTCCTCGTACTTTGGAGAGATTTCCTCGTACTTCAGAGAGATTTCCTCTTACTTTGGAGCGATTTCCCCTTACTTTGAAGAGATTTCCTCTTACTTTGAAGGGATTTCCTCATACTTCAGAGAGATTTCCTCTTACTTTGAAGAGATTTTCTCTTACTTTGGAGAGATTGCCTCTTACTTTCTTCTATCTTTCCATGATAAGGGAAATCTTTCCTATGGCATGCAGACCAGCAAGAAAAAAAAGACAGGTTTTTTTACATACATGGTTTCAATGTACTGTAAATGTTATTTTTAGAAATCCAAAATTTGATACAGTATTTCAAAACTGAAGAAACTCCTGGAGAAAAGTACCCACATCCATGGCAATAAATAAGATGTCTCCTTTCATTTTCCAACATGCACTTGAAAGATGTCATCTGTAATTTCATTGGTTGCCATTTCCAAGCCTGACAGTTTTCTTTGCCAAAACCCATTCAGGAGTGACACAAATTTCTATTTACTTAAAAAGGAAGGGAAAGCAGTGATCCGCCGGTACTGATAACTGCACACAGAGTTAAACCTGACCGTCAGGGATCTGCATTGCTGTGTTCTACGATAAACCAAAATTAATAACCAATTCAATATTTTAAAACTTGAGATTAATGACTCTTCTAATTTGCACAATAAGGTAATGTGAATTTGTAATGGCAACTTGACTTTCTGCCTAATCCACTGAGTGGATATTTAATCTTTTTTGTGCTAAAATGAAGGTAAGAGTGAAGATATGAATATTAATCTAATCATATGCAGATCACTTTAATTTAGCTAATGTTTAAGATATTAAAAAGCAACTTTACAAATTGGTTTAGGTTGGGAAAACCTTTTAGAGGATTCTCTGTTTCATCAGTAAGTGCACTTTGGAGGATACAAGATTTGGAAGTGCTACATTAAGTTTACAGTTATGTAAATGAAGACTGTTAATCCCAGGACTTTTGTGAGCTGCTTTTCAAGGTGTGCTTCATAAAATTAAAGCTTTTTTTCTTGTATCCAGAGACGTTGGCAGCCTGCAAAGTGGACATTGAATATAGTTTCTTCATTAAGCCCAAACGCCATTGTTTCCACTGTGAATATGTCTGTCAAGTTGATAAGTGTTTTACAAGATTTCTAATGAGCTTCTAATCATTTTAGTAATGTAAAAGGTCTGGACGTTCAAGTGTCTACAGATGTGTTTGCGTCGTGCCGCCTTGTAGGCATATTGCATGCATCCATGATCTCCTCTTCAAAGCAGGCTTTTACCCAATATCGGTAAAGCAGGTGTAAGCTCAACAGTGAACATGTTAACACTCTTGCCAGGGATGGATCAAGAAGAAGTAAAGAAAGGATCAAAATAGTTATTTTTCTGGGAATTCCCACCAGCGCTGAATAGATGAGCAAAACCCTGAGCCTTTGGTCACATGATCTCAACTAACATAAAGCATCAGCCAATGTGAGCTCAGATCTTCACATTGGCTAATCAAATGCACAAGCTTCCGTTTTATGAAAGCAGCAGTGAAAGGGACATGGAGCAGAATCTTTTTGCAGGGCATTCAGCACTTCTATTACTCATTATCTATGACAGCAAGCTGGTTTAATATTTGCTGAGCATTTGCTGATCAACACAGATTGGCCAGCACACATACGGAGGCTAAAGAAAAGAATCATCCCCTTTAAAATAAAGCCCAGAGTAAAGACCTAAACCCCATTGAAAATCTGTGAAATGACTTGAAGACTGCGGTCCACAGACAGTCACCATCAAATTGAACTGAACTTGAGCAGCTCTGCAAAGAGAAGTCGGCAACTGCAAAGTCTAGATGTACAAAGTTAGTAGAGACAAATCTCAACAAACTAAGCTGTAATTAACCACTTCAGCCCCGGAAGGATTTACCCCCCCCCCCAATGACCAGGCCATTTTTTGTGATATGGCACTGCATTACTTTAACCGATTGCAATTTTTTTTTTTTTAAAAGAACAGTGTAAAAATAAAAAATTCAATCAATAAGAAAAAAATAAATAAAATTTTTTAACCCGCCCCGTTCCGCGGAGCTCACATGCAGAAGCGAACGCATACGTGAGTAGCGCCCGCATATGTAAATGGTGTTCAAACCACACATGTGAGATATCACCGCGATCGTTAGAGTGAGAGCAATAATTCTAGCCCTAGACCTCCTCTGTAACTCAAAACATCCAAGCTGTAGAATTTTTTAAACATTGCCTATGGAGATTTTTAAGGGTAAAAGTTTGTAGATATTCCACGAACAGGCGCAATTTTGAAGCGTGACATGTTGGGTATCAATTTACTCGGCGTAACTTCATCTTTCACAATATAAAAAAAATGGGCTAACTTTACTGTTTTCTTATTTTTTAATTCAAAAAAGTGTATTTTTTTACAAAAAAAGTGTGCTTGTAAGACCGGTGTGCAAATACGGTGTGACAGAAAGTATTGAAAGCCATTTTATTCTCTAGGGTGTTAGAAAAAATATATATAATGTTTTGGGGTTCTAAGTAATTTTCTAGCAAAAAAAAACAGTAAACACCAAATCTCAAAATGAGGCTTTGTCCTTAAGTGCTTAATACATAGAATGTATTAAGATAAAAAACCTTCTGCCCTTACAATCACTTTAATGTTTAGAATGCACGCTGATGCTACCCTAGAGGTGGAATCTATGACAGCCTGAGCTCACAAAAAGTAGGTTGAATGTCACTGACTGTCATATAACCCTATATCTCCCAACTTTCTGAGATGGGAACAAGGGGCACTCATTGGCAAAAGTATGTAAGCATAGGACACACCCCTGCCACGCCCCTCCTTTAAAGGAGAATTGTACAAAACAAAAATGATTGGTTAAAGCGGAGTTCCACCCAAAAATGGAACTTCCGCTTTTCCGGTTCCTCCCCCCCTCCGGTGTCACATTTGGCACCTTTCAGGGGGGAGCAGATACCTGTCTAATACAGGTATTTTGCTCCCACATCCGAGCATAGATACCTGAGCAACCCTCGGGTATCTATGCCACTTCCGGCGCCTTGTCCATCCCCCAACCCCCCGCTGTCTTCTGGGAAACACAGGTCCCAGAAGACAGCTGGGACCAGTAGGATAGCGCAGTGCGAGTTGCGCATGCGCAGTAGGGAACCAGGAAGTGAAGCCACTAGGCTTCACTCCCTGATTCCCTTACCAAAGATGGCGGCGGCAGCAGCACCCGACAGCCGAGGGACAGACCGGCTTCGGGTGTGAACATCGCGGGTGCCCTGGACAGGTAAGTGTCCTTATTTTAAGAGTCATCAGCTGCAGTATTTGTAGCTGCTGACTTTTAAAAAAAGAAAAAAAATGGCGGACCTCTGCTTTAAACCCACAAGTGCTTTTTTACCACTACAATTCCTGTACTTTGGCTTTTGGAGTTTGCAAATGCAGCAATTTAGAAATTGGATGAAAAGTTTAGCACCGGGAAACACTTTTTGATAGATAAGTAGCGCATTTTATATACAACTATATAGATCAGACTAGAATGAGATACAAATGGGGAGGAAAAAGGGACCGAGGGACATTGTTCCAAATCAGGGACAGTCCCTCGAAATCAGGGACAGTTGGGAGCTATGCAACCCAGAAGACTGAGGACATCTTGTGGTGGAGAATAAATACCATATGGGATAGCTCTGGATTTAAGGTGGGTATTACAACAAAACCAGCTTTTTTATTTTTTAAAGGCAAGGAAGCAATATAGAAAAAAATATAATGGCATGGGGTTCAGCTTTAAAAGATTTTTCTTTTCTTTTTTTTTTTATCTTAAAAACATTTTATAGGTCTCCTATGAAACAACAGAACTTTTTTTTTATTCATACTTTACATTCCATAGAAACATCTCAATCTAGATGTACCTTTTATGCCAGCTTGCTTTGTGCATTTGTCAATCAGCTGGGAACATCTAATTCTCATAAAGATCATGTTGTGATCTATGGTAACATCTCTTCCCCCGTAAAAATAATAGCAAGAAGATAATTAATTGCTGTGTAACATTTAAATACAGGCAAAGAGTAAAGCAGTGACATCTGCTGGGAGGAAAGAAGCTTTGTATCTCTGGAACAGGCTTGTGCAGCGAATTGGGCTGGCACAGAACATGAAACAAGGTAGCACACGTGGATGGCAATCAAAGTTGAGGACAGTTACCAATGCCACAAAGTATAAATCTCAGAACAAACTCGGGAACGAACTGCATGATTGTACCCTGCAGGGATATAGACTGCGCCTTTATGGGGCTCTTCACCAAGCACTTAGAAATAATCTGATATAAAGCAGCAGGGGAGCCGCGTAATGACAACTCCAAATTAGTTTAATGAATGTTTACATAAAAGAAAAGCTTTTATACCAGCCCAAAAACACAAAGTGACAGCTTCCTGTTGAGTTTTCCTGCAACAAGAACAAATCAGTTAATTGAACAAAGAGGTGACAACATTGTAAGTGTTTCAATAGGAAACGCAAGTGCTTGTTTATGCTAATTGTCATCCTGGAATGAAAATATAGATATCTTGATAGCGGGTGGAAGCTGACAGCGGCGCATGCCTTCATACAATGTAAGAAAATTGACTTCCATTCACATAAATTGAGTTGCATTTACAGCTAGAATTGTAAATGTAGGCCTGGGTTAAATATCAAAGTCTAAAAAATATCGGTGCTCAGTACCCTGGGATCAACCAATCAGAAAATGACTTTAAGACTGCAGTGACCTTCGGAGATTTCAGGTCCAGAGTTAGAGGTGAAGTCCAGCTAATTGCTTAGTTTAAATACAATTACTGTATAATACCTGCGTTATGCATTAGCACAGCTAACTTTCTGACCTCCCACACTGTAGTTAAAATAGAACTATAGGAAAAACTTTTTTTTTTCAATTCGGATAGAGGAAGGGGGGTTATAACCCTGTCAGATTTTTTTTTCGTCATTTGTGTCCCATTGCAGAGATTTCCATTCACTTCCTGTCCCATAGCCAAACAGGAAGCGAGAGGAAATCCCAGCAGAACTAATGTCCCCTTTAGAAGATTTCACCTCTACAACCCAAAATTTGGGACTTTCTTTAATGCCGCGTACACACGAGCGGACTTTACGGAAGACTTTGTCAGGCGGACTTTTCGACGGTCTTTACGACGGACTTTCTGAATGAACGGACTTGCCTACACACGATCAACCAAAGTCCGACGGATTCGTACGTGATGACATATGACTGGACTAAAAGAAGGAAGTTCATAGCCAGTAGCCAATAGCTGCCCTAGCGTTGGTTTTTGTCCGTAGGACTAGCATACAGACGAGCGGACTTTTCGACCGGACTCGAGTCCTTCGGATAGATTTGAAACATGTTTCAAATCTAAGTTCGTCAAACTTTTGAGAAAAAAAAGTCCGCTGGAGCCCACACACGATCGAATTGTCCGACGGACTCAGGTTCGCCGGACCAAGTATGCCGTAAAATCCGATCGTGTGTACGCGGCATTACTTTCACTTTCAATGATAATGGTAAACAAGACAAACAAAGAGGGGAAATCTCCTTAACGGGGGCACAGACAGCAAAAAAAAAACCAAAAAAAAACTGACAGAGGTTCTTATCCATCTCCACTCCATCCTAAATTTAAAAAAAGTTTTGCCCTTAGTTATACTTTAAGCTGTACAGCTTGGCCAAAGAGTTTGACCTTTTTTCAGCCTGCTGCTTGGACAGGGATGGCACTGATGAGGACATTTCCATGCTCTCCCCATCCTGTAAGTATATTTACAGAGTTATGCCCCGTACACACGGTCGGATTTTCCGACGGAAAATGTTCGATGGGAGCTTGTTGTTGGAAATTCCGACCATGTGTAGGCTCCATCGGACATTTTCCATCGGGAATTTCCGTCACACAAAATTTGAGATCTGGATCTCAAATTATCCGACAACAAAATCCGTTGTCGTAAATTCCTATCGTGTGTACACAAGTTCCACGCATGCTCGGAATCAAGCAGAAGAGTCGCACTGGCTATAGAACGTCATTTTTCTCGGCTGGTATTACGTGTTGTACGTCACCGCGTTCTTGACGTTCGGAATTTCCGACAAGATTTGTGTGACCGTGTGTATGCAAGACAAGTTTGAGCCAACATCCGTCGGAAAAAATCCATGGATTTTGTTGTCGGAATGTTCGATTGTGTGTACGCGGCATTAGACTGACATAGCCAAACAACAGAGCCCTGGTATACTTAGAGTGCAGACTGTCATTTTCAGTCCATGTGCTGCTGTGCAGAGGTTACAGGAAGCTGATATAAGATATATTTAGGAATCTATGCTAGTTGTAGTTAAATATATACTGTGTGTGTGTGTGTATATATATATATATATATATATATATATATATATATACACGTTGTTCATTTTTTTTTTTTGATGATTGTCACCAAACAATAAAATATATTTCACCCAAAAAAAATAACAGAGGACTGTCTGTACAGCAGTTACTGTAAGTGGTACTTAGGGATTTCTGGAATATTATTGATCCAATGCAGTTTTTATAAAAACCCTCTCCCCCATCTTCTGTATGGCTTGGAGAAGTGCTGGCCTGAGTCAGTGGCAGAACTACCAGGGCTGCAATGGTCACACTTGTGACCGGGCCCTGGCATTCCACCACCATGGGGGGGCCTAGACGACAGGAAGGGGGCCCACTGCAGAACATGTGAAAGGGGCCCACTGCAGGACTGTAATAAAGGGACCCATGACGGGAGTAAATTGGAAAGGGCTCTGGGCTCAGAGGGAAGGGCCCAGCACCAATGGAAAGGGGGGGGCCCATCATGTTTTTTTGCACCGGTGCCCTGAAGTTTCTAGTCACGCCTCTGGTCTGGGTCTTGGTGCAGGCAACACTTTCTACTCACCTCATTGCTCTTCATTTTACCCATGGCCTCCCAGGCTTGAATGCCACCTGGGTTACTCTTAAATGTCCCTGGCACCTTTATCTAAAAATATTTTGCCTCTTGACTCATGTTGTAATTGTAACAGTAAGCTGAAGCACTTTCAACATTTAATATCAAATAATGACTCCTCAACTCTCCTGCAACTACAGTGCCTTGCAAAAGTATTCACACCCCTTGGAATTTTCCACATTTTATCATGTTACAATCAAAAATGTAAATGTTTTTTATTGGGATTTTATGTGGTAGACCGACACAAAGTGGCACATAATTGTGAAGTAATAGGAAAATGATGAATGGTTTTCAATTTTTTTTACAAATAAATATGTGAAAAGTGTGGCGTGCATTTGTATTCAGCCCCCCTGAGTCAATTCTTTGTAGAACCACCTTTATCTGCAATTACAGCTGCAAGTCTTTTTGGGGATGTCTCTACCAGCTTTGCACATCTAGAGAGTGAAATAAATTTTGCTCATTCTTCTTTGCAAAATAGCTCAAGATCTGTCAGATTGGATGGAGAGTGTCTGTGAACAGCAATTTTCAAGTCTTGCCGCAGATTCTCAATTGGATTCAGGTCTGGACTTTGACTGGGCCATTCTAATACATGAATATGCTTTGATCTAAACCATTCCATTGTAGCTCTGGCTGTATGTTTAGGGTCGTTGTCCTGCTGGAAGGTGAACCTCCGCCCCAGTCTCTAGTCTTTTGCAGACTCTTATGCTGCGTACACACGGGCAGACTTTTCGACCGGACGGGTCCGACGGACCTTCGACGGACTTTTGACGAACTTCCGATGGACTTTCGAACGAACGGACTTGCCTACACATGATCACACCAAAGTCCGACGGATTTGTACGTGATGACGTACACCGGACTTAAATAAGGAAGTTGATAGCCGGTAGCCAATAGCTTCCCTAGCGTGGGTTTTCGTCCGTCGGACTAGCATACAGACGATCGGATTTTTCGACCGGACTTGAGTCCGTGGGACAAATTTGAAACATGTTCCAAATCTAAAGCCTGTCAGATTTTTGACCAAAAAAGTCCGCTGCAGGTCTGATGGAGCCCACACATGGTCGAATTGTCCACCGGATTCGGTCCGTCGGACCAGTCTGGTCGAAAAGTCCACCTGTGTGTACAGGACATGACAGGTTTTCTTCTAAGATTGGCCTGTATTTGGCTTTATCCACCTTCACATCAACTCTGACCAGCTTCCCTGTCCCTGCTGATGAAAAGCATCCCCACAACATGACGCTGCTGCCACCACCATGTTTTACGGTGTGGATGGTGTGTTCAGGGTAATGTGCAGTATTAGTTTTCCAACACAGCATTTTGCTTTTAGGCCAAAAAATTTAATTTTGGTCTCATCTGACGAGGGCACCGTCTTTCATATGTTTGCTGTGTCCCCCACATGACTTCTTGCAAATTGCAAACAGGACTTATGGCTTTCTTCATACCACTCTTCCATAAAGGCCAGATATGTGGAGTTCATGACTAATAGTTGTCCTGTGGACAGATATCCCCTCCTGAGCTGTGGATCTCTGCAACACCTCCAGAGTTACCATGGACCTCTTGGCTGCTTCTCTGAATAATGCTCCTTAATCAGGCCAGACAAGGAGATATATTAGATATTTTTTTATAACCTAACCCTGCTTTAAACTTCTCCTAAACTTCATCCCTGACCTGTCTGGTGTGTTCCTTGGCCTTCGTGATGCTGTTTGTTAACTAAGGTTTTCTAACAAACCTCTGGGGGTTTCATAGAACAGCTGTATTTATACTGAGATTAAATTACACATAGGTGCACTCTATTTACTAATTAGGTGACTTCTGAAGGCAATTGGTTCCACTAAATTTTATTTAGGGGTTTCACAGTAAAGGGGGCTAAATACAAATGCAAGCCACACTTTTCAAATATTTATTTGTAAAAAAAATTAAACCATTTATCATTTTCCTTCCACTTCACAATCATGTGCCACTTTGTGTTGGTCTATAACATACTGTAAAATCCCAATATAATACATTTACTTTTTTTGGTTGTAACATGAGAAGTGGGTAGTAGTAGGGAGGGAAGTAGCAGTAGGGAACTGGCTATGAAGCAGCAATGCTTCACTGCCGGTTTCCCTTAGTCAAGATGGCGGCACGAGCACCCGATAGAAAAAAAGGCTTAGGTGAGGAGACCGCTGGATTCCTGGACAGGCGAGTGCCCTAATATTAAAAGTCAGCAGCTACAGTATTCTAATTTTTTTCTGAAGGAGCCTGGAGCTCCTCTTTAAGCTGGAAACTATCTCTTTGCCCTGTCTCCAGCGTGGTCTTTGTGGACATAGAGTTTAACTGTCAGTGAACCACGCACCTTTAGCACAGCAGCAATTTAACATACTGTATATACAGTGAAAGTGAAACATTTTTTGTCTAACCAATTTAAGGTAGTATTGACAAACTTTCAGAAGCTGGCTTTCTGCCTTCATCAATTCATCACACATAGTGGGTATATGCACTTAAGCGCAATAGCTATTATTGATCTTTAACAGCCATTCAAGTGAATTAACAATTGATAATAGCCATCACACTTGAACCCCTCCCTGCTGTCAGACTGGCCTTCAGTGGCTCACTTAGCACTGAATCATACTTAACCCCGTATTGGGTGCTTGCTCGGAGGAAACTTAATGGACTAGTCGCCTTCGCTGTGATGCCACTAACAGGTCTGGCTCCACTATATCCGCGTCCAGAAACAGAATATAGCAAGAGTCAATTTCAGTCCTTGTCTGTATGTGGATTTCATCTCCATTAAATCTGGAAACTTTGGCTATATTTCTAATTGTGACTTGTAATATTGTATTATATGTCTGAGGAAATGTATTATAAAGCATCAAAGGTCAAACTGCAAGTACCCTGATGCCTTGCTTGCTGGCATTCTGGATAGTAGCTGTACACCTTACTTATTTGCTATCCAACGAGACTGAAACCTTCCTTTTCACAAATTATATTATATGACCTTGGTACATGCGCTGTAAAAATAAAATATGGAAATAAAATGTGCTGTGTGAACACATATAGGATTTTATTCAGGCTTTAACTTAAAGTGGAAGTAAACCCTCCTATTGTTTTCAGCCAAGGAAGCTGCCATCTTGGCCTCTGTTTAATCCACAACTGCCATGATGGTGCCCACGTGATCAGTTATGACACCAGTCATTGGATGGTTTAACAGTTTGGTTGAGAGCACAACCAAGGGAGTGTTACATTTCCGGCACGTGCCGGAAAGGTAACTGTTTTATGGATGGGTTTACTTCCGCTTTAAATGTTAACTCCACTTTCATTGGTAAAAAAAAAATAGCAAATAAAGAAAAAATAATATAGCACATATAATTGCGACACTAATCATATTGTGATTGAATGTTATTAAAAATTACCTTTCCTTTTCAATCTGCAGCCACTGTGAATTTCTGAGAATGCACTGCAATGTGGCTACATGGAGTTGTTCTGTACACAGAAGTTGTACTGACCACTCCCCAGAAACATTGTTTACTGCTTGTGTGATTGGCACAAATTTTCCCAGAAGTCTGCCTAAGATACAAGTCAGATTTCAGACATCCCCTGCAACAAAAATGTCATTTTTGGAGAGATACTTCCAATAGGAGCACGTCTAAAGTGATGTAGGCCCAGTAGATTTCCGAATTAGTGCCCTGCAGCTGCACACCTGACAGTTAATTATGAAACCACTCCCATTAGACCCACTCAGTACAGAGGCACAGACAAACACACATGGATTACTTCAGAATAACAAAATGTAGGAATCTGCAACAAAGGTTGCTATAATCCTTGCAATGTACATCACCCAGAAGTTAATTTTTTCCTGGTACTTTCCCAGTGGTGCTGTGCCAAAGATGCTTCCTAGGATGGACTGGTAGTGGTTTAAGGTGTCACCACCACAGTGGTCATTGAATAATTCTGCTCTGGTATGTGACTTGAAAGTAGACTTCTGTAGAATGTACATATATCTGCAGTCACTTCAACCTGAATGGCAAGCCATTCTGATTGGCATGCTGGACCAGGGGCTCGGTTAAGTCAAAACTCCTCACTTGCATTCTTTATTTATGTTAATGACTTAGTAAGTACAAAACCTGTTGAATTAGCATTTCAGATGGGGAACAAGCATCTTCTGGAGGGTATGCCAGAAATGGCAGTTTCCATACTTCCTCAATACATTTTTTCTACATGCAAGGAAAGCAGGTTAATGTGTTAACTACTTTAATTCATTGATTTGTACATCCCTTCATTTTTCAGCTATAGTGAAGCTGTTGCTGAATTGTGCACTCTTTACATATTGAGCTTTCAGGGAGGAATCTCTGTGTCTTTCACATGCATTTAAGTTTAAGCTTAATTAATTCAACCAGGTTCAGCTTTCTACTCTTACCCTGGTCTGGGCTACCCTGAACTGAATGGCCAAGAGGGAACATAGTAGTGAAACTCTCACTGATGGTAAAAGAGTGACATTCCGCTAAGGCAGGGGTCTCCAAACTATGACTTTCCAGTTTCTATGACTTACCAGTGCAATTCCCATCATGCCTAGTGATGTCCGTGAATGTCAGAGTTTTACAATGCCTCATGGTACGTGTAGTTCCTCAACAGCTGGAGGGCCGTAATTTGGAGAACCTTGCCTTAAGGAAGCACTTTCGCTTTGCCCATTCAAAGCAAAGTTATAATACCTCCTGATAACCCTCCCCCTTACCAGAAAGGTATATTTAACAATCCATCATCCACCTAGGCAAGCTACAACACATCTGATACTGGACTTTACTCAAGGAAATGTGTGGGGAATGTGATAAAGGCTTCATACAAGACTTTAGCTTTAACAACTGAGACCCACATCATGCATCTAGTACAAAAACAATATAATAGTTTTAATAAGACCCCAAAATTTTACTTGAAGAAATATGGGAACTGCCACTGTGGACTCCCTTTTAGAACTGTAAGCTTTGGGGTATCTTCATCCTGGCTTTACTCGCTAAAGCTGAACTTTAGCGAGTAAAGCCTGCAAGGGTTAACTTGCTCATTTCACCTAGGGGATTATGAATAAGGTGACCTTGTATTCTCCTACATTTGTACTCCGTACAACCTCTCCAACAATCCTTTCTCTCTCTCTGATCATCACCTTATTAGTTTCACTCTCTCCCTCTCTTCCACCTCCTCTCCTTCCAACCGCCTTAAAGTTGCGCATAGAAACCTTCGCCACCTCAACCCTTCTCTTCTCTACTCTGCTACTGACCACCTCCATGACAAAATCTCATCCCTGTCCTTCCCCAATCTAGCCAGTTCTGTCTACAACAGTACACTGTCATCCTCCCTAGACAAGCTCGCCCCCCACTACACACAGAATCAGGTCCTGACCCCTACAACCTTGGCAAACGGATGACTACAGCAGAGTAAATTTAGCTGCGCTCTTGAGCACCTGTGGTGCAAGTCTCAGAAAGACTTCAACCAATATAAATCTGTCCTCCAAAAATACTATTCCTGCCTCCTCACTTCAAAGATGCCCTTTTTTATAATAATACACTATATTTACCATATTTCTCACTTCTCTGGAAGGCGGTGCTTTACTCCACTGTCCAAGGTTGTGGGTGGGCCCTCAACGTTTTTCCGTTCAATGCAGGAGTGCTGGTTCTGCCTAGTACGGGATGACATCAGAGAGCTGCGACTGCTTAAGAAATTAAGGGAAGGGGCTTCGGAGGACCAGTTGGCCAAAGAGGAGGAAGTTTGTGAAAATGAGGAATAAGGTATAATAAGCATTTAACCCTTGCAGTGGGAAGGAAGACCAACTTCAAGGGTAAAATGCTTTTGATTCCAGAGTTTAGCTTTAAAGTGTATGACCCTAAATGTAACCCTAAATCATTTTTTTCAGTATGTTTGGCATCATACGTAACTGTTAACACAATTTTTTGTTAATGCTAAGCTGCTGTCTTGCAATTTGCAGCAGCATTTCTAATCTGTTGTGAGTGCTCCTTCTGTTGGCTGTTGGGTTTCCTATCTATTAGACCTGAAAGGTAGCTAAAAAGCCAGCTTAGTGCTGTCAGCCTGCAGCAGGAAGTGCTGTACCTGGCAGGATCTCCAGACACTGCAACAAAAAAATATGATATTTTTAACCTCCCTGGTGGTATGATTATTTCAGATTTTTGATGCTGAAAGCGGTACAATTATTTTGCATGGAAATTTGGCGTTTTATATTGTAGGCCTGTAATTCTTAGGAATAACTCACTTAAATCTGTCCAAACAAGAGTCTAGTAGACATCCCGGGTATGATAAAGTTTGAAAAACAAAATCAAAAATTATAATATAATAAATAACTATAAATAATTATAACAAACAATAATAAAAATGATTCAATAAAGTAATCAAATCAAAAACACAGAAATTTGCTCAGTTGCAGAATTGTCGCTGTCATTACTTTTAGTGTTTGATGACGAATTTCCCCACAAATCACTATCGCTCAATTCTGCAAGTGATTCTAATTTATTAGCGCTGTTTTCTAACTGGTCTAAAAGCACTTTTGACGTAAACGGACATTTTTTGGCTGCTATGGACAATCTCAAGTTTCCTGACAGAAAGAATAGTATTTATAATATAAAACTGCATGCAGGGCACTGGACAGACCACTAGGGACAAAAGGGATGTGTAATTATTTGATACAGTAATGTAATCTGTAAGATTACAGTATACTGTATCTATACTGTGTTTTTTACTTTTTGAATTTGGCGCCAAACTCCGTCCCCCTGCGTCGCAACGCTCACAGGGAACGGAGCTCGGCACTGTAAATCGAGCGAGACACGGCGGCTTGCCGATCACAGCGGGGAGACATCGCAGGATCCAGGGGACAAAGTAAGTAACCTCTACATGGATCCTGCGATGCGATCCCGAGTCTGGCTCGGGGTTACCACTTTTGATACTAAAATCTCACCCCGAGCCAGACTCGGGAATACCGCCAGGGGGGTTAAGATACCTGTGTGTGTACAGAGAGGCATGGGGGTTTATTTACTAAAGTTGGAGAGCGCAAAATCAGTCACATTTCTGCATAGAAACCAATCACTCTCCAGGTTTTATTGCCAAAGCTTAATTGAACAAGCTGAGGTTAGAAGCTGATTGGTTTCTCTGCAGAAGTGTGACTAATTTTGCACTCTCCAGCTTTAGTAAATAAACTCCATGATGTCAAATATACTTATATTTTATAAATGAAAAGAAAAAAATTATTTTGGGTTTAGATTCACTTTAACTTACTAAATTGACTAAATGCAGGTTCACTTTAATGCTTCTTATTTGTGGAATATCTAGTTCTTGTACACCCTTGTATGAAGATACATATTGCTTGCTAACAGGTATCACAAAGTATCAGCAAGAGGTTAAAAGTCAGGAATCACTAAACGAATCAAGCGTCTAGTGCAACTTAATGGGTCATTGATTCAAGTCAATCAACATATTCAAATGTGACTATTAGGACGCAATTCCTGGAAAAGTCAGTGGGCTGATTTATGTAGCAAAAAGGCCGTATCTTTCTCTAGACTGTTGCCCCAGTGTCAGCTCCCGATATTCCTTGATAAGCATTTCTCAGCTGTCAATACACATCACCGTGATGCAACTCATAAATTGAAGGGAGGATCTGGCATCGCTGATTGAGCCTACATCATTTAACATGTATATATTTTTTCTTGCTCCTGATCACACCAGATGAGATGGCTCATCGATAAAACGGCTTCTCTCCTGAAAAGTTTAGATTAATTTCATATTACATTGCCTTAAGCTTGTTAAATGCGCGTGGAATTGGGTTGCTATACAGAAGATTTGTACTGGTTTAGAACATTTTGAAGGGTAAAAGTCGAAGAAACATTTGATAAAAGGGAATGGGAATGTGTAGTCATTCCAGTGGTTTTTTTAGATAAAAATTTAATAGACATTGGTATAATTTTATCTGTGGGTGGCCATGTTTTAGAAACAATTTTTAGGTATATAGATTGTAAGCAGGAAAGCAGAACAGTGTAGGACTTTTCAGGTGCTAACAACCTCAGTAATGAAACAGATGTAGGTAGGTTGCCTACAGTTTTCTAGCTAGACAGTGGCTGACCCAGGCTGGGAATGGGTTAAGCTATGCTTTGCTGTTCCCGGGCTTTTTGGGCCTGGCATTGTAAAAAGGGGGAAAGCTGAAGTCTGTGGGATCCAGTCTGTTCCTGCTCTAAGGAATGATGTGATTGCTGCAAAGGAGGACTGTTGTACCTTGCAGTCCATCGGAGGCACCAGAAGTCCGGAGATCTACCAGTTCTGGGGAACACCTTATATCAGGGGTGTCAAACTGGCGGCCCTCCAGCTGTTGCAAAACTACAAGTCCCATCATGCCTCTGCCTGTGGGAGTCATGCTTGTAACTGTCAGCCACTAAATGCCTCGTGGGACTTGTAGTTTTGCAAAGTAAATTTTGCATTTAATTTGGAAATCAAGGTCCCAGAGTCTGGAGGAAGAGTGGAAAGACACAGAATGCAAGTTGCATGAGGTCCAGTGTGAAGTTTCCACAGTCAGTGATCTGCTGGTGTTGGTCCACTGTGTTTTATCAAGTCCAAAGTCAGCAACCCCTCTAGCAGGGAATTCTAGAGCACTTCATGCTTACCTCTGCTGACCAGCTTTATGGAGATGCTGATTTCATTTACCAGTAGGACTTGGGACCTGCGCACACTGCCAAAAGTGCCAATACTTGGTTTAATGATCATGGTATCACTGTGCTTGATTAGCCAGCAAACTCGCCTGACCTAAACCCCATAGAGAATCTGTGGGGTATTGTCAAGAGGAAGATGGGAGATACCAGACCCAACAATGCAGACAAGCTGAAGACTGCTATCAAAGCAACCTGGGCTTCCATAACACCTCAGCAGTGTCATAGGCTGATCGTCTCCATGCCACGCCGCATTGATGCAGTAATTCATGCAAAAGGAGCCCCAACCAAGTATTGAGTGCATACTGTACATGGACATACTTTTCAGTAAGCCAACATTTCTGTATTAAAAATCCTTTATTTTACTGGTCTTATGTAATATTCAAATTTTCTGAGATACCAAATTTTGGGTTTTCACCAGCTGTAATCCATAATCATCAAAATTAAAAGAAACAAATGCTTGAAATATATTACTCTGTGTGTGATGAATCTATATAATATATACATTTCACTTTTTGAAACTGAATTACTGAAATAATATAACTTTTTGATGATATTCAAATTTTTTGAGATGCACCTGTATAGTGCTATATAGACATCCATCTATTCAACAGACCACAAAGAGGGACAGGGAAGGTGGAAAAAAGAGGGTTAGTCCCTCCGAATGAGGGACAATTGGGAGCTATGCTCTTATCAGTATGTTAGGGGATTGTGCTACTTTTACTATTGTGAATAATACTGTAAGAGAGAAGTGAGATACTATTCTTCTGTTCAATGAAAGTTCCCTTGTCACTGCTGATATACACACATTACAAATGTTATGTCAGTTGAAAGTCAAGCCTTTCCTGAACATAAAGAAAATCTTGTATCTTGTGCAATAAAAGCAGCTGTTGTGCTGAGACATCTGTTGTGTTCAGTCCCGCTTCTCCCTACACGCAGAATCGCTTCCATACATAATTTCAGTCGCCTCAAGCTCTACAATTATTGTAATTGTTGCTGCTATGTCCACCATCATGGATGCCAAATTTGTTGGCTTCCAAACGCACCATGCCTATACCCATGTTAGTGTACACTGCAGACACTCTGAGCCACACTTTAATCTTAGCAGGGAACAATAGGTATTTGGCAAAAAATATCTGATGCTTCTAATAGCCCTCTTCCCTTCAATGTCTCTCTAGATGTTCTTTATGAAGGTTTGGTGTAGTTTATAGATATAAGTATACAGTAAGTATCTGATCTTGAAACTTTGCAGAGTTGAGTAATGATCATTTAAAGCGGTATTAAACCCAAGAATATAGCTTACCAATAATTAAAAGTGGTGGCTGCATTTGTTTTATTTTTTTAAAGCGGTAGTAAACCACAGCTATTGCAAAAAATAAAAAAAGAAACACCTGCAAGGCAATGGCGTAATGTGCTAGTTTGCATCGCATACTAGCACATTATGAAATACTCATCTTGAAAGGAAACCCTCCAGCACTGTGCTGTCACCGTTGAGAGGGCTGACATCTGCCTCCGTTTTTTTTTCCGAGTTCACGTGACCCGGCTATGTGATTGGCCGGAGCCACAATTACGTCACTCCCGTGCATGTGCGCCTGAGCCCTCAGTTCCAACATGAAGCTCTCAAGGTCTGACAACTTATGCCGGACCTTCAGAGCCCAATGCGCCGGTGACGTGACTTTCTGCATCCAGGGTCATTATCTCCTAAACCATGCACATTTAGGAGATATTCATTTTACCTACAGGTAAGCCTTATTATAGGCTTACCAGGGCTGTCGGGAAGAGGCCCTTGACCTCATCAACATGGGGACAAGGTGCTTTGGGGTGGGGGGGCCCGCAGGGCGCCCCCCTCCCCCAAAGCACCAACCCCCCATGTTGAGGGCATGCAGCCTAGCACGGTTCAGGGGGGGGGGCGCTCGCTCGTCCCCACCCCCTTTCCTGACCGGCCGGGCTGCGTGCTTGGATCGGGGTCTGGTATGGATTTTAGGGGGGACCCCACGCCGTTTATAAAGGGGGTTTCCCTTTATAATCCATACCAGACCTAAGGGCCTGGTATGCACCGCACTCGCCGCAATAGGAAAATTTATTTTTCCTATTGCAGCAAGCGCGAAATGCAATACCCTGCCCTCGTGTCGCATCTGGTCCGTTGGACCAGCATACACACGAGCAGGCTTTCCGTCGGACCAGCACACAGACCAGCGGGCTTTCCGCCAGAAACTGAGTCCGACGGAAAGATTTAAAACTTGTTTTAAATCTAGGTCCAGCGGGCTTTTTGGAAAAAGTCCGCCGGAAAAGTCCGCCGGAGCCTACACACGGGCAGATTGCCCGGCAGACTCTGGTCCGCCGGACCAAGTATGCCGGAAAGTCCGACCGTGTGTACGCGGCATAAGAATTAGTAAACTGCAATATAATAAATGTTTGCTTTTGGGTTTCATCCTGCTTTGAAGTCCAATTGCAGTTCAAGTTTACCCCTGACCTCCTTTCACTATTCTCTTTTTATACACACCTTTTTAGATGGCTTCTGGCTAGTCACGATATGCAGGTCCTTTTTCTTTTTCCCACGTCTCCAGCCCTGGACTGTCCTCAATGATGTAAAGAGTGATGAGTGATGCTGAGGAAATGACATTCAGCGTTCTCCTGTGAAACAAGGGCAGCCTAATGACAAGCTCCCAGGGTCATTCAACCCCGGAGAGGACCAGCACCGGATCACAGAGCTGTGATTCTGTAGGGGACATTGTGAGCACTACCATGCAGGCTGCTTTTTTATTCTAACTATTGCAGGACTTTGAGACTGGCCATACATTATACAATTTACTAAAACTATATATAATATGAGGTTAAACCTAATCACTTTCAATTTGAATCCAATGAGGCAGACCCTTGCCCTACATAGTTGAAGGTAAATCTAAAGGAAATTGAATAAGAAAATTGTTTAATTTATGACCAGCCTGAGTTTTAAAAATGTTTGGCCTCCTTCAGTTTACCATTGGGCTGCTTATCAGGTCTATCAGATAGGCAACTTTCACACGGGCAATCCAATTGCCCCATAGAGAAGAGCGGGACTGTGTCCGTGTCCGCTCTGCATAGCGGAGCAGACACGGACCTGTCATTCACCTGCTCAGCGGGGACCAGCGGAGAGATCCCCGCTGAGCAAGTGGATTCTGCTTCACGGAGGTGTCTGTGTGAAAGGGGCCTTAGGAAGTCAATTGGCCAACACCAGAAGCTCCCACAGCAGGGTGACAACACGGCTAAAAATTGCAAGGTAGTGGCTTAGCGTTGTCAGGCTGTAAAAATAGGTTCTCTTACTGGCAGAATCTTAGAAGCTTTGCAATAGATTCATTAAAAATGATTTGCTTAAGAAGACTGTTTACAATGAGGCATGATGCCAAACATACCGAAAAGTAGATTTAAAGTGACATTAAAGCGGAAGTAAACCCTGATGGGCTCGGTCCCGCCCCCTGCTTTCTCCTCATTGGCTCACTGGCTGTGATTGAAAGTAGCAGAAGCCAATTGCTCCTGTTGCTGTCTCAGCCAATGAGGAATGAGAGACCCAGGAGAAGCTCAGCTCTTGTGCCCATCTTTGGGTCCCTCGCCAGCGCTCCTGGCGTCTTCTCTTCAGCCAGTGCCCCCAATAGCAAGCCGCTGGTGCATTCTCGCTCCTCAGCCCAGCGCTATACGTCCAAAAAACACACAGAGCCGTGGCTCGGTCCCGCCCCCTGCTTTACCCTCATTGGCTCACTAGGCTGTGATTGACAGTAGCAGAAGCCAATGGCTCCTGTTGCTGTCAATGAGGAATGAGAGACCCTGGAGAAGCTCAGCTCTTGTGTACATCACTGAATCAAGAGGGAGCTCAGGTGAGTATTAGAGGGGACTGGGGGGGCACACAAAAGGATTTTTACCTTCATGCATAGAAAAAAACCTTGAGCATTTAAAACCACTTTAAGTTAACTTTTTCAAAAAAGAAAACGTAAACACAAATAAGGGGGCAATCCCTTTGTTTAATATGTTGCTCCTCTGTAGTTCCCCTTCAAATTCACACTCTCCCTTTAAATAAAGCACTGAATATGCAAACGGATTGGGAATTCCAGTTAGCAGGCCTTGGATGTTCCCAGTCAATGACCGCTAGCACTGTGACTCCCAGTTGGGACAGTCTCTCTGATCAGAACTGGTTATAAAACGTTCATAAATTCTGCCTAGAGCACGCTAGCTCCATGTTCATGAATATGAAAGCAGCACGCTTCCTGCGCAACGTTCAAATGATTTCATAAAAGCTTATTCCCAACCTTATTTTTCTTCCCCCTTCCCCGGCTGATTTATCACCTGCACTAAATACACACATTGATAGCTACTGCCTCAAGGAAGATATTTTGCATCCAGTTTAGGCATAAAGCAAATGCCGCCTGTAAATCTTCAGACGCCATAGCGTTCTAGCGTAAGGTACGGCGGTGGGAGGGTAGCTGGGTGTCTCGCATTGGAATTGATGACATCCACTGATGCACATTGGACGCAGCAGCGCTCTGTTTATCCAAACCTTTAAAATGCAAAGATTTGCTGTCTGTGCTCAGTGCACAGAACATCGGCTTGGAGCGCCTGTTTCTTAGTAAGGATGATGAATATCATTAGTGGTTGCCAGTGCTTTTACTCAGTCACTAGACAGGATGAACTCCACATTAATCATATGCAAGTGGAGATCCAGGCTCCATGCACCACTAGCAGAGGCTCGTGGCTGAATTCACACCATGTAGATTGTTAAAGAGCCAGGAAACCTAAAATGGAAATTAACCAGTTCATGGCTGATCCAAATAGATCCAGATTCTAGAACATATCACGATCCTAGAACTTACAAATGATTGGCACCTCTCCTGTAAATGCATTCCTTTTTTATTAAAGGACAACTGTACTTCTCTAATGCACCCCTCAACTCTTGCTGAGCCAACCTGCACTAATGCACTAACACCCCCCCCATCCAGCTTCTTACCTTTGTAGCAGAGCTACGTCTTGAGAAATGCTCTGCCTTTTCCACGCTATCCAAAACTAAAAATAACATTTTGGCTGACTTTTAATAAAATTGCTCACTTATTAATAGAAAGTGAAAGGCATAAGTGTAGCACTACCCCAGCAGGGGCTGCTCCCAACTGGCTCCCCTATTCCTGCACAGCCAGGCAATATGCATTTTCCACTTCATCCGTGCGACAAGAAATCAGTCCCTGGGCTTGTTTTTATTAGGGATAGCAACTTGGATGGGGTATAGGGGTTATGGGATGCCCAACTTGACTGAAACAACAGATGGGGGACAACTTCATTCCTATGTACAGAGAAAAGATCCCGGAATGTTCTCCTTTCTGGACACAATCAGTCTTTAAAGAGGAAGTAAAACCCTGGTGGGTTTTACTACCTCTTTACTTCCCTGCAAGGGTAAAGCATAATGGGCTACTATGCATTGCATAGTAGCTCATTATGTGTCACTTACCTGAAACCGAAGCCTGCGATGTCACCGATGTCCCCACTAGAACGGAGCGTCCATTTTCAACCCCTCTTCCTTCCGGGGCTGCGAATTCTGGCTCTGTGACTGGCCGGAGTCACGTGACATCACTCCTGCGCATGTGCGCAGGAGCTGCCAGTCACGGCATGACCCCTATTAGAAACGGCATGATCTGCCCTTTCTATAATGCGCATGCACCGTAGTCATCAGCGCACGGCTTTTTTTAAATATCTCCTAAACCATGGAGGTTTAGGAGATATTTCCAGCACCTACAGGTAAGCCTTAATATAGGCTTACTTGTAGGTAAAAGTGGTTGTACAGGGTGTACAACCACTTTAAGGATCAGTGGCAAAAGTCCCTTGCGGACTAGGAGCTCTTAGTCCCCTTTTGAAAATGGTCCAAAATGTTACATGCAGGAGTATCTCCTCTCCTCTATAAAACTGCTCCCAGCTCCACTGCTTGCAAGAACTACAAGCCCTCCTGGTTGCTCCAAAGATCTCCCAGGATGAGGGATAAAAAGGATAAGCACAACACTGTCCTTTGACAGCTTGCTACATATGGCAGTCTCACCCCTTGTGAATCCCTGGATGTGCTGATGTACCTACTCTGTCCTCCTTGCTCCCTGCTCTTCTTAGGTAAGATTCCTTCTAGAACTGGATGCTGCAAAGATTCTTTCCAGCCAGCCCAAGCCCAGGCTGGAGGCAAAAGCACCCCCACTCAGACCTAGGGGGCTTCTCTTAGGCCACCAACAGCCTCCTCAGCACTCCATTTTCCACCCGACTCCCTGCTGGCAAGGCGGCACCATATTTAAGGGCTGACCTAGCCACCCTGCCAGGACATTCTGCCTGGTGATTGGCCAAGTTCCCTCAAGTATGCAGATCAAACCTCCTGGCCTCTGGCCACTAACTTCCAGAAGCTTCTAGATCCAGGGGGAGGTACCAGAGACCTGCATCTGTAGAGCTATCTAGCCTGACCTGCAGTAACTCAACCCAATTACAGACTCGCATAACTTCCCATGAGTCATAAGTCTAAATTTACCTACACTAACACTAGTAGCACACTGGAGGGTGCTACATAATCATGGTTAAATATATATAATATAGATATAATAAACCATATTATATTAATAAATCATAATATATACCTTTTGCCACAAGTTTGTCTCCCTATTGGGGGGAGTCCACTCACTTCCTGTATCACTGACGATGATGTCACAAGGAGAACAAGAGGAAATCTCCATTAGGAACACAGACTGCAACTAAAGTAATTCTGAAGGCAAAAAGTTTATTTAAAAAAAAAAAAAAACATGTTATACTTACTTGCTCTGTGCAGTGGTCTTCTCCTGGGGTCCCCCGTCAGCGCTCCTGGCCCCTCCTCCCTGCTGAGTGCCCCCATAGCAAATGGCTTGCTAATGGGGGCACTCATGCATGCTCACTCCCGAGCCAACTCTGTGCGTCCATTGACACACAGAGTGCGGCTTGGCCCTGTTTCCTCCTCACTGGCTGTGATTGATAGCCGAAGGCTCCAGCTGCTGCCTTTCTTTCTAGTGAGAGTGAGAGCCAAGAGAGCTTCTGCTCTCATGAATATCACTGGATCGAGATCTGACTCAGGGAAATATAAGGGGGGGGGGGCTGCATGCAGACCTTGATGCAGAGAATGCGTTAAGGTAAAAAAACTTCTGCCTTTAGAACCACATTAAAACACGTTTTTATTTAGTAGAATGTGAAAAGGGTAGAATCCATAATATTCTTTTATTGCTGTCTGTGTCCCCAGTAAACAATTTCTCTTACTTCTGATACGATGATCACCAGTGCAAGAAGCAAAGTCAATTTCTTCAATGGACGCACTAAAAGCAGTAAACAGTAATCTGACAGTAGGTTTAAAGAAGAGTTCCAGGTATGAATATTTTTAACCTCTTTGCGCCGGCGCTCCCGACCCTATTAAGCAGTTTATGACGTCGGGAGGCTGGGCGGGGCTTAAGATCACCTGACCGCCCTGAATGACTGCCACTGTGGTCACGTGATCTGAAAACTCACAATCATAAGCATTCGGTTAGGCGCCGGTAACTGTGCTGGGAGTGCGCGGCGTGCGCTCTCGGCATAGCTGTATTTACAGCAATTCACGCAAATATGCGGGCTCTCTGTGCCAAGGACCAGGTGCCGAGAGGCTGCATATTTTCTACATTCTCTGACTGGATGAGGGGGAGAGGGTGATGTCACCTCCCCGCCACTCCACCTCATCCACCTTCTATATGGATCCACAAGTATGGTATAATCATAGTTACATTGGGCCAAGCTGGACCAAAGTAACTATTTAAAAAATGCCATACCTAAAATTCTTCATTAACCCCTTCACCACTCAAAAAAAAGTTAAATTTTAAAGCTCAACTCCAGGCAAACTAAGTTTGTAGGAAGTACATTTAAGGGAACTGTTTGACCTGTCAAAATAATTATATTTCTATGCATCAGTCCTAAGATTTACACAGTCCTGCTAAACAGCAAAGCCAGCCTGGTGACCCAACTTTTCTCTATTGCAGTTGGGCAACACAGATGGTCACCTCCCTGCCCCTAGACTGTGATTGGTTAGGGAAGAGCCAGCAGTAGACTAATAAACTCATCCCACTGCTCTCTCCTCATGTCAGCATATTCCCAATCAGCAAATGTGCACATAGCACACCTGATTGGCCTCTAATGGGGCGTACACACGGTTGGACTTTTCGGCTACAAAAGTCCGACGGACGCCGACGGACCAAATCCGGCGGACAATCCAATCATGTGTGGGCTTCCCCGGACTTTCAGCGGACTTTTCCAGTCGCAAATCTGACGGACTTTAGATTTGGAACTTGCTTCAAATCTTTACGTCGTAACTCCGCCGGACCCAGAAATCCGCTCGTCTGTATGCTAGTCCGACGGACAAAAACCCATGCTAGGGCAGCTATTGGCTACTGGCTATCAACTTCCTTATTTTAGTCCGGTGTACGTCATCACGTACGAATCCTTCAGACTTTGGTGTGATCGTGTGTAGGCAAGTCCGGTCGTTAGAAAGTCCGCCAAAAGTCCGTCGAAAGTCTGTCGGACAGGCTGTCGGACTTTTGTAGCTGAAAAGTCAGACCGTGTGTACGCCCCATAATGCAGCATTGACTGTCATGTACATAATGTTTATTGCCTTTATTATAAACAAAATGAACAACACACAACCCAAAATACTCTTGGGAGTTGATTTACTAAAGGGAAATAGACTATGCACTGTGCAAGTGCAGTTACTCCAGAGCTTAGTAAATGAAGAAAAACTTTGCAAAGAATATCCAATCATATGCAGAAAAAAAAAAAAACTGCATTTTTGCTTGCACGTGATTGGATGATGGAAGTCAGCAAAAGTTGCCCTCATTTACTAAGGTCTGGAGAAACTGCACTTGCAAAATGCACCGTCTATTTGCCTTCAGTAAATGAAACCCTCAAACTTTAGTTATCTGGCACTTGCTCAAGTTGGAAAATTGCCAGTCAGCTCAAAGGAAATACCAACAGGAAAAGAAGAAGACAGGTTCCATGTAAACCAGAACAAACTACAACAATACGTAGGTGTTTTTATAAAACGCTATTAGCGGTAAATTATGGCAAAATTTGACCTTTAATGGGGCGTTTTGCAATATTTTCCTGCGAATACTTTGCTGCCCTAAAAATAACAATAAAGACAGAGAAGATAGTACAGTTAATTTTAAGCTTTTTCCTTATATCTGAAACATATGAAATGGTGGCTAAGAAATTAAATATCGTAGGTCTGATCGGTCCCTGGATTATAGGTTTAGACTCCGCGGCTTAAGCGGCACATACATAAATCTGCATGAAAACAATTTCATATTTTTCTGTTACCGCTTCCCCATTCTCTTGTCGCTTTGACGCACTTTCTTATCTCCTTTCCAATTTCTTTTCTATTTCTCCCTTTTCCTGTGTTCCAATTTCCTCTCTTCCTGATTTAAAGAAGTAATTTATTATATTCAGGAGGGAGGAATGTTAAGCAATGAACGATGGTTCTGGCGCCCAGCTTTGTCGAACTGACTTGTTATTGTCTTATATAGCCACATGATGATTTTCAGAGAGATAGTAATAATAATTTTACGTAATGAGACACAAGTGAAAAATGCAGTCAGGGGATGAAGGGTGGAGCTCAGCCAAAATCTGAACAGATATGCAATCAGAAGAGCTTCTGAAGAAGAAAATGAACAGATTCATTTCAGATTTTTTCTTGTTTTGTGATTATATTTTATTGGGACATCATAACTTCTGACATTGTACCTTCTTAAGGTGACTTTTTTTTAACCGCTTCAGCCCCGGAAGATTTGACCCCCTTCCTGACCAGAGCACTTTTTGCAATTCGGCACTGCGTCACTTTAACTGACAATTGCGCAGTAGTGCGACATTGCACCCAAACAAAATTGACGTCCTTTTTTTTCCCCACAAATAGAGCTTTCTTTTCGTGGTATTTGATCACCTCTGCGGTTTTTATTTTTTGCACTATAAACAAAAAAAGAGCGACAAACAAAAAAACGCCATATTTTTTACTTTTTGCTATAATAAATATTCCCCAAAAATATATAAAAAAACTATTTTTTTCCTCAGTTTACCCCGATAAGTACAGTATTCTTCTACATATTTTTGGTAAAAAAAATCGCAATAAGCGTATATTGATTGGTTTGCGCAAAAGTTATAGTGTCTACAAAATAAAGGATAGTTTTATGGCATTTTTATTATTAATTGTTTTTTATTAGTAATGGGGGCAATCTGCGATTTTTATCGGGACTGCGACATTATGGCGGACACATCGGACACTTTTGACACTATTTTGGGACCATTGTCATTTATACAGCGATCGGTGCTATAAAAATGCATTGATTACTGAGTAAATGACACTGGCAGTGAAGGGGTTAACCACTGGGGGGCGATGAAGGGGTTAAGTGTGTCCGAGGGAGTGATTCTAACTGTGGGGGGGTGGGCTACTAGTCACATGACAGCGATCACCGCTCCCGATGAGGGAGAGCAGTGATCTCTGTCATGACACAAGCCAGAATGGGGAAATGCCTTGTTTACATAGGCATCTCCCCGTTCTGCGGCTCTGTGACACGATCGCGGGAAACTGGCGGACAACGAGTCCACGTCATCCACGTGCACAGTCACGCTGTATGCGGCCCGCTAGCCCCGCCAATTAGAGGGGACGTACAGGTACGCCCATTTGCCCACCGCTGCCACTGTGCCGACGTATATCGGCGTGCAGCGGTCAGCAAGTGGTTAAGCATCTGGTATAATTCTAGGTGATTTTCATGTCTGTTTTGTGATCATCACTGGAGACATCAATGATGGGGACTAGAGGAGGTAACCACAAGACGCAGGAAATGAGGAGAACTTTCCCCGCAAGGGATATCAAGTTTTTACCCTTCCCTCCTTATTCTAAACCTGCACAGAGTCCTGACCTCAACCCGATTGAATTCCTTTGGGATGAATTAGAGAAGAGGCTGTGAGCCAGGCCTTCTCTCCATCATCAGTGTCTGACCTCACAAATGCGCTTCTGGAAGAATGATCAAACATTCCCATAGACACACTCCTAAACCTTGTGGACAACCTTCCCAGAAGAGTTGAAGCTGTTATAACTGCAAAGGGTGGGCCAACTCGATATTGAACCCTACGGACTAACACTGGGATGCCATTAAAGTTCATGTGCGTGTAAAGGGAGGTGTCACAATACTTTTGGACAGAACCTTATGCCCTGTACACACGACCGGTTTTCCCATCGGAATAAACTCTGAAGGTTTTTCCAACGGAGTTCCGACGGAATTCCGCTCAAGCTGTCTTGCATACACACGGTCACACCAAATTCCGACCGTCCAGAATGCGGTGACGTACAACACGTACATTGGATCTAGAAAACGGAAGGCCAGTAGCCAATAGCTTCCGTCTCGTACTTGCTTCAGAGCATGCGTCGTTTTTGGTGCATCGGAACAGCATACAGACAAGATTTTTTTCCGATAGTAATTTGTACAGTCAGATAAATATAGAACATGTTCTCTATCTAAGTCCGTCAGAATTTTCGACAGAGTCCGATGGGGCATACACACGATCGGAATATATGATGAAAAGCTCCCATCGGACTCTTTCTGTTGGAAATTCCGCTCGTGTGTACGCGGCATAAGAGAGCAGCCACTAACACAAGGAGCCCTTGTGCTGATGTATTAAAAAAAGGGTCTAAAATAAGGTTTAAAGCCTTACCAGTAAGCATTGCCAACACCATCATAGCATCTAGGATAAGTTCACGAAAAAGAAAAGGTATATAAGCGTAATATTCCCACTATATAGGAACATAAAAATATTCGGTTCTCTGAAAACGTATAATTATCATTGTTTTGCTTCAGTTGCCTCATTACAAGTGGGTTGAATTTGTAACTTTCAATTTCATATCTGAGCTGGCATCTCTACTGTATATACAGCGAGGAAGACCACCCTTTGAGTTTCGGTAGGAGTTAGCTTGGTTAACCACATGAGCCTTTCAGTTGAAGGAGGGTTGTCGGGGGTCTCTGCTAAATAGGATCTCTGAGTGGTTTGTTGTGCTGTGGTGAAACTCGAAGTCATGACAAAGTGTAGGGCATGTGGGGATGCCTTTCCGAGAGCCTCCGTGGGCTTATCTGTTATTTAAATGGAATAATCGATGTGTTACTTCATCTATAAATTGTTATTAAAGCAGAAACATAAGGCCTTGAGCAAAAGCAGCCTTTTGGATGAATGAAATGGATTTTTCCTAGTGGGGCTTGTAGCTTCTTTTTTTATTTTATTTGAAGCTGTGTTAGAAATGCACAAATCTGATTGGTTCCAAGTGACATTGGGGTTGATTTACTAAAGGCAATTATACAGTTCACTATGTAAGGAAATTTTCACTTAGCTCAGTAAATGTGGTGAAAATTCACTTTGCAAAGAATACCCAATCCAATTGTCTTTTTGCTTGCATACGATTGGATAATGGAAGTCAGCAGATCTTAGAAACATACAAGAGTGATGGCAGAAAAAAGCCCAAGTGGTCAATCAAGTCTGCTCCATGTTTTTTTATTCACCTAAACTTATTTTTACCTTCTTTTTTTTTTTTGCCTTTTTTTTTTGTTTATCCCAATCTTGCTTTAATCCACTTAAAGGGGTTGTAAAGGTATAATTTTTTTCACCTTAATGCATTCTATGCATTAAGGTGAAAAAACTTTTGATAATACCGCCGCCCCCAGCCCCCCCGTTTTACTTACCTGACACCTCGAAACTCGGCCGCTCGCTCCCGACCTCCATTCAGCCGAACAGCCTGGTCGCTTATTGGCTATAGTGGATGGATTGAAAGCAGCGCAGCCATTGGCTCGCGCTGCTGTCAATCAGATCCAATGACGCGGCGTGCCGGGGGCGGGGCCGAGTGATACAGCGAGCGGCTATAGCCGCCGGCTTTATCACGGGAGCGCGCCCGCAATAACTAACCACCATGCGAGGGAGCTCGCATTAAGGTGGTTAGTTATTGCGGGGAGGAGCTGAGTCAGCTGCCGAGGGACCCCAGAAGAGCAGGTTCGGGGCCACTCTGTGCAGAGCGAGCTGCACAGTTAGGTAAGTATAACATGTTTTTTATTTAAAAAAAAAAATTTACCTTTACAACCCCTTTAAGCCCCGGACTATTTGGCTGGCCAAAGACCAGAGCACGTTTTGTGATTCGACACTGCGTCACTTTAACTGACAATTGCGCGGTCATGTGACATGGCTCCTTTTTTTCCCACAAAGTAGAGCTTTCTTTTGGTGGTATTTGATCACCTCTGCGGTTTTTATTTTTTGCGCTATAAACAAAAAAAGAGCGACAATTTTGAAAAAAACGCATTATTTTTTACTTTTTGCTATAATAAATATCCCGCAAAAATATATAAAAAAACATGTTTTCTTCAGTTTAGGCCGATACGTATTCTTCTACATATGTTTGGTAAAAAAATCGCAATAAGTATTTATAGATTGGTTTGCACAAAAGTTATAGTGTCTACAAAATTGGGGATAGTTTTATGGCATTTTTATCATTTTTTTTTTTTACTAGTCATGGCAGCGATCTGCGATTTTTATCGTGACTACGACATTATGGCAGACACATCGGACAATTTTGACACATTTTTGGAACCATTGTCATTTTTACAGCGATCGGTGCTATAAAATTGCAATGATTACTGTAAAAATGACACTGACAATGAAGGGGTTAACCACTATCTGTCTAGGAAGGGATTAAGTGTGTCCTAGGGAGTGATTCTAACTGTTAGGGGGCATGGCTGATCATAGCTCCCGATCACAATAATATAACAAAATTAAAGTGTTACTAAACCCACAACAGTGATCAGCACAGGGCCAATCAGCACTGTCCAGACAGAGGCTCAGGGGTCCTGCAGCCACATAGGAAAGTCAGAGGAGAATGAAAACTCCTCCTACAAACTTTAACTAGTCACAAGACTGCTATATACTGCTGATGAGAAAAGGTAATTAGCAGTTTACATTTTCTTAAATAATTGCATTTCTTTGTTCTGTGGGAGACCAGATATGTTGAATGCAGGGTCCTGGGTTTAGTAACACTTTAAGTGCTCATATGTGTAAGTACACCTAAAACATACAAAAATGAGTACAATGTAAGGATGCATGATTAGCAATAGTAAAAAAGAGAAAGAAAAGTCAAGTTGTGCTTTGGCATGCCTTCGAATTGGGTACCTTTAAATCTTCCTACACAGTCGCATTAATAATGGGGGGCACATCTTGGCTGCCCAATAAGAACAGAATTTAAGGGGGAAGAGAAATTAGATTTGAACAAAGATACAAATAGAGAAAGGAAGGGGGGTTGGGGAGGAAAAAAGGATTAAGGAATTCTAGGGGGTCAGTAGTTATTATTATTACTATTATAATTATTATTACCGTATACAAGATTTATATAGTGCCAACAGTTTGCACAGCGCTTTACAACTAGAAGGCAGACAGTACAATTACAATACAAGTCAATACAGGAGGAATCAGAGGGCCCTGCTCGTTAGAGCTTACAATCTAGGAGTTCTTCATAATTATATGGACAAAAATTAGTGATTAAATCAAGATGATTGAGAGTAGGATACATATGTTCTGTATGTTGTGTGGTGCTGAGCTTTAAACAATGGTGTAGAACCTGTGTTTTGGTGTGAACGAGCCATTAAATTGGTTTACTTTTCCTAAATAGGCAGAGAGCACTGAGGCTGGGAGAGGGAGGGGCAGTAGTAGCAACCAATTAGGATCTGCTGTATACACATGTGCTGACGGGGAACATGTGGGGAGAGGGAGGGGCAGCAGTAGCAACCAATCAGGATCTGCTGTATACACATGTGCTGATGGGGAACATGCCTATAGGAGGAGAGAGCAGAATGAGTATTGGATAATGACTTGTCAAGGTGTTGCTTTTCCTTCATTGCCCAATGTTGTATTGTGTTGTATGCTAACTTCCAGACATGTGCAATTCGTTTTGTAACAAATCAAAATTCAGCGAATTTTCCATCTTTCGGACATTCAGATGCATCCAAATGTCTGAATAAAAAAATAACAAATTTCAACTAATACGAAATAAATTATAGCGAATATAACAAATTAATTCTACATGATTCGGTAATTTGTTAAAGATCTAATGAAACAAAAGGTCAGCTCAAAGTAAATCTTACAGTCCAATCAGCTGATTCATTTTGTGCTGGAGGTTGGATTACTGGCAAAGTGCATTCCTGAGAACTGAGCGAGAATGGTGTTGTATTGTATTTGAGCAGAGGAGAAGAGATATGGTCATTGTGTGTGTTAATGGATTCAATAAACAAACGACTTTCCAAACTACAAATCATTATCACGAATCAATATGCATACATAAATATCAAATTTCAACTAATATGAAGGAAATTATAGCGGATATAACGAATGAATTAGACATGATTCGGTAGTTCATTAAAGATCTAATGAAGCAAAACATCAACTCAAAGTAAATCTTACAGTCAAATCAGCTGATTCATTTTGTGCTGGAGGTTGGATTACTGGCAAAGTGCATTCCAGAGAACTGAGTGAGAAGGGCGTTGTATTGTATTTGAGCAGAGGAGAAGAGATATGGTCATTGTGTGTGTTAATGGATTCAATAAACAAACAACTTTCCAAACTACGAATTATTATCACGAATATATATACATACATAAATATCGAATTTCAACTAATATGAAGGAAATTATAGCGGATATAACGAATGAATTAGACATGATTCGGTAGTTCATTAAAGATCTAATGAAGCAAAACATCAACTCAAAGTAAATCTTACAGTCAAATCAGCTGATTCATTTTGTGCTGGAGGTTGGATTACTGGCAAAGTGCATTCCTGAGAACTGAGTGAGAAGGGCGTTGTATTGTATTTGAGCAGAGGAGAAGAGATATGGTCATTGTGTGTGTTAATGGATTCAATAAACAAACAACTTTCCAAACTACGAATTATTATCACGAATATATATACATACATAAATATCGAATTTCAACTAATACTAAAGAAATTATAGCGCATATAACGGATGAATTTGACATGATTCGAGATTCAGTGTAACAAATATTGACACTCTGCGAATAATAATGAATTACTCGAAAATGAATTAGCGTAACATAACGAATATAGCAGAATGAAATTATGTATTTTACGAATAAAAACAAACCGAAACTAAATAAAATTTCCCGCTGTGCACAAGTCTACTAACTTCTATTAAGCAGTGTCCCTTTTCTAGCTGTGCTGTGTGGCAGAAGTGCATGATTTACAGAAGTGGCTGGGCAGCATAATACATTCTCACACAGCTCACAGATGTATATTTAAACTGTTGACTTAGCTGAGCTGCCTGTCTGGATTTCAGCTTCAGGTCACATGCACACGGATGGCAAAAACAAGTGTTTAGATCCATAACATGGGCATGCGCAGGGGGTGTGCCGGATGTGCCAGGGCACACCCTAATCACCCTGTGCCCTAGGGCCAATGATATGGCAGTACAGCCTGCCCTCTTAATAGGGCCCATGTCCTGTTTGTTCAAAAAGGGGGCCCAGGCACCGGCCAAGCAGGAGGACCGGCTGTACTGCCTTATGCAGATATAAATCCTCTTGTTCCTCTTCTCCTTCTCTCCCTCCCTCAGTCCCTTTTTTCGGTCTTAAATGTGAGACATCAAGGGTCTGTTTAGAACACTGAAATTTCACCAAAGCCCCGCCTTCCCCCTCAAAAAAAAAAGTGTTATTAAAAAATGTAAAAAAATTAAATAAATAAAGATCTAAAAAAGGCAAAAAACAATGTATTCAAAAAATGATTAAAAAAAAACAAAAAAACAAGAAGGATCTGTCTGAATGCAGTTATAAATCCACTGTGTCCATACACATAGGAGCATTTACTAGGGAAGTGTTTTAGAGACATAAAACTGAAAATCCCAGGGCCTGCATTCAGGGAAGAGTAGTTTAGCATTTTTCACATGTAAATGCGTATGAATAATATCTTTCTTGTGGCTAGAATGAAAGATTGTTCTAGCCAGTAGAATACATTTTCAAGTGTAGCCTTCTAAATTCTGTACGCACATAAACATATGTACTTTACGCGCCATTACATGTGTTTTTTTTACCCTGGATGTTTCTGACAGCTTCTGGCAACAAGATTCAGCATTTAAATGAGTATTTAATTATGCCCGTGTGCATGAGCCCTTACATAAAGGTAAAATTTAAGGTTCCCATGCAAAACCAAACCAAAGCACAGTACCAGTACGATACCTTATACATGGTCCGATCATCAATGTTTCGATAGCTCTTTCTTCCCCAAATGACCTACACAAATATACACTATATTACCAAAAGTATTGGGACACCTGCCTTTACACGCACATGAACTTTCATGGCATCCCAGTCTTAGTCCGTAGGGTTCAATATTGCGTTGGCCCACCCTTTGCAGCTATAACAGCTTCAACTCTTCTGGGAAGGCTGTCCACAAGGTTTAGGAGTGTGTCTATGGGAATGTTTGACCATTCTTCCAGAAGCGCCTTTGTGAGGTCAGACACTGATTGATGTTGGACAAGAAGGCCTGGCTCGCAGTCTCAGCTCTATTTCATCCCAAAGGTGTTCTATCAGGTTGAAGTCAGGACTCTATGCAGGCCAGTCAAGTTACTCCACCCCAAACTAACTCATCCATGTCTTTATGGACCTTGCTTTGTGCACGAGTACAAATCATTTGGTGGAGGGGGGATTATGGTGTGGGGTTGTTTTTCAGGGGTTGGGCTTGGCCCCTTAGTTCCAGTGAAGGAACTCTTAAGGCTCCAGCATACCAAGACATTTTGGACAATTTCATGCTCCCAACTTGGTGGGAACAGTTTGGGGATGGCTCCTTCCTGTTCCAACATGACTGCACACCAGTGCACAAAGCAAGGTCCATCAAGACATGGATGAGCAAGTTTTGGGTGGAGGAACTTGATTGTCCTGCGCAGAGTCCTGACCTCAACCTGATAGGACACCTTTGGGAAAAATTAGAGCGGAGACTTAAAATTAGAGCGCAGACAGTGCTTGACCTCACAAATGTGCTTCTTGAAGAATGGCCCCATAGAAACCTTGTGGACAGCCTTCCCAGAAGAGTTAAAGCTGTTATAGCTGCAAATGGTGGGCCAACTCAATATTGAACCCTACAGACTAAGACTTGGATGCCATTAAAGTTCATGTGCGTGTAAAAGCAGGCGTCCCAATGCTTTTGGTAATATAGTGTATTTCTTTAAGTGCCATTTTTTCATGAATTTTTTGTACACTTATTTAGTAGCAAACATGGGGATTGATTTACTAAAATTGGAGAGTGCAAAATCTGGTGCAGCTGTGAATGGTAGCTTTGTACTCCTTGACAAAAAAAACTGCAAGTTGACTGGTTTCTATGCAGAGCTGCTCCAGATTTTGCACTTTCTAGTTTAGTAAATCAACCCATAGTATGGTAATATACATGGAAAATATTACAAGTTATGCTTTTGTGATCTGTCCATATTGTGTGCAAAGGCTATTTATCAAATAATGCACATTGTGATGTCATAGGGGCTTTATTGCTGCTATATGACCAAAAGGTTTGTGGAATTTTCCTTCTTTTGACAAAAATGTCAAAATAAAACACAGACCCTGTTAAATACTGTTTATCTGTCATTTTAACCACTTTTGGGTTTTCTTTTTTCTGCACTGCATGCTCGTGCTGTTATTGTCCATATAAGTAAAACACTTACCAGAAAGACAGAAATGGGAAACAGAAATGAAAGAGCAGCTGGAGTGACAGCAAGTTACATATCCGACCTCAGCAGGAAGTGGGTGACTTGCTTTGATCACCTTTGCAGGATCACAACTGGAAAGTGCTGTGGCTTTGACGCGTTAAAAATGTCACACCATCTATAAAAGCAGATGATTCATATATAGCATGCTTTTAAGTAATGCTTTTGCACTGTGGATTTTGGTACCTAGTGACTCATAGATACAAGGAAATGGTAACCGTCATATGGAAGTGACATGTCACAAGTGTCTCAAATTCCAAAAGGGATTGATAAAAAGAAATGAGCATTGAATGATATTGAATTTAAAGCGGAGTTCCACCCATAAAAAAAAATGTCATTACTGTGCAGCAAATAATATAATAAATGACATTTGGAGAAAAATGTTTTTAACTTACCTTTTCATGCCTGTTGCTATGCAGTCCCTTCAAATCTTCCCCTTCCTCACTGCGGCTCCTTACGTCACTTCCCTCGGCACCTCCACTCGCTACTGCTCCTGGGAGATGTGTGTCATCATTTCCCATGAGTCAGTGGGCAGCGCGAGGCCTTTGTTGCCATCACAACGGGGAGGGCACTTTCAACGACGACGCCCGTTGTGATGCCAACGTCAGAAGTGTAGGGCGCTGCGCCGTACATACGGCGCATGCGCGAGAACGGGCGGTGCATGCTGGTCACTCAGCTGCACCAGAGCCCTGAAGATAGTGCTTGTGGGCTTCACATGCCCACAAGCAAGATGGAAACATCCAAGAACAAGGAATAAAACATATCCTGCTCAATTAAATTGGCAATCGAGCAGCGATTAAAAAGAGAAACGTGAGTACTAGTAATACGTTTTTTAAAATGAAGATATTCATCCAAAAGAAAAAAAATTTTCACCGTTGGAACTCCGCTTTAAGAAGAACCACTGACTACAGAAAAAAAAAATTTATAGTTAGCGAATCTGAGTGTCTATCTACTCATCGTGCTCAGATGCAGGTGCAGGCCCTGATTACTCCATTTTCCAAAAGCCCCTGAGTTTCAGGGCATGCCCAGGGAAGATACCTTTCTCTGCGTCCCTCCCTCAACAACTCAAAGGCAAGTCATCTATTGCCAGGTGAGAGGCCCTCCACTCTCAGAACTGGAGTTCAGGCAGCCCAGCTGTGTCACAGCATAGAGCTTCTTCAGAAGACCCAGCTACTGTGGGGAGCTCCTCACCCATTGCTACTAGAGTACTCCAGTTCTAGTGTGGTGTCCTCTTGTCCTTGGATCCCCTCAGTTGTTCTGTTGTGTTACCAGAGCTACCCTGTATTTCACTGCTAGAATTATGGTGTACGTTTTGCTTAATTTTTTTTGGATACTTAACTTGAACCTTGTTCAGGTCTTTTTGCCATCTGTGTCCCATTGGGACACTACAGAAAGCAGGAGGAAATGTCTTCAAAGTGAAGGATATCCTCTTCCGGGTGGTTGACACTGGAACAAGTGTCCCCATTGGAAGATTCTTGTGTCTTTTCCTGTTCAAAATGTTGAATCTACCCTTACTTTCAGTCCTGGTGACAGTGGTCACTACCGGTAGTACCGATATTGCAAGTGAAACTCTCCAAAAATACCGTATTTATCGGCGTATAATACGCACTTTTCCCCCTGAAAATCAGGGGGAAATCGTGTGTGCGTGTTATACGCCGATCCCTGCTACTCGGAGTGGAAGAAGGGGACGAGCACCGCTTACACACAGCCGCGATCTCCTGTGTATCCGGTGCTCAGTCACACACAGTTCCGCCCCCCCTGGCCCGGCATTGGACCACTGTTCTGTCCATCATATGAACCGGGTGGGACTGTGAGTGACTGAGCGCTGGATACACAGGAGATCGCAGATCTGTGTAATCCAGCAACTGGCATGGCTGCAATCATCGGCAAAGGCAAGTCTGCGGATAGATACTAAACAGGCTGCAATGATGGGCATATTAGAGGCTGCAGATGAGCATGTTAGAGGCTGCAGATGGGTACTAAACAGGCTGCAATAATGGGCACATTAGAGGCAGCAAATGGGCATAGATCAGGCTGCATTGATGGGCACTAGTGAGGCTGCAAATGGGCACTGATAAGGCTGCATTGATGGGCACTGACACTTATTTTAAAGTTTAAGATTTTTTTCTGAAAACTGCCCTCTTAAAGTTAAGGTGCGTGTTATAAGCCGATAAATACGGTAATCTTTACACATCCACTTTTTAATATTTCTGTAATCTATTTTGCATGAAATTGTTTCTTACTGTGTTTTCTGATCCCCCCTTCTTCCACTGTCCCCAATCTGCTGATAGAAAAGAGCCCTGGGGGCAAGCTGCACATGCTCAGTTTGGTGTGTATTGCTAGAGATATTTTTATTTTTCTTGGGAGAGTGCATGTGATCAGCACAAGGCCAATCAGCACTGTCCAGACAAAGGGTCAAGTGTCTTGCAGCCTCATAGGATAGTCAAAGGAGAATGAAAACTTATCCTACAAGCTTTAACCAAACACTGATAGAAGTCACAAGACTGCTACAGTGCCTTGAAAAACTAATCATACCCCTTGAAAATGTTCACATTTTGTCATTTTACAACCAAAAATGTAAATGTTTTTACTGGGATTTTATGTGATAGACCAACACAAAGTGGCACATAATTGTGAAGTGGCAGGAAAATGATAAATGGTTTTCAATTTTTTTTACAAATAAATATGTGAAAAGTGTGAGGTGCATTTGTATTCAGCCCCCCTGAGTCAATACTTTGTAGAACCACCTTTCACTGCAATTATAGCTGCAAGTCTTTTTTATTAAGTATGTCTCTACCAGCTTTCTACATCTAGAGAGTGAAATTGTTGCCCATTCTTCTTTGCAAAATATCTCAAGCTCAGATTGGATGGAGAGCGACTGTGATGAGCAATTTCAACTCCTGCCACATATTTCCAATTGGATCTAGGTCTGGGCTTTGACTGGCCATTCTAACACATGAATATGCTTTGATCCAAACCATTCCATTGTAGCTCTGGCTGTATGTTTAGGGTCGTTGACCTGCTGGAAGGTGAACCTCCGCCCCGGTCTTTTGCAGACTCTAACAGGTTTTCTTCTAAGATTGCCCTGTATTTGGCTCCATCCATCTTTCCATCAAATCTGACCAGCTTCCCTGTCCCTGCTGAAGAAAAGCACCACAAAACATGATGCTGCCACCACCATGTTTCACAGTGGCGTTTTTGCTTTTAGGCCAAAAAGTTCAATTATGGTCTCAACTGACCAGAGCACCTTCTTCCACATGTTTGCTGTGTCCCCCACATGGCTTCTCGCAAACTGCAAATGGGACTTCTTATGGCTTTCTTTCAACAATGACTTTCTTCTTTCCACTCTTCCATAATGGCCAGATCTGCGAAGTGCACGACTAATAGTTGTCCTGTGGACAGATTCTCCCACCTGAGTTGTGGATCTCTGCAGCTCCTCCAGAGTTACCATGGGCTGCTTCTCTGATTAATGTTCTCCTTGTCCGGCCTGTCAGTTTTGGTAGACTGCCATGTCTTGGTAGGTTTTCAGTTGTGCCATACTCTTTGCATTTTCAGATGATGAATTGAACAGTGCTCTGTGAGATGTTAAAAGCTTGGGATTTTTTTTTCTATAACCTAACCCTGCTTTAAACTTCTCCAAACTTTATCCCTGGTCTGTCTGGTGTGTTCCTTGGCCTTTGTGTTGCTTTTTGTTCACTAAGGTTTTCTAACAAACCTCTGAGGGCTTCTCAGAACAGTTGTATCTAAAATGAAATTAAATTACACACAGTTGGACTCTATTTACTAATTAAGTGACTTCTGAAGAGCAGTTGGTTCCACTAGATTTTCGTTAGGTGTATCAGAGTAAAGGGGGTTGAATACAAATGCACGCCACACTTTTCAGATATTTATTTGTTAAAAAGTTTGGAAAACCATTTATCATTTTCCTTCCACTTCACAATTATGTGCCACTTTGTGTTGGTCTATCATATAAAATCCCAATAAAATACGTTCATGTAACATGACAAAATGTGGAACATTTCAAGGGGCATGAATACTTTTTCAAGGCACTGTATATACTCCTGATGAGAAAAGGTATTTAGCAGTTTATATTAACTCAAAGAATAGCATTTCCATGTTCTGTGTACTGTGGGAGTCCAGATATAGTGAATTCAGGGTTCTGGGTTTAGTAACACTTTCTCTTCCCCTCCAGTTTTGCTGTATCCTTTGCTCTTTCACCCTTTCTCTCGTTCTCTCTCCTGCTCCCCCTCTACCGGGAACATAGTCGTCATTCTGTGGGTGAAATGATGTACACTCCTCTCTAAAGTAAAACTTGTACACAAACTTTATTTTCAAAATGCCCTCACTGACAGCAAGTGTGCCCAAAAGTACTTTACCAAGCTTATCAGCACAATGATATTACTTTCCTATGACCAACAATTTCTCTTGATTTTAGTGTGGAAGATATTTTAGATGATTTTCTTTCATTTTCTCCTTGCTGTAAATAGCTTTTTGTGAAAGAAATAGGAAAGAAAAAACCTCATTTAATGTAGAACTTTAGCCTCCCATTACAAAAAGAAAAAAAAGTGCTACAACACCTAAAATCTAATGCCGCGTACACACGAGCGGAATGTCCGTCAGAAAAAGTCCGATGGGAGCTTTGCATTGTATTTTCCGACCGTGTGTATGCCCCATCGGACTTCCGTAGAAAATTCAGACGGACTTAGATAGTGAACATGTTCTAAAATTTTCCAATTTTCCAATTTTCCAATTACTATCGGGAAAACCACTCGTCAGAATGCTGTTCCGACGTACCAAAAACGACGCATGCTCAAAAGCAAGTACAAGATGGAAGCTATTGGCTACTGGCTATTGAACTTCCTTTTTCTAGTCCCCTCGTAGGTGTTGTACGTAACCGCGTTCTGGACGGTCGGACTTTGGTGTGACCGTGTGTATGCAAGACCGCTTGAGCGGAATCCCGTCAGAGTTCCGTCGGAGACACCTTAAGAGTTTATTCCGAAGGCAAAACCGGTTGTGTGTACAGGGCATAACTTTAGTTAATAATAAAAAAAAAAAATAGCACAAGAGATGGTATTTGCATTGACTGTTCTATAGCTTTTATAAATGAAAAGTGCCATATGAATGGAAGAAGCAAACCCCTCAATCATCCGCCCAACCTCCATTCATAGATAGCTTTTCATTGCATGAAGTTTTAATTCAGCTTTAATGAATGGAGGAGAGGGTGGCATAGTTGGCACTTTTCACGAGTGCCTATAACAGGTTTGGATCTGTACTCCCCTCAACAGTAATCCAGTGCTGCGGGGGTAATTTAAATGTATGAGGGGGCAGAGGATGGAAGATTTCAACTAAGAGGGCAGCCACCAACTCAGGGGACACTTCTCATTCAATACAAATATCAATTTCAAAACAGTTACCATTCCATGTGCTAAATGCTAATTAATAAAAAAGAATGTACCCAAAGATAGGCTTTAAAGTGATACTAAACACAAAGGGGTTGATTTACAAAAGGCAAATAGACTGTGCACTTCTCAAAGTGCAGTTGCACTCTGCAAGTGCACTTGCTCCAGAGCTTAGTAAATGATGTAAAGCTTCATTTGGCAAAGAATACCCAATCACGTGCAAGGAAAAAAAAAAAAAAAACAGCATTTTTGCTTGCGCATGATTGGATGGTGGAAGTCAGCAGAACTTCTGCTCATTTGCAAAGTTTTGGAGCAGCTGCAGTGTGCAACTGCACTTTGTGCACAGTCTATTTGCCTTTAGTAAATCCACCCCACACTGTTTAATTTATATTGTCCCTTCTATTTCTGTATGTGGATGATATCACTGTAATTATTTTAATAAAATAAGTACCTTTTTCCTAATCGATATACAGCTGTCACATGACCCAACTCTTTCCCAGCCTGTTTGAAGAGAAACATAAGCAAGAGGAGCTTCTAGTCCTCTGCTGCTGGTTACTTGTTCAAAATAATAAAATTAAAAAAAAACAACAGCCTTTGGAATAGAGAGTAAAAATAATGCCCCTCCAGCCTGTGTCTTGGAATAAGTGGGAGGTGAAGCCTCTACCAATCAAGATGTAATAGCCCACCCCCTTTGTGTTTAGCTGGTTACTGGGCATGAAGGAGGAGGGGGGAGTGGGATGTCATTTACCACTGTATATACGCCCATGTGTGTGACTCTATAGTCACATGGGCTGCTCAGATGTGATAGGGAGGAAATGCTCAGCAAAGAAAAACACTGGAAACTGAGCATGTGCAGAGCTGCCAACACTGCTCTGCAAAATCCCTAGCTGAATTGTGGACAGGAGCGGGAGACAGAGAGCAGCAGGATCAACCAGGTTTTTTTTCAGATTTCAGAAAATGAATCCCATAGTGAGTGTGAACAGCATGTCATACATCATTTATTGATAGTTCTTAATGATGTGGGTTTAATGACACTTTAATTATAGATGTATCAGCACTTACAATTTTCTCTTATTCCCCCAAACTCACAAATATCTGTTGATCTTGCTAATGAAGACCATCTATTGAAGCTTCCTGCACTGATGAGGAAATGATGCTGCAATGCTCCTAAATTCAAAGCAGAGTTGCCACTCTTGTTTACTCTTCCCACTCAATATTTTGCAAGCTGTGCCTGCTTGCACTACATTGAGATGAAAAAATGTTGCATGGGGTGGGGGGGTTTCAGTGTCGTCGTTGATTCACAAGCCTGTAGTTTTTTTATTCAGCACCTTAGCACTGCCTCTGTGGCTGAGACGCTCCTACTGTGAGCTGCAGTGTCTGGGAGGGGGAGTGTGTGGGAGGATTTGGCTCATTCAAGGAAGGTAAAATAATTGCATTTATTACTTCTGCATCAAATATTAACTGGATTTGGGACTTCTATAGACTGTCAAAAGAATTCTTTAGTTGTGCTTTAACATAACTATTTACTGAATAGGATAAGTACGATTCGTAGATCAGTGATAGGGTAAGGAATCCCCCTGAGAAAGCCATGTGACCCTGTGGCGTAACGCGTAGGGGAGGGGCAACAGGATGGCACGGCGCCTGGATCTAGTGTGGGGACAGACATATGCGGCTTGTGCGGTGTCACAAACACATCAAATAAGAACTGTTAAGCGTGTATACAGTGGTGCGCTGGAAGCACCTCACAACTGTGAGACCACTTATTTAGCATTTAATAAAGACAGATTGATTTTGTGGTATAAGCACTATTGGCATTTTTCCTTTGTATATGCCATTTGATGCAGCTGATATGCTATGAGGCAGCTCTAAAATGAGGAGCAACGAAAAGATCCAGTTTTTCACATTCCCTAGCCTTGGAGAGGCTAAAAAGCGCAATTTGACCAAACTTAACGTGTTATTAAACCTACAACAGTAAAATCAGTCTGTATATGCAGTAAAGCATGCTTATTATACTCACTGTGGAACCTAATCATTTGCATTGTGTATAAAGGCTGTTTGAACCTGTCTCTGTGATCCTCCTCTTCTTCCACTGTCTCCACAAAATAACCTGTCATTTACAGAGCCAGGGGACAGGCTGCACATGCTCAGTTTGGTGTGTATTGCTGGAGAGTTTTTTTTTCTGCCGGTGTGCCTGTGTGATGTCGATATACAAGCTCGCCGTTCGTGTACCTTTGGTTTTAGAATATTACACTATACGGGACCCCTTATTTCCTACCATATACCATACGAGTAAGCCCAGGAGGATCTCCCAGAACATACATCTGCTCCAAAGAAACATATTAAATACATTCATCCCATCAGCTACCAAGAGAATAAGGCCCCCTAGAGGAAGTCGATTGTATCCACTCATAGAAGCCCACAGCGAGATTGATTACATCATCCAGGTTCTCCACTATTATAATATGCTGTTATCTTACAGCAGTAAGGTGAGAGGCCACCCTGCACTTAGGTGTCTGAAGAAAAGACACCCACCTTTATTGTTTTGGTTTTTTTTGCACAGAGTGAAAGAGTGAATTCAGCACTTCACTCACTTCCCTTTAGTACTGTCCGCACTGTCACTTAAGATTTTAATCTGTGTCACAGTATTATTAATTTTGCAGATATTGCACTGGACTTTTTCATTGTTTATTTGTTAACTGATTTGCTGTTATGCTGATCCATTTTACATTATGCACAGTGTTTCTTTTTTATATTAGATTGGTTATTTATATATGTTTTGAGTTTTCCACTTGCAACAGCGCAGCACCATACATCACATTTATTTACCTTTTTGTTTTGGATTGACCATTTCGGTGATTGCAGCTGTTAGTTTATTTATTTTGGTAGTGTGGGAATACTACTCTATCTATGTTCTGGGTTTAGTAACACTTTAAAGCAGAGGTCTGGCCGTTGAAAAAGAAATTTAAAAAAAAGTCAGCAACTACAAACACTGTAGCTGCTGACTTTTAATAAGGGCACATACCTGTCCAGCGAGCCCGCGATGTCGGCCCCCCCGTGGCCGATCCGTCCATCGGATCGGGTGCCGGTGCCACCATCCTAACCAAGGGGAAACAGGCAGTGGAGCCTTGTGGCTTCACTGGCCATTTCCCACTGCGCATGCGCGAGTCTCGCGGCGCTTTGTGAATGGCCCTGTTGTTTTCTGGGACACACATGTGTGTATCCCAGAGTACAGCGGGCCAGCTCACCAAAGAGGAGGAAGTGACAGAACAGCGCCGCGGAATAGAAAGAGGCAGATTAGGAAGACTGCCTAGCAACAGGGGTTTCTGGTAAGTAAAAAAAAAAATTTTTTTTCAAATTTTTTTATATATTTTTTTTTGTAGAATTTCAATGTCATTTTTTACTTTAGGGTGGACCTCCGCTTTAAGTGTGAGGTCACGCGTAGCAGGGTGAGATACGCTGTTGTGGCTATTGAGCACTACAAGCAGTAGATGGATTCTAAAACACAGACGTGATTGGTGGATGGCAACACAGCATTAGTTACTCCACTGGACTCAATATATGGACTATACTGATATTTATTATATCTCATCCAGTTGTTAATGAAATTGTACATGCACATATATTGCACGAATTTATGTAAGGATGTCACTTTGTATATATGTGTTAGATGGTACACAGATTTTAATTTTTACATTTGTATATAATTTTTTTCAAATATATATATATTTTTTTAAATGATATATCCTTTTGTATACACAAAGAAAGGATGTGCGGTTAGTTATTGCTTAGGGGAATTTAGCACGGCACATTGATTTAATTTGTACAATTCGTAGCTATTTAAAGGTGTGAAATTATCTTATATGGGATCAGTCTGTATTATCTCGGTGTACCATATTTAATCATCAAAACCCATTACTATAATACTGGTTAAAATGATGTTATATCATGAGAGATATTATCCGTCTTCTAATGAACAGAACCATGGGTGTAATAAACACTTGTACTGTTCACAGTGGAACTTTGATGACTCATTTTAGCAAAGGGATGAATAATGAGAAGCTAGCAAGGTGTCAAATCCTCCCCAAACCAGAGAAAAAGTGTTTTGCCTTGTTGATTTTTTGAAGAAAATGATTAAAACCATTGTGGTCGATTTATAGGGGGCTAGTTATAATCAACTGGATTTCATTTCGCTACCTGTAGCCCTTTTATGTCCACCTTTGTTCAAGTTATAAAGGTTTGCCATGGAAAATTGTGCTTTCGAAACGCATATTAAAACAGTAGAAAACACACAGAGGGGTAAGATGGGGAACATTTTGTACAGCTTATTTCCATTAAGGTAAGGCTTATGAGAGCTTTAATAAGGTGTAGTGGTTAATTTTTTTTAGTATGAAATCATGCATAATGTGTTTATTAATTTCAAAACTTTACCAAATTGTTTTCAAGATATCAGTTCCAAAATTACTTTGCCATAATCTTTTAAAACGGAACTACTGTATATGCGGTATACTATCTTTTCTGGGTTGTGAGTTGTTATTTCCTCTTGTTGGAAGCAAAGAGAAGTTATACTTTTTATGTATGAAAAGAGGGTGCATCTGTGTACGCAAGCCATGGCTCACCTGTAGTGATGGGCCATTCTTAGGAGGAAGATGTGGGGCGTAGTATAGGAGTTCAGCACGTTTGTAAGTCAGTTCTAATATACTTGGGAATCTGATTCTAATACGGTGGCCAGGGGTTGTGGCATAGAGTGGTGGTCCAGAAAAATTTGTAGTGGGGGTTTTTACTGTGCACTCCATTCTCTGCAGCATTTTACTGTAATCTCAGGCTGACCTGATGATGAACCCCAAGGATTATGTCCATGACACTCTAGGCTCACAACAAGTGGGCTAAATGATGTTGGGCATCATTCAACCCAAAAAAGGACAAGTACTGCAAGATACAGGAGGGGGCAGAGCTAGTGGGTAGAGGGGATTAGTACTTCTCGCAAACTGTTGGCTTTAAAACTACATCCAGCATGTCTAAACTACATCCAGCATTTCTAATAGGGCCTATGTGCATTCTCAGATTGGGACCAAAGAGTGGGTCAACAGAACACATAATGGTTTGGCTTTTCCAAGAATCTGAATATTGCATCTAAAACTATTATAGCTGTATAGTCTTTCTTATAAAAGATTTATGAAGTCAAGCAAGCAACTGTGAGAGTTTGGTGAACCCCTGACTCCAAGTAAGACAGCTCGGTTATATTAATTTATGACTTAATAATCAGGTTCTAGTTGTGACTGGTTAACTTTCAAGGAGCTGCTGGGAGCTTTCTAAATGCTTAATAAACCATCTTTCTAAGTCTGGGGTCTATAAACTTTTCAGTACAAGGGGCAAATTTACAAATATTAATCGGCTAAAGATCTCAGTTTTATAAATCAATGAGCTTCCTCTTACATCATGGTCCCCATCAAAGTACCCTTTATTTCAAGGTCCCTTTACATCAGAGTCTTTATCAGGGTCCCAATCACTTACAGCTTACATCAGGGTCCCCATCAGATTGCCGCTTACTACATGGTCTCCATCAGTGTCTGCCTTACCATAGTAATGCCCCGTACACACACGGTCGGACTTTGTTCGGACATTCCGACAACAAAATCCATGGATTTTTCCAGATGGATGTTGGCTCAAACTTGTCTTGCATACACACGGTCACAAGAAGTTGTCGGAAAATCCGATCGTTCTGAACGCGGTGACGTAAAACCCGAACGTCGGGACTATAAACGGGGCAGTGGCCAATAGCTTTCATCTCTTTATTTATTCTGAGCATGCGTGGCATTTTGTCCGTCGGATTTGTGTACACACAATCGGAATTTCCGACAACGGATTTTGTTGTCGGAAAATTTTATCTCCTGCTCTCAAACTTTGTGTGTCGGAAAATCCGATGGAAAATGTCCGATGGAGCCCACACACGGTCGGAATTTCTGACAACACGCTCCGATCGGACATTTTCCATCGGAAAACCTGACCGTGTGTACAGGGCATAAGGCTTACAGCATGTAGGTGAGGTGCAGCATGGTGATGCGGCAATAACACACACACAGTCCAAGTGCGTTTAAAGTACTTGTATTGAAACAATGCAGAGAGTTCAAAATAAATCCGGTGGTTAGACAACCCAACTGCAAGCACTCATAGGTCTAGCAGTGTGTAGAGAGCATGTTTCAGCTGAGCTGTTAGGAGGGGCAGAATGCAGCCTGGCCTTCTCCTGCCCAAACAGGAAGATGTCCAGAGAAGTTGAGAGCCCTACACTTTCCCTCTTATTTAGGAACCTTTTCCTGCCACTAGTTATGTCCCTACCTGTCCCTACTCTACCCACTTGCAAAATGTGAGCCAAGCCTGAGAGCCAGGGCCTTAAAGAGGCCAAGATGGCAGCTAGAGTCACATGTGATGGCAGCTAGAGTCACGTGGGATGGCAGCTAGAGTCACATGGGATGGCAGCTAGAGTCACATGGGATGGCAGCATCTAATTCGATAGCTTCCCCAGTGACCCAGAAAACCATAGAGGAACCATGTTCCTTTTGACTTCCTCTCCAACTGCAATGCCGCTGTGGAAGAGCGCCACCTGCCGTGGAAAAAAAATTGCAATTGCCTAAAAGCATGCTGTAGCAGCAGGGCAGAAGCCAGGGAGCAGAGCAGGACCAGAAGAAGGATATTTTGTCCTCCTGTGATTGCTGGGGCAAGCACATTATTGGTTGTTGTTAGGTACCTGTGCTAGAGACTGACGAAGGGGGGTGGGGGGAGAAGTGGGGATAGTAGACAGCCTCTGCTGGCCTGAATCCTCAATCTCTGTATATTCGGGATACACTACTGGGCCTAGCTGCTGGCTAGATAAAATCTTTTAGTTGGCCAGATGGTCATTGGCCAAATGGACAGTTGGCCATTTGCTGTATTTTGGAGACCCATGTTCCAAGTGATGCCCTTCTTAGCCTAACAAGCTAATGCCTGTGTGAAATATTATTAGGATAAAGAGGGTTGAGTAAGGTAGACCGGACCTCGTAGCAGTTAACTTACAGATGTGTGGTGCGTATTTTAACTTGAAGCTTAGCGCTTCCTTCAATTAGCTGTTTATATGAACTCTGCTTCTTGGAAATAGTTTGAAAACCTGGTAAAAGCTGGAATTCCCGTTTAAATGTTATCCAACATTTTCACTTTATTCAAAACAGGATTAATATGACCACTTGTAGCACAAGCCTTGCAAAGCCTTGCGGGGTAATGTATTACTGGATTGCCTGACAGCAGGGTAGATGAATGACCCTCAGTGTGTGTTTTCAGAGCAACAGCTTACCCTGCTGAAACACAGATGTGGCTGGGAATGACCCCCTCATATCAAGGCAATTCCAAGTCTTTGCTTATTGGCCCAGAATCAAGTATGCAAAGAATTTTAAATGCAGGTTTTCTGAGCTGAAATATGTGAAGAAAACCATTTTTTTTTCATGCTAGTCACTAGTGAACTTTTTGGCAGAAAAATATATAGAACATTTTTATCCGTTATCTCTATTTTTTTGTAGACAGAAAACTGTGCATCCTATCAGCCAAGTAAATATAACAAAACAAAGACAATTTTCATACCATTTGATTAAAGATTAACTCCAGCCAAAACTTTTTTATTTTTTATTTGGAAGAATAAATACTTTTGTAAAGTTGTTATTATTGTCTTTGGCCCTGTTGGGGAGATTTCACCCCATTTCCTGTCTCAGTGACAAAAGTTCAAGAAAGAGGTTTTAATCCTTCCCCAATTTAATAAAAAAAAGTGTTTGGTTGGATTCCCTGTCCCCACTGGAGAGTTCACATATTTTCCTGCCAAGAGAGGAAGTAATGGGAAATCTCTCCAATGCCGTCACAAGCGCTGAAAAAAAGAATGGATAAAAAATACTGTTATTAGCTTTTTTAGTAGTATTTTAACAGCATTTTAGGAGTGTCAGAGTTGTATTAGCGGTTTTGCAATAAAAGGAAAAAAAGCTTAAAAAAGAAACAAAAAAAACAAAACGCTATTAACTCTGCCAGAGCTGTTTTTGCGTTTTTTGCACACAAAACCCACAAATATTATATATATTCTCAAAGCAGATACCCTGGAGAATAAAATAGTGGTGGTTTCAATTTTTTATGTGACACGATATTACCGCAAAGGTCTAGGAAACGCAAAATTTCAGTAAAAAACACACTAACGTGAATTTTAGGGCAATCGAACACAATATATTACCCACATTTTTGGTAAAATATAAAAAGACGAGGTTGCACCGAGTAAATAGATACCCAACATGCCAAACCCTAAATTTATGTGTGCCCGTGAAATGGCGACAAACTTTAGTACCCCATATTTTCTATAGGCGACGCTTCAAAAGCCTCCTATAGGTATCGGTTTAGTGTTATGGAGGATGTCTGGTGATGATTTTTAGGTGACAGGTTCTCTTTATTGAGATATGCAGGGTCTAAAGACTCTGCATGTCTCCCCTGTACTCCACTGAATGTTTTGCAATGCAGATCGCATTGCAAAACATCCTTTTTTAGCAATGTGAGCCTGGGACACCGAGAGCTTAACCCGGAAGCGACGTCACAAGCGTCGCTTTCCAGGTCACAAGAAGAAGGGGAGGAGAGAGCGGACGTGTGTCCACTCTTATCTTTCCTCTACTCGCCGGCACCCGCCATGGAGCTCCCGGGCCCGCTGTTGGGCAAGCGGAGCCCAGTAAGCATGGCAGGGTGCGGTGGCAGGAGAGAGCACCGGTACTGGGGATGTGTAAGCACAATCGGTCGGCACCAGAGCCTCCCAAATGCTCTCACCTGACAGGCAGAAGTCTGCCTGTCAGTTTCACACACAAACCCTGCAGCCACCAGATTGTCTGTGATACCCCCTGCCGATAACACTATTTAGCTTCTAGGAGCAGAAAAAAAAGCTAACAACTTCTAACAGCTTAAAAAAACGCTAGTGTGCATTGAGCCTAAAAGTAAATAAATATGCTTGAGCTAGAGCTGGGCTTTAAGGAGGAAGTAAACCCTCTTTTGTTCCCTGCAAAGTAAAAGCATACTAGCCCATTGTGTTGCACTTTCCTGCAAACGAAGCCCACAATGTCCCCGCTGGTGGCCGCATCTATCTTCACCCCTCTTCCTTCAGGGGCCGTGGACTTCAGCTCTGTGACTGGCCGTAGTCGCATGACATCACTCCCGCACATGCGCCGTCGGTCACGACTCGGGCCCTTTAGAAACGGCACGATCGTGCCCTTTCTACAGTGATGACATCCTTTGGTAAATGGTATATGGTAAATATCTCCTAAACCGTGTAGGTTTAGGAGATATTTCCTGTACCTACAGGTAAGCCTTATTATCAGCTTACCTGTAGGTAAAAATTGGTGTAACTAGGTTTACAACCACTTTAAAGGAGGATTCTTTACTTCATCCTTTAAGGGGTCTTTGAGCCCCAAAAATTGCAAAGTGGTGTCAGCAGAGGCTCCTGAGTGTGAAGGAGAAGCTGAGAAGTGGATTCTTTATAACTTAAATATTTATCGCTCACAGAATAGTATAAGGACCCTATCGACGTGTTTCGCGGCACTACACTGGCCACTTCCTCAGGAGGGTGAATAAAACATTTACAGCATGTCAGTGCAACCTCGGGCTCCTCATGTCACAGCCACCCGACAGCCATCTCCCAGCTTTTCCAGATGAGATTACATTCTGCACTCTATGTCTGCAAACCTGTTTTTTACTCAAATCCAATGACACGGGCGCCGGGGGGCGGGTCCGAGTCCGGCATTTGTGTCTGTGGAGCGCGCCCGCAAGGTAACCCCCTCAGGAGAACACTTCTCCTAGGGTTATCTGATGCGGGGAGAAGCCGCGAGAGCCGCCGGGGGACCCCAGAAGAGGATGTTCAGGGCCACTCTGTGCAAAACGAGCTGCACAGTGGAGGTAATAATGATCTTTGTTATTTAAAAAAAAAAAAAGATCCTTTACAATCACTTTAACCACTTTAACCACTCTGAGATTTGTTGTTTACAAGTTAAAAACATTTTTTTGCTAGAAAATTACTTAGAACCCCCAAACATTAAACATTTTTTTTCTAACACCCTAGAGAATAAAATAGCGGTCATTGCAATACTTTCTGTCACACCGTATTTGCACAGCGGTCTTACAAGCACACTTTTTTGGGAAAAAATACACTTTATTGAATTAAAAAATAAGACAACAGTAAAGTTAGCCCAATTTTTTTTTTTGATATGGAGATGGGTGGGGGGCCATCTTCTCCTCACTCGTCTCCATACCCAGCAAGGGAACAGCTGCCGACGGCGCCGGTAAGCGCCGGAGGGCACTGGATTGTGGCGCGTGCGCCGATAAAAGTGATCTCGCAGCGAATCCCCCGCAGAGACCACTTTTATCTTTAACCGGACCGCCCGCTGATGACAAGGATACAGGGGTTATGGCAGCTAGCTGCTGCCATAACAATGATATCCTCCTTCAAAGTACCAACATATAACAAAATGATCTATAGCAGTCAGATTTTGTTTTACAGGAGAGTGAACTATAAAATTATTACTGATTGGCTGGTATGGATTATGTTGTTTTTTTTATAATATTTTTTCACATCATCATTGCTTTTTGCGATGCTTTATGGAGTAAGCCTGTAAGAGGCTTACATGATCCACATCTGGCTAATTCTGACCAAGACTGGCTGACAACTCTGAGATTTTATTGCATCTTTTGACAGTTTAATCCGACACTCCCTGCACAAGCCTGTGCAGCTTTGGGGTTGGGGAGGGTTGTAATTCAGCATCTTGGCATCATGCTGTTGCAATTAAAATAATTAAGAAAGCAGTGCTAGAATTACAGAGCAGATCTGTGTAGAGAGCCTCCATGGAAGAGCAGCTTCCACTTGCTGGGATAGCTCTGGATTTATGGAATCAATACTGGCTCTCCAGGAGTTTGCTCTTGTACATACAGCCTGCATGGAGCTTTGGCCACAGGCACAGGCAGAAACTGATGAGGAAGTAGTGCCAAGAACATTAACGCTAAAGAAAACTTTTCTCAACGGCCAACAACAGTGTTTATGTAGAATTGCCGAAAAAAATTCTGTTTAGTTTATATACAGTATCTATGAATACAACTAATGACCCTGCCTTGGGTCTCTATTGGCATAATTCATCACACCAAATGGATATTTCTTCTGAATGTATGGACTCATTAGCAATGACATGTAAGCCCACTACTGTGGAGTCTATAACAACTAACCAGTGAGTTTCATTCAGCATCAGTCGGTGCCCTTTCACTTTTAGACTATGAAAAGAGTTATATAACTTGATAAATGCTTACTGGATCCATGGCAATATGTTGCAATGTTATGTAGACAGTAATTGAACTGTGGCTGCTCTGCACACCCTATCTGTAGCATCATGGTGTGATTTTGGCTGGGACAACATGAATTGCATACGTTTATGCATCCTGTAAAGCTGAATTCTATTCAAACACACAGTTGAAATGCATATACAGTGCCTTGCAAAAGTATTCACCCCCCTTGGCTTTTTACATATTTTGTTACATTACAGCTTTTAGTTCAATGTTTTTTTTAATCTGAAGTATATGTGATGGATCAGAACACAATAGTTTAAAGCGGGGTTCCACCCAAATTTTGAACATTATCTCTATGCATTCTCTTCCTTGCCTAGATGCTGACATGCTGTGTAAAAAAATTTAAATTGCCGTAATTACCTTTTTTTTCTAATCTTCTTAGCACTTCCTGGTTTTCCTCCCATGGGAGTAGGCGTGTTTCTAGCCTCTCCCAGACCTCCCACAGTCCCCTGGGAGCTAATCTCAGGCTTCCCAGTATGCATTGTGCAACAGCGTCATCACAACATCTTGGTGAATGCTGGGAGCACAGCATTCACCGCATCCAGGAAATACATGCTTGTGGGCTTCAAATGCCCACAATGAAGATGGAAACCGCCTTCAGTGAATTTTATAAGTTATTCTTTACAACGAAATCGGACACAGGCGGACTTATTACACAGAACATGTGAGTAGATAATCATGAGAAGAAAAGTTTGTGAATGAACTCCAAAAAAAAAAATGATAGACAGGTGGACCCCTGTTTTAAGTTGGTGAAGTAAAATTATAAAAATATATACATAAAACTATTTTTCAGACATAAAAAACGGATAATTGGCATGTGCGTATGTATTCACCCCCTTTGTTATGAAGCCCATAAAAAGCTCTGGTGCAACCAATTACCTTCAGAATTTACATAATTAGTGAAATGATGTCCACCTGTGTGCAATCTAAGTGTCACATGATCTGTCATTACATATACACACCTTTTTGAAAGGCCCCAGAGGCTGAAACACCTAAGAAAGAGGCACCACTAACCAAACACTGCCATGAAGACCAAGGAACTCTCCAAACAAGTAAGGGACAATGTTGTTGAGAAGTACAAGTCAGGGTTAGGTTATAAAAAAATATCCAAATCGTTGATGATCCCTAGGAGCACCATCAAATCTATCATAACCAAATGGAAAGAACATGACACAACAGCAAACCTGCCAAGAGAAGGCCGCACACCAAAACTCATGGACCGGACAAGGAGGGCATGAATCAGAGAGGCAGCACAGAGACTTAAGGTAACCCTGGAGGAGCTGCAGAGTTCCACAGCAGAGACTGGAGTATCTGTACATAGGACAACAATAAACCGTACGCTCCATAGAGTTGGGCTTTATGGCAGAGTGGCCAGAAGAAAGCCATTAATTTCAGCAAGAAACAAAATGGCACTTTTGAGTTTGCGAAAAGGCATGTGGGAGACTCCCGAAATGTATGGAGCAAGGTGCTCTGGTTTGATGAGACTAAAATTGAACTTTTTGTCCATCAAAGAAAACGCTATGTCTGGCGCAAACCCAGCACATCACATCACCCAAAGAACACCATCCCCACAGTGAAACATGGTGGTGGCAGCATCATGCTGTGGGGATGTTTTTCAGCAGTCGGGACTGGGAAACTGGTCAGAGTTGAGGGAAAGATGGATGGTGCTAAATACAGGGATATTCTTGAGCAAAACCTGTACCACTCTGATGTGTGATTTGGGGCTAGGACGGAGGTTCACCTTCCAGCAGGATAATGACCCCAAACACACTGCTAAAGCAACACTTGAGTGGTTTAAGGGGAAACATGTAAATGTGTTGGAATGGCCTAGTCAAAGACCAGACCTCAATCCAATAGAAAATCTGTGGTCAGACTTAAAGATTGCTGTTCACAAGCGCAAACCATCCAACTTGAAGGAGTTGGAGCAGTTTTGCGAGGAGGAATGGGCAAAAATCCCAGTGGTAAGATGTGGCAAGCTCATAGAAACTTATCCAAAGCGACTTGGAGCTGTGATGGCCGCAAAAGGTGGCTCTACAAAGTATTGGCTTTAGGGGGGTGAATAGTTATGGACATTGACTTTTTCTTTTATTTTGTCCTCTTTGTTTGCTTCACAATAAAAAAATAAAAAAAATTCTTCAAAGTTGTGGGCATGTTCTGTAAATTAAATGATGCAAATCCTCTAACAATCCATGTTAATTCCAGGTTGTGAGGCAACAAAACACGAAAAATGCCAAGGGGGGTGAATACTTTTGCAAGGCACTGTATTTTTTCTTGTAAATGATTTGCATCTCAATTTAAACCATCTTGTGTATTAGGCAAGACCAGTATCTCCCTGCAGATCACAATGCAGTTAGGCAGTGCAGTCTGGTCCAGATAGCTTGTGACTGGACAATAAATGAGCAGCAGCAGACTGATGAGGTCACTCCCCTACTATCCTCTCTGGAAGGCATGTTTTGTGCAAACCAGTAGAGTCCTGATTGGCTTGAAGTTCTTATCCTCCCTCTGTGCTGTGCAAAAAACACTTTCACCTGCTGACCTGGACAGCGACAATCTCCCATTCTAAGCCCCGGTTTATCCGCATCAGGAGTCCGGGGCTTAGAAATCCTCTGAGCTTAATGTCCAAAACGTAACTCATCAGGAGGAACGTTTCGGAGCATTCTAATTGGTCAGCGCCATCACATGGGCGGCGCAAACCAATCAGCAGCCGTATAGCCTGTCCTGTCAGCTATGGAGAAAATGCGTGGCTGCCGAGGCAACTTCTAAGCCCCGGACTCCTGACACGGACATACCGGGGCTTAGAATGGGAGATTGCCGCGGTCCAGGTCAGTGGGACTGGGGGGGGGGGTGCGAGGAGGGGGTCCTGTGTAAGTTCACCTTACATATTTTTCTGTTAAGGTAAACTTACACTTTAAGGCTTCATGTACACTGGATGTTTCAAAACCTCTTCTTCTGTTGCAACTTGGCAGCTATTAACCGACATTAAAAAACGTCAGTTTTGCCACATTGACATGCGGCGGACTCCCTCTCCTTCTCCTTCTCCCTCTCCTCCTCCTTCTCCTCCTTCTCCCTCTCCTTCTCCCTCTTGCTCTCCTTCTCCCTCTCCCTCTCCCTCTCCTTCTCCTTCTCCATCTCCTCCTTCTCCCTCTTCTTCTCTCTATCCCTCCCTCTCCTTCTCCCTCTCTCTCCTACTCTTTCTCCTTCTCCCTCTTCTTCTCCCTCTTCCCCTCCTTCTCCCTCTAACCCTCCCTCTCCTTCTCCCTCTATCCCTCCCTCTCCTTCTCCTTCTCCCTCTTCTTCTCCCTCTCCCTCTCCCTTTCCTTCTCCCTTTATCCCTCCCTCTCCTTCTCCCTCCTTCTCCTTCTCCCTCTATCCCTCCCCCTCCTTCTCCCTCTTCTTCTCCCTCTCCCTCTCCTTCTCCTTCTCTCTTTATCCCTCCCTCTCCTTCTCCCTCCTTCTCCTTTTCCCTCTCCTTCTCCCTTTATCCCTCCTTCTCCTTCTCACTCTCCTTCTCCCTTCTTCTCCTTCTCCCTCTCCTTCTCCTTCTATCCCTCCTCTCCTTATCCTTCTCCCTCTCCTCCCTCTCCCTCTTTCTCTCCTTCTACTTCTCCCTCTCCATATCCATCTCCTTCTCCTTCTCCCTCTCCCTCTCCCACTCCTTCTACCTCTCCCACTCCTTCTCCCACTCCTTCTCCCTCTCCTCCTCTATCTTCTTCTCCCTCTCCCTCTTCTTCTCTTTCTCTTTCTCCCTCTTCCTCTCCCTCTCCTTCTCCCTCTCCCTCTCCTTCTCCTCCTCCTTCTCCCTCTCCTTTTCCTTTTCCTTCTCCCTCTCCCTCTCCTTCTCCCTCTCCTTCTCCCTCCCCTTCTCCTTGCAGCCCACATCATTCTTTGGATCTGGAAAGACTGTTTATTACCATTACAAATGATTCCCCATTAAAAATGCCTATGAACGAAAACACTTATAAACGCGAGTTACCACGTTTAGAGGCATTTATACGCTGTTACAAGCTTTTGGCGTTTCAAATGCCTCTGAACATCTGTTCTGAACACACTTTTTTGCTTTAAAAAAAAAATGCTTCTAAACTGCCTAGAAAGGACTATACACAACTCTGTGCACATGTACTGATAAGATAACATAGTGGAGAGCACAGGGGCTGCTGAAAAAAAAACAGTCAACTGCTCCTAAACGTTTGTTTACCAGCAAAAAATTGGTAGTTTCCTTTTGGTTTGCAAGTTGATTTTTTAACAATATTTGCTTGTCCCCACTTTGCATCATTTGATGCTGTCCTTCTTGCTCTAACACTTCTTACAGGAATCCTCATCACCTCCAAATCTTAAAGCTCCTTGGTCTTTCAGTCTGGCCCCAGAACAGCTTCCCAAATGCTGGTGCACATCCAATGCCAGCTCATATGAAAACCAACCCATGTACTTCTTAGAACTGAACCTTGCCAGGTGTCCAATTATATCATTCAGCTGCACTTCAGTATGGTTCATCTTTCACTCATTGCTGTCGTATCATAATTTGCAGCCAGTGATATATTTTTGCATAAATGTAAAATGCTACTATCTGCAGAGGGCCAAGAATAACAATCATTTGTTATAAGCCATCTGGCTGGCTTTCCTCTCTAGAGTCCTGTGAGTGAGGTTGGGACACTGATAGGCAGCCAGTGATATGTTAGCGGAGAGCAGTACCGGGCACGTACTCGCACATGTAGACAGCACTGCGGTGCCAATAACCCATTTGTATCAATGCCAATCCAAAGACCAACATTTCCTCATACTAATTTCATAGGAATTTTAATAGCATAGTTCAAGGCCAACATCAGCCCATGTTTATGTATTTATTTATTTGGGATAGAGTGGGAAAGGGTTAGGACCTCTTTCAGTTTTTTACTGCTGCTTCCTTAAAAGGGAGATTTTCCTTCATTTTGTGCCCGGAGAAGGGTACAATAAAGTGGGAAAGAATTAGAACTTCTGGTAGGTTTTAACTGCCATCTGTGTACCTGTCTCAATGACACCTATGCCCAGTGCCAGTTTTCTATCTTTGCAAGGACTTTACTGGTCCCTTTACTGGTCCTAACCTGGCTTACAATAGCATTACAATGTGTGAATAAACTTCACATTATTTCCACCGATGCTAGGAAAAAAAATGTAGTTAATACTTGCGCAGAAAAAGATACTTTTTAAAAAAATTGCCACCCATAGGCGTAAGCCTACTCTGCCTAATGGTAAATTCAGATCTGCGTGCCTTAAAGCAGTGGTCTCCCAACTGTAGCCGGGGGCTAGATGTGGCCCTTTGCTTGCTTTTATCTGGCCCTTGAGGCACTATTTCACGCACTGACACCAACGAAGGGGCATAATTCCTCCCAAAGACACCAATTATGGAGCACAATCTCCCCCAATGACACCAACGGTAGGACACCTTTCCTCTCAATGACACCAAAGATGAGGCACATATACACCTAATGACACCAACAATGCAGCACAATTCTACCTGATGGAACCAACGAAGGGGCACAAGTCCTCCCATTGAAGCCAATAAGGAGGCAAAATTGCTTCCAATGACACCAATGATGGTTCACCTTTCCTTTCAATGACAGCAATGATGGTTCACCTTTCCTTCCAATGACACAAAGGATGGACCAACTTTCCTCCCAATGACACCAATGATGGGGCACTATTTCTCCCACTGACACCAAAGATAGGGCATGTTTAACTCCCGCTAGCCACAGTCTGCCCCCCCCCCCCAAGAAGTCTGGGAGACAGTAAACAGGCACTTTGTTTAGAAAATTTGCCCCTGCCTTAAAGACTAAGGGAAAGCAAATGATAATCACGAGGAATACATATGCATTAAGTCTTTCAACTTCCATTGTTTAATTCTGTTTAGCCAGTTTTTAAATCCAGATTCCCCTACCAGTCGACATCCAAAACCTTGACCGCATGACAATGACAAGTCACAGCCCACTGATTTCAATGGCACCCATTGAAATTGGTGCGACTTAAAGTTGGTGCCTGCACTACTTTGATGTGGCTTTGATCCAGAGATTGTAAAGTCGGATCAACTTTGCACTCAAAGTCACATCAAAGTAACACTTTGTAGTCGCATTAGTGGGAACGGAGCCTTATATTTGTGCTCCTTCCTCTTCCAGTCTGAATGCTGATATCAGAGAGACTACAGGAGGCTAGTACATTGTACATGGAGAGATTGAGTTACTAATTTAAAGTACCTAGGCACCATAGTGGCTTAGTGTTAGGACTTCTGCCTTGCAGTAGTGGGTCCCTCCCTGGTTCATATATGCATGAAGCTTGTATGTTCTCCCCCTGCTTGCGTAGGTTTCCTCCCACACTCCAGAGGCATGCTGGTAGGTAATTGGCTCCTTCCCAAACTGGTCCTAGTATGTGTGTGCATGTAGGTGTGCATGTGAGGTTGTTATGCCCCGTACACACGGTCGGACATTGATCGGACATTCCAACAACAAAATCCATGGATTTTTTCTGACGGATGTTGGCTCAAACTTGTCTTGCATATACACGGTCGCATAAAGTTGACGGAAAATCTGATCGTTCTGAACGCGGTGACGTAAAACACGTACGTCAAGACTATAAACGGGGCAGTAGCCAATAGCTTTCGTCTCTTAATGTATTCTGAGCATGCATGGCACTTTGTGCGTCGGATTTGTGTACACACGATTGGAATTTAACCGATCAGATTTTGTTGTCGGAAAATTTTATAGCCTGCTCTCAAACTTTCTGTCGGAAATTCCGATGGAAAAAGGCCGATGGAGCCCACACACAATCGGAATTTATGACAACACAATCCAATCGCACTTTTTCTGTCGGAAAATCCTACCGTGTGTACGGGGCATTAGACTGTAAGCTCCTTGGAGGCAGGGACTGATGTGAATGTACAATATATAAAGTACAGGCTAAACTATCTGTACTATACAGTATAAATACCTGTAATAAATAAAGTACATTTAATTATTTTTCACTTCTCACTTGGAGGTTGTTGCATGGCTGCAAGGTTCTTGTGCAGCATCCTGTGACAGGGACCTTTTATGCTGCTAAACCAGTGATAACATGCTTGTGTATCATCTCTAAAGAACTAAAAAAAAAAGGGAAAGTGGGTGTCCAATCAAAAGATCTGGCGTGGGTGATGGGAAGCCTGGCCAGACCTGAGTATACATAACGATTCTCTGTTTTCACTAGCAAACTCGAACAGTCCCTCTTTGGTCCCTGGCCATCCATATAATTTGACTTATATCTTTATCTACAAATATTTTTCCTCTATCCTTGGTTGCACAATTCCAGCAAAGTTAAAGTATTACAAAGTCAAAACTCATCTAAAAGTTAATGGCCTGCTGTGAGCTGAGCTATTTTCGTTTCTCTCGGAGCTCTTTGGGAAAAAAAAAAATTGTACATAAAAATGGATATCAAATATCAACCTAATTGGTCTTAAGTGAGCACAAGAACAATGAGAGAAAAGGTGAAAACACAAGTTCATGCACAAAATCCCTTTCTGTCTGAATGACAAAATGTTGTTTTAGTATCAAGTTCATCTCTTATAGCCAGGAAAGGGGCACGAGAGGTATTGTTTTATGGGAAGAGTCCGGTGTGCAGAAGTAAAACAGATATACAGGCGTGTATGTGATACTTTCTTTTTCCCTTTATGATGAGATAGGGAGCAAAGAAGGTTCTGTTCAATAGAAATCTAAATCAACCTAGTATCTATAACTTTTAATAAAGACGATTGGATAAGGAAGGGTCAGCCCCCAATATATCAATAACACCAAAGTGTGGCTCAATAGGTAAGTGTGATGGAAAAGCAATGTTTGGCAGCAACCTTGCAGGGACCACTCTGCTTCCCCTTAAAGGGTCCAATTAAAAGTCAGATTCTGGTTGTAGGTTGCATCATACATTTCTGCTCCATGGATATCTTGAGGGAGCATTTCTAACACATTCTTATCAAAATTTCCAACTCCCAACACAGCTTCTGGCAATAGATTACTTGTTTTATTCAGGATTAGTTGTCAGGTGCCTTTCAATCTGAAATATGTCTTTTAGCCCTGATTTAGAAAATATCACTTTCTTACTTGTCCCAGGTAGAACTTCATAAACTGCTTTGTACTGCATGTAAGGCATGTCTAGTATGGTAACAGCAGTCTTTGTCAACCAGAGTCAAAGATCTTCCTTGGATACATATGGCTGTATAAGCCTTCAAACACCAAAGTAAGCTATATTCCAAATGTCTTCCAACAATATCAATGCATAGGGGCATGTAGCTTGTGAAAAGCCCTCTGAAGAAACTGGTCACCAGAAATATATCAACAGCTTTTAGATAGATAAAAGTATCTGCGTGTCCTGCCGCAGAGCACCGACAGGTAAGGTATCACCTGTTGTGTCCCTATGCATTGATACACTGTTGGAAGACATTTGGTATATAGCTTTCTCTGGTATTTGAATGCTTATACAGCCATATATATCAAAGGAAGATCTTTGACTCTACACCATAAAGTACTCCCTAAAGAGGCCGTTTGGGCTTGTCCTGGCCTATATGCCATCTGTGTTGTTTATGAAGGAGCTTTAACCCCTGTGTCCACCCCACAGACCTTTTGATGTCCCGCCATGCGTTGCTCAGAATATGATACCTAATGAACCGGTCTTGAGGAAGCTATGCAATTAGCGAGATGCGTTGACCCTTTGATGATCGAACAACAAATACAAATCCAACTTATTACTTTGCAAAATAAGTATATTTATAGAAGGTGTTAGTTGATTATCTGTATCATATTCTGGCATTTCTATGATGCTTTTATATTTTTGTGCACTTTAAAATGTTTGAATTTTAATATGTTGTAAATAAAATTTATATTTTTTATGAAATTTGTTTCTGTCTTATGCAATGCCAATAAAGTCCATTATAAGCAGGATGAGTCCCTGCAACCTTCTACTAGAGATTTGGATGTGGCATGGGTACAGGTATTTCCTATAAACTGGGTGGCACAGTGGTGTAGTGGGTAGCACTCTCACCTAGCAGTAAAGAGGGTCACTGGTTCGAATCCCAACCACGACACTACCTGCCTGGAGCTTGCATGTTCTCCCTGTGCCTGCATGGGTTTCCTCCGGGTACTCCAGTTTCCTCCCACACTCTAAAGACATGCTGGCAGGTTAATTGGCTTCTGTCTAATATGGCCCTAGTATATGAATGTGAGTTAGGGACCTTAGATTGTAAGCTCCTTGAGGGTAGGGACCGATGTGAATGTATATGTAAAGCGCTGCATAAATTGTCAGCGATATATAAGTACCATAAATAATAATAATAATAAACTAGACCTATATGTAGTTGTTAATCATTGAAACTAAAATAGGATTATTCCTGTGATTTTTTATTTAGAAATAGAAGAAGCTATTTGGTTGCTATAGGTGACACAGATATTTTTTCAATCCATCTTAAAGAACCCAAACCCACTCCAGACTTTCCACCTTTTATCCCACACGGACATCTGTGGTGCTGGCTACCGCAGCCCGTCTGCACTCTCAGTCGAAGGTAAAAAATATAAGCCTCACTCCAAAGCTTAGCTATTCTTTCTGTGTTTAATTTATCAAAAAAAGACTGCATACTTTGATGTCTCCACCCGAAACCAACCTTTCTTGATGCGTTTCACCACAGCTGGCTTGCTCACAAGGATAGGGGACTTCCCCTATCCTTGTGAGCATGGCAGCAGTGGTAAAACATGTCAAGGGAGGTTATTTTTCGGTGGAGACATCAATGTTTGCAGTCTTTTTTTGACAAATTAAATACAGAAGAGCTAAGCTTTGGATTGAGGCTTACATTTTTTTGTTTTACCTTAAACCTATGGTGAAGTGGCCCAGGCAGGCCCCGTCCTCCTCTCCACCTGGCTGTAACTACTCCTCTCCTCTGTGCACCTGGTTCCGTTCTCCCCTCCACGTGGCTGCAACCCCCCCTCTTCTCTGTGGACCTGGATCCATTCTCCCCTCCACCTGGCTGCAACTTCCCCACTCCTCTGTGCACCTGGATCCGTTCTCCCCTCCACCTGGCTGCAACTTCCCCACTCCTCTGTGCACCTGGATCCATTCTCCGCTCCACCTGGCTGCAACTTCTCCTCTCCTCTGTGCACCTGGATCTGCAAGCAGGCTGGTTTCATACTTACCTTCAGCCCTGATCTAGCGTTCTGTCTGTGTGGACCCTGTTCCCTGGGTGTTGGCTCCTCTGTAGTCTGTGCATGTGCGCCATGACTCCCATTCATTCTATGGGTAACTGTACACCTGGTGGCCTCCACCTGCCACGGGAGGCTGCATGCACTCAGGGAGTTGGGGGCAGGGAAGCTGTAGTATAGGACTACACTAAAGGTGAAGTTGTCCTCTAAACATGAAGCTTGATGATTTATGGCTATAATTTCCTGTACTGGACCTTTTTCATTTGCCAAAGCTTAGCATGATTTGAATGGCCTCGGAAAAAGTCTGTGACATTGTTACAGACCATCGTTTACAAATGTCTTTACTTATCTTCTGTTCTTGCTATGTGAATTTCACTTTATGTGGGAAGAATACTATTTTGACTTCTTGATTTCCAAAGAAAAGTGAGCGGTAGATAACTTTATCCCGCAATGATTAAACCATATCCTCTCGGTGGGACAATTTCTTGTTTTGTGTGTGTTTCAAGAAAAAAATGATGGATCAGAAACTCTCCACCACAATGACTTACACTTCTTCTACACCCTGTGGTGTTACAAATCCGCAAATGATACAATCTTTTAGTGTTTTCATGGCTCGGCTCCCCTACATCAGATAAATGAATACAGTCTGGCTAAAACCTGATTAATTTTAAACAAATTACAGAGACAGAGCGTACAGATAAACTTTAATTTATTGTGCATATCTCTAGAGGAGATGTAGCCTGTCCCAAGTCCAAGTCTAAAAAGCCAAGTTTAGTCCACCACATTAATTTCTCATTTATTTTTAAGAAAGCCTTGATCCGGGGTTAGGAAAACATCATTTTGTGCCTGACTTATTCCCACATCGTTGTTATTATTATGTACAGTTTTGTAGATTTTTTTTTTTTCATGTTATGCACATACTAAAATATCTCGGAACTCTCTCGATGTGACTTAAAAAACACGAGAACATAGATTAAATGTTTTACACAGAAAAGCCATTCAGTCATTTTGATAGGCCTATTTCTGCTGTGAAACAAGAGTACGGCCATTTTATCGAGAACTGATGCTTTGCACAAACCATAACATTTATCAGATGCTTTTACGCTTTATTTTATTATATTAAAAGGTAAGACAAAGTCCTGCTTTAAAAAGTAATATGCATTTGGCTCGGGATGCAAGACACAATTGTCATGTTTTATGAGGTGTCCCATCTTTGGTTAATTGTTAGAATTACTTTCTGGAATATTTAACACGTCAATTGCCGTGCTAATACAAGAAGATCACCAAGAAGCTTAGAAATTCCCTGGCTGTACTCACTTTTTCCCTACTATATAATTTAATCTAGGATACCCTTTGTCTTTGTTTCAAGATTTGCACTCAATAACAGTGTAGTAGTTCATTTAAATGCTCCTCCGCTACCTTTTTGTAGCGCTACCCTCGTAGGAACCGCTGGTAAATAGGGATCACCCACCCTGCACAGCCAGGCACACTGAATTTCCACAGCACTCTTGATTCAAGAAACAGTCCAGCAACTTTGTTTTTTTTGTTTATTAGGGGTATTAAACTTGGATGGGTTTAGGGGTATTATGGGATGCCCACTTGACTTTAGAAAACTCTTTAGGGACAGCTTTCCTATGTACAGTCTATTTACACAATCCTCGGCTTCCTCCAGCACATCACTTGCTTGCAGCACAAAAATCACAGACCCAGCTGGCACACTGTTAGATAATCTGACAAAAAGTCATCAGTCAGATAAAGCAAAGGCCTATTAGAGGCAGGGACCGCAGGCCCCTTTGTTGTGTAGCAAAGTCAGTGTCCAGCTTCCATCCCTGTGGCCACCGGTTTCCAGCACCACCATTAGGCACTGCCAGTCCACCTGGCTGCAGCTGTCCCTTTTCTAACCCTCCTGGCTAGTCCTCCCACAGTCCTCCCAGACTGCACACTCACAAGCCCTCTTGGTTGACTTCTCCTGGAGATCTCCTGGCCTTTCTGACTCTCTCCTGCTGTCCTCACACCTGCTCCTATGTATCCAAGACAGGATTCCTCTGTGTGTTGTAGAGGATCCCTTCAGCACCTAAGCCCCAGGCCCAAGGTCACACCTCCTAGACTAGGAGGCTACCCTCAAGGGCCTCCGACAGCGTCCTCAGCACTCCATGTCCAGCTGCCACCCGAACTCCACTGCCCCTGCTGGGCATGACCCAGAGTATTTAAGAGGTCTCACCTCCTGCCAGCCCATTTGGCCAGGGATTGGTTGGGGCCCTTATCAATACTCCAGGCAGCTCCTTCTAACCCCCCTCCCATTCTTCTGGAAACTTCTCAAAAGTTCTAGCAAACAGGGGGAGGTAACAGAGATGCTGCCTGATGAGTCTTCCAGCCTCCCTTAGTCACTCACCCTGACTCAGATTCAGCCCAGCCGGGCTCTCAGCTAGGCTAATTTACCTTCACTGACAAACTATGTACACTCCCATTCTAGCACATTAGAGGGTGCTACATTTTTTGTTACTCAAATGATCCATTTCCGCCTTCCTGCTCTACTCCTATTTTCATCTGCTGCAGACCCACTACATGATTCCACTGCTGCCCCACTCTTCCACTGATTCACTACTGCCCCACTCTTCTACTCATCTACTGCTGCCCCACTGCTTCAATGATCCACTGCTGTTCCACACCTTCAATTATTCGCCACTGCTTCACTTATTCATTTCTGCCCTACGGTTACACTGATCCACTATTCTCTCTCCCACACCTTTACTTCTGTGCCACATGTCCACTGCCATCCCACTGCTCTACTTATTCATTGCTGCCCCGTTGCTTCACTGATCCACTGCTGTCCTAAGCCTTTACTTCTCTTTCAATGGTCCACTGTTGCCCCACTGGTTCACTTATTCATTGATGCATCACTTTATTTATTGGTACTCTTATACCATAATCTCCTTCACCAATCTACTGTTGTCCCATTGATTTACTGCTGCCCCACTTCTCCACTGATGCCCCATTCCTCCACTGAACCACTATTGCCCTACTCCTCCATTGATCCTCTGCTGCCCCATTGCTTCACTGATCCACTGCTGCCCCGCTGCACCCCTTGTTGTTTCAGGTCCAATTAGGACCAGCATAAAAGCCAGATAATTAACACAATTGGAGACTATATCATTTTTTATTTTTTTTGTATGCATTTCCTGCTTTTTGCTTACTGTTGTTTTAGGGTTGCAAATTCAGACAGAAACCATGTCTGCTTGTAGTGTGGTTTTCTCAAATTTGACTGCAAAAGTAGAAATACGCTGTAAGTCCTACTGCTGCATTTATTACTTTGTAAAACAAAATACTTAACTTTCTACCTTTAGTTCAGATGATGAGATGCAGCAATAGCACATAGTAATATTCTCAAGTAATGACAGCTCTGGAATATATAAGAAAAGGGGAGTATTAGATTTGGGTGTTGTGATATGCTTGTAAAACAAAATGGTGTTATTAGGCTTCATTAAATTTATATCTAAATCAATGTTAGCGGAGGATTCTGAATTACTCCCTGACAGCATTTAACACATTAATTCCTAGCCTGCAATAACTTTTTTTTGCAATTAAATTTTATTTGTGAGTCAATGAGTGAAGAAATGGAAGCAATAAATAAAAAGTATCCTGTACCCTGTCGATTAGAGATGTTTGAAGAACATGGCAAATCTCCAGTTTGCAGGTATTCTTAGTCGAGGGAACTTTTGAAAAGCAAAAATAAGAAACTTAAAGTAGAACTGAAGGCAAACCGCTAAATATATAGTTGAAATACATGTACTGTATATATTACAATATGTCTGTGAACTGTTTTGCCTGCCCAAATTATGGTAATTATGTACAGGTACTGCCGTCTCACGCTTTAGCTTTGACTTTTCCTGATGTCCCCTACAGTGCCTGTTCATCGGCAAATAAATGTACTTAAAGTGAACCTGTGGCCAGGCTATGAACACTTAGGTATATACAGTATAGCCATTTTAGCCATTTTCCCTCCCTGGTTTCATGTGACTTGTTAGTGTTACAAGGTCTCAGGTGTGAATGGGGAACAAGTTGGTGTTATCGCTCTCACTCTCTCATATAATAAAATATTTACAGAAATGTGAGGAGTGTACTTACTTTTCTGAGATATTGTACATGCTCACACACACTCACTGACCTCTATAGCTACAAACATTGAGGATCAATTAGCGTATGTATAGCCCAAAGTTTCTCTTTGGAAAGATTAGGGAATGGTTAAAAATGTTGTAAGTTTATTGTTTGCCATTTATGTTCCATTGGGGAGATTAGACAGAAGTTAGACAGAGCCATAACAATTTGATAGGTGACCTAATGCTTAACTGCTCATTCAAAACTAGACAAACGTTTTAGCTATACAAATACTTTTGCTTGTTTTATAGATAAGAATGCTGGAAGACTGCCGAGTCCCTGTTGTAGGAGAGTGGCAGGGTGAGCTTAGCTCCCTTTACAATCACTTGGAGCTGAATTTTGAGGATAATATTCTCCAAAGTACCTGTAGCAACAAATGTCAGTGAGGGCCTGTTTTAATGCTCATTTACGGCTTATTTTGAACTTGTAAACCTGGCCATGGATCACTATATGATCCTCCCTCTCTATCTCTCAGTATCTGAACGTGAGTTTGAATGACTGCATTATAACTTGGGATTGGTCACAAAATTGGATAATTCAAATTTAAGGTTATAAATATTATTTCAACTTGAAATGTAAAAAAAAAAATGTAAAGAAGTAGGTTTAATGAATCCCCATTCCAATGCCCTCTTCTCAGACCCTGGTGCCTCCTGCTATGTGCAGCCTACTCTACGTAGACCCCAATGACAAGGCTGTCCACCTGCAATAACTGGAGGGTGGCATCGGCCCAGCTTACATGTTAATCTTCCCATTTAGGACAAGGCAAAGATTCACTTTAAGAAAAATGTTTTCCAGCTGAAAATACATATTCCATAAATTTCATAAAGAGTTTTTCAGACACATTTTAGAATTGTGTTATGTCTCCACTAATGTTGTAATCCACTTCAAAAGATCCATGTATCTACTGGATGTACATGTGCTTTAATTTTTGCATGGAGAAATGGTGGGAGGCAGCACTGATGCCAGAGTGTCAATACAGCAGATATTTGTCCTCAGTGCAGGTTCAGCCCTTGGGCCACACAGGTCTCTGGTTGTTAAGACACCGTGTAGATGACAGTATCCTGGTAACCAGTGATGCCATAGACGGTAGATGACAGCATCCTAGCTACCAGTGACCGATGGAGGGTTAAATACTGGTACACACTAATGCCCCGTACACACAGTCGGTATTTCCGACGGAAAATGTGTGATAGGACCTTTTTGTCGGAAATTCCGACCGTGTGTAGGCTCCATCACACATTTTCCATCGGATTTTCCAACCCACAAAGTTTGAGAGTAGGATATAAAATTTTCCGACAACAAAATCCGTTGTCGGAAATTCCGATCGTGTGTACACAAATCCGACGGACAAAGGGCCACGCATGCTCAGAATAAATAAAGGGATGAAAGCTATTGGCTACTGCCCCGTTTATAGTCCCGACGTACGTGTTTTACGTCACCGCGTTCAGAATGACCGGATTTTCCGACAACTTTGTGTGACCGTGTGTATGCAAGACAAGTCTGAGCCAACATCTGTCAGAAAAAATCCTAGGATTTTGTTGTCGGAATGTCCAAACAAAGTCCGACCGTGTGTACGGGGCATAAAAGTTGAATACACACTGCTGCACCACTATGAGCACTGCAGCCTGTCTCTATATACCTTAATGGAATTAGTGTTAATACCTCTATTTTCCTTTCTATCTAGTGGTAATTCTTTTTTAATTTCTTTCAGCAACAACACCCTATATTTGAAGTGGCACAACTAGGAACTACATCAATTTGTTGCTTGTCTCGAATTTTTTAACTAAACCGCTGGGCTGCGGCCTCCCCTGGCTAGGGCCTCCAGCTAATCCCAGGTCCCTTAACCTCCCACAGTGCCTGCCAGCTCCCATAGTGCCCCCAACCTTCCATAGTGTCCTTCAGTGCCCCCGGCCCCCTGAGAGCCTTCAGCTTCCAGAGTGCCCCCCCCAACCTCCTACAATGACGCCCAGCCTGCTGCAGAGCCTCCATAGTGCCCCAAACTTCTAATAGTGTTCCTCTCAGCCTCACACAGTGCTCTCCAGCACCCTCCAGAAACCTCATCCCCCTACAGGGCTATCAAGTCAGCTGCAAAGTCCTCCAAACCACTCCACAACCCCCTTGCAAGGAACACCAATCCCCATGTAGAACCTTCTAGCATATCAATATATGATTTGCATTCCCATTCTTTTATTGTATAAGTATAATCTTTATTTTTTTACTGTTGGGCCATGGAAAGTTTTGGAAAAAATGTCCATGTCCTAATCTCAAAAAGGTTGAAAACCACTACTCTAGAGAATGACAACTGTAATCTGATTGGTTGCTATGAATATACACTTTCCTGGAAGTTTTATAAACAGGCCCCACGGTCTAATCTACAATCATGCATTAACAGGGGACACCATAAACCATCAATGAATCAAGCAGGTTTTATGGGTTCCCTTCACTTTAGGGCAGAGGGAAGCGAGAGCAGGGCATGTTGGTTTTAAATTTCAGGATTTATGTCGTTAATCCTCCTGGCTAATTATAATTTATGGGATCTGGGTAAATTAATATGCAGTCGCTATTATAAAGCTTGAGATAGTGTACAACATACATAAACAAGCCTTGTTCTGCGATAATTTATTCCCAGCAATGAAGTATATTAAATAAAGTGAGTACTTGTGTATTTCTCCTCGGCTACACTTTTCATTATTAATCTATAAATTTATAGTTGTCATACAAGCATTTTCTATACTGCTTTTTATTTTTTAATCTGTAGCACACTGAGCATAAATCTTAATGGAATACTGCACTTTTGTGATAACATGATCTTACGCAAGGTAGAAACCAGCTTATTGAAAGAGTCTCTTCATCTCAATATTGTAGGCAAACCTCACATTGTAAAGCTGGCCATTTAAAGCTGAACTCCAGGCAGTTATAACAGACAGTAATTAATGCAGCTCTGTATTCATTAATACATCCGTAAATGTATTATTTTTTAAATATAGGTTAATTTAACCCGTATCAGCTTCTAATGCCCCGTACACACAGTCGGACATTGATCGGACATTCCGACAACAAAATCCATGGATTTTTTCCGATGGATTTTGGCTCAAACTTGTCTTGCACACACACGGTCGCATAAAGTTGCCGGAAAATCTGATCGTACTGAACGCGGTGACGTAAAACACGTACGTCTGGACTATAAACGGGGCAGTAGCCAATAGCTTTCATCTCTTTATTTATTCTGAGCATGCGTGGCACTTTGTGCGTCAGATTTGTGTACACACGATCGGAATTTCCGACAACGGATTTTGTTGTCGGAAAATTTTATAGCCTGCTCTCAAACTTTGTGTGTCGGAAAATCCGATGGAAAATGTGTGATGGAGCCTACACACGGTCGGAATTTCCGACAACAAGGTCCTATCACACATTTTCCATTGGAAAATCCTATCGTGTGTACGGGGCATTACAGTCTTTCTACAGCAGAGCTCAGACTGACAGGCGGGGTTGGGGGGAGCAGTACAAGGGTCCAGTCAGTTGTTTTGCAGTACAAGGAGCATGCTCATAGGAGGAGAAAGCAAAGTGATGGATGGATTGATTTATCAGTCTACTGTTTCTCCTTTCACTGTTCATTTGCTGAGTTGGGGTTTTGGAACAAGAGCTGTAAGTGTTACTGAAATGCATCAGAGAAGAATAAGTTCTCATGCCCTGTCAGACAGGGTTGCATGGCGGGACAGAGCCGTGTAAACCTTATAACTGGATAGACAGAATTACTAATCCTTTTAAGGGTAAAACAGATTGCACGTATGTATTTTTTCTGTGCATTCAGGTATTTGCTTGGAATTTGAATCATACAGTATGTTGTTTTAGTTGAAGTTGAGTTTTAATATGGTTATATTTTGCTTTCCCTGGTTCCTTCCTTTCTCCTTCATCAAGATGCTACTGACATAGAAAAAAAAACACTTTGTGTTTTAATTACATACTGTATCATCACTGGGTCTCTATGCTTTTCTATGCAATGAAGGTGGATCATTGGTGGTGGGAGGGGCCAGCACCCTGCCTAAGTACTCCTCTTGAGTCATCAGCCCTGATGCAAGCAGTAGGCTGTCTATTTGGAGGGGAGAGACACTTGTTTTTCTATTATTTCTATTCCTCCTTTACCCCCACCTTTTATTTTTCTTCCCCTTCCTTCCCTCCTCCTCCTCCTCCTTTACTCCTCCTCTCTTTCTCCTCCTTTCTCTCCTCCTCCCTTTATCCTCCTTTATCTTTCTCCTCCTTTCTGTTTTTCTCCTTTTTTCTCTTTGTCCTTTCTCTCCTCCTCCTTTCTCCTCCTCTCATTCTCCTCCTTACCCTCACCTATTCTTTTTCTTCCCCTTCCCTCCCTCCTCCTCCTTTCTCCTCCTCTCTTTCTCCTCCTTTCACCCTTCCCCTCTTTCTGCTCATTACCCTCACCTATTCTTTTTCTTCTCCTACCCTCCCTCCTCCTCCTTTCTCCTCCTCTCGTTCTCCTCCTTACCCTCACCTATTCTTTTTCTTCCCCTTTCCTCCCTTCTCCTCTTTTCTCCTCCTTTCACTCCTCTCTTTCTCCTCCTTTCTCTCCTCCTCTCTTTCTCCTCCTTTCTCTCCTCCTTCTTTCTCTCCTCTACCTTTCTCCTCCTTTCTCTCCTCCTCCCTTTCTCCTCCTTGCCTATTCTTTTTCTTCTCCTTCCCTCCCTCCTTCTCCTTTCTCCTCCACTTCCTTTCTCCTCCTCTCTTTCTACTCCTTACTCCTCCTTTCACTCCTCCTCCTTTCTCTCCTATTTTCTTTCTCCTCCTTTCGCTCCTCCTCTTTTCTCTCTCCATCTTTTCTCTTTTCCTCCTTTCTCTCCCCCTCTTTTCTCTTCCTCCCTTTCTTCTCCCTACTCTCACCTATTCTTTTTCTTGCTCTTCCCTCCCTCCTCCTTCTTCTTTCTTTCTTCCTTCATACCTCTCTGGTCTAGGAACCATCCCTTCCTATTGCTCACATCACACTCCCCCATTAGAGGACATTTTCTATGATTTCCAGTATAAGTCCTTGTTGACCATTTAATGTGTTGTGCTGTTCAGAGGACCCTGTAACTAGAACCTTTAGGACTGCATTGCAAGAAACCACGAAGGGCCCCCCATACCCACTAATCACAGAGCTCTTTACTCACATCATGGGACCCTTTATTACGGTCCTGCAGCGGGACCCCTTCCTGCCATCTTGGGGTCCCCCCGACTGTAGAGGAAGACCAGGGACAGGTCACAAGTGCAACCTTTGTGACCCTGGTAGTTCTACCACTGGTGTCAGAAGTTTTTTAGTTTTGTTATTTTTTTTATTATTATTTCTTACCATTTTATTTATTTATTTACATTTTTTTTTCTTTCAGTTTTAAACTTTTTTTTTAATTTTTAGGACAGACCTCTGATGTTTCATCTTTGAGACAGAGAAAGGAGATTGAGGACACCCTTATCTTCATCTCTGCAGCCTCAGTAGCACAGAATGAATGAACAGGAATAGTTCTGTACAGAGCTTCCCGTTCATCCCTTTTTTTGTCTTTAGTTTTGGATAGAGCGGAAAGGGATTAGAACACCTGTCAGTGTTTATTGCTGTCTGTGCTCCCATTAAAGAGATTCACCCTCTATATTTGTCCTGTTTACCATTGTCATTGGAAGTGAAAGTAAAAGAAAACCCCAAGTTGTCCTCAGAAGAGAAATAGAGTGTCCCCATCTTCGAATGGGGACCCTAGTCCTGGTGACCTGGAGGGCCCCAAGAGATTTCCTTAATTTGCTTAAGATTTTGGGATACAGATGGCAAAAAATAAAAATAAAAAAGCTGACAGGGGTTATAACCTTCTCTTATTCTAGCCAAAATGAAAAAAAAAGTTGTGTCTTTAGTTCTACTTTAATAATAGTAATATACAAATAATAATGCAATTAAACTTTAATAAAGTAACAATAGTAATGTGCAAAGTGAAAACTAACCCTCAGATTTCAGATTAAGTCAAACCAAAGAAAGGTCAAATCTAGTTAGCTGCCCTGGATTTGTACATATTTTTAATTAATTCATTTTATAAATGTATTATTATTGTTAATATTATTATTGTATAAATGTACAGAGGTTTTTCAAGGCTAGGACTGTTGATTTTATGCTTAGCACATCCATTACAATCTGCTCTCCTTTAGATCTACCAAGAAGTATGTAGTGAAAGAATCTGCCTGATTGGATATACAGTTGTGCCCATAAGTTTACATACCCTGGCAGAATTTATGCTTTCTTGGAAAATTTTCAGAAAATATGAATGATAACACAAAAACATTTCTTTCACTCATGGTTAGTGTTTGGCGGAAGCCATGTATTATCAATCAACTGTGTTTATTCTTTTTAAATCATAATGGCAACAAAAACTGCCCAAATTACCCTGATCAAAAGTTTACATACCCTGGTGATTTTGGCCTGATAACAAGCACACAAGTTGACACAAAGGGGTTTGAATGGCTATTAAAGTTAACCATCCTCACCTGTGATTCGTTTGCTTGTAATTAGTGTGTGTATAAAAGGTCAATGAGTTTCTGGACTCCTGACAGACCCTTGCATCTTTCATCCAGTGCTGCGCTGACGTTTCTGGATTCTGAGTCATGGGGAAAGCAAAAGGATTGTCAAAGGATCTGCGGGAAAAGGTAGTTGAACTGTATAAAACAGGAAAGGGATATAAAAAGATATCGAAGGAATTGAGAATGCCAATGAGCAGTGCTCACACTCTAATCATGAAGTGGAAAATGAGGGGTTCTGTTGAAACCAAACCATGGTCAGGTAGACCAACTAAAATTTCAGCCACAACTGCCAGGAAAATTGTTTGGGATGCAAAGAAAAACCCACAAATAACTTCAGAAGAAATATAGGACTCTCTGAATACATGTGATGTGCCTGTTTCAAGATGCTCAATAAGGAGGCACTTGAAGAAAGATGGGCTGCATGGTCGAGTCGCCAGAAGAAAGCCATTACTACACAAATGCCACAATCTATCCCACTTACAATATGCCAAACAGCACAGAGACAAGCCTCAAACCTTCTGGCACAAAGTCATTTGGAGTGATGAGACCAAAATTTAGCTTTTTGGCCACAACCATAAACGCTACATTTGGAGAGGAGTCAACAAGACCTATGATGAAAGGTATGGAGGTGGATCGCTGATGTTTTGTGGAGCTACAAAGGCACAGGAAATTTGGTCAAAATTGTTGGCAAGATCAATGCAGTATGTTATCAAAAAATACTGGCTTTAGAACCATTTTAAGGGTTTCAAAAAACAATTACATTTAAGACCGTGAATGATAACTGTCACAGTTGCTTGTGCTTTCAACCAAACTATCAAACCATCAAATGGTTGGTGTCATAACTGATCACATGTGCAGCACCACTGCATATCAAACAGAAGCTAAGATGGCAGCTTCCTTGGCTGAAAAGAATAAAAGGGTTCTGTTCCGCTTATATTGAATAGATTAGGTAGGTCTTTATATTCCATTTTGGTAGATCTGAATCTCCCAGATAGTAAGGATAAGTTGCCACAAATTTGTGGCAGTGTTGAATTGTAAGTCTTTTTAACTTGCTGCACATTTTCACTGGCAGGTTGTACACTTGCAGAGCGCTTGAAGCACAAATTCTATTTGACACTTTTCCAGTTAGTAGCAAATTTGCGTGGCAAGTCATTAGCAAGAGCAAAGTTGCAGTGGCGAGTCTACAGCAAGAGCTCTGCAAGTCTACAGCATGAAAATTCAGCCACAGTGACCCCTGTGGTGGGATGACTATCGCACAACATAACTGAACCAGAACTTGCAGAATGTTTGCAAAGAAAGTTGATCTGGAGTCCTGCAATGTGGACTTGCTGCAATTGTGCAACAGACTTGTGACGCCTGGCAGGTCTAGCAATAGCTTAGCAAGTCATTTTCAAACTTGCAGCACAATTGCTTGCTATATGGGCTGATTGTACAGAAGTCATATGGTCAGACCATAACATGTACAGTGTTCCTCAGAGAATGTAGTTGCGGGGCATGACCGCACAATTGTCAGTTAAAGCAACGCAGTGCCGTATCACAAAAAATGGCCTGGTCATGAAGGGGCATAACTCTTCTGTGGTTGACTTAGGATAGAATTATCCAAAATAAAGATAACATTACTTTCAAAATATCTAAATATCATAAAAGATAATCTAAGAAATGCCTCTAGGTACACCATTCCAGCCAACAAGCGTTTCGAAGAACTGCGGAATGTAGAACCCGAAAAACCTGAAAATCCATGTTTAGATTTTTGTGTTTTCACTCGAAACATTTCTGCATGTCAAATGTGTCATTGCATGGAGTTAAAACACAGTCAGGACATAAAATAAACAGAGAAGGAAAAGTTAGCTAAACTGTTTACATTAGTCCTGTATCCGTTCTCCGCATCGAGCCGCCTGGATTGTGTGTTTCAGCTAATCTCCTGCTCATTTTCATGGAAACCAGCGGGAATTCGACCAACTTGTTGACAGAAAATGTATGTCTCCAGCCATCTACTTAGGGCAAACAGCCAGCAAATAATTTAAATTAAAGTGTTTACTGAAGAAACCTCATGTTTTCATTTGGAAGTATGTAAAGAGAGCTAAAAGAAGGCATGCTTATTTCAACACGGGTAAAATAAAGGAACGCTGGTTTTTCGGAGCAGCCCAACATGTCTTGAAAAGAGCGTACTTCAAAGTTGTGTATTTTTGGTGTCTTAAAAATTTAATTGGTAGGCGGGAGGTCCTTGCATACTTTGTGTCGATTTCATGCTGTTGAAGAATTTTAGGGTCACACGTAACTGTTGTTTTTTTTAAAGGACCAGTGTTTGGCTTTCATTTAGGCTTTACCGCTTGGTGAATTGTTTTTCAGGGGCAGTTAAAGTGGTTGTAAACCCTTTTTGTTGACTCTTTATTCTAGCTACCTATAGGTAAGCCTTTATTCTAGCTACCTATAGGTAAGCCTTTATTCTAGGCTTACCTATAGGTAAGCCTAGAATAAAGGCTTACCTATAGGTAGTGGAAATATCTCCGAAACGTGTGCCGTTTAGGAGATATTTCCCTTGTAGTGCGCCAATGTGGTCATCGGTGCATGCGCTGTGAAGATACGGACCACCGTGCCGTTTCTTCCCCCAGCGTGTGCCGTGACTGATGGTTCCCGTCACGCAATTTCAGCCAGTCTCAGAGCCAGGGTCCGTGGTCCCGGAAGGAAGAGGAGCGAAGATGTACGCGGCCTGCTCAGGGGACAGCACAGGCTTCATTTGCAGGTAAGTGTGGTATAATGGGCTAGTATGCGATGCATACTAACCCATTATGCTTTTCATTTGCAGGCCTTGAGGGGCGCAAAAGAGAAAGTAAAACCCATCATAGTTTACTTCCTCTTTAAGCAGCAGTTTGCCGGTGTTTAGGAGGCAATCCTGCCGCCCCCTGAATGCCTGTTTTGAAATGTAGGCTGCTTTCAAATTGCTCAGCTGAAAAAAAAATATATATGCATTTTTGCCCCCTTTGCCTTGCGTTTTCCCCAAATCACTTATGAGATGTGACTTGCTTGCAACTTTGACGCGGCTTAAGATGTTTTTTGCATCAGCATTAGATAAGAAGCATTCCTCAGAAAACTTAAGCCGGGTACACACTACAAGTTATTTCTCAAAAAAACCAATCGGGTTGAACGAAAAAAACCTGTTAGCTCCGGTCGGAGATGCTGTACTAACCATCCAACAATAGTCCAGCGATCTCCCCCGCCGAGCTGTTGTGTTCTGACTTGGGGACGCCCCCCCACCCCCCGCCAGAGCACTCCAAACAGTGCTCTCTGCCCTGCCATTGGCTGAGAGTGCTGATCAGGAGTCGTTTGGCTGCTGGTTTTCCTTGCTCACAGGCCAAATGTCGGCTATTTTATTTTTTTATTTTTTTAATTCTTTATTTAGATAAGGCAAACGGTAACACAAAAACCTCAACATTGGTGTACATAAAGTGGATCCGGTCCACGAGCAAGACCATATACACAGACACCACATTGTATTAAAGGGTTAACAAATATGAAGACGAGACTTCAGGGTCTAGGAAGTCTCTGCATCTCGCACGGCATTTTAGACGGTATACACCATTGTTATAAAAGTTTAGGAAGAGCAGGAGTGACCCAAAGGGTCTGACAGCAGGGAGAGCAATAGGAGAAGAAAAGAAAGAGGAGGGGGGAGGGGGAATGAAAGAAAGAAAAAAAAGGAGGGGCCACCAGCCAGTCACTCCTTCCAGGCCGGGGAGCCTTCACATTAGGCCATTTTTTTTTTGAGCTGGCCGATGTCTTCTGATATTCAGGCTGTGTGTACCCGGCTTTAAAGTGATTGTAAAATCACCTTTTTGAACAACTCGTTCATTTTAAAATATAAATGAATGACAAAACATAGATATACATAGGTATAGATATAAAAAAAAAAATTATAAATACCTTTTTCTTCTTTTTAATAAGTGATCACATTCCCTCTGTTCTCAGCTGTATAAGAGCTGGGAGGAGGAGAAGCAGCAAAACACTGAGCTTCCCAGTGAATGGCTGTGCAGCGGGGGGCGTGTCAGGACAAGTCTAATCATTGGAGGAGAGCAGGCTGAGTTCCCAACCTAAGCTAGAGAACTGACCACAGTGTGTTCTCCTGCTTACTGTGGTCAGTTTTTAATAGGAAAGCAGAGGTACTAACAGGAACGCCAGGGATTTCACACAAAGGAAGCAATACAAAGAGACCAGGATACTTTCCCATACAAGTACATGGTACAGCAGGCACATATCAGGAATATGAAATGCAGGGTTAACAAACGCTTTAAGACCAGTGTTTTGGGCTGCCCTACATGTGACAAATGCCACAAAGTAATTCAAGAACCTTTTTGGTCATGGATCGTTATGTGTTTTTTCAGTGTGCGGTTTGGCGTGTTTGTAGCATGTTTTGTTTCATGCCAAAACATGGATCTGCTAACCATGATTTGAGTGTTAGGCTGCATTCACATCTGTGGGTTTCTGACCATGCGGCAACTTGCACAAAAAAAGCGTGCTTTTATGCGCATTTCTGAAACGCACTGCAAATGCGCATCTTGCTTGTGTCGCAATAATGGCATGCTAACCTCAATTTGGGTGTCATTAACAATTAGGCTGCATTTACATCTACCCGTTCCTGAATGTGTGGCAGCCCACGCAGAAAACGTGCACTTTGACACGCGTTTTGGAAGCGCACTGCAAACCTGCATCGTGCTTACGTCGCCATAATGGGGAAGTGAAAAACGGGCACAAAACTTGAGTGGGAACGTACAATGGTTTAAAAAAAGAATTATCAAAGTCACACATGAATTGCTTCTTATCTAAATGACTGTGGGGCAGAAATCGCACTTGAGTCGCACCAAAGTCATGCAGGAACCTTTTCCAAAATCGCATTGTGCTGAGTCACATTGATTAGGACTGGTATCATTGAAAACAATGTGACTTCCCTTGTCATGCGATTCAGAAGTTGCCTACTTCCCACGGGTGCGTTGCCTTTTTGATGTGTCTTTGGTGCAGTTTCCATCTATTTCAATTTTTTGTGCATTTTTTTAACTAAACAAACATGTACCAAAAATGCAGCAAGCAGGATTTTAAAGATATAACTGAAACGGACCAGTGTGAAGAGGTCCATAGGATTTAAAGGGATGCACTTGTGTTCCACTTTTCTTTAACTGAACAAAAACTGATCAGCGTGAAAGCAGCCTTGAATTTTAAAAGTGCCGCAACCTCATGCCATGGATTTGGAACACTGTTGCAACATAGCCATTGACTTCATTAGCAAGCGGCACTACCTGCCAAGTTTTACATTTGCCAAACTATAAAGCTGTGGCAACGTGAAAGGATCTGAGCGGCCATCCAATAAATTTGTAGGTAGATGGTCAGTGGGTAGTAAAAACACATTGTCTTTTTTTTAACCACCCCTTTGCCACCTGAGTAGGCCTAGTAGACCTGTGTCTATAGGCAACAGAGACAAAAGGGACCATTTTGTCTGTACAGTTACTGGTAGCATTTTCTCACCCCTATCATCTTTAGAAATGTGGTCATCTTATTTAAAGTGTATCTAAGAACCCAAGAACACAATGTTGTTCCATTGCAGCTTACCAGTTCTTAGTTGTGGTGGCTACAATGGTTTTCTTTTTTAAGGCTGGTGATCATGCTAGTAACACACGTCCTATTGAGGGTAGATGGAAGGCACCAGAGTCTAGACCCAAGTTTTTTTTTGAGGTAATGGAAACTATTTAGTTGGGCCTAAATCATCCTTGGTTCGACATCTTTCCACCAAGCAAGGGTCTTCTCAATCATGGGGGTCATCAGTCTTGAGTAGTCTATGCATAGAAGGAGCACCAATCACACATGATGAAAGTCTAAATTCTTATTTTATTGATCCACAAATGGGAAAAGTACAAAATAAGCAGCCAACACATTCCGGGGGACACAAAATTCCTCAGCAGGGCTTTATCATCTATCACTGTATCTACTGGAAACCTGGGTATATCAAGAGCGAGGGAGCTCTCTATTACACAAGTGACAGCATTGCACAGCATTGCGGCATCAAGCCTTGGACTCTCATCACGTGCGTTTGACACTCCTTCTGGTTGAAATATACATAGTACCACAATGAGTGTCCTGGGGCAACAATACTCACTCTTTGTTGTCTTTTTAAGGAGGTATTGCCTACTTCCTACATTCATGGGGGTAGGGGAAGAGAGAAGGTGTTCTGTAGGCCTTGAAAATCTAACACTCATGTAATTGTTAATTTCCTGCCAAAATCACAGCGCTGATACCTCAGGACTCATAAATTGCTACAGCAGACAACACTTCAGTAAGTACACCTAATTCAGATTTCCCTCCTGTGTTTAGTTGTCAGGGCAGCATGTGGAGACAGGGTATCTTTAATTCGTATGCCCCGTACACACGATAGGATTTTCCGACGAAAAATGTTCTATGGGAGCTTGTTGTAGGCTCCATTGGACATTTTCCATCGGAATTTCCGTCACACAAAATTTGAAGGCTGCTTCTCAAATTTTCAGACAACAAAATCCGTTGTCGTAAATTCCAATCCTGTGTACACAATTCCGACGCACATCCACACATGCTCAGAATCAAGCAGAAGAGCCTCACTGGCTATTGAACTTAATTTTTCTCGGCTCGTCGTACGTGTTGTACGTCACCGCGTTCTTGAAGTTCGGAATTTCCAACAAGATTTGTGTGACCGTGTGTATGCAAGACAAGTTTCAACCAACATCCATCGGAAAAAAAATTGAAGTGCTAAGTTGGGCTTATGACATTCACTTTTCCACTCTTTATAACAACATCATCGATATGTCAAACAAACTATATTACTGTGTAAAAAAACTAAGCCCTTAAGTCCACCAAGGTAGGGTCAACAGTAAATATCAGCTACTGAAAAAGCTCCTTTAATAATGTAAACATCCCCATGATTTAATTGGCTGGACCTCGAATTGCTTTGCAAGTCTGATTAAAATAAGTGATAGCTATGATCTTTCGGAATATAACGCTAGCTTACAATGAGCTTTAGTCGAAATATAACCCATGAATGCCAAGAAGATTACAACACTCAAGTGTAACTCTTCACAAAAGTCTGTTTTCTATTTAGCGGAAAAAAATCATCTCACCTCTTAGCTTAAAGGTAGGTTTTTAGTTTTATATCTCCCTCGGTGTCCTCTGTGTGCTTATTCTGTATTTTGCTGCTGGTTTTGCTAATATTATACATCAATCCATGAAGTTTTCTTGTGCTATTTTTGGAGAGCAGGTGCATGGCTTCAGCTTTATCCACAGTTGAATTCTGAAGTGTCCTCATTTTTTTGTTGTATGTGTCACAAAGTAAGACATTGTGGATCTCTCTTACCACAGGCAGATTGGGTCACTCACATATTGGGGGTTATTTTCTTAAATTGTGGCAACCTTAATTTCTACCAGCATGAGGCCTGTCTTGTGATGATGTATAATTCACATAAATGATGTAACTTACTGCTCAGTTTATTAAATTTGAAAAGTTTCATAGTTGTAACACTGGTTGGAAGGTGTCCAGAATAATACATTACTTTAAGCTAAGATAAGACCAATGGTCAGCTGCTTCTATAGCTGGCCATGGGGATAGGGGTACTGTAACCTTATAGTGGAAGGAAGGAAAATTGCTTGATTCCCCCTATTAACACAGTCAGTGTTGATGGGGGAATGCCTCCTGCTACGCTATTGTGTTCTGCCAGCAGGGAGCGAGTGGAGCATTCCTGGCTGGCAAACTACAATGGCTACTGCCTGCGGCTATAGGTGTTGGCAGTAACCATATGTAGAAAAATCCGACATGCTGGTTGTGCCCAAGTTGTTTGATCAATCAGCTTGGGTAAATCAGCCTGCCCATACATGGTTTGGATCGCAGCCTGTCCCTGCTGAACCGGCTGAGATACCAATTGTCTATGGCTGGCTTATGTAAAGAGTGGGGAAGGGTTTAGATCCTCTGGCAGGTTTTGTTTGCTGTCTGCGCAACTTAATCGCAGCTTGCAAACAACTTCTTTAATGGAAGTCAATGCAAGTGGCTCTGAAATTACCCCTAAGTAGTGCAGGGATCTTTTTCTAAGTCGGAGCGACTTGAGTCACTCCGATTAGAACGGTTCTATTGCACTGAATGGGGCGTGACTTGTCAGGGGACTTGACAGGTCGCCCCAGTGTGAACTGAGCCTTAGTGGAGTTCGGACTTGGTAAGAAAATGTTGGTTAGTTTTTTACAGGCCTGAGCTTCTTTTTAGTGTCTGTGTGCCACTGTTTCCTTCCTGAAGCCGCATACGTCCTGTACAGCTCAGAAAAACTAAGAGTTTATTAGATATGTGGGGGACCAGGTTGCCAAAATAGAGGAGAGAACTCCTTTGAATGCCAAACATATGGGCATCTTGGTGGAAGCCCGAGACTAAAGCGAAGATTCTATTTAAGAACTGTGAAATAGGATTGGATCTATTGATTTTTGTTTATGCCTTTGCAAAAGAGCGAAACAATGCTGGTGATGACAATGAAGGTGCAATTGGAGGAGATGACAATAACAATGAATTCCACGTGTAGCCTTATGCCAGTAATACACGGTACAATTTTCTTTCCTGCAACCCGTGCAAGCAGGAAAGAAATTTGCTCTATTCCCCCATCAACACAGACATTGTTGATGAGGGAATGCCTCTCGCTGAGCCATTGTCTTCTCCCGGTGGGGGCAGTTTATCCCCAAACCCCCATCCCCCCCCTGCCAGGAGAATACAATGGCTTGGCAGGAGAGATTCCCGCATCAACATTCCCGTGGTTGCAGGAAAGAAAATTGCACCATGTATGGCCTGCATAAGCTTATAAGTGCAGTTCATTGTTACTAACCATCCACTACTTATCTCCTCCAATTGCACCTTCAAGACATGGATTATTACTAGCAGCTATACTGGAATATATACTGTACATGTATACAAGTAAAATCCAGCAGGTTGGTTGTACCCAAGTTGATAGATTGTTCAACATGGTACATTTAGTCTTCCCACACATGGTTCAAATCTTTGCCGGTTCCTGCTAAACCAGCTGGGATTTAAACCGTGCCTTAGTCTACTGTAGGTGCCTTGTAAGTTTCTTATGCAGATTTCAATTTGGCCTCATTTATTTATTACAGGTACTTATATAGCGCTCTCAATTTACAGAGCGCTTTTACACATATATATTGTATATTCACATCAGTCCCTGCCCCCAAGGAGCTTACAATCTAAGATCCCTAACTCAAATTCATAAACATGCTAGGGCCAGTTTAGACAGGAACCAATAAACCTACAAGTATGTCTTGTAGTGTGGGAGGAAACTCGAGTTCCCGGAGGAAACCCACACAGGCACAATGAGAATAAGCAAACTCCTTGGAGGTAGCGCTGTGGTTGGGATTCGAACCAACGACCCTAGTGCTGCTAGGCGGAAGTGCTAACCACTTAACAACTGTTCTGCCCATAGTATTTAATTTTCCCCCACGATGAAGGAGATACATCCTATGAAACATGTTGGCTTGCATTTAAATACTTCCAAGGACACAACTGTTTTCCACCATTTATTTTTTCTGTTTTGAGAATTCGTGCTTGTACACATTTGCCCCTTCTTGATTTTTCAGTATGATGGTTTCCAGGAACTGACAGACCTTCTCAGAACTTGGAGATGAAGTTACTGTTTAGACAGATGTCTCTACTCAGGTGTAACTGAAGATCCTCTTGAAATCTAAATGCACTAAGTTATCCATCAACGTTTTTCTCTTACTCCTGTTACAAATCAAAATTCTTGGATTCTCCATCACTTTCTGTACCGGAGACAATACTAACTAGAACCAATAGGATGAGGACAAATGTCCAAACTCTTCCACATTCTATCCAAACAAAAAAATGAAAAAAAGTTTTGGCTTTACATATTAAATAAAACTTTACATACAGCATTGCCAGCTTTACTTACAGTTTTAAATTATCAAGAGAGGAAAAAAAAAAAAGGTCACCGAACATCAGAAATGGTTATAATCTCACACAGTAGTTTCTTTTTTTATTCCATTATAAATCCGGATGTGCATACAGCATCTGCAGAATGGGAGTTACAGCTACAAAATTAAAGGTTACGTGAAGAATTATTTTCATTTAAAAAGCAGTTGTCACTCAAGCGCTCAATCCTTTCGGCCAGTGTTACATGCATTCTGTATGTCAGCTTTTGTGCGATCGTTTCTTTGGGACTACACAATACGGACTCACCGTTCCTACAGTACAATCTTGTCACTCATTCTTTGCGTGTAAAATTCACTGACAGCCATCTCCTATTTTTATGGCTGTGGTAAAACTCCCCAGTCAATCGAAGCCTTTAATAGCTTCTAAACTTGCTCTAAACTTTAATAATAAATATTATTGAATGGTGGGATATTAAAGCAATTCATTCTTGGCAAAAAGCAAGGGTGGATTTGATTTGATTCCCTCTTTTCCCCCAGCCCTATGAGCTTACGTGGAGCGAAAATGCTGCTGCTTCTATGCTGTAGATTTTAATATAGTCTCCTGCTCCTCTAGGTCCTATAAAAATGAAACCTAGTAGTATTCATTTTCTCCTAGAGCTGATTATTCCCAGATGTGCTTTATGTGCATGTCTCAGTATATGTGAATGTGGTCACTGCAAGTGACTTTTTGTACGTTCCCCTGTACAGTACAGAATATCTGGACACCAGCCCCTGTTTTCTCTTGTATTAAACACTCTTCAGCAAAGCAATGCTTTTCTTTTCCTAAAAGCTCCAAAATTTAAAGTAACAGGAAAACCTGATGTTTAAAATAAAAATATCACATTTTTTTAAGATAATATCCTTATCCAAAAGGTGCATTTAAAAACAATTGCATTACGATTTATATCAAGGCATCCAATTAATAACCAGAAGGATTTGCCTCCTTAATGACCAGGTCATTTTTATGTTGCGGCATTGCGTCGCTTTAGCTGACAATTGCGCCATCGTGCGACATTGTACCCAAACAAAATTGATGCCCTTTTTTTCCCACAAATAGAGCTTTCTTTTGGTGGTATTGGATCACCTCTGCCATTTTTATTTTTTGCGCTATAAACAAAAAAAAGAAACAATTTTGAAAAAAAAAATTCTTCATCCGTTTAGGCCAATATGTATTCTTCTACATATTTTTGGTAAAAAAATCGCTATAAGCGTATATTGATTGGTTTGCGCAAAGGTTATAGTGTCTACAAAATAGGGGATAGATTTATGGCATTTTTATTTTTAATTTTTTTACTAGTAATGGCGGTGATCAGCTATTTTTAGTGGAACTGTGACATTGCGGTTGACAGATCAGACACTTTTTACATATTTTTGGGACCACTGACATTTATTCAGCGCTATAAAAATGCACTGATTACTGTGTAAATGACACTGGCAGGGAAGGGGTTAACACTAGGGGGCGATCAAGGGGTTAAATGTGTTCCCTGGGAGGTGTTCCTAACTGTGGGTGGATGGGACTGACTGGGGGAGGAGAGAGATCGCTGTTCCTAATCACTAGGAACAGCAGATCTGTGTCTCCTCCCCTGTGAGAACGGGGATCTGACTGTTTACATTGACAGATCCCCGTTCTGGCTCTCTGTGAAGCGTTCGGCTCCGGCGTCACGCCGCGGTTGCGCCCCCTATTGCTCTTAAAGCGGCCAATGTACACCAACAGCGATTCGCCCAGGAGAGCCAACCTGCTGCAGTATAATGACGGCGGCTGGTCTTTAAGCGGTTAGAGGACCACTATTGGTAAAATACTATATTTGTATTATTATTATTATTATTATCATACAGGATTTATATAGCGCCAACAGTTTGTGAAGCGCTTTACAACATGGGGGCAGACAGTACAATTACAATACAACTCACTACAGGAGAAATCAGAGAGCCCTGCTCGTTAGAGCTTACAATCTAGAAGGGAGGGTCAAGTGATATAAAAGGTCATAACTGTGGGGGGTGAGCTGATGGAGAAGATTAAAGTACAGTTGTTAGGTGGGGCAGGATAGGCTTCTCTAAAGAGAAAAGTTTTCAGGGAGCTTCTAAAAGCAAGCAGTGTACGAGATAGACAGAATGGGGTAGAGAGTTCCGTAGGATATGAGAGGCTCGGGAAAAGCCCTTGAGGCGAGTATGGGAGGAGGTGACAAGGGAACTAGAGAGCAGGGGGTCTTGGGAGGAACAAAGGGAACAAGTAGGTTGGTGTTTTGAGACTAACCTAGTGATATAGCTGGGTGCAGAGTTGTGGATGGCTTTGTAAGTTGTTGATGGAATTTTGAATTTAATTTGTTGGGCGAGTGGTAACCAGTGGAGTGATTGACAGAGAAGGGTAGCAGACGCTGCATGGATGGTAAGGTGGATGAACCTAGCAGCAGCATTCATGATGGACTGAAGGGGGGATAAACAATGCAAAGGTAATCCCGTGAGGAGGAAGTTGCAGTAGTCGAGGCGGGAGATGACCAGGGAGTGAACTAGGAGCTTTGTGGTATCATTGGTTAGGAAGGGGCGTATTTTTGAGATGTTGCGGAGGTTGAGGTGGCAAGATTTGGACAGTGTTTGGATGTGGGGCCGAAAGGATAGTTCAGAATCCAGGTTTACACCTAGAACCTTGACATGCGGGGATGGCTGGTAGTATTGCTATTGATCTTAAAAGAGAAATCAGGGGAAGAGGCATGTGGGGAGGAAAAATCATGAGCTCAGTTTTGGAGAGGTTGAGTTTGAGTAAGTGGTAAGTGGTGTGACATCCAGGCTGATATGTCTGTTAGTAAATCAGTGATACCTGAGGAGACTGAAGGAGTGAGCTGAGGGGTGGAGAGATACTGTAGATTTGGGTGTTGTCAGCATAGAGATGGTATTGGAAGCCATGGGAGGCTATTACCTGACCCAGGGAGAAGTTGTAGATGGAGAATAAGAAAGGTCCAAGAACAGAACCTTGAGGGACCCCAACAGAGAAAGGAAAAGGAAAGGAGGAAGTAGAATTGCAAGTAACGCTAAAGGTGTGGTTCGATAAATAGGATGGGAACCAGCGAAGAGTGCAGTCACAGTAGATAACAGTAGGTTATTGTAATGATGATGGTCATTTTGTTAAACATTTTTTTTACTTTGCAGGCATTTATTTATATTTTCCATCACATTTACATGCAGACCAACCTGTCCAGCAAAAGTGACTGTGGCAAATATTAAAGTGGTTGTAAAGGAAATAAATAAAAATAAATAACACACATCTCTATACGTACAGTATCTGCTCTGTCTAGTGGAATTGCAGAGAGTGGCCCTGAACATCCTCTTTCTGGGTCCCCTCCCTGGCACTTCTGGCTTCTTCTCTCTGTCCAGTGCCCCCAAAGGAAAGTCGCTTCCCATGGGGACATTTGTGCTTGGCCATCCCCGAGCCCCGCTGCTGCGTCCATCATAAAATGGACAATATTGCAATACATTTTGTACATCTATGTAAATGCCATTCTAAATGTAAATTTTAAAGTGTTACTAAACCCAGGACCCTTCATTCACTATATCTGGTCTCCCACAGTACATAGAACATGGAAATGTAATTATTTTAGTAAATATAAATTGTTAAATACCTTTTTTTCATTAGCAGTTAGAGCAGTCTTGTGACTTCTATCAGTGTCTAGCCAAGCACTGGTTAAAGCTTCTAGGAGGGGTTTTCTGACTACCCTATGAGACTGCAAGACCCCCGACCCTCTGTGCTGATCACATGCACTATCTAAAGAGAAAAAACTCTCTAGAAATTCACACCAAACTGGGCATGTGCAGCCTGACTCAATAGACTCTGTGTTATCTGGAAATGATCAGGGGACAGTGGAAGGAGGGGAGGATCAGAGAAGACAGGAAACCACCTTTTTACACAGTTCAGAGGATTAACCCCTTAGGTTCCACAGTGAGTATAACAAGCATGCTTTACTGCATATACAGACTGATTTTACTGTTGTAGGCTTAGTAACACTTTAATGTCACAAATTACCCATGCGTTATATGTTACAACCACAAATATAATATTCCAACGTGGATTTCCTATTGATGTAGTAAATCGTGATATGACTTCCATGACATCTCACTATTTACTACAATATGTTTTTTTTTTTTTTTTTTTTAGGCCATTGGTCTATTATGTTATAAAAATGTATATCAGTAAATTTTTTTTTTTTTTTTTAAAGTTGTGTCTCCATTTGGTACCAGTACATTTCGCTCAAGTAGTTTTTTGTGGTGTTTGGATAATACAGATCTCGTACCTGGTTGATCCACATTGTCTTTCACAATTTGCATTCCTAATTTTGCCATTAGCATGTTTTTTTTTGCTTTTGCTTATAGTTAGTGTAACTTCTCTAGGGCTGTCTGTGGATGTGTGTACATGTGTGTGCACACCTTATATTCATGTCTACTTTCATGTCTGTGTTAATAGCACCCAGGTGCTGACACAACTGTTCTACCACACTGCACACCATCCTGGTCCCAGCTGCTCCTCTGTTCATTCTGCTGTTGTTCTCTGAGGCTCCTCTGCCTCTGGGCTCAATTAAAAAACCCGTACACCGCATCTCATCAGATAGTGCTAGAATCTAAGGCTGAGCCAAATAGTCAAGAAAGGAAAATGCTGCTTAAGAATACCCATTCTTCATCCAGGCAAGCAAGTGAACACATGTGAACAAGTGAACTACAAATTCACTCAAATTCTGGAAACTGATTGTTAAACTTACTTACTGGAATTCCAAATCTTATTTTTTTAAAAATGAATATAAAATAATTGGTCTTGAATGCAGTTCTGTTTTAAAGTGGTTCTAAAGCCTCTATGCATGATGGTATAAAACCTTCTGTGTGCAGCAGTCCCCCTAATACTTACCTGAGCCCCCTCTCGATCCAGTGATGTGCATGGGAGCCTCTGCTCTCCGGGGACCCTCCTCATTTGCTGAGACAGCAGCGGGAGCCATTGGCTGCTGTCAGTCACAGCCAGTGAGCCAATGAGGAGAGAGCAGGGGGTGGGTTTGAGCCACATGCCTGTGTGTGAGTAAACCCAGAAGCAACCCTGCTTGGGTGCCCCCATAGCAAGCTGCTTGTTCTGGGGACACTTGGCAGGAGGGAGGGACATGGAGTGCCGATGGGGGACCCGAGAAGAGGATGATCGGGGCTGCTCTGTGCAAAACCACTGCACAGAGCAGGTGAGTATGACATTGTTGTTATAACAAAAACCACACAAAAATTTGCTTTTAATATCACTTTAAGAATCATTCATAACGCCATTTTAGATAAAAATCAGTTTGGCTTTCTTTTGCCAGATATGGCATATTGAGCATGTTTTGCATTCGCAAAACAGCCCATATCTGCTTTTGTATGCTGCAGAGAAGAGATGGTCAACTTAACATGGTAAACATTTGTTGCCTCTGACATCACCAGAGAGCTGCATGTTACAGGAGATGGTCAGATACTGGGAAGATGCTACAGGAGATCATCAAGGACAGTCAACATGTTAGAGGAGATGGTTAGAGAGTGTGGACCCCATGATTAAGCCCTTTGTGGGTGAAACGCACTGGAGAGGAAGGTAGACAGTCGAGAATATTTGTTGTGAATCCTCTACTTATATTATAGCTGGTTTTACAATGGTGACTGCATAAATGTACAGTCCGTTAATTTCTACTTGACAAGCAGAACATCTGGGGATGTGCTTCTGGCCGTGCACCTGATGAGAGCTGGAGATACAGGGAAAAGGGCAAGTTTGGAGCAGCATAGCCATATATAGGCAGTGGACATGTTACAGGACATGGTCAAAGACTCGATTATTGTTGCATAAGATTGCTAGAGATCCTAACATTACATCCCTTTCACAAATCAGTACTCCCACATTTGTCTTCCCTACAGCCCCCTAAAAGTACATATGATATTCCCCACAACAGGACCTTTATAAAAGATGTGCATCATATATGGCCTTCGATTGGAGGCATACACTTCTAATAAAGCGTTTGAAAGGAAACATATTCTTCGCTCTTCAACTTACTACTGATTAAGACGATTCTCATGGTATCACTATCATCCAGGAGTTTTATGGGATAAAATGGATTCTTCACAATGGGTAAGAGGAGACATGCATAAATGTCCAAAGTCAAAATGTGTCACAGGAATAAATTTCTTACTTGAAATACAACTTATGCGTTATTTGTAGAGATATAATGAATTAGTCTATCTCAACAAACAAAGCACAAATTGGGTTCTCAAAGAGTCAGTTGATTAATGTGACTAATTTCAACTTTGTGCCCCTCAGCTCTTGAAAGAAGAACAAGTCTTGGTAATTACCAGATAAGCAAGGCACATTTTGCTTTCATGTTTCCATTTTTTGCTTTCCAAAACTATGGAGGACCAACATAATGAAGTTTTTTTTTTTACTAAAAGATTAAAGACCATTAGTTTAGCGAAATGAAAGTTCACTTTGCAGGATGAGTGATAACAAATAAGGTAAGCAGTGTTCACTTGGAAAACCCAATAATTTGCTAGTATAAATCTTGTTTTTTAATTTACCTTGCAAATGAATGGACATGCATGTTCACATGCTTGCCTCATTTGTATATTCCATTCACCTTGCTAAGAAAAAAGCCTATACTCCTTTTCTTAATCAAACCCACTATATAGTGCTCTACAGAGTGTCTAAAATGATTTGCGATCAGCTTCTGTCCCCATCTAGGAGCTCCTGTTTTAATATCCAAATCACTCTCATACTCACACTGGGGCTAATTTGGAAGTAGGCCAACTACCCAACCACCATGTTTTAGATTGTGGTAAGAAAACAGAGGACCAGTGAAACCAGGAAACCAGAGGTCCTCTGGTTTCCAGTAGGAAACCTATGGATGGGCTGGAAAGCCGTACAAACTCCATGTTTATAGCCTTCATGGTTCAATTCAGACTGAGAACCCAGAGCTTCAAGCAAGCATGGGAAGCACATCTCCACCATGATATGCTAAATACTATAAAGAACAGGAACAAGATTTTTTTTTCAGGACTTTAATTAGGATGATGTCTGCCTCCTGAAGAAATTTCCATGTCCCAGCCCTATAAAAAACAGCTTAATAATTGAGTATAAATGCTTTCAAAAATGTAATGTGTATGTAAACCCAAAATCAATGTTTCAGTATGTTTGGCATCATGCCCCACTGTATACAAATCTCTGCACCCCCCTCATTAGGAAGATTCACATTCCTAAATTGTCCTGTTTACTGTTCTTCCACTAGTTCTGGTGGCCCTGGTGATAATCAGGGATTCCCCCACTTTGGAGAGATTTCCTCTTGCTTCTTGTTATGGCTATGGACAGGATGTGAAGGGAAATCTACTGAAAAATAGATTGTGGGTTTACATTCAGATTAATGATCCACTTGGGATAGGTACTTTACAAATAACCTGAAAATCAGGGAGCAAAAGATATGTTTTGTTCGCGGACTGATGTTGAGTAAATAAAAAATGTTGAACCTGCCTACATTACCTTATTTATTGTAAATTAAGAATCTTCCATTTGAAAAATCACTGTTATGCCCCGTACACACGGTCGGACATTGATCGGACATTCCGACAACAAAATCCTAGGATTTTTTCTGACAGATGTTGGTTGGCTCAAACTTGTCTTGCATACACACGGTCGAACAAAGTTGTCGGAAAATCCAATCATTCTGAACGCAGTGACGTAAAACACATACGTCGGGACTGTAAACGGGGCAGTAGCCAATAGCTTTCATCTCTTAATTTATTCTGAGCATGCGTAGCACTTTGTCTGTCGGATTTGTGTACACAAGTTCGGAAATTCCGACAACGGATTTTGTTGTCTGAAAATTTTATAGCCTGCTCTCAAACTTTGTGTGTCGGAAAATCCGATGGAAAATGTGTGATGGAGCCCACACACGGTCGGAATTTCTGACAACAAGGTCCTATCACACATTTTCCTTCGGAAAATCCGACCGTTTGTACGGGGCATAAGTCTTGTAAAACCAAGGCCATAGGTGTAGCAGGTTTGTATGCTTTCAATCTTGATGAGAGACGATGGTAGAAAAAAATACCTGTCAAAACCTGGGCAGTGGGCACTAGAAAATTAAATTATTAAAATATATACAAATGTTAGAATTGTCAGTAGATCCAGAGGTATAGAGAGATGATGTTATATTGTTACAGTATATGCAAATTTGAACAAAAAATTAATCTTGGCCCAATTCTCTGTGCTTCCAGGCCAGTCTACTGGTCAATGAGCTTGCCCTTCGGTTAAGGCTGAGGAGGTACAAGGGGGTGGGACCAAGTGTACAGATGAAGTCATGAATTGCTTAGAACTTCAGCTGGTTTCACTAATAGTAGCCTCTGCTTCTGTATTTTTTTCATTATATGCTCAAGTTACGTTGTCATGCTAAATTCATAATGTTGCCATCCAATATAGGAGTCTGCAGCCCTTATTGTGTACCTCTGGAAGGATAGTGGGCTTGGCAGCTCTCTTCCATCTAAACTAACGGGCTCTGGAACAACTTCACCTCTTGTATTGTGGTGGCTTTGCCACTTCTGTGCATTTTCTGGATAGAGTAGAGAATTGGTAAAACCCATGTCTGTTATCACTGTGGGTTCATAAGAGTACCTTAAACATGTTGCACTAAACACTGAAATTAACCCATTTCAATGTCTTATTGTCATTTGTCAATGACACACTTGTCTATTTCTGAGACAAACATATGGTTTTGGCAGGTAAAATAAGAAATAGGCTAGGACGCAATTTTCATTAAAGTACAATATATCTGATATCTGCAAAAGCAAATTGCTTAAAAGGGCATGACGAGCTAGTAAAATACCTGGAGATTTATGGCTGGTGTATCTAAAGCAGAATAGGTCTTTATTAATAGTCATATCTTTTTCATTAAAATCAGATCCTTCACATTCTCATTCTGAAGTTATAAAATTTCAAAAGAAGGTTTCCGAATAGAGAAAATTGTGGCGTACAAGAAAAGAGAGCACACAAGGGCCTATAAATCAACTTTTGAGCGATAGTATATTAAATGATAACCTTGTCATATTTAATGTCACCATAGTAGGATGTGTGCAGCTATTGTCCCTTGTTGGAAGCTGGTAAATGGGAATAGGAAGGGGTTCAGGTTTCTCTAAATAAACTTGTATTAAATCGCTCATTCTTTATTGAGTTTGGTAGACAGAATAATTCAAAAGGTCTCAAAGTAGACTTGCAAGAAGTAGCTTGCAAACCATCTCCTGCTATTTGATTCTACTTATGGGCTTTCATTTTTAAATCTGGTGGAGTTTAACACATTACAAATATGGATCATATATATTTGGAACATAAAATAAACAGTGACCTGCCTGGAAATGGAGACAGATGATAGTTATGTCCAAAACAACACTGGATGAATAATATATTCTCAGTGAAGCTGATTATTATTGGTACGCATATGCATGGGTTGAGACAAGAAATAAGGGAGGTTTTACAGCACGATGGGAGTAATATGTAAAATCCAGATGGTTATATAAGGGTGCTGTGAATCAATACATGTTTCTGAAAAGGATTGCGGGATTATCTCTAAAGACTTAAAGGGGCTTGGTGAGCACCTGGTGGGGCATGGGAGGGCATTTCGGGCAAAAGGACTACAAAAGTTCTAGCTGTGCAATGACTAGGCGGAATTTCATTAATGGAAGAAATATGGCAAAAAAGATAATTAAACATTTTTTTGAAATAATAGAAGTCCATTTGGTAGATGTTTGTGTAAAATTTAGCATTGATTTTTACTGGGGACTCCAGGCCAAAGGGAAGAGATTGATCTTGGTTTCGGGCGAGAAAAGTAATATAGGGGTCAGCAGAAGGAACCAATGAACATAACAGGATGCAGGCATTTAAAATTAGCAGACATTTAATTTGTATGTTAATCTCACTAATAAGGGCTGAAGTTAGAGTTCAGGGGGTATTTTAATGACTTATAATTATATAGGATAAGTTTATGTATTATTATTCTCATAAACTTAAAAGATAAGTTTATTTATTTCAGGAATTTATAGGACACCAACGCTTGACATATATACAGTATTGTACATTCACATCAGCCCCTGCCCTCAAGGAGTGTACAATTAAAGGTCCCTAACTGTCATTCATTATTACTAGGGCCAATTTAGACAGCCAGTTAACCTACCAGCATGTTTGTGATGTGGGGGAGAAAACCCACGCAGGCACAAGGAGAACATGCAGACTCCATGCACGCGGTGCCATAGTTGGGATTCGAACGAATGACCCTAGTGATATCAGACAGAAGTGTTAACCACTCAGCCGTTTATTCTGTACAAACATACAAAGCATGGTGTACAGTAGAGGAATGCACAGAAGAAGGTAAATGCCAAAGTAAACAGCAAAAGCACATTCTGTATTGTAATAATTGTCACTAACAAAGGACTAGATAGAATAACCCTAACCCCCCCCCCCCCCCCGATCTTCTGTATGCATCCCATGTAAAGGTTAGATAAAGTTTTAACAGTTATTTGCAAGGGAACTATAATGGTATTGGGTCAACTTTATTTTTTTTTTATCTTCGTAGGTTTTTAAAAAAATGTTTTAATATGGGTGCCATAGAATAGGTGTCACCAGGCATGATATGTTTCCCAAAGAGAGGGAGCAGTACAGAGCAAAGTGAGAGTAGGGATGAGTTCAATCTGTTTCATTAAGCTTTGTGTGTAAGAGCTAAGCAGGTCAAATTAGCATTGTAAACATGAGAAAGGGAGCCATGAACTCCATGTGCTGGATGGAAATAATATATAATCTAAAAGCACTTCATACCGAATATCAACTCACATTATAAAATATGAATCAAAGTGCATTGATACACATCATGATGCATTTACATGCACCATGGCGCATGGGTTTGATTTCACTAGAAAACAAAGGTGTGAATCCAGATTAAGCTTTTGGTTTACTGGTTAGGGTGGTTTAGTTACAAAGTTTAATTTTAACTTGGCTTTGATGCCAAAAACCCTGCTCTGAGAATGATCACTATCAGACCAATAACAATAAAAATGATCCTACCAGAGAAAGGAAATGACCATATCTGGTAATTATTTTTCTATTCCCATTGTCCCTTTGTAATTGTCCAGAAGGTAAAAAAAAAAAATCGGAAGCTAGTGTTTACCTTTTTGCAATGTTTTTCGAAGTTTTGAATAAAGTGAGGAAGGGTTAAAAAGCTGTCAGATTTTTAGTGCTTTTTGAGGCCTTAGGCTTGGTTCACACCTATGCATTTTTTAGTGTGTTTTCAGTTTTGCAGAAACACACTACAGTCCATGTAACATGATTTCCTATGGAAGGGTGGAGTGGAGAAGGTGGCATTATATTTTAGAAACTTTAAGGCCTGATTCACACCTATGCATTTTTAGTGCTTTTTTTCAGATTTGCACTACATAGTGCAAATCTGCAAAAAGCACTAAAAATGCATAGGTGGGAATCAGGCCTTACAGGTACTTGAGGTTGCTCTCTCGCAGATAATTGTAATAAACCTTAATAGGGTGTACCTGATAAAAGACAATCTAAGGTATTAATGTACTAATCATAAGAAGAATGCAATGTATCATCACCTTAGAACAACCATTAACAACCAGGTTTCTGTGGAATCCTAGGGTTTCTTCAGAGGTTGCTAGGAGTTCCTTGAGTTGTGGCTGTTGACCTCCCATTTAATGGTGCCTGAATAGGTCTGGGGCCAATACCACGAGGCAGAGGCATTACTTGCTCCTTTTAGCTTACTGCAAGGGGGCATTCTTCCCATTGAAGAATGTAATAGACATTTATTCTCACTGATCCCCAAAGAAATGGTTTCAGCAGGGTTCACCAAAACCTCAAAATTATGGGTTCCTTAGGGGTAAAAAAGTTGAGAATGGATGCCATAGAAATACAATTGTTAAAGGCAATCTTTCACTAAGGACCACAATGTTAGTTCAGTAATCCAGTATTCATACCAAGTAGACCGATTCACCAGTCCATCTTTATCTAGATTAAAGCTGAACTCCAGAAAAACATGCCGATACTCAAATGGTATATATATATATGAGGACTGTTTTACCTACCAAAGGATTTGTATTTCTGTGCATCTTATACAATTAATAAAAAGTGGAGAACTAACACAGTAAAATATATACTATAATGGTAATCCAAGTAACATCCCATATGTATAAACAAAAATTAAGATTTTTTTTTTTATATAGGGGGCTTTACTTATAACCACCAGGAACCTATAAATATATCAAACTAAACAATTTGTGTAAAAACTGTCTTTTTATTACAATACTTTAAAATAGTAAAATATTTTAAAACCATAACATGGCAGACTTTTAAGTCTTTCTGCGTATGGCCGCCACAAGTAGACCAGTGGATAAGGCTGAGCTCAGTAGATTATACACAAAACTGAGTATGTTACATACATCAGTTTATTGTCCAATGAGCCAAACTGACCACAATCGTATTATCTTTATTCTAAATACCCTAATCCCATCTTAAGTGAGAAAGAATCAAAATCAAGCTGCTGGCCAGAATGCTTTGGAATCTTTGCTTTTGTGGTTAATGAAGAAAACTCTGGCCAGTTATCCTATTTTCCTTAATGGGATGTTTCTCTTTCATAAAGAAAAAGTGTAAAACTCTTTCAGTTGTCTACCTTTCTCACTGGTTGGCTGTTTTACTGCTCTATAATGGATAACTACACCGATCAGCCACAACATTTAATGACCCATCTAATATTGAGTAGGTCCCCCTTTTGCCGCCAAAACAGCCCTGGCCCGTTGCCACATGGATGCCACTAGACCTCAGAAGGTATTCTGTAGCAACCAAGCCCTTACAGTGGGCACCCTGACCAGTCTGTGGCTACGCAGCCCCATACACAACAATCTGCAATGCCCATTTTTTCTGCTTCCAACACATTAACTTCATGGATGGATTTCCAAAGCCATTACAAAAAGATAATCAATGTTATTTTTTAAACTCTTATTGATACTATTCTACAAACAGGAGCCATTTTCCTACTTTTATGTATTTTGGGCACAAATAGCCATCATAAATGAGATAAGCCATAGCCCCTATACACGCAAGTCTCTTATTGAACACATGCATATTGACCTCAATTTGTATCCTTTAATGCAAGAAGATCTATAGCTTCCAAAAAAACCCCCAAAAACAATATTCCAAATACAAATAAAGTGGTGTTATTTATTTATATAACTCTAGTAAATTCTGTAGCACTCTGCAGGCTATATAGATATATTCACAAATGTCCCTGCCACCAACGAGCTTGCATTCTAATGATCTACCAGCCACATACACCCCAGAGACAATTTGACTTTAAGTCAATAAGTCACAAATGTACTCCTAAAACAGTTCAGGCGATGTTTGGAGAACCAACATATGGCAGTCTGTGTAATGAATTGCACAACACCAGGAATGGTGTTGTGCAAAAGAACAATTAAACGATTACTTTTAATCCAGCGCTGGGGGGTGACGGCTACAAACCACTTGAGGCATACCTTAGAAAAGTCATAAAAATGTCTATGCCACAGTTTGTGATAAAAAGATTTATTGTAAAATCAAAGTCAAAGGATTCCAAGAATGGAAAGGGTTAAAATATGGCTGACAGACAATCAATGTTAAATATCATGATTATAAACCTCGATCTCCCCTAAACCTTGGAAGGCTGATTCAGGCATATCAGGGCTGGTGCTGGGGGGGCGACCAAAAGGTGTGTAGGCACCAGATGTTGCATGGGCATCCACCCAATGGAAGGGATGACAGGCCACTGGTTGAACCCGTAAGGGTCAGTGATTTGGAGAGACCCCCAATGGACCGGACATAAGGCTCCAAACCACCAAAAGGTGCAGCTGGTGTAGTCAGGTGGCGTGCTGGATGTCACGTCCCCAAAACAAAGCAATGTCGAACCGACTGACCACAGAGAGGCTTGGGATGGAATGCAGATGCTGTGGTGGAGCAGATTAAAAGCTGTCAGCAGGCTGTAGTCATGTTAATGCGTTTCGGGCATGGCCATTTATCAAATCAATCAAACGTGGGACAAAATTCTCTCTGCTTTATTTTTGGAATGGACATATTATCTCATTTATGTGAGCCTGTGCTTTGCCTATGGAAGAAAAAACAACAGGTTTACTTTAAACCTCTTTGTGACCCCAATACGACTTTATAAGTCAAAATGTAAAATGCCCCTTGTGCTGGAAATGTTAATTAGCTTTGTAGCTGAGAACAAGGAATGTGCAACTGTATGTGTTCCCAGTTCTTAGATCCCCTGTCAATCAGAAAAATTAGTCATAGAGTAATTGTCAAGTTAACCAAGCCATACTAACGCTGCTAATCTTGGTCTTGATCTGCAGTGGCATATACTTTGCCTTCGCTTTGCTCCCCACCACTCCATTTGCCATCAGGAGAAAAAGAGAAGAAGTCGTGTGTAAGCTTCAAGTTGATCCTAGTTATTGCAGGGGCCAGTAATAAAGTATAACTGAAGGCAAAACTATTTTATTTCATTTTGGATAGAGTATGGGAAAGTTATAAATCCTTAAGTTTATTTGTTGCCATCTGTGTCCCATTGGGAAACTTTCCCTTCACTTCCTGTCCCATAGCCAAAATAAGAAGAGGAGGAGAAATCCCTCCAAAGTGAGGGAATTCCTGGATGTCACCAGGGTCACCAGACAAAACTAGTGCCCACTCCATTTCCATTCTGGCGGCAACCCAAAATTTGAGATTTTCTTTCACTTTCACTCTCAATGATAATGATCACCACAACAAATAGAGAGAGTGACACTCCCTAAGGGGGCATAGACAGCAATAAAACACTGACAGGAGTTCTAATCCCTATACACCCAGGGGAGCCCTCTGATGTGGCCTGTGACCCCAAACCAGGGAGGCGCATGCTGCTCTGGGATGGTAGGTTGGCATGCCTAGATCACGATCAATGGGTTGCCGACCCACCATCCCAAAGCATCAGAGTACATGGAGCCAGTGCCGGCAGCAGAGGAAGCAGGTGGCTGCGGAGGGAGCATAAGCTGCATAAGCCGATGCTTCTTCTGTAGCGCCGACTTCTGTCCCAGGTGAAGTGATACCAAGTGCACTTCATCTGGGATCTTTCTAGCAGCCAGGAGAGCGATGCTAGCAGAAACTGAAAGAGGAACAGGTCAGTGTATTAAACATCACTTACTCTTCACTTTTGCAATTAGCATATTAGCACTTATAAAAAAGGGTTATTAGGCTCGGTTCACACCTATGCAGTTTGCTTTTGGTCATTGCGGGCTTCCGCTTCTTCAAAAACCATATAAGCAAGCAAGTATTACATGTGACTTCAATGTATCTGTGTTGCTCGCACTTGCAAAATTGTAATAAAAACAAGAAGTGATGTAGATAGTATGTACGTATGCTGTCGATCTCTGGATATAGATATGTGCCTACCGTCCCATGGGAGATAACACCAGAGGAGTATAACTGTTGAAAAGGTGTATATCCCAACGGTCTTATTAGATGTTTTTCAGAGGTGTTTCAAAGGTATTAGTACCATCTCATTTGTTCATTGTGACCTCACAACAACAAACAATTTGGCTATCCCTGGCAATATGTAGATGGCTGTCGTGAGGTCACAATGAACAAATGAGACGGTACTAATACCTTTGAAACACCTCTGAAAAACATCTAATAAGACCACTGGGATATACACCTTTTTAACGGTTATACTCCTTTGGTGTAAACATGTGACTGCAAAGTTTGCATGATATTATACACCCTTCCAGGGTGTTTTTTACTTGATTTATTTTTATCTATGTATTAAATCAAATTTACCCTTTTAGTATATCTTTGGCATTTCATGGGGTATATACTGATAAGAAAAAGGGCAAAGGACAGCCCTGGGTCAGACTTTAGAGGCACATTGGGCGATATTTAAGTAAAATGTATATTTTATTGATAACAATTCATTTGTGCAAACAGAGCAAAGGAGTAGAGTAAAAAACATGCAACACCCAATAAACATAAATGCATGGCGCAGAAAGAGTATCTCTACCATATAAACAACAGTGAGCCCCTATACGTCAATGCGTTTCTCTGTTTTGCTTTGCCAGGACGCATTCAGGGGTTGTTGGAAGAAACAGGTCTCACAATCTTGTCAGCATAAAAATATCCGTAGATGAAAATCTCCCTGCTGAGCATCAAACATCACCATCCAGACAAATATGTTGCAGTAAAATTATTAAAAGTAATGGGTGAAAAAAGAAGAAGGGAGAGGGGTGGTATGGATACAACCATGTAGGACTGCATTCAATTCATAGTGCCAGTGGTATATGTATTGACCAAGCGTAACCGCATCCTTATAAGCAGTAAAATAACCCACCCTGCAAATGGCAGATATCAGTAAGACTGCAAAAGGTCCATTAGCCCCTCAAAGCAGCCATGGTTGATAATAGGTTTGGTATACCCTCCAAGGAAAACGTTCTTTGAAGCATATGTAAAGTCCCGCACTACTATGTAGAACCCCTTCTTTCTCCAAAATATGTTTATGGGATGATGCCAATGAGAACATTTTGTGCACCAGTGGATCCATCCTCAGCCCACACCCCTCTACTTGGCTCATTTACACTTGCAGCTTGAGGGGACGGTAAAACTCCACGATCCATTGTGGCCCGCAACTGATTAACAAATCACTTAAGTGGCCCTTGCTCTTCAGAAGTTTTAGCTCCCCTGCTTTACACTCTAGCCAAAACTAAAAACAATTAGATTTTAAAGTAAACCTCTCACTTTAGCCTTTATAGGCAAAGCACAGCTTTACTTTAAATTTTATGAACTCCATAAGACATTTACAGGAAGCAGATCACAAGAAAAAGGAGTACAGTGATTGACAAGTGCAGAACTTTCCGTCCTGAACTTCGTGTAAAGCAATTACAAAAATAAATCTTGTTTTATTAAACATCACTTTAAAGCCTGGTAAAATTCCTCCATCAGCTCTGTGTTTTTAACATTGAAGGCTCTCCGGCTACACTCCCAGTGACCTAGCACTTGTATTTACCATTTCAAAGTGACAGCGCTGCCTAGGGCAGTAGTACAAAGCATCCGTCGAGTGTTTGTTTGCTCGGCAGTCTTCATTTTGAACACATTTGGCTCAAGGTTGTCCTTATAGTAGTAGGGTGTCAATGTTCAAGGGTGAACAGCTATTCCTTTTTCTCCGAGCCATCCAAATTCAGTCCTTAATGACTTCCAGGTGCATCGCAGATTTGGCTGAGTTTCTGAACATTCTGGGTGGGTGCCTTGAAAAACATTGGGCGAACTTTGAAGTTATTGCGATTCCATTGGCAAAGAAGAAAGCTGGAAGAAGGACCCTTCTCTCCCGCAAGCTGAGAGCTCGGTATACTTAAAGAGCACCGATTTTCAGCACTGCATATTAATATTGGAAACAAGCAGTAATTCTTAGAAACTTTTAAAGTCTAATGCAAAAGTGGGGAGGGGGGCTTCTGTTGATATCTGCATCCTTATGCCTTTAAAGCTAGATGTACCCAAAAACACCTTAAAATGGTTTTACTTGATTATGTTTTTTTCATACAAGTTTTGGTCAGTTGCTCCTGCAGAGCGAGTGATGTCCTGTATTCATAATGCAGCAAGGCAGCCCTTCGGCAAGGGAATTGGAAGTTAGTGGCAATCACTGTAGTAGTTGTGGCTACTACAGCAATTTCAAGCTTCCACAGGGATGCTACGGGTATGGCACATACATACTTAAATTGGTCCAGGCTGCACAAAAATATTTTTGAAACACTGTCATATGCAAACTTCAGCTTTAAAAAATGAGTGAAGTACATTTTTGTTAAAGCAGAAGTTTAACCCGCTTGTATTTTTCTACCCCTCATCAATATGCTAATACAGTTTTTAATTAAAACCTTTCTGTTTTCATTGTATATCATATTTTAGACCCAGTGATGTCCTCACTAAAGCAGACCATGGGTGAAAGGAAAGAAAATTGCGCGATTTCCCCATCAACACAGTTCGTGTTCATGGGGGAATCACTCCCATAGGGCTATTGTGTTCTGCTTGCAGAGATCCTTCTCTGTTGGCTGAATACAATGATCACTGTTGGCTACTATAGCCACCGGCAATGACTGCATTAAAAAAATCCAACAGGCTGGTTGTACTAAAGTAGATTGATGGATCAACATTTAGTACAACCAGCCTGTCCATAGATGGAAAGACTCATCTATTGCCAACTTTAGTCTCTGTGCTTCTCAATGCAATGCAGGTAGATCTTGGCAGATGAGAGGGGCCAGCAGCGTGCTGTGTATAGCTTCCTGAAAACATCACGTCACCCTGCCTTCTAGCTAGGCAGTATGACAGGGGTGGCTGAATAGAATTACAATATTCTGAGTGGCAAAACAGTTCTATGAGAATAGAAAGGTGTTTGCCTGAAGTTCAGTATAAACCAATGACAGCTATGGCCCCGTCATGTACCTGGTGGAGGAGCCTGAACAGATAAGGACAGCTTCTGTTACACCTCTAACTCATGGACCTTGGTAAAGCTAATAAATGGTGCAAAGGCACCAAGTGGCATAAGTGCCTTTTAGTTTTTACTTGATGCTGGTACAGAAAGAATGGTGTATCTGGACCGGTTAGCTCTGTTTTGCTTCCCCCCCAGGAGATGACCCAGGACAGTACAGGAGACTGGACACAGAAATATCAAACAGGAACACTGCATCAGCGAGTGACAACAACAGAATCAGCATAGACCAATGCAGCAGCTGGGCCATTGGGCAGCTGTTTAGGAAGGAGCATCATCTGATGGACTGAAAGCTGGTGGTAACTGTTGCATAGAAACTCAGGACTGGTACGAAGTAAGGCCAGCCTGGTCAGCAACTGGCGATCAGACCAGAGACAATTGCGTTAGCAGAAGCAATGTTGGGGTGCAGGCCGGAGTCAGTAACGCATACGTAGGTCTGAAACAGAAGGAGCAGGCAGAACCATAGTCTAGGTCAGTGGTTCTCAACCTTTCTAGTGCCTTGACCAGTTGATAAATTTTCCCAAGTTGTGGGGACCCCTAACAGTAAAAATATTTTCGTAGCATGGGTTGTCAGCACACAAGTAAAGACAAGTAATTTGCGCCCCTAACCCACGGACATTTAGCGCTCCCCGAGTCCCTTCTACTCGTACAGTAAAACCCCTTATGGTACATTTTAGGATGTACCACACTTTTTCTTTGTTCTCCTTTATGTCCCTTCTATCTCTCTCTATCCTAATTTCTTGTTTTGTTTTTTTTTTCCCCATCCCTCTCTCTAGTTGTCTTTCTTATTTTTTCTCTTATTCTTTCTCTCTTTTTTCTTTGTTCCTCCCCCTCTTTTCCTCTCCCTTCCATGTATTCTCTATTTTTATTCCGTCTCTTACTCCTTTGTGAGGGGCTGGGGGGAATGGGATGAGTGGCAGTGCTGGCGGGGAGTTGGGATAAGTGGCAGTGTTGGTGGGGGGTGGGATGAGTGGCAGTGCTGGGGGGAGTTCGGCTCAACCAACTTAGGTGCTCTTGCTCAAGGTCATCTGCTGATCTGAAAACTGTAGTGGGGGACTTTTAATGGCAACTCTAATCACAGTTAATGTTACTCAATGTGTCTCCGGCTTCACTGTGTCTCCAGCTCTGTGGTGTCTCACAGTAGTGACGCCTATGCCGAAATCAGGAGATAGGGTCTTCTCCAGCCTCTCCCACTTCACATTCCTCACCAGTCAGCTGACCTCTAGTCTCTGCCCCCCAGCCATGCCGTGAACTGAATGGGCAGCTGCGAAGAGGCTGAGTGGGCGGCCGCAGGCTCCAGGAACAGCTCAGCTGGGCAGCCACAAAAAGGTTGGGAGAGTGGTGCGGGCTTCAGGAACAGTCCAGGATTCAGTGACTCCTGGCAAATCGTCATTCGACCCCCGAGGGGTCCCGACCCCAAGGTTGAGAACTACTGGTCTAGGTGAAAGCTAGGGCAGATATAAGGGGCAGTTCAAGGCAAGCCAGGTCAGTAACAGGTAGACAGCACCAGCAACACTGGTTATCTGAAAAGCCAATCACCAGACCTAAGAACTGTCATGTGGATACAAGGAAAACAGCCCTTACCCCAGTGTAAACTCTAATCATGGCTACTTAGAATCTATACAGGACCTTTCCTCTTATTTCTGGCAGGCAAATGTGAGCCGGGGGGGGGGGGGGGTTGGGGATTATATAAGTAGCAGGATGGTTGGGCAATTAAGTGATTCAGTTGGTCTTCACTACAAGCACTTGACACTGCCATTGAGGTCCTAAACATGGACAGTCACTTTGTGTATACCCATATTGATTAAATGGGAGGCATACTGTAGACACCTCTAGATCCAGTTTATCAGCAGAAATACAGGAGTGATCAGGCAAGGTTTTCCAACCTTCCCAGTTGCTATTTGTCCCCAAAAAGACTTAGCTGATGTAGGTGTCTGTGGGTATCTTGTAGACATGAAATCAGTGCCCAAAAATAAAGATGACCACATATTAGCAAATGTCTCCCCAAGAATGGATAGTGGGTAGACACCTTCCTGTTATTAAACAAACCGGTCCCTGCCTCATTGGCAGATAGAAGGCCAATTACTTCTAGTCCTCAACCGAGTATCATATATAGCTTGGGCGTGTAGGGTAGGCTATTTATGGCCACCCTAAATGTCTTCTTGTTTGCCAAGTATAACTTGGACTTTTCCTTCAAAAACCTTAAGGCTAAAGACTCACACTAAGCCTGTACCCTTCAGCTTTTACCATTTTTTGATTTTGTCACACTAGTGAAATGTGCACCATATTATAAAGTATAATTCCACCATTGTGTGTATGCTAGCAATAATGCAGCATAGTAAACATATTTTAGCTATATAATCCTTAGATTTGTTTTGTTGTTCTGCCACTATATGATAGAGACAAAAGAACAAAATAGAAAAGAGTAAGGGGGAACTTGCAGCACTTGAAATCAGAGGGAATAGTTCCTGACCTTTTTTAATGAACTGCATATGTACCAACCCAGTAATGGTCCCTCTGTGGTCTCTAAAGCATATGACCACTCACTTTTCTTCTAGCACATCTACCCTTTAGGTGTCAAAGGGCTTGACTTGAACATGACTAAGAATGCCTCATACTTCCTAACTTTGTGAGATGACAAAGAGCAACATTTTTATCACAAAAATTAGCCAAAATTAGCCAAAAGAGCACACCCTTACCAAACCTCCGATCATCCAGGTTACCAAACCTCCGATCATCCAGGTCATGAAGAACCCACAAGGAAAAGCCACTTTTTTCATGAATTAATGACACCTATAATGGTCAGCAAAAAATAGTTATGGGAAAATACAGATTACTAAAGATATTTGTGCTATTTTTACATGTCTGTTTTTTCTTTATATTAATTTTATATTTAATGTAAGCAATGCAGTTAATGTTAAATACTATGTTCTTTTCTAAAGACCTTTACATAAGACCTAAAAAAGGCATCTGCGGGGGATAGGGGGACATAAGGATTTAATTCCAAGATGGGGGTTAAAGTGGATGTAAACCCAAAAATTTTTATTTTTAATTAAGACACATATCTGTTACAGCAGAGGATGTCAATTCATCTGTGCCCAGTCTTGCAATGAAGAGTTAATCCAGCTCTGAGCAATCCTCTTATCTTTCTTCAATAAGATAAAAATGGACACACAGAGAAATAGTTTTCCTTTCTTCCCCCTTACTGTGAGTGACAACTGATTTCCTTATCTAATGCAGGAGTGTGAGAGAGACATTCTGTGTACTTCACATCCCCCTCCTTTCTTCTTCAGCTCTCCCAGGATTGGCTGCTCCACACCTCAGCATGATTGGGCATGCTGAAGTCATGTGGTGACTTTCCTGGGTTTTGACTGGATGTTAGTGATCATGGGGCATAATCGACAAGACCAGCAGAAGTTCAGTGTAAGAAATATCGGTGCCTGGCGAAGGGTAGTGTAGAGGTGGATGGGGAGTCTACTGACATCACGACTCCACCCACAAGCCCTGGACAACAGACCTGCCCACAGATTTCGAAGTATTTAGTAACAGCTAAAGGGGAGATATTTGACAGGTAAGGATACATGCAGGAGGCATGTATATCCTTATAGATCAGCACTATGGAAGTAATTTAGACATGATAAGAGTGGGTTTACATCCACTTTAACACTTTGATATAGGGAGTCGGGAGTCCTATGCACATACCTGACACTTGCAGTCAAATACCCAGTGGAACGTCATGTTGAAGCCTACTCATTGAGTGCTAGATAATGAAGCAAAGACAAATTATGTATTATGAGTAAAAGTATAGCACAAGCTTTCAAATTCTTACAATAAAAAGATTTTAGGGCTGATAGGAGAAGAACTGGAGAAAATTCTGTGTTTTTGTTTATAACAAATACCATTGTGTATTAATTAGCTTTGACTTGTTATTGTATTCCTACGTTGTCACCAGGTGCTAATAAATGCTGAGGCTGGCCATGTAAAAGGACATTAGAAGTTCTTTGTGTTGTTGACATGGCATTTGTTATATTGGGAATCGGTTACAATGGCTGAGCATAGCGTGTTGCAGGGTTTGCATATGGTGCTATACATTTGTGACATGTGTGCAAACAGATGGCATCTATGCATGTGAAGATGGCGCCTTTGCTGACACTCGAGGAATTCAGCTAGACAGTGGACAGATTGATGAACTCTGTAGGTAGGCAAAACTAGCTAGGTGGACAATGCTTGCCTGGTGCTCTGCGGAGGCTCAAGAATAGTATAACAGATGCGTTGTTTAATACAATTAAAGGGACCCTTTCCTGTGCCAGTGAAAGGGCAAAGTAAGAGGGTCACATAATTTCACTCCTGTAAAAGTGGATGCAGAGAAATTAAATACTTCTGAACTCCCGGGTATGGGTGCTCATGTGGTTTACTCCCCTGCAACCATGTGGCAGTGCTAAATGCTCTGTGAATGACCCACTGCTGGGAAATTCCAACCAACAAAACTTATTTGGAGCTAATATGGGGCTAACTTTCCATGGTCCCAGGAGCTAAACAATGAGGAATTTAAGGGAAAAGTAAGAGGGTCACATAACTACCCCCCCTTCTCAGCAGTGTGGACTCCCCTTTTTTCACTCCTGTGAAAGTGCCTGCAGTGAAATAAAATACTTCTGTACTTCTGGACATGGGTCCTCACATGGCTTACTCCCCTTCAACCATGTGATGGTTCTAACTGCCTTGTGATTGGCCCACTGCTGGGAAAGTGCAAACAACAAGCTGATTTGGAGATATCTTTCCATGGTCCTGGGAGCCAAACAATGAGGAATTTGAGTGAGCAAAGGTGAGTTATATGCTGCTGGAGGAAATGGGAAACTAAGTCATTTTTGCCTTTAATGAATTGTGTAAAAATATCACAGCAAAAGCTGGAAATTGTTTTTTTAATGTAATGTTGCCCAGCTTTTAGTTCAATAGTTTCAGTTGTTTAACAATTTTAATAGAATATGTGGGTCATATAACCCTTACTTAAATGGCCATTTTTGCTGCCCAAATCTGGTTGAAATTGATTGGAAATTGCCATGTGTGTATAGCCAGGTTAAAGACAATTTGAAGTCTTGCCTTTTTTTTTTAACATATTGCAGTGAGGATGCATAACAATTAATGTATACGACATTCCATTCCCGGTTTACTGTAATGCCCCGTACACACGGTCGGACTTTGTTCGGACATTCTGACAACAAAATCCTAGGATTTTTTCTGACGGATGTTGGCTCAAACTTGTCTTGCATACACACGGTCACACAAAGTTGTCAGAATATCTGATCGTTCTAAACGCGGTGACGTAAAACACGTACGTCGGGACTATAAACGGGGCAGTGGCCAATAGCTTTCATCTCTTTATTTATTCTGAGCATGCGTGGCACTTTGTCCGTCGGACTTGTGTACACACGATCGGAATTTCCACCAACGGATTTTGTTGTCGGAAAATTTTATAGCCTGCTCTCAAACTTTGTGTGTCGGAAAATCCGATGGAAAATGTGTGATGGAGCCCACATGGTCGGAATTTCCGACAACAAGGTCCTATCACACATTTTCCGTCGGAAAATCCGATCGTGTGTACGGGGCATAAGAGTATAGTACGGGCAAAGAGAAAGCCACCAGTAAGGATCAATAGATTCTTGCTGGCAGTCCTAAATGCTGTATGCACTCTTTGGGTTGATTTTCTAAAACTGGAGAGTGAAAAATCTGGTGCAGTTTTGCATATAAACCAGTCCAAAATGTTCCACTCAGCTTTTCACAGCTCATTCCCCCATCGTCCTCCGACATCCTTCTGACACTGGAGCCGCAGCACAAAGGCATAGAGTCATGGACTGACAGCTCCACCGGAGGCAGGACATCACTGCACAGAGCCTTTACCGCTCTCACGCTTGTTCTATTTTTACCTTCGTGAGTGGAACATTTTATGTATTTTATTCTTTGATTATTAAAACTGTATTACACCAAGGGTGTGCTTGGCGCTTCTCTCCCCTCTCTCTCCAAATAAATGACGTCATACATCCCAGGAGTCTTCAGGAGGGGAGGAGAGGAGGAGGGGTTTTCACAGCTAAGCATACTCTATTGCATGTATGTGTGAGCTAAGGGCAGAGGGATTCTAGGAAGTAAATGCTACATGAATCATTTGCCCTTACTCAAGATGGCCACAGCCAGAAATGCTAGGAGGTTGTTATTTAATGTGATTTCTCAACAAAATAAAGCATGGAGACATGGATGGATGGGTGAGTTTGCTTTGAATATTATAAAATGAAGTAAATAGTGTTTTTGGTTTGTGGTGCACAGATGCAGTGAAGATCTGCTTTAACAACACTGCTCAGGGAATTTGAGTGTTGTTGATTAGAGTACAAAGCAGGGGACATGTTGGACTGCTACAAATCCGAACCACTGTGCTCTGTGTGAGAGCAGTGGTCTGGCTCTCTAGCATGCAGCTTCGTACAGTGCAGTTGATTTACTAAAACTGGAGAGTGCAAAATCTGGTGCAGCTCTGTATGGTAGCCAATCAGCTTCTAACTTCATCTTTTTCAATTCAATTTGACAAGAAAAAATAAAGAAGCTGATTGGTTTCTATGCAGAGCTGCACCAGATTTTGCGCTCTCCAGTTTTAGTAAATCAACCCTAGTGCTAAGCGTGAGCAAGTAATAATAAAAAAAATGCCATTATTTTACTGGTTATGCAGCCTGACTACAAAGGTAAACTAGTAAGACTTTAGATGGGCTTTAAGGGTATAAGCGAAGCCCCATCTGATCTTGGCTATGATGTGCTGTCTCACCTTAGGGGGAAAATATCTGTTGTTTTACAAGGCAAGGTCAAGTAAGAAGCCTTTACTCAGCTAACAGACATCTCTAAAATTCCTGCTTTAGTGCCCAAACAGTTGTTAAATTCTGCAAGCTGTTTGCATTTGTCTTTCTTTGTTTTTAGAGAAGAAAAAAAAAAAGAAAATTTGTAAAAGCCTAACCTCCTCTTCGAATATTTCTGCTGGCCCCTCTCAGGCTGGTACAATCGGAGGTCAGTGGAGGTGAGGATTATGTGACCTCTGCTGACAATAAAGGTGATGGATGACAAGCGTACAATGTGTTTTCTGCTTAGGCTCAAGTAGCTGAGAAGCGTAAATACACGTTCCACCTGCACACAGAGGGACTCAGCGATGACAGCGCAATTTTTATTTTATACACAGAAGTGCTGCTTTGACATTTGAATTTTCTGCTGGCTGTTTGAATGTGCTGAGACTTAAACTAGAGGCTAAAAATGTTAAAAAATTGTGAACAAGCAGGCTCTTTATTGCAGAAGAGGCAACGGGGTTGATTTACTAAAACTGGAGAGTGCAAATTCTGGTGCAACTCTGCATAAAAACCAATTGGCTTCCAGGTTTTTTTTTTTTGTCAAAGCTTAACTGAAACAAGCTGAAGTTAGAAGGCGATTGACTACCATGCACGGCTGCACCAGATTTTGCACTCTACAGTTTTAGTATATAAACCTCAATGTCTCTTCTGCAATAATATACATTTATGTGCCTGTTTGCCGCCTTCTGTAGGATATACATTGAGCCGCACATACAGTGGGGACGAAAAGTATTTAGACCCCCTTAAATTTTTCACTCTTTGTTATATTGCAGCCATTTGCTAAAATCATTTAAGTTAATTTTTTCCTCATTAATGTACACACAGCACCCCATATTGACAGAAAAACACAGAATGACATTTTTGCATATTTATTAAAAAAGAAAAACTGAAATATCACATGGTCCTAAGTATTCAGACCCTTTGCTGTGACACTCATATATTTAACTAAGGTGCTGTCCATTTCTTCTGATCATCCTTGAGATGGTTCTACACCTTCATTTGAGTCCAGCTGTGTTTGATCATACTGATTGAACTTTATTAGGAAAGCCACACACCTGTCTATATAAGACCTTATAGCTCACAGTGCATGTCAGAGCAAATGAGAATCATGAGGTCAAAGGAACTGCCTGAAGAGCTCAGAGACAGAATTGTGGCAAGGCACAGATCTGGCCAAGGTTACAAAAAAATTTCTGCTGCACTTAAGGTTCCTAAAAGCACAGTGGCCTCCATAATCCTTAAATGGAGGACGTTTGGGATGACCAGAATCGTTCCTAGAGCTGGCCATCCGGCCAAACTGAGCTATCGGGGGAGAAGAGCCTTGGTGAGAAAGGTAAAGAAGAACCCTGTGGCTGAGCTCCAGAGATGCAGTTGGGAGATGGGAGAAAGTTGTAGAAAGTCAACCATCACTGCAGCCCTCCACCAGTCAGAGCTTTATGGCAAAGTGGCCCGACGGAAGCCTCTCCTCAGTGCAAGACACATGAAAACCCACATGGAGTTTGCTAAAAAAAACCTGAAGGACTCCAAGATAGCGAGAAATAAGATTATTTGGTCTGATGACCAAGATAGAACATTTTGGCCTTAATTCTAAGCAGTATGTGTGGAGAAAACCAGGCACTGCTCATCACCTGTCCAATACAGTCCCAACAGTGAAGCATGGTGGTGGTAACATCATGCTGTGGGGGTGTTTTTCAGCTGCAGGGACAGGGCGACTGGTTGCAATTGAGGGAAAGATGAATGCGGCCAAGTACAGGGATATCCTGGATGAAAACCTTCTCCAGAGTGCTCAGGACCTCAGACTGGGCCGAAGGTTTACCTTCCAACAAAACAATGACCCTAAGCACACAGCCAAAATAACGAAGGAGTGGCTTCACAACAACTCTGTGACTGTTCTTGAATAGCCCAGCCAGAGCCCTGACTTAAACCCGATTGAGCATCTCTGGAGAGACCTAAAAATGGCCGTCCACCAACGTTTACCATCCAACCTGACAGAACTGGAGAGGATCTGCAAGGAGGAATGGCAGAGGATCCCCAAATCCAGGTGTGAAAAACTTGTTGCATCTTTCCCAAAAAGACTCATGGCTGTATTAGATCAAAAGGGTGCTTCTACTAAATACTGAGCAAAGGGTCTGAATACTTAGGACCATGTGATATTTCAGTTTTTCTTTTTTAATAAATCTGCAAAAATGTCAACAATTCTGTGTTTTTCTGTCAATATGGGGTGCTGTGTGTACATTAATGAGGAAAAAAATGAACTTAAATGATTTTAGCAAATGGCTGCAATATAACAAAGAGTGAAAAATTTAAGGGGGTCTGAATACTTTCCGTCCCCTCTGTAACTGCACTTCTGCATGTGTGCTGGAGTGACATCATCCCCCACCAGGCAATCAAAATGGCCACAGACTGGAACCTGGAAGAAGCTAGGGAGAAGATGCTGGCGCCGGAGAGGGACGTCACGGGCATCAGATCGTTGCATAGGTTAGTATTCGTGCCTTTAGTTCCACTTTAAAGTTCCACCTTTTCTTTGGAAAAAATTGTCCCACTCTGGCAAAATTTGCTCCTCTCTCCTACTGGCCCAGGACAAGGGGAGAAGGAGGGAGCCCCGCGGTGACGTCATGAGCCACGGCGCGGACTCCCAGAAGGGGATCAGGATACCCGTCAAAGACATATATCCTCTCCCCCCCCCCCCCCGAAAGGTGCCAATTGTGGCACCGGAGGGGATGAGGAGACAAATGAACGGAAGTTCCACTTTTGGGTGGAACTCCGCTTTAAGTCTACTGCAGGCAGTGTTCAGACTGTACATTGTAACTCTGTAGTTAGTAACAAGATGAGAAGCTGCAGCAGGGGGCTGATCTGTGTCATACATCTGGAGAGAAAAGCAGATAAAGACATTGGCAGGGAGACTGCTGTGATATCTGAGAGGTAGTAAATATCTATAAGTGTTACACATTGCTTAGTAGGCATGAATCTAACATGAAAAATACATCTGATGAGACATACAGCCCAATATATTTCTCGTACACTAGGTGCTGAGGAGTATTGACAGTTCACCTTGCGACTCATATACTGTAAATGACCCCAAACTTTGTCTTTTACCCCAGATGGTCATATATAAACGTTCATGGAAATAGCCCAACATCTGACATTTTGATGTCTATCTTTATAAAGTCTGAAGGACCCTTAACCGAATGAGAGTGCTACATTTACGTATGTACTCATGCAAGCTTCTTCTAGAACTTCTAAAGATGATATTACTTCCTGCTATGTTATTCTGTGGGTTGTCTTCATCAAAGAGCTGCGAACATCTTGCTGTTTGATGAATTAGCGGGATAGAACAACCTAGCATGACTTCCTACTGCTCTCCAGTAACATATAAAAGGCCGGCTTTGATGAATGGCTCCCTTAATATAATAATATTATTTACTTTTCCTAAGTTTGGGATTTTAGAGCCTAAATTGTGATGTGAGGTTTTGGAGATAAAGAATCTTGTGTGGTTTAAAGGCTGCTAATAAGAACCATATGTGTGTATCGTGAACACACAGCCTGACCATAAGACTGGGCAAGCTTGGGCTCCTGGCCTTTCAGGCTGGCCAGAGGACCCAGGACACTTAAAGTAGTATTAAACCTTCAGCATTTTTTAGCTTTAGGCCCCTTTCACACTGTCGGACCGTTCAGGTCCGCCTGTCAGTTTTGATGACGGACCTAAACGGGCGCTCCATGCTAGTCTATGGAACGACGGATGTCAGTGGTGACATGTCCGCTGACATCCAAACCGGTCCGATCCGCTAAAATCAGACAGATGGCCCTACGTTTGCATCCGCCCCTAGTGGATCGGGTGAGATCTGATGAAAATGGACATGCTGTCCGTTTTCGTCCGATCTCTCCATAGGAAGCAGCGGCGCTGGCCAGGCCCCTTCCCACTCAGTGAGCAGAGAGGGACCTGTCATCCGCTGGCTTAGTGAAGATCAACGGAGAGATCTCCCGCTGAGCTGGCGGACAGAGGCGGACTCCGAGGCAGCGGATCCGCCTCGTGGGAACGATGCCTTACACATTGAGCACAACAAAATAAACTCGCCCCAGAAAACTATTTGTTAAAATTCCCACCGCAGCACTTGCAGTTATCGTCTTTCAATGCTGTTGGCTCCTGCACTCTCAGTACTGCTTCCTAAACTTCCAGTCTTTGGGAACGAGATAACAGTGGACAGTGCAGTCTCCGTCCAATCTGTTAGTTCTCCAAATTTGTGAGATCAGTTGTCAAAATCAAAAATATTTTTAAATGAATCTGAATTCCACACATATTTATATGGTGTTGCACTAAACAGCACTTTATGGCGCAACTGTAAAGGCAGCCCCCAAATTTTCCACTCGCCTGCTCGCATTTTGCAAGTGGAAAATGAGGGCTTGCGAGCTGGGCTACCTGGGAGTAGGGGGGCAAGCACCGCCAGCAGGTGGGGTTGATAGGGAGCTGTTCTCCCAGTGATCGCCCCAGTGGAAGAGAGCATGGAGGAAGAGGAGAGCCACGGGGTCTCCGAGTGGTATAGCATGCTGTTACAGCTTACATGAACTTGCCTCTGCTCTGCTCGCCATCATACACAGCCCCGCCTCCTCCTAACCCCGCACCTGTGATAGACAGAATGCAGGTCCAATGCTGGGATGTGTTCTGTCTATCATAGGCGCGGGGTTAGGAGGAGGCGGGGCTGTGTATGATGGCGAGCAGAGCGGAGGCAAGTTCATGTAAGCTGTAACAGCCTACTATTCGCGCTCTGTGATCCAGTGGCTCTCCTCTTCCTCCAGACATGATCCAATCACCCTCTCTCTTCCTCCGCCCTGGCAATGTTGGGCACAGTGAGTCTGCAATGGGGGCACAGTGAGGCTACAATGGGGGCACGGTGAGGCTGCAATGGGGGCACAGTGAGGCTGCAATGTTGGGCACGGTGAGGCTGCAATGTTGGTCATGGTGAGGCTGCATTGGGGGCTTGGTGAGGCTGCAATGGGGGCACATTGAGGCTGCAATGTGGGGCACAGTGAGGCTCCAATGATGGGCAGAGGTGAGCCTGCATTGATGGGCACTGGTGAGGCTGTGCTGAGGGGAACCGATATGCCGCGTACACACGATCAGACATTCCGACAACAAAATCCATGGATTTTTTCCGACAATTGTTGGCTCAGACTTGTCTTGCTTACACACGGTCACACAAATCTTGTCGGAAATTCCGAACATCAAGAACGCAGTGATGTACAACACGTACGACAAGCCGAGAAAAATGAAGTTCAAAAGCCAGTGCAGCTCTTCTGCTTGATTCCGAGCATGCGTGAAACTTTGTGCCTCGGAATTGTGTACACACGATCGGAATTTACGAGAACGTATTTTGTTGTCGGAATATTGGAGATCCAGATCTCAAATTTTGTGTGGCGGAAATTCCGATGGAAAATGTCCAATGGAGCCTACACGGTCGGAATTTCCGACAACAAGCTCCTATCGAACATTTTTCGTCAGAAAATCCGACGGTGTGTACGGGGCAATAAAGTTGTTGTTAATATTTATTTTTGTAACTTAATTCTGCATAAAACGTGTCATTTCATGAGATAATTAATGAAGGCGTGATTAGGGGTAGAATTAGGGGCGGAGCAAGGTAGGGGTTGGCGGGGCAACTGCTGGCGAGTAACCCTTGAGGCCTGGTTAGTAGCTCAGGACTTAAATTTTGAGCCCTGGTAAATGGAATGAAATCTTTCACGGCACTTACCAAAGGAGCTTACAATCTATTGGCTTTCCACAATGGCACACAATCTAGGGCCAATTTTGGAGAAAGCTAAAGCAAATCTAAACTCAAAAATGGAATATATTGCAGCTTACTGGTCCAGCTTCTTTTTTTTTTTTTTCTTTTTAGGATTTCTTCCTTTTTTCACCTGGTGACCCTGCCAGTAACCCACTTCCTGTCCTAGGGTGACAATGTTCTGCAGCATTGTCACCCTAGGCTGTTCTTCTGATTTAAATTATCAATACCTCCCCCTCTCCTTATCTCAATTTTATTTGAAAATGTTTGTTTACCGGCATTCCTCTCCTCACACTGACAGCAAGTGAGGAGAGCCGATCAGAGGCATTTCTTCACAGGGG